>QRFH01000006.1:640000-1840000 GCA_025389075.1 Sclerotinia minor
TCGGCTCCTTTTGCTCTGATAACTTCTGCTGCTTTGATCGCTCTTATCTGATTGGCTTGTCCTGGGTGATCTGAAGGAGTTTTTAAGCGGTATAAACCAGCTTGATTATCCGAGTAGATTTTGAACTTTTGACCAGTATAAGCGATTGAGCTAGCGTATTCAATAGCTCTTGTAACTCCAAAAAGCTCTCCATTATATACCAATTGATTAGTACCAATATTGCTTCGCTCTTGATATAGAATTCGATTATTTGATTGTATAGCTACTATGCCTACTCCAATACCTATTCCCTTTTCGGTGGAGGAGGCATCAGTGTAAATATAGGTGGTATCTTTATCCCTATGTTTGAAAACAATATTATGAAGAATGGCAGCATCTTCTTTTGACGAATTGCTAATGTTAACTCGGAAGGGGGTTTCTCTTTTCCATGGGGGGAAGTTAAAATGAATGATCTTTTCGAGTGAGGAAGGGTTGAAGTCCTGGTTTATCGATTCTTTGATTTTATCCAGTTGAGTAGGTTTATATCGTTTTCTTCGAGGGGTAGAGATCGCATCCAAATTGGCTTGATATTGGATTAGTGATGCTTTTTCGATATTGATTGGATGATTTGGTGAAAGTTTAGCTAAACGGAATGCGTATTGCCTAATATTCGAGTCTAATCGAATTTTTGAGGGTTTTAAGCCTGCTTCTACTTCCATTGGAAGAATTGGAGCAGTTTTGAATACTCCTAATATCTTTCGAAGAGCTAGATTTTGAAGTGATTGCATCATATCCTTGAAATGGGCTTGGCCTCTCCACCAGATCACTGATGCGTAATCGGCTATACTGGTCACACATGCTATATATAACTGTCTAAGAGCTTTCGGACTGAGGCCCTTTTCGATATTAGCTAATCGGGCCATTCGATGGAAGGCTCCTTTTGCTTGTGTGATTCGAATATTAACATGTTGATTGAATTTGAGGCTCGGGTCGAACCATATTCCCAACCATCTAATTAGAGATTGAGGTATAATTATTTCCGAATTGGGTAGTTTGATTGGGTAGTTTTTCGTCAATTTGGATGATGAAAAGTGCATTAGCTCTGTTTTTGCTAGGTCGAATTGAATAGCATTCTTTGAGCTGAGTTCGTAGATTTGTTTTGTAGCTCTCTAGAGATTTGATATTCTTTTTCCATGTAGATGAATTGGTGATTAGGGCAATATCATCAATATAGGAAAGAAATTTGATCGAATTGGATAAAAAGAGGTCCCTAATGTATATAAGGAAGAGAATTGGAGAAATTGGACTGCCTTGTGGTATTCCGGTCGAAATTGGCTTGAAAGATTCGATTTGGTTATTAAAGGATAGTTTTAGTTGTCTTTGTTGAAGAAATGAAGCTATCCAGGAGATGAGATTCGTCGGTAGTCTTAACTTCTTGCAGATATCCAGTAGTCGATTTTTTGAAACGTGATCGAATGCTCCCTTTATATCCATAAATAATATTGAGGTCTTCTTGTTATCTTGCTTGTTTCTTTCGATTTCTGTTGTTAATAGAAGTGCAGCATCGATTGCTGATTTCTTTTGGCGGCCTCCTATTTGACTCTTGTGTAGAAGGTGGGTAGTTTCCGCTAAATATCCTAATCGTTGAGCTAGAATCCTTTCACTAATTTTTCCCAGACAGTTTAAGAGTGCAATCACTCTATATGCTTTTGGAAGTGAGTAATCAGGTTTTGAGGCTTTCTTTAGAATAGCTCCAGTAGCTTGTTTCCAGCATTTAGGGTGATATCCGAGATTGAGGAGTTTGCTGAAAAGAGTAAAAAAGATCTGTGGGATTGCTTTGTAGGCCTTTGTAATGATTTCTTGAGTGATCCCATCTGGACCAGGGGTCTTTCCTTGTATCTTAGCTGAGCAGGCATTGCTTAATTCGATTTGAGAGAGATTGGGCCATTCCCATTTCTTGGATTGTTTATACCCTACCCATTGTGGTTTTAGAGTAGTAGGAGGGGGAGGGAATAAAGTCGATCTGAAAGCAGAGCATTTTCCTTCAAAAGAGCTTTCTGATGAAATATCCGGTATCCTTTGATCTTGGAAGTCTTTGGTATAGGTCATTGCTTTGAAAACTGTCTGTGTATCCTCCTTTTCTAGGAAATCATTCCAATGATCCTTTTTGCTGTTTTAATAGCTTGAAAGTATTTGTTTCTAGCAATTCGATATTCTTCCTTAAGATTAGGGTTCTCTCGATTTGATTCGATTGATTGCTTTGCTTTTCCTAGCTCTTTTCGAAGATCTTTCAACTCGGGTGACCACCATGGTTTAGCTCTTTTGATTGAAACAACTTTGGGTATACACCTTTCTGTTGCTTTTTGGATAATCCTTGTAAGTTCGCTTGCTGCTTGATCTAGAATTGAATGGGAATTGTCTCTTTCTTTCAAGAAGTTTAGTGAGTCCTCTTCCGTAGAGGTTATTGAGTCTAAAATAGAAAAAATAGGGGAATACAGGGATTCCAATTTTAGTATTGATTCAAAATTTTCCCAGTTGGCTAGCTTTGTATTGAATCTAGTTGTTGATTCTGAATTGAGGGCGTTTAAGTCTTCTTTTCCTTTCAGTTCGAATAGTATTCCTGCATGGTCGGATCCTGTATCTGAAAGAGTTTGCCAGTTGTGAATTTGGGGAGAGATTCCTTCTGACGCTAGTGTTAGATCAAGGACACTTGGATTAAGGAGATTAGTTCGATAGAAAGTGCTGATTCCGGGCTCGTTTAGAAGAATGAGATTCTGATCTTCAAACCATTCTGCTAATTGATCAGCGTTTCCGCTTTTCTTTGAAAAGGATCCCACCATGGGTGGTGGGCATTGAAGTCGCCAAGGAGGATAGTTTCTTGTGTGATAGATATATCATATAAACATCTTTCAATTGTGAAACCTTTCTCTTTAGCTTGATCAGCCTCGTTGTATATATTGATAATTTGAAAGGTTTTATCTCCATTTTGACAATTAAAGATTTGTATATCAGGATCTATTGGGGAATCGGGAGCTAGGTTGATTGTAGCTTGAAGAGTTTTTGAAGTGTATAGTAATGTACGAGGTCGAAAGTTAGAATCGAATCTTGGTAGTGTTTGTATGAAATTAGAGTGTATAATAGATCTTGAATTTGAGTAATCGATTCCATTTTTGATAATCCAAGGTTCTTGAATCATAATAAGATCGATATTGAGTTCTATTGCAAGCTGTAGAACGTTCTCTGTAGCTTGTGAGCTCTTATTAAGATTTATTTGAAGAATTCGAATATTAGTGTAACTCATAAGTTGGTGTTATTTGCTTTTTGTTGGATTGCTTGATAGATTTCGCAGGTTCTTGAATTTGCTGTATGCTTTCCTTGGCAGTTCGAGCATTTAGCAGCGAGATGTTGGCAGAACTTTCCTCTGATATTGCAGACTACACATAGATGTACTGATGTGATATGTTTGCCTCCACATAGTCCACAAGAGGGATCCCTTCTGCAATGTGTATCCTGATGTCCGAATCCTTGGCATTTTTGGCATTGTGTAGTTGGTTTGGATTCGTAGAACTTTTCTACTCTTGTACTAGTGCCAGCGATATATAGTCGTTTCCGAATGGCTAGCTCTGCTTCTGATTTTGTTGCAAAAGCAATCACTATTGCTCCTTCCCGTTGATGAGCTCTTTTTGATGATGGTGTAAGCCAAAAAGGGGTTCCTATGGGCTTGAATTCTGGATTGAAGGTTTTGATTTCCTCAAGAATGAGGTCCATTCCTCTTGTTCCAGAAAATTCTTTTATAGGGATTTTATGAATAATGACCTTATGCCATTCTTGATCCTTTTGAATTCTTTCGAATTTGATGAGATTACTCCAGATTGCCTTTTTTCTAATAGAAGTTGTGATGTGAAAGGTGCATTTGTAGTAATTATTATATTTCTATTCAGCGATAGAGTTACTCCTGCTATAACCGGGCCTTTAATTCCAGTTTTCTGGAATGCTTCGTTTATTTGGTTTCGAATTGATATAGGTGAAAAGGAGGTAATGTTCGTGATCTCTGGGTTGATCAGGATTAAGCGTCTTTGTGTGATTTCGATCTTCTTATCTATTGGGGAAGATCTAATAGTTTTTCCCTTGCCTACTAGGTTCCATTCTCCTTCTTTTGTTATTGCTGCATATGTCGATTTAGTGGTTGGTGTATTGATTGGCAAGGGAGCTTTGGTTAGGGCTTTAGCTTGAGTTTCGATTTTCCGTGTAGCGGATTCTAGATGAGTGATTTGGGAGGTGATGATATTGGAGGCGGTGGTGAGCTTTCCTTTTCGGTATATTCTCTAAAGATCTCTAGGAGATCTAATAGCTTCGATTGCTCATCACATGATTGAGAAAGAGTTGACGCTAATACTATAAGATCTCTTGCTTTTAAGATAGCTTCCTTAGGTGTAGTTGGATTGTTTTTTATTCTGGGTTGTTTATTCTGATTGCTAAGGGGCATTGTAGGGCCACGTTTCTTATTCTGATTGAATATATAGGTAGTATTGGTTGTATCTTGAGTAATAAAGGGGTCACTAAGTAGATTGAAGTCTTCAACTCTTCTTCCAGAACTGGTTGGCTGATTGGTTGGTAGACTAGGGCTAGAGATTTCGAATTGAGGGTTTTCAGAAGGCGGGGGAGGGCTTGAGGGTATTGGGGTACCTAGAATAACAGTAGGATACGTGTTTGGTATGATGGAGGCTTCGGGAGAAGCCTCCATCATAGCTGTATCCTTGAGTATTGATGGATTGTTGAAGTTATTCATATTGAGGATCTTATTCTGATAGTTTGAGGTGAAAATTTTACGCGAATTTTCGTGCGAGTTTCGTGTTTGGAGCGCCGACGACAGTATCACAACAACTACTGGTCAGAATCACTTGGGGGCAGTTGCAATCAATTTGGTTTAATAGCTATGATCTAGATCGATCGCGAAAGGGTCGTATTTCGAAGAAAAAGTTTCCTTCGAAATTTGTTGTGTGTGTGGGTTCATGAATCTGGGCCCTGGATTAGGACATGCATCAGAACCTGAACTGAAGTATGAGTTGTAGCTGCGGAAAGGTTTGGGATCTTAAGTTGGTAGTGATGGTGACGAATGGACGTTCAAAGAATACAAAGACTCTGAGTTGAATGATTCGTGTATGTGCAATATGGTTATGGTTATGGTATCAAGCGTGTTAGAAAAGGTTTTATTCTTGAAAGTAGAGTGAAGAGCGAAGCCCGGTCGATTATTGGAACGATAGACAGTTTGAGGCATGTTGGTTGAAAATAGAGAATAGAGTGCAGTTGGCCATGGATGCAGCTTTGTTTGATAGATGCAGTTTAAGGTATAGAAGGGCAGAGAAGAGTATTACAGATGAGCTGTTACGTTGTATATGGCATATGCATATGACGGGTTATATTATGGAGATCTACCAGAGGATGGGCCAGGAAATTGGACAAAAAAAGTATTCAGAATCATCATTGTACTAAGTCGGTCAAGTAATTATCTTTCTCTGACTCTCTGATTACTCAAAGAAAAATGAATTAGATACCCGGGAAGTACTATAAACAAGCAGAAAGATATTAAAGGGAAGAGATGGATGAAAATTAAAGTAGTAATAATGAAACAAAAGATGCATGAGATTCCATCATCTGCTACACACATAGCATGAGCTAATGCCTTACCAAAACTATCACTCATATAATAAATCTATTCATTGACTTATCAATGAATAAAAAGAACATGAATATTTGCATTGAATTTCGATTCTGGTCTTGGGGTAATTAGATCAACCATGCTATGCCACCACTTATTCTCGTTCCTAGCAACTAAAAGATCTCATATCAAAATCTAATTTTGTGTTCAAGTCTACTATCATACCATCAAACACATGCATCATTCGTCCATTATATCTGACAATCCGAACCCAATCATTTCGCAACCCGATTTGCACATGCATATCACCGAGCTCTTACTCTCCTCCGATTTTTGTATTTTCAATCACAGAGTCATCGCTCGCTTGTAACGTCATCACTACTACCATACATCCCAACCTCAAGAGCATTATACTGCGAACCTCATTATCCATCACACATGTGTCCTGCGGCTAATTGCGCAAGTGATCATATGAGCCCAACGCTCTTTTCCATAATATTCGAATGACCGGTAAGTTTTTCCTCTAGTGTCGTATTTTCCTATACCTATCTTATCCTAATCATTGATGTTTGATCATTTACTTGATAAAGCTGAGTCTTGGCTGATATTTTTAATTTTTTGTGTAATTACTGGGTAGATAATACCAATTGGCGCGTTGGATCGTTGAAGTGTCAGAATCGAGTATCGGAGTGGTTGTATATATGATATTGCGGATGTGTAAGATCTTCAAGATGGAGAAGTGCGAGGGGGAATAAGAGGGTATGATGGGTGAGAGGAGAGTGAAGCAGAGTGATGGAAATGGACGGAAGCAAGTATTTGAGGTACAGATGAATGATCTGTGTTGTTTCATGGGCGTCTGTGTAGAGCACGACAAAGCATTATATTCATAGTGATGTGAAGGATTCATGTGAAATACTAATCAGGAATCACATGGCCTTGATGTACGTTGTATTTTCACATTCATACTCTTATAGCCACTACAGTAATAAATGACATTTTAAACTATCCATCTATAATTATTATATCTCAGAACGATAACGCAAAAATAATAGTTCTTGGACTATTGTCCTTTACATATAAAGATGCAAATGCACTCCAGTCAATCAAATGTAGTGAGCACAATACCAGATCAGCACCAAACCCAAGTTCACACCTTCCATCATCTTACCTGCATCCTGTACACCCATCCATCCTGTACATCCACACTAATATCCCCGGATCCTCTACGCGGTACAATACTGACAACACAACCGCAACACAACAGATGCAGCACACATGAAAACGTCATTGTGAATATTATCCATCATCATCATCATTACTATATATATTCCACCACTTCATACTGTACAACAAGTATATCATAGTATCGTAGTAACGATATGTATCAAGTATGTACTGCATAATTGAGTATCTTTACATTAATATGATCTAATTAGCGCAAAGAATAACAATTCACACAGTAACAAGTAGCAAGGAATCAGCAATAACACAGCAGAATAGAATAGAATACTAGAATAGAAACACAGAGAAACGTAAAATTGTACCCTGCGAAAGAATAATAAGAAAGCCGTGGAAATACACTGATATTTCGAATTTTCCATCTAGACATCCGTCCATCGTATAATTACTATTAGTCCAATTTCCTATCCTTCATCTGAATACTATGATAGCATAAGATTACCTAGCATGTACATCCAATAATTGTATGATAGTATCATGATCGATCATGAACTGGAGATATAGAATAATAATGCTAATTATAAATGGAAGAAGTAAAGAAGAAGTTCCAAAGTGTTTGTGATCTTCCCCCGGAGATTAGATTGAAACATGCATCTTACTTCAAACTTCATATTTTATATTGAGCAGCAAGCAAGTAAGCAAGTAGTTTACCTAGATAGCTACCGTATATAGCTACGGGATATAGCGATCGTAGAAACGTTACTAGCGCCGGTACCGGGTGACAAAATTCTCAAGCTCTCTCTCAAACTCTCAAACTTGTACTCGACTGTTCCTGGCCTTTTTCCTTTTGAAATTATCACTTGTCAAGGTTATTACCTACACTACCTTACTCCATACGTACTTCTCAGAAGCCATTTCCGTCCAGGATAATCATTGATATGATTGATATATTGAAAGGGATAGTTAAGAGTGGAGTGTATTGATATAAATACACGGAACGGAGTAAACCCTAGCACACCTAGCTCTTCCACCACGAGTCTCGAATTTAAAATTTTCTCATCGGTACCCTGTCGTCCTGCCCTATCTATACAAGAAATGAAACCCAAAAAAAATGAGAAACAAAGATAGAAACAATCCAAGAAAGAAAAATATGCGTACTGCTCTGTCAAAAGGCAAATTCCCAATCTCGTTTATCGTTCTATGTATTCTTCTCGAAGCTTTTGATTTCGCGAGGATTTTCATTTCATCCCATCCATAATTAATCCATAATCCACTCTAACCTACGGCCCCGTTTTCATTCCACGGAATTCCTTGTAAGATTCCATATTGATAGATAGGGATATCTATCGGAGGGTCCCTAAGGAGATACAATTTCTGCTTCTCGGTATCCTTTGTACCGTAATTTGTGGCTTTCTAATCTACGTACTGGTATCTACTATTTAGGTACTCCGTCGTATAGATTTCAATTCGCTACCTTCCTAGTACTGTGCTATGCTATGCCTGGATTCGCATTGCGAGGTTTGGGATATAGTACCTACCTAGATAGTGATGAGATAGAAGAGGAGTGAGTGAAGAATTAATTCGTATAGATTCTAGAGATAATATAAAAATATTATCCTAGTATAGGTCGGTACCTACTGTATGCAGTAAAGCTTGTGTTATGGTTACTTATTGTTTGAACTTCAAACTGTACGTACTGTCTACGATACTTGTCTACTGTCTAGCAATAATGACGTCTATTTATCGCTCTATCTTATCCCATCTAATTTCATCTATTTATCTCATCCTCAAATCACATCACTAGGATCAAAAACATCAACTTTTCCTGGGACTTATAATTTCCAAAAATACCACCACGTATGTAAATATATATACATATACACTTCATACATACAAAAGAAAAAGATAATATATAACACCTACCTACCTACCTGCCTACCCAAAGAAGATAACAATCCCGACCCCCATCTCCCATCCCACGGATTGTCCTTTTGAAGTAATAAGTAATACCCACACATTTCCCATACAAAAATTATTCAAATGATCCTCATCAATCAATGAAACCTCTCTAAAAATGATAAGGCGGAAGAAATCAACGAGCACCCGTTGATAAAAAAAAATCCAAAAAATCTAAGACTCATGACATAAGTGGCTTAAATAATTTAGATGAGAACTCCTCTTTCCTTTTTGCCCTTTCAATCCTCGATCCAAAAAATCAACAGATCAACGAATCAATTTAATCATATTGGAAAAGTGGAGAGGGAGGGGGAAACGTAGTCGCCAAGCCTTATGAATTTTTTCAGGGTCTTGGGGTCGGGGGAATGATTGAACGATTTTTTGATGTTTTGAGCGGGGGCTTTTTTTCTTTGACTGCGTGTAGGGGGGTGATGGTTTGTGAATAGATGGGATAGATGGGATGATGGCGGATGAGGCGCCTGTTGTTGTTATCTAGGTACGGAGCACTCCTTCAGATGTCGTCAAGCTGGTGTTTAGATTGTAAGGGTTTAAGGGTTTGATTTCACATATCACTCACTCTTGATTTGATAGGAGAAAGGGGTAAATACTATTTTGAAATAATATTCTTAAAAGCTTCCCAAAAATACTCATCGATTTCCATTCAAGTATCTAATCAAAAAACCTCAAACTCCAATTCACCAATTTCAAGGGTCTAAACATTTTGTAACCGACTTATAATCACAACCCTATACCTATGCTCCGAATATAATCCGCCAAAAACAAACAGAAGTACTCGACTCCTCGGTGGAAAATTCCCAAGTCCGTTCATCTACCCATACGGACTATCTCCAAGCGGTAGTTCTCCCAATCTCGGCTCCAGAGTTTCACCCACATATCATACCTTCTACATACCTAGTATCCTACAATACTAAATAATATCAAGTTTGATATGATTACCAACCTCAAAATCCACGGGAAATTTCCCATTTCCCTTCTTCTAAATCCCTATACCCGTCGTGGGTAACGGAGCTATTGTACGTGAATTTATGATTTTATGTTTTAGACATTTTGATGCCCGTCCGTCCATACTGTTGTATCCATCAAGAACATTCAAGTCTGTTCCGGATTTCTGTTACCTCTTCTAAATTCTAAATTCTCTCATTTGTGTCTTTCGGTCAAATTTTATATCGTTACATCTAGATTGTTTCTATATATAAATTTGTTCGTCTGTTTATCTATTCCTCAGCTGGAGTCAGTCTTAACATCAAACGAGACGTCGTCAGAATCACGGTCCAGAGGTTCGTCTATCGTTATGTGTTAAGCTATGTAAGATTGGATATCATTATCTTGGTATCTTAGCATTATGTATGTATATATAGTAAGAATGTATGTAAGATGTAAAATTAGCCTGAGATAGACAACTAAAGATTGTCGATCGATGAAAGGTTCATCGTTGTTATGGTATCTACTAATATAGTAATCCAGATATCTAATACCTACTACCTTGATAGCATTAGATACCCGGAGATCTAACATCTAAAAACTCAACTCCCAACTAAAATCTAACATTGCCGGCCCGATAACGCTTTAGCATCGGTAAATACAAAAGAGCCCCCAATCTTATCTCACCAGTAGATAAATAGATTAATCGATCACGAATCGACGATAGATGATAGATGGATGATACACGGAGGATTCTTTTCTACAGAACTACCGACCGTAGTATCAATTAGATAGATATCACCCTCCAAAAAAAAGCAAAAAATCAAAAAACCAAGAAACTCTATTCACCACTACCCTCCGGAGAGTTCGTAACGACGGTGAGAAGGCGGGGGCAAGCGGTAACCCGAATTATGGTTAAACCGTTAAAGAGCGGTAAAAGTATAATAAATTACTTTTGTAAATTAACCTCGACCTCTATCGATTCCATTGGTAAACTTAGTTTTTGGTCTTTTTCAAGTTTCTCATAATTCTTCTCCTTGCGACGAATCATTTAAACGAGAATTAGTTATGTGTGTGTTTATGATGTACCCTTGTTACTCCTCTCAAAAACTCCATTTCCGTCACTGCCTGAACAGCCTGAAGTTACTTGTTTGCTTTGCTTCAACGAGGCTGTGTAAATATTGTATCACCTTCGCTCCCACAAATCCCATCCATACATCACCCCCCCATTGCATCCATTCAAGTAACCGAAGATCCAGGGTCCTCGTCTCTCCTATCTCCTCACCCATCTCCCATCTCCCATCTCTCCACACAAAACCAAACACAGGAACCAAACCAAACCCACCCCACGCATCCTCGATGATGCATCCTTCCCTCCGAGTCCCTACATCAAAAATCCCAAAATCCAACATCCCAACATCCTCCCACCCAATCAAAACCCTACCCAACCAAACCCACCCAAAAGCCTCACCTCCATCCTCCATAGTACATACATACCGACTACAAAAAAGACCCCCAAAGCAAAACCAAAGGACCCCCATGCATAAAACCCCAGTCATCCAAACCCCAGTCAAAACCTATAACACGCAACCCAATATACGTTTCAGAATGCGCAGGGTAGCATGCACATTTGCGTCATTGGGACTAGGATTACTACATACAAACCTTGTGATGAGCATTCGTGCATTCGTGCGTCCATTCATGGATTCCTTCATCTCAAATTCTCAGTCTCCTAAATTTTTTGGTACAGTATCTCCATTCTTTCATTCTCCGGTATCTAGGTACCTACGTAGGTATTCGAGATTCAGAATTAAAATACGAGAAACTCGATACTTAGGTACAGTACTTCCAACGATTAGGAGAAAAGTTTGCCTTAACTTAACCTTACCGCTTTCTCGTGATACTTTCTAACTTTCTAACTTTCGTCATCGAGATAATGACCTAGTATTTGGATATTATCTCGATTTCATCATTTCTTCACATTCACATCACATTCATATATTTTCATTCGTATTAGTGGGTTGGTTTACTTAAACTTTAGCTAGGTACTTAGCAGCCGCTGTGAAACTTTATCTTTAAACTACATATTCTATTCAAACAATTCCCCCAAAAAGAAAAAGAAAAAACCCCAAAAATGTAGAAAAGAATCCCAAACCAAATAGATAGAACCCCAGAAAAAGACCCTGATACCAATCACAAGATTCAAAAAACAGATGATCAGACAGAGTAAGTCACCCTCCAGGTTGATCATAGGTACCTAGGTAGATCATAGAAAGATGAAGGAAAGATTTTCATGGTGTCCACGAATACATATTTATCTATATACGCTTCCTTACCTGATGAGTAATTCCGGAGTAGGAAGTTGGAGAGGAGAGGAGAATGCAGAATTTTTTTGGGTTTGTAGGGAAGGGAAGGGAAGGTAGAGAAGAGTAGAGGGTAGTAATTATTCATTCATTCATTCATTCATTCATATATTTATATTCATTCCCAACCTAACCACGCCATTCTATTCCCCATTCACCTCACTATGCACCATCCACCAAGAATCTAACAACAGTAAACCTTCCAAACTTCTAGAAAACCTCCATATTTACTCGAGTAACCACTACATACGTACCTACCTAATACCTTAGCCATACATAGGGTAGAAACCAGAACATTGGACTTTAGATTTCATATTTCGGACTTAAGTCCCATGTCCCATGTCTCACTTCAGATATAGGATATAAGATATAAGACATATATGTAATCAAGAAATGAAATGAAGAGAAGAGAAGGAAATAGAAGAAAAGAGGTGAAGAGAGATAAGGATGAATCAGGGTCAGTCAGGGACCGAGTTAGTTGGTGATGGAGCGGAGCGGAGCTTTTGGTTCATGTCCGGAACGGGAATTTGGAATGGTTGGTTTGGGGGTGGGGGTTGTGGTTTGTATATGTGTGTGCATATGTGTGTGTATGTATATATATATATGTAAGTGAGTATATATGATAATATGATGATAATATGACAGTAAGATAAAATGATAAATAAGATAATAACGGAAGTAAAGATAACAACGGAGAAAGAGAAGGAGAGAAGTACCGCGATTCTGATTCTGATTCAAAGTAAGACTTATTTATGTACCTATGCACTGAATCAAAATGGGTTTCAACTTTCGCCGGAGCTTCTTAGCCAACGGCGTTAATCGAGATTCCATTCACAATTCCTATCGCCACTGGAGAATGGTACTACTACCTAGTAAAAAGGCCATTTGATTGGTATTTGATGATTCATTCGTGATATTACTTTCCATGCCCGTAGTGACTGTATGTTATAGACCTTTGAATCCATGCCATGGTCCATCCAACCATCCATGCATCCAACCATCCAGTTCAAGCTATATAGCCCATCCATCTAAACCCATTCCTATCCACCCGCTGTCCATCCATCCATCCATCCGTCCATCCGTCCATCCGTCCATCCGTCCATCCATCCTGATTAAAATAAAAAAATGCTGTCCTTCTTTCAAAGGTGGGTATAATGATTGAACGAATGGAAGAAGGTAACCTCACAAACTAATAATACAACAATACACGGCACGACCGAAATGTACGTGCCCAATGGAAAAACCCCATAGTGATGATGCCCTGACAAAGTTACATGCAAAGTTCCCGAAAAAGATCAAAAACACCCTTTTCAACGCCATCCGTAAAAACACATTGAATCTTCTGCATACTCGGCAGCAAAATTGTTGAGCCTCCAAAAACCAAAAGATGACGGTAGTAGAGGCATTAACTTCCTGAGGTAAAATGTATGCGAGGGTCATGTAATGATCGAATTAGAAGTGAAAATAAGGTTTTCGCCATTGATCAAATGAAGTCCAAGTCCGCCCCGTCCCGGAAATTCAAAAGTGTATAAAAAAGGGTGCCCAAAATCGACAAGAAATCGCAAATGGATAAGTCAACACGAAGAATGGCTTTCTCCGTAACACTTTTTATAGAAAAAAATTGTATATCGAAAATGATGCAAGAGACCTGATGACGAACAATTTTGCGTCGAGTCTTTTTTCTTCTTGACCAATTATCTTTGCGGTCGTCTATGTTCGTGAAAAGAGGTGATATGAACAGAGCGTAATGGGTGTGGGTGATAGTGTACAAGGTCAGAGGTAAAAAATTTATTCTGGCGATTGATGATCTTCGGAACCAGCTTCCGATCTTGCGTCGCCCTTGTGTACTTTCTTATGTCTTCGTAAGTTGGAGACGACTGAGAAATGTCGGCCGCAGCCTTCAAAATCGCAAGGGAATGCTATTTTCAATTAGTTTTAGAACATTGGTGACATCAAGGTAGCATGACTTACGCTTCTCTCCAGTGTGACTATACATGTGTGTTTGCAATGAACTTGGTCGCGTAAATCGTTTCTCGCAGATCTTGCACTTGTGCTTCTTAAGTGTGCTTGAAGATACCTTTGAGCTGAATTGGCCCATCATTGATTGAGGTGCAGGAGGAATTCCACCACCAAGAATACCACCCGGTGGAGGTAATGTCCTCGCTGACACGGACTCGATATCAGAACCATTCGAGTAATCGGAGACTGAAGAATCGACGGAGCCGTAATATGGGTAGGAGGTGCTTGCTGAAGAGATGGATGAATTTGACGAATGTGTTGCGGGGAAACCGTATGAATCGCCGGATCCTCTGCCGAGTCGTGGGGGACCTCCATAAATATTTCTGGGTGTAGTGTTTTGGCTCATGGCGAGCATGCCCCTTGCGCCGTCGAGTGTTGAGTCTCGTGAAAATCCGGCATTGTCAGCATTTGGTAGTCCTCTGTTATTAAAGTCAATAAGTGAATTCTGACGGTGGGACCGCGGCGCATCGGCAGGGATATCGAATAATGAATTTGAAGATACTGACGGTTGTGAGAGTCGCCTGGCATGATCCTGTTGCTGAATGGGGTAGGATGATCGCACAGCCGGCGGCGGTGCCGGGGCGTAGCCCATCCCATCATATGGCGACGGCGCGGAGGTATAAGTAGTGTGAGCAGGCGATGGTGCACTGTTGTACCCGGAATCGCTCGCATATCCAGGTGGTAAGGAACGGCTGGGGCTCATCATATCTTGTTGACTGGTGAGTAAATCCTGTTGTGCTCCAGAGAAACCCGTAAAGATGTTACCTGCTGATGCCGCAGTGACTGGGATACTGTACGATCCCGTGGATACATTTACGCGTGCATTTGGTTGCCTCTCAATCCCCTCAATTCCCAAACCCGCATCGTTAGCACCGGTCGAAGCATAAATGCTAGGGCCTGCGGAGGTGGCCGTCGATGCTGGCCATGCGACGTTGTTGAATGAGATGGCTGATGGATTCGCGTATGGCAAGTGGTGGTTGTTGCTGAAGTGCATACCGCCCTGGAACGGTGGTCGGTTGTCCATTGTCATGGTCATCTTTTGCAACAAAGTTTTAAAAAAGCTTCCAAGTAAGCGAACGGCGCCGAGAGATGTTATGTTATACTGGTGGTAAAAAAAGATAAATGTAGTGGGAGATAAAAACGTGGATCAGATGCAAGATCCCGCGTAATGCTCGAATATCGCTGATAGAAAAAGAGTTCAAGAGGTAAGGGAGAGTCGATCAATGAAGTGACAGGCGGCGGGATCAGCGTTACTTATGTGCTTCGGTCTGCTGAAGACAAAGCTTTAAGGATGGAAGGGAAGGAGTATTCAAGGATGATGGTTGGTGGGGTAATCCTTGAATGGCACTGAGATGAGTAGTTTCCTTTTGAGAGTGAAGAACGTCGAGTCAAGGCTTTCGATAATTGGAGAATTGAAGAATTGGAGACTTTAGTCTGTCCGGTCGAGGATGCTTGTGGATGGATGCTTGTAGTCGCAAACCTTAGGGAGCGGTGCTGCATAAGAATATCGTGTGCACTACGCTGCTCGGGGGATAGGTAGATGATAGGTAGACCTCTCAGAGCGGGGCCAAAACTTGCACTTGAATCTCTTCAGAAGGGATCGACAGAAGGTATCTTTCCCTGGTTCTTTTTGTGTTCCGCTGGGTACTTGGTACTTGGTCTTGCCTTCTTTGTGGAGGAGAGAGAGACTAGAGGTAAATGCGGTGAGCGGGTCAATCCAAGGAAGGACAATTATCTGTGTCTATTTTTCCCTTGAGAGGGTAATAAGCTCATCAGACAAGTCCCACTTGACGAGTTTCGAGAATCAGAGCAAGCTGTCAGATCTTCGGCAGTGCTATTGATCCACGAAGGTATGCGTGGGGAAGATGTCAATTCGAATGAGGCAGTGATGTTGCAATATCCAGCTATCTGGCCCTGGGATGTGTGTGTCTATTGAATGTTGGGATATAAAAAGAGGTTATTGATGGACGGCTCATTACTTTCCTTGGGGAAAGTAGTAAAGGTTCAAAGAGGCTATGATCATAGGATATCTTTTTGGAGAAAGGGATTGGAAAATATACTTGAGAGGATATTCTATGGAAAAGGTACAAAACGCTTGAGGTAATCCACATCCAAACAGATACTTGGAAACAATGATAAAATGGAGAATCATGAGTAGTCCTGTCTGTTTGTCCTTTTCCCATTTGTGTAGAATGAGGAAATAGGAAAGTATGTGGACGATCAGGCCGGGGGGGGTGGGGTTGTGTGAAGAGAGGGGCCCTTTTTGAAGGAGGGTCAAAGTTGATCTAGTTGAGAATAAGTTAAGAGTCGAGCTAAAATACTTGAAAACTAGTTTTTACTTTTAGTACTCCACAGTTTTACCTAGATAGGGTTGAAGCATTAGCCTGCATTTCCTATGATGTATCTCGCAGAGAACAGGGACAAGGAACGAACAAGGATTGAAACAATCGCTATGTGTACCCTGAGCTCATTATCATTTATATTATTATTATTATTTTTATTAGCATCATTATTCAATCATCATTTTAATCCCGATCAGCAAAAACTTGGAGGAGAAGATTTTATTCCCGCGTGCTAGTTCCCAAACTCTGTGTGATGTGGATCATGGTCAAATTGGAGGGTTAGATAGTAACTGCTAAACATACACTATTATGTCAATAAACTTGAATAAAGAGGGAAGTAAGAGAATAACTTACTGTGTAGTCCCTCTACTGACCAAGTTAGGAGTAGAGCGAATCGAATTAGACACTCTTTGGGTGCTGAGCAAATTAGCTCAAGTATACATTCTGAAATTAATACTTCATTTGTCTTAAAGTACATATTAACCTTACTTGAAGAGGTCCCAAAAAAACTGGAAAACTGGAAACTAACCAATGCAGGCGAAACTGCAGGCGAACTACTAATAGATAACTAAAAAGAAAAAAAAAATGAACAAAAAAACAAAAAACAACTAACCGAATCATGATAAAAATAGTCTCAAAATTAGATCAATTTAAGGGTTTCCCCTCATCATCGATCTCGAGTTTTGTTAGTCAATTGGGTATGTATTTGCTTCTATTGTTGATGAAAACACATATTTTCACATTCGGCAGTGTCATTTTGGAATGCGGTGAATTGACGGTACGCGTCGCCGGTGGGGATTTCTCCTAGCGATTAGTTTTAGGTTTAATGTAGGGAATTCACGCCCAGCATGCATGTGTAGCGTAAATCCACTTCACAAAACCCTACCACAACTTTGATCCTCTTTCAGAAACATGACGGATAGCGATGCAAATGGGAAGACAGTTATCAACCAATGAAAGCCCTTTTCGTGTGAGGCTTTCAACGAATGAAGAATTAGCATTTTGATAATGTGAGCGCTCTTTCTCTCTTGCTTCGACTGGGGTAGATGTACGGAGTTAGCAGCTTAAGGTTCAATAATATGGAGTTCGGATGGAGTTGATTGATTGATCAACAAACCTTTCATCATCGTACATTGGTATTTGCTGGCAGTATAGAGTTGTATGACAAAACACCAACTGATTAGATTTTGAACATGCCTTGATCAGCCATAGCGCAGTGTGTGTTTATTTCAAGTCAGGTACGGTACAATACCCTTTTGGAAGGAGACATCTAATTGCGGAGTTTTGGAGATTTGTGTGTTACATCCACTCTCTTTGGAGATTCCAGATACTGGGTCCCTACATATTGTATGGAGCTAGACGCTTTCAGAGTTTCAATTATCAAAACAAAATTACCTATATCAAAGATTGTAGCTACCTCTTCTCTGTATCTACTTTCCATTCGAGGTTGCAATTGACAGACCAGTCCGGTACTGTGCTATCTATCTCAAACACGGTACTCAAAAGGATTAATTAGTTTGCGAGCACAGGCGGAAAAGATTGTCTGTTCGCACACAAGGTAAAGAGAAAATTTAAGTGGAGTTAAGAATGCTCATATGTTTCTATCATTGGCCAACACCTGTTCATCAATTTGTATCTTCAAATCTGCGAAATCGGAAAATTATTCATTCAATTTCGTTGTACGTACCTTGTTATCTCTCCATGATCTTTAAATATCTCGAGAATCTCGTGGTACTCCATTATAATTTGAGATCTAATTTCTTTGCATTTCTCTTTGGAAAAGTGCAAGAATGAGTGCAAGATGAGACTAATTGTTTCGATAATGACGGCATGTGTCTCTCGAACGAATGAAAGAATGATGAAAGGGGGTATGCTATCATTTCATTTTTCTCTCCCTGGTACAACTTATTAGATCCTTCAACGGATGTGTCCAACCGTCACTTCACAGCACGGTGTACCGTACTAATTCATCTCCTTGCTGAGGCTTGCTTTAGCCTCACCTTGGCTTGATGTCCAATGCGCGCAGGAGGATCAGATGGACCCCGAAATCGTCATTTCTACCAGGTTTCGGTCGAGGGAAGCAACCTCTGCAGTAGGTGGCGCCAATAAGCTTGCCCAAGTACGAAAACAATTGGAACACCATCATTCTTACGAATTTTTGAATTTTTGCTAAAGTGTCCGTCGATGCTCTAAATTAATGAAGAATAGACTCAACAGAGGTATGTATCCTGATTCCTGAGGTTGATTAAACGAGTCATAATGAAGGGGTTTCGAAACCCCTCAAACCCTCCCCTACTCTAACTCTACTCTACTTTTCGTCCTCCCCCATCTAGATTATCAAAGAAGAAGTAAATATTCTCAATCTCACAATCCTAGTCATTTCAAGAAAAAGCCACCATCAATCCATTTTTAGATCAAAGACGAGTTGTCGAAAGGTATGTATGCTTGGCAATTCATCCTATTGTCAATTACGGGCAAGAGTTTGCTTTTAATCTAAATCATCAAGACGGCGCAGAAGCAGAAGCAAAAGCCATTTTTTTTTTCACACTATGGCGTATTTTTGCCACTGTAAAAGTTGATGTTAGCTGCATCAAGTTCCAGCAGCAACCGTTGGTAATCATCGAAAAAATCGTTGCACGGAAGTATTTTGTCAGTGTGTGGGGGGACATGAAAATGGGATGGTTGGGAATACGGGCTGAAATGATTTTGCTAAAAACTTGATATCGAAATTCGATACCCAACATCTGCAACAACGATGTCATTATTGTATGACACTTGTGTCTGCTTTGTTTGAGTCCTCACATTATCATATACCATATTTCAATTTTTACCAATTGAAACTCAGACCCCATATAAAACATACCGCATACCACCCACATACCGGCATCACATCACATCATCTTGTCAATAATACATCTCACTATCAAGGAAAGAACGTTTGCCATTTTTATGGATTAATATCGTTTTTGATCTTTTTGTCAATGCGCAATTCAATTCTGTTCAATATTTCACCTCACGCATCCATCATCCTCTCAGTCCCAAAATGATAGTAATAATTTCTTGAGAATGAAGGTTATAATAAGCCTTTCCCATCCGGCATGGCGGGACGACGATCACAAACAATATAGGAGACTGAGTTTGAATTTTTGAATTTTCATTGGATAAGCTTTAACAAAATGATGACGCTTTGCTATACTATATGAAACCTTTTTTTGGATATCAATCTCTGTTTTATCTGTTTTCCTTTCTTTTGCCTGTCTCTTTGAGGTGCATTAGGGTAAGCCTCATATTTTGGTTCACAACCGCGATTCAAAGACTTCAAAACAAGTATAGAAAAACCGGTGCGACATATTAGTGCGAAATATTGGACGGTTCTAACCCTTCCGCATTCCGTGATTTTACACTTACATTCTTTTGCCTTGCCACTCAAAGGAGTTATTGATTAGGATAAACTTTATCTCACACTAAGTGCGGGTGACATTTGTAACGACAAAAACGATTCACCTGCTATGGATGATAATTATATTGATATTTGCAAAACGAAACGGGAAAGTAGTACACAAAAACCGTTTGGTCGGCGATATCACTGTCATTGACTCGGTTAATTAAGTGCCGAAGATTGCACCGAGGCGAAGGATGAAGGGGCGTCAAGATTTTTTGGCTTCCTCACAAATTATAGATTTTGAGACCTCGATAGTGGGATTAAGTCACGAGATAGTCTATTAGTTTATCATCTCAAGATGCAAGACTTCTCGTTCCCCTAACATTTGATCGATACCTATCTGTCTGTCGTGCACAAATCCATTCGTATACTTTGTGGGGGATCAATTCCCACTTCAAGCCACTATTGTCTACATTCCAGTCTAACATCTTCCGATTTGCTCGTGCATCGAACTCCTTTCCCACTTTCTTCCTAAAGTTCTCTCCTTTTTTACGGTATGTGCTGGAGACACTGCCGCCCGGATCTACAAATATCCCGGTATTAGCGCATTGGGTACGTTACATCGAGCCAGTAAGTCAGCAAGCCACAATCTATTGAGGTAAGCCTCAATACTACCTTATTTGCACTTCGAGATTCGTGGGTTATAGGGTTGAAGGTGAGTTGAAATTTCTTCCCTCCCTCTCGAGTCTCGTACTGTGACATTTCTACTCCTCTCATGCCGCTGGTTATGTGATGTGATGTGATGTGATTTACTAACTCTAAGTACATTACTATGTTTCTGTACACGCAATGCATACATTCACATTCACCAAGAACTAACGATTTAGGGACCGGAGTGATTAAAACCTGACCTGACCGCCTTTTCCCCACCAAATCTACCTTCCCCTTCGACCAATGAAGTGTAAGAGGAGGAGAATCTCCTTGTTTGCAGTTGTAGGTGTGTGTGATCCCAAACATCGCACTGGGGAAGTTATGAGGAGAGTACTCCGTACTCCGTACTTTACCTGACCTGGCAATGCAAAAACTAACAATGCGAGGCTGTCCTGATTGAAAGGGCGGGGTGGCGGGGTGGCGGAGATCTGAATGTTGACTAGTTTAACTATGCAGCGGTTTCCACCAGGTAGAAATGAGTAGCTTAATTATTTTAGAATTATCATTATGCTTTTTTTTTCTTTTTTTCTTAAAAAAGCTTCAAGTCATCGTCCTTGAGACATCGATAGGAATAAACCCATTGTGTGAGTAATAAATATCAAGCAGGGCTGCTAATAGAACAGAGCGTGACTGGCCTAGCATTTCCCTCGACAATGCTTCTTCGTACTGCTGACAACAAAGTTCGAGTCATGACTCGCCCATTCGTTAGCGGCTGTTAGGTTAGCGTTAGCCGCAATGATTGTATCTTTCTTGTTGATTAGAAACGGCCACTATTGAATTGAAAGAGCAATGGCCAATGAGTGTGGGGACGGATCAGTGGAAGCCGGAAAACGAGGCGTTTTCGAGGACGGGAAAATGGCGAATAAGATGGGGGTGGGACGAGCGACGAGCGAACCGTGATAATAGGAAGACTTCCCTCTGGGATGAAAATTGAGTTTGAGGGGGTGTATGTTGGGATTGTGTAAGGACAACTGGTAATTATTAATTGGTAAAGAAAAAACCATGCGGGGGTTCCTTGAAATCCTAAATCGGATGAATGGATAGTACTATCGAATCGAATCCATACGATATAGCCCGCCCAGTCTGAACCACCACTTTGGATCGATATTCCAATTCCCCAGCATGCATACTCCCACTCCCACTCCCACTCCCACTCTTCACATCTCCTAATTGGCTACAGGATATCAATCCTCTTGGTCCGGTAACGAATAGAAATAACCCAGCCATCAGTCAGATTCAGTCTACCCTTTCGCGGGGCAACCTCTTTCCCAATACGGTAATGCGCAGATCGAACTTTATCTAAATATGGAGCCGGGGATATGTTTTTTGTCTACCCTGCAGATACAATTTTACGAATTAGATCAAGACTCGAGAGGTCATAGCTATCTTTACTAGGTACAGAGACACGGCACGGCAGTTGAGTCGAGACTCTACACTGACTTTCTCTCTGTTACCAATTATTATTGTTTGTTCAGTATTCAGTTACTCACTGTATTTTCATTCATAACAATCCAGTCTTGTAAAATTTCTGCCTCTATCTGAACTTGAACATATCGACCTAATTTTTTGATCGAGATTATGCTAGCTAGGACTACAACATGTTAACATACATCTCCTAGGATATTTCCCGCACCATGCAACAGGTTATTGGACAATTCCCAAAATCATCGTGCTAAATCTCATCCACACATGCATGCATGCACGCACGCACACACAACGATGCAGTTGTCAATTTAAAGGATTTGCCTTATCCTTGGGCTCATCATTGCAGCTACCAAAAAATTTCCGAGTCCCAAAGGCCAGCACCCCTTTTGCATCTATCCCATGTCAAAGCCAGCTCCAGCGCGAACGCCAGCACCAACGCCGAGTATGAACTTATGAAGATCAACACATCTCTTGGGTCCTGGCCCTGGTTCAGGTCGTCCTAATGTAGCCTCTTTATCAGATGCCTGTCATCGTCGCCCCATTCTTTACTGTTCCTGAAATCCTCCTTTCCTTTCCTGCTCTTCATTCATTTGCTCGCCTGGTTCCATGGTGTAGGATAGCGTCTCCATTTCGATCCCAGATGTCCAAATGCCGAAGAGTGTGCGCACTGCTAATGTGAACCTGGGGGGCCTCAGCTTCTCCCTTTCCCACTCAATCTATCCCGTGAAGGAAACGCATCCCTGCTCCCAAGACCAAATTAAGATTACCGATTTTGTTTCATCAGTTTCTTTGGGTCATACTGGGAAACTGTGGATATCTCGTTTTCAGCCTTTCTTGCTTGGGAAGTTGACATTATATTATTCTCCTATACTAATGATTGTGAGAGTAAGCGTGAGCAGAAAAGAAGTGTGAAGGTTAGCCACGAGTCGTTTTACAGAGTAATCGTTGGTCGCTCAGCGGCTGACCGATTCGTGGCTTCAGCCGTGCGGTTTTAGCTTTGTTTCCCCCATATTTTCCGGATGCCTTATTGCAGGTTTCCTTTGGGCACGTATCAAGGATTGAAAGAAGAAAAAGGTAATGTCTCAACCCCTGTCCTGTTGACACTTTGTCAGAAATGGTGAGATTGATGTCGATCTCTCTCTTTTGGAAATGCAAGTGGATTACAGAAGGGATGTCATGAAGCTTAATGGATGTTGTACCGAAGATTCCGCCGACCCATGTATGCTTGCTTGGTCCCATTGTGTTTGTGATGACATGACCTCGTGACTACGAGACATGTTGTAAACTGTGAGGTTGAGGTTATCATTGTTGTCATTTGATTTTTTTGTACCCGGTGTGGTGGTTTTTGATTGATGTGTGATTGCATATCAGCACTCCACATACTTGTGGATATTCATTCTCCATTGCCCATGTGGAAACCAGCATATCAGTTTACTTAGTTGGGTCTTGAATGCACTCCGTATAGATCGCACATGCGTGGGTAACAGGAGAGGAAAGATGCGATGTGCATGTTGGATAAGTGGACCGGGTTCCAGACAACTCACGTAGCAACCTCGCCGACCACAAAGTCACTCTTACAGGGGCGATACCAAATTTTCACACGGTTGGCTGTGAGGCTAGATTGATGTACGGTATGGGTGTGAATCTGTGATGGAGAAGCTGCATCCCTAGCAATTGCTTCATGGTGAGAAAACAAACGTTCTCATGGCCAGTGCGTGAGACTTCAGTTTGGCTTCCGCCTTGGGAAATTACATTACATTACATTTTGTTTGTCAAATTCCTTGGGTATGTTGTGCAAAGCTGTTTTGGTCATAGTTAGCAAATTTCATCAATGGTGGGATGGAGGTGAAGCTCATCATTTCCTCATTTGAAATTTTCGCTTCCAAATTAAGGATGAAAAGCTTCTGGAAGGTTTATGGAATGAGATGAGCAATTTCCAAACTGGAACTTTACAAGCCTCGGGTGGGGCAGATGAAATTGAACTTCTGAAGTTATTCCTGTGAAGTTTGAGCGCAGTATTCCCGATTAGTCATCGGTGCAGCGAGAATAAAGTTCCCATTTCAAAATTCATTGGGAGGATAGTGGATATTCTGATCATTGGGATGTTACTATGTCATTTCTATTCGCTGTCTCTTGAATGTGGGATTAGGTGGGTATAACAAGGCGTTTAGGTCAATCTTTACAGAATTAGATGAGGGCGTGTGACAGGTATGTGAGCAAGTTTACAGGTTTATGGTTTGTTGGGAGGTGATAGATAGTCTGTTGTCACTCTGATTGTTGTTTGCTATTTGCGCTCGTGCCTCTATCCATTCTTGATCTGAGTTTACCCCCCTGAATTACTGCTTAAGGCGATTCAAATCTCATCACATAAACTACATCACATGAAGCCATGATCACCTCAGTATTCCATTCTGAGCTCACTTGCATCTTTACTATATTTCGGATTTTACCCACGGCTAGAGCTTCCCTGTGAAGATGGATGATCTCCGCTCTCACAGATTCCGTAACTAATATCCAAACCAATTTCGGGAGAGGTGGATAAGTTGAAGAGTTTGTCCATGGTTAGGCTACTTTTGCATCCTTCGAGAAAACAAGTAAAATGAACTCTTAGTCTTCCGCATAGTAAATCTTTCTCTCGATGCGCCTATCTTTCCAAGACGGGTAAAAGGTTGCTGAGTCTATATAGCACTTTCATCAACATATTACACACTTCTTCTATTCGAATAGATAGATAGAACATGTTCATCCTTGGAAAGCTATGAGAGACACCCACTACGTAGAGCAATCAAATCATAACTACAATTGGCACAACATTTCTCCCGTCTACTTCAAAGCCCTAAAGTTAATCGCTAGCTAGTCCTTCTATGAGCTAGAGTTGAAACGCGAGGCTAGATGGCGTCTATGTATCTTCCTGACATCACCTTTTCCTACATTAACATACGTCCCGGCCATCACGTATCGGATATTCCCCATGACCTCGTATGTATCACCTAATTACAATAAGGAATATAAGAATACTAGGTCAATGTAATTGTATTTTGGCTAGTCGATGACGAGTGAACCCATTGTTGCTGCATGTTTATTTACTGCTGTTTTGAGATTGAATGGAAAGAGCGGAGTTATATTCCCAGATGTGTGAGAGAAAATATTTCTAGATATAATTATGGTTTGGAGTGGGTGAGTGATGCAGGATGATAGAGATTGAAATATGCATGTAATAGTTAGGTAGTTCGATTCAAAATTCCCCTCAACTCCCCAAGGCCTCTCCCCCTTTTCCACCCACCACCCTCAAACCCCGAGACTCCCACGTCTCAGATGCTATACCATATCCTAACCCGCAAACCACCAACTCCAAACCATCTCCTAATTAATAAAACTCTCATTTATTCAACTTAAATACTACTTTCTTATCCCCTACAATTAATAAACTTACACATAATTAGTGACAAATATATAAACATTCTACTCTATCCTATTCAGATTAATATATGTAAACAATCTTCATCACTATTCTATACCCACTAACGCTATTCCGAATCCAATGAATGGCAAGCATAAAAGATAGTGAGTGTTCCTCTTATATTTTTCGAGTACTATTATATATATACAATTTGTAATTTGTAATTTTTTTTTGGTTGTAGGAATATTGTGATATTGTTATGTAGCAATCATACCCTTACTAATGTTGTTGATATCTAAGAAGCTAAACAAATCGCATGAAGACGAACCTCTTGAGTATTTTATCCTCTTGCCCGACACTTCTATTAGATCCTCACTAGTATTCAATATTATCAAACATCTGACTCCAGTTTTCGACATGCTCTAGCATGTGCTTATACTATAGCTTGGAAATATGATAGAACATGAATATGTAGAAATTGTTTTGTATTTTTTCTCTGCAATCTCGCATAGCTGTTTGAATAAAGAACCACCTAACCACCAACCCACTCATCAAATCATATCATAAACCCGTATTTTTCCCAATAAGCAAACAATTCTAAACGCCGCTAGATGTGATCTCACCCTTCACAGTTGTCATCTAGCATACTCATCTATCAAACATTTTCTCTAGCCTTGTCCCCTTCTATGAACTAATTTCTCCTTGTCACGAAGTAATCAGACCTCCTCTCATACCCATCCATCAGCTGTCACAACGCCTTAACAATAGTCCTCTCATCAAAAAGATCTCTCAATAACCCCTGCCTACAAGCCTCCCAATCCGTTGCCCCCATACCATACGTACTTTCAAAAGCGAAAATGCTCAATTGACTAAAGAAAGGTCTCAAAACCTTCGCGACCAATTCGTCTTTCCTCTCCCAAGTTCCTTCATCATTAATTCCAAATCCACCTTTCGTTCTTCCCAATAGTGGCCTCCTCATCGAATATTTATCTGCTTGTGAAACTGCAACTGAAGAGGACTCTTGTAATGCAGTTGTATTGGTGGTCGCCGCTAAACCCAATTCTTCGCTCAATTCATCGACTAAAGGAACGGGTCGGAATGAAGAGGGACGATAGACGGCATCAATAGTGTCGGTTATGAAAAGCCATTCGTGTAACTGAAAATCGTCGGGTGCAATACAGAGTAAAGTGTCCAGTAACTTACATGCTTGCAGGATAGAATAATTATTATAAGTATCAGAAGGAGTACTATGATCAGGTGCTACAACCGATGAAATGGCAACGTGAAGTTCGGCGTTAATGATAGGCCAGAGCGTTGCGAGATGAATAGCCGAGGTCTTGAGAACGAGAGCGCGGAGGAGAAGATAGATATCTGCGCGAGTAGTTGAGGAAGGAGAGGATGTCGTAGTTGCGGAAAGTAGTTCAACAATCTTCTCTTGAATAAGAGGAAGGTCAGTCACGAAATTATCATCCATGGTGGCTAGAACTAGGGTAGCTATTCGGCGGAGATTGAGTTGTGATTTTCTGTCGGCCTCAAAGCGCGCTGATGTTGCTCCTACACCAAACACAATACCAGCTGTAGAAGGAGCGACTAGTCGTGATAAAAATTCTGGCATTCGTTCTTTGTCGCTCAAGGTCCATTGCCTGAGTAATGGCAGCCAATCACTTTCAACGAGATTGATGTTATTTGCGAAGAAGCGAGAATCGTTGAATGCGTCACCGAGATCCTTTCGCCATGATTTTTGTGTGTTAGGAAGTCTGGAAAGCTGATATAGTAGTTCTAAAGTACTCTTAGAAACATTATCTGGAAAGTATCTGGACTTAAATGTTGGTCCAATGACACTCGATGAGATGGTATTTGCCGCATTTAGTATTCGATCATTTTCGACGAGCACTTTAGGTAGATTTGGCGCAATAGATGCTAGAATTCTAACGACATCGTCGGACTTTGGTGAAGAACGAGATGAAGAAGACCGCTGATCGAATTCTGTTAGCTTCTCTACACTTTCAGAGAATCCCATAGGTCTAGTAGTGAACATTGCAGTGAGTAGTCTGAGGAATAGATCCTGGCTCAAGTTAGTTCTTATCTCATCAATAATCGATTCACACTCACCCCCAATTCTCTTCGCATTCGACGCTGCTCTCCAAAATTAGTATTGTCAACCTTCACACCTAAAATGGCGGCAAATTCCAGAAGACTTGGGAGCGTTTGTCGATGTGGAAATGGATTTGCCAATAGATCTTTGAGAAAAGTCATACAATCCACCCAAATTTCATCCATGGCATCATCCTCTAACGATCTGGCATATTCCACTAAAAATGTCACCAAATCCGTATCGCTCAATGGGGATGTCAAAGTCGACTTTCTTGACGGATCCAGGGCATTTGGGTTCGTCCGACTATAAATAGCATTGAAAATAGCAGGAATTGTATGCTTTGGTCTTGAGCCGTCAAGAACATGAAGAAGATTGAAGATAATAGTAGGCCGTGGGTCGTTATCATTGGAAGACTTTTTCCCAGTTTCAACCAATGTCTCCAAGCATTCTAATGCCTCGGCTGTGAAAAGATGTTCAAGAAGTCTTCGGGCCCGGTTCCGCATGCGCAGAGAGGTGTAATTGAAGGAGGCAGTGGATTCACTATCCTGAGCTCCATCTTGGCCACCCCAAGACCAAATGAGGAAGCAAATTCGAACAGCATCTTGAAATGAGAGCAGTACAGTCAGCCGGTTATTGGCAGTTATGCTTCTTGCTTGTGGTGTCTCCGAGTTGAAGACACCGGAGACCATATTTCCAAAAAATCCTTGTGGTTGATCGGGACTTTTCGCAATGGGTGCCTTCGTCTCATCTTTCAGTAATCGGTCATGTCCCTTCGCGAGCACGAACTCAAGTCCGTTGAGGAGAGATATTAACGTGGATTCAGGGGCCGCAAAGCCCTCAGACGCCATACCTGGCTCCTTAAATGTGGTTTGGAGATTGGTAAAAGTTTGTTCAATCTGTGCGCAAAGAGTTCCGACTAGTGGTATGAGGATTTGGAAAATTGTTTCGGAATAAAATGGTAGACATTCCGTCAAAAAGCTGACCCAACTATCCAGAACTGGCCTGCTCGAAGCGGCCTCAAACCCCGCCTGCAAGCACTTCACCAGTGACGGTGGCGGAGGAGGTAAGAAGGGTCCTGTGTGTTCGCTCTGGTCAATCCCGAGCGAAGAGACAGACGCGTTGTCATGTTGAGTCATAGTGGAGGTCATAGTGGTAGAACGCTTTTTGAGAGTAGGCGATGGTGGTGGGGGGTTGATAACCGGTCGAATCTTTAAAGCAGCATAGACCACATCGAGGAGTAGAACCTGAATGAAGGGATCGGCTCCAGTTAAAGAGTGGCTTAGTCTCTGGATCAAAACATGCTCCAACTGCAGCTCGCCTAATGATAAAGAGTATGGGCTCAACAAGATTTGATGTAGGAGAGTTAGAGCAGTACGATGGAACTGATGGATATGTGGTTTTCGTTCCGAGTTATCCGGTTCATAGGTCCCTGATATTGCTTGCAAGCAGACATGTAGAAAGAATTCCAAGAGCGTAATTTCTCCATCCCGACCAGCTATAATACGTCAGCACAAGCCCAAAACATAATGAACAAAACTTACTGATTTGAAATAGAGAGCGATGAGATCTGTCTGTAGAAATGCTATTATGAGCAAGAGCCGCCCACGTAGTATCCGAAGACCATCGTAATACATTAGACAATGTTTGGAGATGATACAGACATTGATCCAGATCATCTTCATCTGTATATATACGCATGTTGTGATGCGCCGTGGTCCCGGCATCTTCAAAATTTGTGTAAAGAAAACTATAGCTTGAGAAATTTGCGACAAAAATATGAAATAACCTAAGCTACAGTCAGCAAAATTTCTATTGTGGTATCAAACCATACATACCTGTCAATACCAACGAGACTTTGCAGCCAAATCCTGACTGTCATGAAAAGTTGCGTCCGTTCATCAACAAGCGCGTCAAGTAAAAGGAAGAGAGGCCTCGCAAGCATCACTTCATAATTGCCAATACCAGAAAGTCGAGGTGTATTTTTGATGTCATTGTTCGAGCTTCTACGGTCAAGGTGACCAGCATTATCTTGTAGAGAATGGGTCCACAAAATGCTGAAGCTCCGTCCATGATCAGCATTCCGGGATGCATATGTGCCATTCAGGTCATGCTCTATCATTAAATTACATATCGAAGCTTCGATATCGTGGTTATCAAGTGTGAGTGTTGTTTGTAATTGCCAAAGACTCCGAACAGCCTCCACGTGGTATTTTGGATGAGTAGCAGAAAGATATGACCAAGCTAAGCGAACGAGGGGATCTACTAGACTGGATAGCTGTGGCAATGAGATATAATGGTTTGAGTAAAGACTCGTGCAAAGAGACATGATAGACGTAAATGCAAGGAATGGAAGTTGAGATGGTATGCTCAATTTGCTTTGCATAGACTTTAGCAGTCCTGAGACATCAAGGCTCCTAACCTTGGGTACTTTAGCGAGTAGCATGACAAGGAGCCTGGTCTTAACACCAGCATCAGCACTTGACACTGAACTTGACAAACTCTGGTTAGCTATGCTACCACCTTCGCGGACTAGCAACTCGCTTAGATCACGAGCTGAGAATGGTGGGGGAAATGCATCTAAATTCCCTTGCTCTTGAACATAGAATGTTTTCATATTACGTATTATTTCGGTATTCGAGAGATGTCTGAGTTCGTCATCATCATGTTTGGCCATTGACTGGCCAGTGGGAGGCCGCAGTTGAAAGGCCCGTTCTGGAATAAGATCGCTTAAATCCATAACAAGATTTAAGGCTAATTTTTCAACTTCACTCGCGACGCCCACCTTTTCTGCGCGCTCCTGCGTCCTCTCTTTAGCATCTTCCAGCATACTTAATATTGTCAAGGTTGCTAATGGAGCGTGTATCAGCAGCATTTCTTCTTCTCGTACATTGAAGTGGTTGATTATAAAGGTAACGAGGGACAATTTATCAATCTGCTCCTCGGTTGATAGCTTTCCAGGAGCCAATGCTTGTGCAATGAGTCCGAAAATTTCACCCCAAATCAGACCACTTTCGACCCCGTCAAAAAAGACGCTAGCACTTCGGAGAACTTCGGCAAAGTCGGCTTTGTTGGCTGCCTTACTCTTGTACTCTCGGACGCTAGTGACAACAGATAGGAATATGTCCGGGACGACAAGTCCACCAATCTCCCATCGATCCATTAAAGAAAGACATATTCGGAATGGTCGGGCTTTTTCAATAGGGTTGACAGCTTCCCGTCGTATTAGTTTAAGTAAAGCTTGAGTAAGTGGATGAAGACCATAGTTCTCGAAGTATTGTGTCCTAGAAGAAGCATGTGACCCAAGATGATCCCCAGTAAGCGATGTTGGGGATTCTGGACCATTCTCATTGTCATGACCAGCTGGCTCAGGTCCTAAAAGCCACGTCCATAGGCGTCGATTCAAGCTCATATCACGTCGAGTCACAACCCCTGCCGCAGCGGTGACAAGAAGCTCGAGGTCTTCTGATTTTACTCGCTGCTGTAATACATTCGAATGTAGAGGTAAATGAGTGACAAGGAGATCCAAGAATCCACGCTGAATTAAGATTTGCTCGTCACCTAAGCCAGCGGCAAAACATCGTAAAAGCAGGCCAGGCTCAGGAGAAGTAACAATTCCAGCCAATTGAGATTGATTCGTAGTCACATCATCATGAGCCCCATTGGATGATGAAGTGCTTTGCTCCGAAGGCGACTGTCCTAGTGTCGGGAGATTGCGATTGAGATATGCCAATGCTCCCAATCGACGACCATTACTCGTTATTGCAGCGAGGAAGAAGCATTGCCAGAAATATTCGTCCCCACTACTGTGATTTTGCCCCAAATCTTCAGTGCCAGAAGGTCTGGCAACATGTTTGAAACCATCAAGTAACTTCAATGTGCGTTCAAACTCATCACTATTTTCCTCCTCAAGACCAGGCAATAAAGCAAGGATAATCGCCTTTAAGGCTGGTCGTAGTGATCGTCCATCAACCTTGAGTATATGCTTTTCTAGAAGTTCAAGAAATGGCCCTCTCACAGAAAGGGATGCAAATGACAAAGTGGTCGATAGCCCCGGTAGGTAAAGGGGTAAATCTTTGGACAATTCATCTGTTCCTATCATTTGAAATATATATCCGTAAACTTCAAGAGCTTTTTGGTGTACACCTGAAGGCAGTGAAGGATTTAAACATTGAGCAAGACGTTTTGCGACAATCGCTTTGGACGGGACAGCAGCTATATTGGTAGGATGTGCTTGTAACGACTATAATAATTGTCTCAGTATATTCCTTTTGTTCACATTCTCAAGACCACACACCTTCAATAGCCTGCCCAAAAAAGAAATATAATCCGCCCATTCCTGTAAGGCTGTGTCAAACAGCGAGAGTGAACGATCGACACCAGATGCATATCTGCGGAATGCTTTATCTTTATTCGGAGGTTCATCTGTTAAAAAGTCAATTCTGCCATGTAAAATATAAGAGATGGGAGCTCTACCTCCACCCAACTGGTTCCTCCATTTTCTTGAAACTGGCGATGCTCTTCCTGAGCTCGCAGGAGACACCGACTTACGGCCAGAGCTGGGCTCAAGGGCCATGATTCTTGTGGCACTTCACAAAAATAGATTCAGAGATGATTTACATCTTTTGATTGTTGTTGTTTGCATTCAATTCATAAATTCATGACGTACGCGTGGCTTCTTTCAACTGAGTTGTGCTGATGAAATTCCCAAGGCTGACAGGTTGTCGCTAATTCTTCAGTGGCTCCAGCCCCGCGTGCATAAACCAACAGCCTTAAAATATCCTTGTTATATCGAGAGGTCCATGAATGGGAACTCACTCGCATTCCTGCAGTTTGCTAGGTCATCATTGTAAGTACAGCATAAGGAATGCGCGGTAACGAAAAAGTTTCAAATTTATTGTGAGTTGCCATTACCTAGTTGAAATATCCCTTCCTCCGCAGGGACCTCATGGGAGTTTCTCCTGACCTCTCGGATGCAGCTCCCCATGAACGAGCACATGCAACAAATGAGGGATCCCCGTCTGCGAAAGCGACGGTTGATGTTGCGACTGATGCGATGAACGGTCAAGATGAATCCCAGGGCCAGAAGGGCACCGATAATGATGTTCCTCAAAATCTCATGAAGACTCCCGACATGGAAGCCGCCGAGGTTGTCACAACCAAAGATGATATCTCAGATGATGATACAGAAGAGCGAAGGCCGCCTTTGCCACCTAGACCCTCATTGTCCCAAGTGGCAGAACATCCAAAAACCTCAGGTCCAATGCGACCGGCATTGCAGTCCAAACCTACCACGGCATTGTCGTCAGTCGAGATACAAACGTTATCATTTCCCGATGGCACCAGAGGTACTTTTTCTACTCCAGTTAGTCGATCAGCATCCGAAGCAAACCAAGGGCATGGTACCACTTCGTCAATTTCTTCAATAAGCAAGAAAAAAGGTCTGGAAGGAAGTGACAATGACGATAATGCTAGCCTCATGAGTTGTGCGCCGACCTTGAAGGCAAATGGAGATCTCGCAAGTCTACTTGACGATGGACTCAATGCGCAGAGCCCGGCATGGGTATTGTTAAATTCACAAGCAGATCATGGGGAACCAATTGACGAAACAGTGGAATTTGAGGATATCTCTCTCACAAACTTCGATCGTGAATTCGATGAAATAGGGGAAGTTGATAGCAAGGGTGGAAACGAAGAGGAACTACTCACACAATGGAAGTCAAAACTCAAGCATTATTTGATTCTCTCGTCCGCTGGAAAACCTATATATAGTCGGCACGGAGATCAAAATCTCATCAATGGCTATATTGGAATCATTCAAACGATTATATCATTCTTCGAGGGTTCAAAAGACCCCCTCACAGGATTTACTGCAGGTCGTGCAAGATTTGTTATCTCCACCGACGGACCTCTATACTTTGTTGCTATCAGCAAACTTGGTGAAAGCGATGTTCAGTTGAAAGGCCAGCTTGAGGCTCTGTATATGCAAATCCTATCAACCTTGACTCTACCAACTCTTACACATTTGTTTTCGAATCGACCGAATACAGATCTCCGCAGACCTCTGGAGGGAACTGAATCATTACTGTCATCACTTGCAGACACTTTTACTAAAGGCTCCCCCTCTGCTTTGTTATCTGCATTAGAATGTTTAAAGTTGCGAAAATCACAACGACATGTCATAAACAATACACTTCTAAAAGCACGGACTGACAAGCTTCTTTACGGGTTGATAGTAGCCGGTGGTAGGCTTGTGAGTGTGATACGTCCTAAGCGGCATTCATTACATCCTAGTGACCTCCAACTCATATTCAATATGCTCTTCGAAGCTGGCGGGGTCCGAGCTGGAGGTGGCGAGAATTGGATTCCTCTATGTCTCCCAGGATTCAATAATAGAGGATACCTCTACATGTACGTGAGCTTTTTGAGCGTGGAAAAAGGTGAACGTGTTAAAAATGATAACTCCGAGAACAAGAAAGGCAAAACGGAAGATGAAGTTGCAGTGCTTCTCATAAGCGCTGACAAGGAAAGCTTTTTCGAGCTTAAAGAAATGCGTGATGATGTGGTTAATCAGCTGGAAAAGAATGGAAGCATGAAAATCATCAAAGCTGCCGTTCGCCAAGGACGTCCGAAAACAACTGATATTGTTCCTGGAACACCGTTACGGCATTTCCTATACAAGTCACGAGCAAATGTTCAATTCATGATGCCATCATTCGATCCATATTACAACACTCTTGTCAATCGTCGAAGGTAAGATCGAATATTTCATTTACTGCTATTAAACATTGAAGACGATAGTCTCTTCCTAGGCTGTAAAATAACTTTTAGGGGTATATCGTTATCCCATAAACCATCAAGTCTCATACAAAACCACGAAAATCTAACACCTATACCCAGGCTCATGAACCGATACCAAAACCTCCACTCCACAACACACAAAAAGCATTCCCACCTCAAAGTCCTCCACTGTGTCTCCCGGGACAGTATCTCCCTCGCTTGGACAACCCCCCAATTTGAATTCTATTGCGTAGCAGGTCCTAATGCTTCACGCGCGGGCTTGGCTCAAGGAGCCAATAAAATAATTCAATGGGTCAAACGTGAAGAAGAACGTGTGTTTATTGTTGGTGGCGCCGTCTTTTGAGCACCCAGTCGAGATATAGGACGTAGCTCCTTAGCTTTCGCTTTCGCTTTCGCTTTTGCTTCGGCCTCGAGATTCTTTCCAGCCTGCACAAGCTCATCTAATTGGGTTGAAGCAATTTCTTTATAATCATTGTATTCGTCTTTAATCTAAAAGAAGAAGCAAACGAATTAGTCTCTTTTGCGCAAACCCTAACGTACCTAAATAGAACATGAATTATAAAACTTACATCATCAAGAACACTCTGAGGATACTTCTTTTTGTGCTCAATATTCCTCTTTTGCCTCTCCTCTTTCCTCTTCCTATCTTCCTCCAATCGCTCGGGTTCACGTTTAATTTCCTCCGCTTTCCTGAAACCAGGAATTGTCCACCGCCTCTTTAAGCTTATTTCTTCCTTTCCCCTTTCTTCTACAGTTTTAGGTCGCTTAGCCTGACCATCACTTTTACTCCTCTGTTTCTTTCCCTTTTTCTCTTTTTCTTTCTCCCTTCCCTCATCACCACCCATCCCTTTCGGACCCCACTTAACCGTATTGAACTGCACCAAACCACTGGGTGATCCATCATCCCCCTTCCCAACCACTCCACATTTATCTTCCCCTTTCCCTTTCCATATTGCTATCCCTCTCCAAAAACTTCTCCTCCAACTTCTCCTCTCCTTCTTCTCACCACTCTTTCCCTCTCCTTCCTCCTCGATCTCTCCATCACCCTGCTCTGAAGCTTCACCGACCTCCTCCGCCCACTCTTCAGAAACCGTACTCGGTTCATCGCGTCCCTCGACCATCAACCTAATATTCCTATCTACACTTCGTCTGAAAGGTTTCTGGATTTCTTGACTGCTTCCACTACTTCCGTTGCTTCCTTCTCCATCTCCACTTTCATGTCCATCTCCATCTTCACTTTCATGTCTATCTCCATCTCCACTTTCATGTCCATCACCAAATCCAGGCTCATAGGGAGACTCGGGCGGTGTAATAGGACTTTCATTCCTGACCCTTCTATTCGTGTCCACGCCTGTTCGAGGAGAAATAGCTTGAGAATTCGAGGGCGGAGTAAGAGGATCAGTAGTAGAATTTTTGCTTGTATTTGCGAGTGCGGTGTCGATTTTTAGCGAATCTTTATTTTGGCTTTTGGTTTTGTCTTTCTTGGACCAGGAGATTGATCGCCATATGCTTGTTCTGCTTGCCATTTTGGTGGTACGTGGATGTAGATGTGGATGTGATTGTAATTTTTTGTGATGTTGTCGTTTTTGTTCTTGGTATGCTGAGATTATTTAATGAGATACTATGAGATGACTAGTAGAGTCTAGACAGAAGTATAGTATTTTAATTCTTTTGAATGTGTATGGTAAAGAAATAGATAGATATGGTGTGCGACTGTGATATAATATCAATAAAGTATTAATATATAAATATATCAATATGAGAATGCTACAGTAGATGAAAATTCAATACTGCAATTTGCAGCCAACTATTTTGATATCTTGGAATCTATGTATTTTCAGATGGTTAGATAGATATGGAAAGTTAAAATGTAAAGAGAAGGAGTGCAGATATCAGAGTGATAGATAGAACGCAAGATATATGAGCATATGTATCCACCTCTAACCTCCAACCTTCCAAACTAACCCGCAAACCTACCTATCTTCCAACTTCCAACTCCCACCTAACCTCTAAACATCCCTAAAAATGCCTAACCATCAATGATCACCGATCACTGATCCTCCATCTCAGACCAAACACACAGATGAGTCAAATACATCATACTAACATCATACATCATACTAACATCATACATCATACTAACATCATACATCATACTAACATCATACATCATACTAACATCATACATCATACTAACATCATACATCATACTAACATCATACATCATACTAACATCATACATCATACTAACATCATACATCATCACAACTTAAACTTAAACTTCAAGTTGATCCCTCACTAACCCCCACTACCGCTTCCAATTGCTTTCCCTAAGCTCTTCCTAAACTTACGCTAAACCCCCTCTCGACCTTAACCCTCCGACCAAGAGAATCTCACCCCAACCCTCCAACCCCCAATATCTATATAATTAACTAACGGAATAATCAAGCTCTAATCCAAATCCAATCAACTAACTAAGTATCTACCAATCCTAGAACCCAATCCTTGATTTTCTCTCACATAAAAATACACTATTCAAAACACATTACTCAAAATACACTAATCAAAATGCATACACTTCACTTCGCCTCTCAATAATTAATACATCAATATCAAAATCAATATCCACCCCAGCAACCAACCTACCCAGCAAACGCACTCACGACTCAGCAGCAGCAAGCCATGAGCAATTAGCACTATTATATTAACCTTATACCCAACAAAGCAAGCACGATTTTCTGGATCCTATATAATTATATACAGAGTAATTAATCAGGAAAAAATTATACTTAAGATTAGAGTAGCTCTAATAATACGGTCATTAATCCTCTTTATTTACACTTACAACTATAGTCTTTTTAATTAGTAGGTAATCTTATATTAATAAATGAAAGAATATTAAAACACACCACCTTCTTTTCCCCCCTTCTTATTTTATTTATTGGAAATACATCAACCAATCTAATCCAATCACGCCTCCCCTCACCCATAACACACCCCTCTAACTTCTAACTTCTAACCCCCTCTTATATTCCCCGCGTGCCCCAAAAACATCAACATCAACCTTCCATCAACCTCCCTTCAACCTCCAACCTCCCTCCAACCTCCATCCAACTCCAAACATTCACACCACTTAACCAACCTAGCCAAGCAACACGAGTCACGACTAGCTATGTAAATCCAACCCTAAAAAAATCAAAACCAAAAAAACCAAACCCCCCTCAACCCACCCCAAAACACACACACACATACACCAGAACCAAGCAAGCAAGTAATCCAAGTACCAGTAACAATAACAGTAACCAAGTAAATATCAGTATTAAAGTTCAACGGTTTGAAATCGAGTAGATCTTTAATCTCTAGCTTCCAATGTTAGTATCAACGATATTCAAGTCCGGTCGAAATAAACTTTCAAATTTATGAATTTAGACACCAACTAGAGTCTTAACCCTCCACACTATTTTTGTAGTCCATAGCTCCGATATCACAAACCAAGAAAATTGTTGATGCAGGCAGGGTCTTGGAATATATAAAAAATTTAAAACTATTCTTTCATTTCAGTCTAGGTTGGCTTTCAGGGAGCTAATACTCCAACTCCACCCATACAAATCTCAGCCCTACACACCCAAACGCCAGAAGCAAGAAAATGAAACGGCTAGCCCAGCGTCTTCCATTGAAAGCAATCAAGAAATTCTATGACAAGCTCAATACAAGTGTTAAAAGTTAAACATCAACATATTAAGACACTGTGCCATTTCCGAATACTATGCACTCGCCCTTGATCTCTCATTACCAGTATTGGTTGTACTTCGTAATTTGACACGAGCCGAGATAGCAGCACGTGCTCCACGAAACCATTCAGACACCTTTGCTCGTAGTCGATGTGCATGCAACTTATGTTCGGAACGTCGAGGATTAGGTGATTCTACAAAGCTGGCTCTCGTGGCATTGAGATCAGCGACAGATTTAGCAGCTAGAGGTGATTGCCCAACACCTCCACTTTGATCTCTCCAAACTATATCGTCACAAGAATACGATCCGTTTCGAGCTACGTATGGCACACCAACTCGAGCTCGAAAATTGGAAATTCTTTTTCTTAAACCATGATTCTCGTTGCGATGAGAGCTGTCATCAGAAAAAAAGCTTCGTGCATCCGAGGGGCTCGGCAAATTCCCGGATGGTCCACTATGAGGAATGCCAAGATCCAAGCGAGGAGGCACATTTAGTGATCGTTGGCTTGGCATCATCTCAATAGCGCCATCTTCAAGTTGCTGATCACTGTTCGCGCTAGGTCTTCGCGAATGAAGATGTTTACTAACGTGTCGGAAGATATTGTCAAATCCGGTGGTGGGTGTGAATAAATCCTTCGGACACGTTATATTCAAGTCGTTATTGGATTGATCTCCAGAATCATTGTACACCCTTACAGTTCCAGAGGGTTCTGAGCCTGTAGCTCTAGTGAGTCTCAACTTGAGTTTGGCATGTTTAAGCTCCCCACCTTGTTCTTCTTGGGTGTTCAGTGGTGAAGTATTGTCTTGTAAATTAGCCAAAGAAGAAGCTTCCTCATGTTTCTTGGCAACAAGCTCCAAAGATAATGACTTCTCCACCACAGGATTTCTGACCTTAAGCTTCAACTTCATAGGTGAAGAGCGAGGACCATGACTCTCTTTAATTGACTCAACCTCCTGTTTTTTTCTGGGGCTAGGGAGGAATTCGGCTTGGTCCAATGAATTTTTCACATTTTCCTTTTCCAGAGCGGGAAAAGTCTTCGATGCCTTGATCGGCGACGAGACCACTACACCTTCTTCAACTGGTTTGAATTTTCCCTCAGGCAAAAGTTCTGAAAAATGACACGCGATATTGGCGTCTGATATGACGGAACTTCCAGGTACTGTCAACTCACGAATGGAAGAGCCGGGCAATTTGGGGAGAGACTTCATAAGCTGTGGCACGCTGTTCTTTAATTTTAATTCCCTTGCTGGTGAGATGGGTTTGGGCGCTAACATGGGAGACTCAGATCTAGGCATAATCTTCGTCGGGACCTGCTCACTGAGATTGTGAAGCTCAGATGGCATATAGCTAGGCAATTTACCCTTTTCGAGTCGCCGCTCATAGACTTGGACTCCATCTTTGAAACTTTCATCAGGAATCATGCTGTGAATGTAGTCTTTCTCTAATTTTTTGATTGGTGGCACGGGAGAGCTGGTACGGTGCACCGAAGGAGTATCAAAGTAAGAGTCGCGAGGTAATGTTGGCGACATCATAGGTGTCCTCCGCATTCCTGGCGGATAACCACTACCGAAGGTGTTGGATCGACCAGGGTCATCGGCAGGCATTAAATCGGCTAGTTCATCGAGACCAGTATCAATGGTAAAGATACCACTAGACGTAGCTCTGCTTGCGTGCAGAGAATTGAGTTTAGATACATCATCACATTCATCTGCATCCTTCTCTGGTTGCTGAATATCTGTTTTTGAACGATCACTGAATCTTCGATTATCGGGTTTGGAAGCGACTCCCGTCGAAAGTTCATCATTCGTAGTAATTTCCTGAGATCCATTTGTTGGCGGGAAAGATGTGGAAGAGCCTTCTGTTTTCGCGGTTGGTAATGATGAAGACCGCTGTTGATGTCTGGTCTTTGCAATCATGCTGTTAACTGCCACGAGGGTGTTTTCTGCCTGGTTAGCCTCAATTTCCACAGAACCTGGCGTGATCTTGACTTCAAATGATGACGAAGGGAGTAGGCCAAAAGCCATAGACACCCGCGAGTTCAATTCTTGAGCATTGGCACCTAAAGTTGACATGTCGATTGAACTGCTATCATTGGGGACATTATCCGATGACGCAGAGCTCTCCCCATTTTTAGCATCAATACTAGATGCAGTTCTATCATGACCAACGCGGTTCGGAACGTCATTTGTACTCTCTGCACTGTTCTTTCTCGTCGGGTGTCGAATTATAGTCGATACAGATGATGATGCACGAAGATGATGAGTATTGCTTCCGTTGAGTCTAGATGGGAGACTATGGGCAAGAGGCAAAAGTGCTGAGCTCAAAGGTCGATCTTCATGAATTGTTCTTTGCAGTTGAAACTGTGGTGGTGGCTCCAAGTTTGAACGGTTTTGATTTTCAACTTCGAAGTCTTCGGTGTAGTCATAGTACAAAGGTGATGGTTTTCCTGGCGTATTCGTTGCAGATTGGGACAAAGTCGTCGGAACGAAATTTGTAGTCGAGGCAAGGCTGCGTGTACTCCGCGCTGGGGATGTGTTGATCGAAGCTGGGCCGTTGCGGCGATGCCAATCTGATCCCGTCATCCCATTACCTTGACGTAGGTTGGGACTTGGCGTACGTCTCTTCGGTGAAGGCTGGCTTAACAATGAAGGGGTTGACCGATTGGCCTCTGGTCGTAGTGACAATGGTGGTGGCACTCGTTTCTGAGCGTATAACGAAGCTGGTGAAGATACGTTGCGAACAGCTCCCTGTCGCAAGATGTTAGCTAGAAAATGACTAGAAGCGGCAGTCTCGTAGTGACAATCGGAAAGACTAACATATGGGATCCGATCAATCTCCGCACGTCGACTATAGTCTACCCCACCACCATCAGTGAGCGCTGGGGAAGAGGGTCTGAATCCAGGTCGTCTCAAGCGTGTTGGGTATGCAAATGGAGATCGAGGCCGCTGGACAAGTACAGCTCCATCCTGCTGACTTCGCAGGCTTGCATATGACCTTTGGTTAGAAAGAGTATATGCAGAATTGGCTGCTGTCTGGGTCATTGAGTAAGATCGATAATCAGGGTCTTCAAAGCCCCTATTGCTTGAATTGACAGACTTGACGCTGGAGGAATCATACAACGATTTGACACCCGAGGGACCTTTTCTTGTGTAGGATGGCAGTCGTCTTCTATCATCCACCGTCGGTACGCCATAAGGCGGGAAAGTCGGCCGTGGCCTCTGAAGATCATGGTCTCTATAACCTCCATTACTGCGCCGTGGCAATGTATTGGAGGTTTGAGGTAGGCGTGAAGGCTTGATAGAGAATAAACCGATATCTCCTGTTTCGGTTGTAGTTTTCAGCATACCCTCAAATCCTTTTGGTAGTGCGGGCGGAGTGCTACTATCTTGAAAGGTTCTGATCGAGGACCCATTGCGTATTGATGCTTTGTCGATACTCGCTCTCGGTCGCAAAGGATTCATACCACTTGGGCCAATTGAACCAGTACCAGTACTAATGCCACTATAGCCCCTTTCACGACTCAATGGCTGTTTTCCTGGTGGAACTGTTGCCATTGTGGATGCATTTGATGTATGCCCACTTGGATATAATTAATGATGACTTGAAGATAACACTGAAGAAAGTAATTATTGACTCTGGAGGAAGGCCAAAGAAATGGTATGCAGATATGAGTTTAAGGTTAAAAGAAGTGGCAGAAAGTGATTTGAAGCTGACCAAAATATAATCCCCAGCTTATGAGAATCTGTAGATCTACAGATGATGATGATGATGAGAGACGAAGAGGTAGCTGCAAGATAACATTTCTGACAAACAAACTGGTGAAAGAACATTTGATGTTTGATGGAAGTCGGCACTGTTGTTAGTGTGAAATGAAAATGGAAAGTGCATGGCGGGGTACATGAGGGGAGGGTGAAATAGGTGAAATAGGTGAAATGGGTGAGTGAAATGGGTGATTACCCAATCGAGAAGGGCTGATGGCGAGCTCCTGTTCTATGTAAGTCTGGCCGCCCTCATTGTCCTCGAAGGCTCTTCAGAAATTCCATATGCAGGAAGCATTGCTAGAGATCTATCATATTTATCACCTCATGATCACAAAGAAAAGAAGAGGGCTTATATTCTGGTGAGCCAGATTGATATTAAAATCTTCATGATAGGTGGTACTCGAGTACCTACGCATGATTTGAGATCATGTTATATAAATCCTCTCACAAGCTGTTGATCCCATGAAGGTCGGCGGGTTTGAATAAAGATACCTAGTATTTCTGCTCTGTACATTTTTCAAATCAATCTTTCAAAACACTTGAATTTCTTTCTGGTCTGGCTGCCTTTATCATGATTATCTTATTTTATGATATCGTATTACAATACCATTATAAAGAGTTTTTAATATTCCTTCAATTCAAGCAAAGGTCTGGCTCCCATCATCTTATTCGCCTTGCACTTACAAATATGCTGAATCTGGTATCCGTATCATGGTAATAAGTCACTCTCATGCAGAAGATATAAAATAAATCGAAGCTCATTGATTTGGAGGGGATTTTCCATCCTGCCATAGATGGCTGTACACCGACAGCTGTGCCTGGTTTTACCTAGGAGGTTTACATAGGTTTCCCATGATCAGAACCATTTGGTAACATTCTCATGAGATGATGATGTGCTATCCCCCAGATAGGTGTTATATTTCTTCGGGCTCAATAGCAATGGACAAAGCTGCCAGCCAACAGTGTATGTTTTGTGATGGATTATGAACAGGCTGATGAACCACACATCAGCATCTGCTAATCAAGGACCACAATCCTCAAGTACCAATAATGGAAGACTGTACCTTTGTCTCAGATCTCGACTCAAAGTTAACAGCCTGATTCACTTAGATATTTCCAGAGTTACAAATCAAGAGTCTCTGATCTGTTCATAAATTGGTGCAATTTTGACAATCAGTATGAAATAAATATAAGATTACGGCTGAGTGTTTATATCTGATTGTCAATCCTTATATATTTGTATGTAACCTTAAGTGGAGATGCAAAGAGGAATAGGCTGAACCAATCCTTCCCTGCCTTGACAGACCAGCCTCGTACAAATGGGGTTCACAATGCATAATGTCAATGTCGATGACTTTTCCAGTATATTCTACACATGTAATCCAAGTAACCTAGTTGTGTCAATTGTTAGGACGGGAGGAGAAGAGGTCATGGGATTACTAAGTATATTGGGATATCCCTCTCAAACTTAAACTTTGGAGATATATCCAAGGAGTGAGTGGACAAGAAGCTAACCTGCACTGCGGATCAGATCATAGGTAAAGTTAGTTACCAACCAACATATTATCAAACTTGCGGGGTTGAAATAAGGGACCAGGACCAGGTACATAAGTGGATCTTTTTACACATTAGTCGTATATGTATCCTCAGAATAAGCAGATACATGGTGTTGAGTAATATAAAAATGATGATGATTTGTTGTCCTTTCCTCCGTACTCTATTTTGGATTTCTAATAGTCAGATGTGATCCAGCCTGATATAGTATGTACGGGCTAAATTCAGTCTTTTTAGTATTTTCCAGAGGGGTTCGTTCATTTACCTACCTAGGTACGAAATAGTCCGCACAGAGGTAGTTATTATTATTATTAGTGGCACACAGTGGCAAGTAAAGACACGCTGTTATCTTTAATCATTAGCGAGAAGGCTGATAAATTCACAGTAGCCGAATCACCAAATCATTCAATAAAGGGAACACCTCTCCTCTTCTTGCTTGTACAAATCCAACTCTCTCTCTCTCTCCCTCTCTCTTTTTCTTTAACACGACCAATATCAAGACGTAAGTTTGAAATCCATTTGTAACTCCTATTTTTAGCAATGCCATTCAAACTGCACACTTTTGCACTTTCCCATTGACATTTCCATTAATACTTTGACTTACAGGTCCGTGAACAGAAATACCTTCAACATGCGTTATATCCAGTGTGTTGCATTAGCTTTTGCATCAGCTGCAATTGCTTCGGCTTCTGATGTAACTTCCCTCACCAAGGATACATTCCCAGATTTTGTCAAGGAGAATGATTTGGCCCTTCTAGAGTGTTAGTTCTCCGACGCAACGCATTTGCCTCCCGTAAACTACCAACTAACTCTTCGTTCCTACAGTTTTCGCACCTTGGTGTGGTCACTGCAAAGCATTGGCACCTGAGTATGAAGAAGCTGCTACAACATTGAAGGAGAAGAAGATCGCCTTGGCCAAGGTTGATTGCACAGAAGAGGCCGACCTCTGCCAATCCTACGGCGTTGAGGGTTACCCAACTCTCAAGGTCTTCCGTGGCCCAGACAATGTCTCCCCATATTCTGGTGCAAGAAAAGCTCCAGCGTAAGCAGATGCATTGCAACTCAAGAATCTTCCATATCTAACAATCATTTTAGGATCGTCTCATACATGACCAAACAATCCCTCCCAGCCGTCTCAGTCTTAACTAAGGACACATTGGAGGACTTCAAGACTGCCGACAAGGTAGTTTTAGTTGCATACTTTGATGCTGAAGACAAAGCCTCAAATGCTACTTTTAACACTGTCGCGGAGAAGCTACGTGACGATTATCTATTCGGTGCCAGCAATGACGCAGCTTTGGCAAAGGCCGAGGGTGTTAGCTTTCCATCCATCGTTCTCTACAAGTCGTTCGATGAGGGCAAGGCTATTTACCCAGATGCTTTCGAGGCCGAGATCATCGAGAAGTTCGCCAAGACTGCATCTATCCCATTGATTGGTGAAGTTGGCCCAGAAACATACGCCGGATACATGGCTACTGGACTCCCATTGGCATACATTTTCGCCGAAACTCCAGAGGAGAGAACTACCCTCGCCGAGGCTCTTAAGCCAATTGCCGAGAAGCACCGTGGTCTAATCAGCTTTGCAACCATCGATGCAAAGGCTTTCGGAGCTCACGCTGGTAACTTGAACCTCGAGGCTGATAAGTTCCCTGCTTTCGCCATCCAAAACACTGTCGACAACAAGAAATATCCTTTCGACCAAAAGACTGAGATCACTCATGCTAACATTGGCAAGTTCGTCCAACAATACCTTGACGGAAAAGTTCAGCCAAGTATTAAGTCTGAGCCAATCCCAGAGACGCAAGAAGGTCCAGTTCAAATCGTTGTAGCTCACAACTACGATGACATCGTTTTGGATGATAAGAAAGATGTTTTGATTGAGTTTTACGCTCCATGGTGTGGACACTGCAAGGCTCTTGCACCAAAATACGACATTCTCGCTGGTCTTTACGCTGATGCTGGTCACACTGACAAGGTTACCATCGCTAAGGTTGATGCCACTCTCAACGATGTTCCGGATGAGATTCAAGGTTTCCCAACCATCAAGTTGTACAAGGCTGGAGACAAGAAGAATCCAGTTACTTACAATGGCAGCCGTAGCATCGAGGATTTGATCAAGTTTATTAAGGAGAACGGCAAACACGAGGTTGAAGTTACCTATGACGAGAGCGCCCCAGAGGCTGAGAAGCCCGTTGCTGAGTCTCTGGCCAAGCAAGCAGAGGCAGCTACTGAATCAGCAAAGAGCGCTGCTAAGGAGGCTAAGGAGACTGTCTCTAGCAAGGTTGCTGAGGCCGCTGAGGCCGCTACTGAGGAGCACGACGAATTGTGATTTATTTTCGAAAAGAAAACTGGGGTTTCATCTGTATTGTCTATCGGGGTTGGATCTCCTGAGATTGTTAAACATCAAATAATATGCAAGCAAAATGAGAAATATTTTATCTAATTATTTAAAATTCACTGGTAACAAAATTGTTGTCCGAATCATGTAGATCTTTCCACCTATTTTTCCTTTCCCAAAATAAATATGTAAAGACTTCGGGAGTTGATGGGGACCTGTAAACAACCCCGCAATGATTTGTTTCCTACTGAAAATTGTTCGAGCCTCAGGAAGTTGTGTGGCCGGGGAAAGCTCCAAACAAAGCTTGATCAACAAAACATACGACAAGAGGCCAATTAAAGAATTTCACCTCCACTCCATAACAAAGCATTGACGGCAGGCACTTTTCGAACGTCTTTACTATTCCCACACTATCACACTTGACATCTACGCGTTCTTCGATAATAATACATATAAGAAAGAAAAGACGGAAATAATGGCATCGCGCATCTTTACACCCGCGAGCAGAGTACCCGCGAGCAGAGTGCTCGGCGCCCCGGTACTTGGAGGAGCTGGCAGACACTTTTCATTGAGTGCGAGGAGAGCGACTCCTGTTGTGGAAAATCCTTTGCCGGTTAGGAAACCGGTTGGGGCTTTTAGGGGGGGGTGAGTTTTTCTTTTACTTTTTTGGGGGGTTTTTTTTGGGTTTGGGTTTGGGTTTTGGAGGGGGTGTTTGAGTGGGAGGAGGTTTTGGGTTTGAGGTTTGACGGCGGGATGGGATGAGAGGGGACAGGTTGGGAAGTAGGGAGAATGAGACGAGGCGTTAGGAGAATGGAAGTCTGTATATGATTATGGGTATGGGCTAACATTCGGTGTGAAATTTAGATTGTTCGGTTTCTTACTTGGATCTACGTTGGCTGGTGCGGGGGTTTACTATTATATTCTGGAGGAATATAAGGTTAGTAATGAGTTGTTGACGGAGGATATTTATGTGAGTTTTGAAATTTTTTTATCTTTATTATTACTTGTGCTTGAGTGGATGCATCGGTCAGGTTTCAAGTGAGGGAAAGATAGCTTCCAGAGCATGAGAGGTAGAGATGGAGAGGTGTTCAGGGATGAGAATATGGCTAATCATGTCCGTGAAATAGAGTCTGCAAAACTCGGTACAGAGAGTTCATACATATGTTCAATCGCTAGAGGAAAAGCTTGCGGATTTGGAAAAGAAGAAGAAATAAATCGGGAGGGAGAAGAGAAGAGAATAGGAATGGTTGCGCTGCGGTGATGATTAGGAAATGTGCATCATTGTGCGGGTTGCTACGGCTGGGAATGCAGCAGATGGAGATTGTGTATAATATCTGAAATTCGATGAGCGAGAGAGTTGAGATTATGAATGTCTTTGCGAGCTGCCAGTATAATGCTAGGTATACCAGGAAATAAGTAATATCTCCAAGTACCCTATTTTTGTGTGGTGCGGGGTAGAAGCTTTGAAACCTTTCCTTTTCGTTTGGAGCTCTGCGAAGCGTTTTATTACAGTGCTAGAATATCTTTTTTGACCTGCAATACATGAATATAGCTGATGTAAATACGGCCACTACTCTTCTAAACATATATTCTGATTTCTGCTGAAATCCCCCATATTCCGGGTCCGCGCAAAACCTCACCCTCTCCTCTACACCCATCAGCCTCGCCTCGGCAGCCAGCACCCCAAAACCATTCATTTACTCATCTTCACTCATTCCGACAACACCCCAAACCACCATCCATCACACGCACAAGAAAGAAAAAAATGAATTTCGGCGTCCTCGAAATCGCGCCTTCGAAAGCCGCTCCCGCCCCAGGCTGGGCATATGTCCCGGATATTTCTAGCACGCCGCAAATCGGCCTACAGCCTTCGTCGCGTCGCGCGCGCGGTCCTAATGGTGCGGCGGCAGGCGCTTGGAATGTGCATGAGACGTCGAAGAAACAGGATGCGAAGATTTTGAGGGAGTTGCAGTTGTTGGATCGGGAGAATCATAGGGATGTTAGTATACCGGTTGTGGCGAGGAGTGGTGGGAGAGGTTGGTTTTTTTTAATTTTTATTTATTTTTTGGTTTTGGTTTTTTGGGGGATGAGACGGGATGGGTAGGTGATATATATTATATACAATTGCTAACTAAAATCGCATATATACAGTAACTCAAGGTAAACTAACCCCTGCTGTCCGCAAAATCCTCTCCTCTCAAAAAACCTTCGCAAATCATCTCTCCGACTACGAAGCTCTCGCCTCCCTCCCATCCACCTCCTCCACATTCACAACTCAACAACCCGCATCCCCCGCACTATCTACCCCTCAAACATCAACCCCAGCTCCCGGTCTAACCAGCACCGGCAAAAGAAGCCATAAAAGAAAAGAACCCCTCCCATCTCCCATCGACCCCCCCCTAAAACGCAGCCACAAAAAAAACCTCCCAAACGCCCCAGCCATCTCAACCCCCTTAAGAAAATCCTCCACTCCCTCCCTCAGACCCGAACTCCCTCCCATATCTCCCCCGATTCTCACTCCCTTCATCACTACCCTTCCATCACCTAAACCCCACCCGAGGGATACAGACCCCTTGCTTATTTCGCGCGTGCCGAATCTGCCAAGTCAGGAGGAAATGGAGAGATTATTGGCGCTGCCGCCTTTGAGTTATAATGAGGCGAGGGGAGGTTGTACGGATGAGGATAGGAGGAAACCGGGGAGATTGTTTTGTGAGGTTTGTGGGTATTGGGGGAGAGTTAGGTGTTTGAGGTGTGCGGGGAGGGTGTGTGCGTTGGAGTGTTTGGAGGTGCATAAGGAGGAGTGTTTTGCCAGGTATGGGGCTTGAGGGAGGGGAAGAGGAAGAGAGGAAAGAGAAGGGGAAGATAAGAGGAGAAGGGTTATGGACTTTGGTTTCGGTTTTGGTTTTGTGTACTACTTATGGATACCCAGAATGGAAAATGCGCGGAGTTATGTTGTGTTATTATTGTATGTTATGGTAAGGGAAAGGAAGGGAAGGGAAGGAAAGGAAAGGAAAAAGGAAGGGCAGGAAAAGCATGACATACAAAAAGTATAAGGATTTTCTACCTAATAGTAATACTAGATCTAGTATGTCTAAAATCATACCTAATCTGACAGTCTTCACTCTTCACATCTCAACCTGTGAGCCTGCAGAAGAATTGATCATTACCCATGTAATCTTACCTAGCTAGGTAGGTAAATATGGGTTATCTTTTCCGGCTTTGAGTTTGAATCTTTGTGTTGTGGAAGAACAAAAAAAAAGAAAAAAAAAAAAAAAAAAAAAAAAAAAATATATATATATATATATATTATATATTTGTCAAGGTTATTGTTTATTTTCATTTCATTTTATTTTATCTCATAGTTAAAAAATCGCTTGCTGTTTGACTGTCTGTCCGTCATGTCCACAACGCTATTATCATCAAACTCCTCACCCTCCCGCTCCTCCTTTCCACCCACTCAATCAATAACATCATCCCTCAACTCAAACAACTCCCCCATCATCTCCCCGGTCCGACTCCTCACCGCATCATGATACATCCCATTAGTAACCCACTGTTTACACCCCCTAACCAACCTAACCGTTTCCTGCGCCAGCCCAAAATCCACATACATATCATCGACATAAGTAGCCGCATACATCGGTACCTCATTACGCGCCAATTGCCATTCGTCGTAGAGTGGAGGCCAGTCGGTGTATTCAGCGAGGAGTTTTGCAGCGGGATAGATGGCGGAGAGTTCGGGGGATGTCTCGAACATGAAGGGGTAGATCATTTCGCCGGAGAAGTAGAGGGGTTCGCTGATTATGGAGGTGGGAGAGCGGGGACGCCCGGAAAGCCATTTGTATTCTGAGAGGGTTTTGCCGACCTGGGTGGGAAGGGAGAGGTTAGGGTTTGTGTGGTGGGTGTGAGGGTGGAAGGGGGTTGGGAACTTACTCGGTCGGCGGCCCAGTCTGAGGCCTTGCCTTGGCAGTAGATGGATTCGTGGAGGATGGCGTAGATTACGTTGTTATCCATGCTGTAAAAAAGGGAAGTCAGTACGTGCCTACCATGAAGTAGATGTAGCGGGCAGCGAGGAACCAGAAAGTACAAGGGGGAGAGAGATGGGAAATCTAAACACGGTTGGGCCCTTGGAAGATAATGTGAAAAAAGTAAAACGGATTCCGCTCACCTGACTAGATCCTCAATAGCCTTCAGAGTAGGTTTCGTAACGAAAGAAAATTGATCTAAATCCGCACTCATCCTCAACACAATATCATGAACCATATCCAGTCCCCCATGGAAACCAAAGTTAATCCCCATAGTTAAGAACATCCTCACAGTCAACGTACCACCCGATGGCATTTGAAGTCCATTCTTGGCGCTAATATGAATAGCTAGCCCTTGAATTATAGCGACATCTTCGGGGAACTTTTGATAGTAAGCTCGGTTTCGCTCAATTACTTTTTGGAAAGTGGCGCGGTAGACTCGGTCGGCTGAGTGACCGACTGGAGCGAGACCACCGCTGGTGAAGACTTCGCGGAGGCCTTGGTAGTGGAATGAGAGATAGGTGAGGACGCAGAAACCACCGAAGGATTGACCGAATACGGACCATCTGGAGATGTTAGCGAACGCCATTCTGGCTTGTAGTTTGAATTCAGGATGCGGAAGATGGGAGGTTGCGAAGTATGGAAGAAGAAGAAACCTAGAGACAGGAGAATTTGCGTAGAGACGAATGAAATCACATACTTCTTAAGTTCTTCAGGATAATCGGCAGTAATAATATTTCTTATAGTCTCACAATCCCTCACAATATTATCAGCTCTGAAATGCTTAAGATAATCCGCTTGACGATGAGAATCACCCTGTAAAGCCAAAGTAGCAGCTGAGATGGGATTACTCAGCCCAGTACCACGTTGATCAATATACAACATTTGATAACCCTTATCAAGGACTACGTTGGTAATTGGGGCATCTTGAGGAGGTCTGCATCCAAAACCCGGTCCACCTTGAAGGTAGACGAACCAGGGCTTTTGGGAAGACTTGCGGATTTCTTCTTCAGTGGATTTTGCTGCTGGATTCTCATGTCTGATCACGCTGCGTGCAAATATTCGAATTGAACCTCTTGATTCATTTGAATAGCTAAATAGAGTCGAATCAACTTTTTAGGTCATTAGAAGATACCAGATGCTACTTGCTTGGAGCATGAAGGAATCCCTGGGGAAAATCACTCACTCTAAAGGAACTTCGAAGAGTAACTCCGAGACCTTGAGTTTTCCTATAAGTATGTTAACTTTATTTCTTATTTTTGAGTAAGAAGGCAGAGAAGAAAATATCAAAAGTCCAGATAAGAAACCTAGCTTTTCCCACAGATTGATCTAGACTGAGCTCAATTGAGGAGGCGGAGAAGAACAAATTGGCAATGAGATAAAAGAAGAAAATGTATACTTCCTAAGCAGGTACAAAAGTCTAAAAAAGAAATACCATCTTACCAGGTATCAAATGTGTTTTCGAGTCTACAAGCTGAGATAAAGACATTCTGGTAGGTAATGTTGAGCGTGGTGTTGTTCTTAACAATTTAAAAAGTTGTTTGTTGATGGTGAGGTTGAGCATAAGAGGTGAGAGCTGGAGAGGTGTATTGAGAAAGGTGATTCCAAATCCAAGTAGGTATATAAACTGCTTCCAGATGATGAATTACCGACTGAGAAATGTTCAATGTGATATCTCAGGCTCAAATGAAGATAAGCAATGAACAACAGATAGAAAAGAATGCGATAGTAAGACTATCCGAGTATAAAAGGTATGTATGTATACCCAGCAGTAACCTGATAAATATAGAACGCACAATGCTTTTATATATAGCGAGTGTCATCGGCTTAGAAAATGGTGGATCTTCACATGTAACTTACATGAAGATATACACGTACCAGATTATCTCGCCGTTCAACGTGGGGCAAAATCATCTCACCAGGGTGGATGCAGATGCAGGTGCAGATTTGTGCAAGCCGCATAAATCCACCCCACCAAAGGTATATGGAATAAAACATCTTCGTCAAAGAAAAAGTTTATTGGGATCAATTAACCAAAATTTAAAGGTATGTGATTTTCACTCCCATTTCTTCTGTACAGACAGACACATTGGAGATGAAGGAATGAGTGGACTTGCAGTATTATGCTTGTGCGATAGTCTTTGGGAAAATGAAAGTTCATTTTTGCAGGTCTCGTGCTTGCAGAATCTTCCTTCCATTCACGGGCTGTATGACAAAACATACAGAACCGCACATAGGGCTCCAAGTACCCTAAGAAACGGCATATAAAACAACCATCGAGAAATCGACACCATCTAATCCATCACACATACAACCACTGCATCTATAAAACGCTAACTCTATTTTCATTAGTCACGTGATATTTCTACACCTTACACTCTCCCGTCTACTACTCTGCTTCTTAACTACTCAAGATGGCCAAAGACAAGAAATCAAAATCCGAAGACAAAAAGAAGAAGCTAGCCGAGAAGAAGCAAAAACAAGAAAAGAAAGCCGACAAAAAAGAAAAATCCAAAGCCCAAAAATCCAAATCCGCCGACGACTCCGACAATGAATCCATCGACCTTGATTCCGTTCTGGCCGAATATGCCAAAGCCCAAGAATCCTTTTTGAAAATCACTGAAGTGACTTGTGATGCTCCTAGACCAAGAGCTTCTTCCACTCTCATTGCTAGTCCTAGTAATGCGAACGAGCTGTTCTTGTTCGGGGGCGAGTACTTTAATGGGGCTTTGGCAACTTTCTTTAATGATTTGTATGTTTATGCTATTAATAAGGATGAGTGGCATGTGGTGACTAGTCCTAATGCTCCACTGCCGAGATCTGGACATGCGTGGTGTAGAGGTGGAAATGCGGGTGGGATTTATTTGTTTGGAGGGGAGTTTTCGAGTCCGAAACAGGGGACCTTTTATCATTATAATGTGAGTTTTTCTTTTCGTTTTAGTCTATTCCCATCCTTACAATAGGAAAAGTGGATATTTGGAGATATACTAACACTTTACACAGGATTTCTGGCATCTTAACCCCTCCGAACGTGAATGGACCCGTCTAGAAACCAAAGGTAAAACCCCTCCAGCCCGTAGCGGTCACCGGATGACCTACTACAAAAACTACATTATTCTCTTTGGAGGTTTTCAGGACACATCACAAGCCACCAAGTATCTCTCTGATCTCTGGATCTACGATACATCCAACTTCATCTGGCACAATCCTGTTCTCCCAACCGTGATGCAAAAGCCCGATCCCCGTTCTTCATTCACCTTTCTCCCTCATGAAAGCGGTGCTATATTATACGGAGGCTATTCTAGAGTCAAGACAAATGTGTCCGGTAAACAAATGAAAGGTGGTGGGACGGCCATGAGAAATGTATTGAAACCCATGGTGCATCAAGATTGTTTTTTCCTCCGAATCACCCAACCAGCTGATACATCATCACCGAATCCTCCAACCGTTCGTTGGGAACGTAGGAAAAAACCTGTTAATACTCCAAATCCCCCTCGTGCGGGTGCTACAATGGCATACCACAAAGGACGTGGTATTCAATTCGGTGGTGTACATGATGTTGAAGAGTCTGAAGAGGGAATCGATAGCGAGTTCTTTAATACGCTATTTGCATGGAATATAGAACGAAATCGTTACTTTCCACTCGCTCTCCGCAAACCTAGGGTCCAAAAGAAAAATAATGGTGGAAATGAGAGGGGAGGCAGAAGAGGAAGAGGACAAGCAAATGAAGAGGAATTATTACGAAATCTAGCAGCGCTTGAAACTGGAAAAAGTCTAGCTGATGCTGACGAGATGGAAATTGAGACAAAGCAAGATGATGAAGATGCAGATGCATTACCCGCCAAGCAAATCCTCATGGAATTTCCTCACGTGAGATTTAATGCTCAGCTAGCTGTTCAAGATGATGTTCTTTATATCTATGGAGGCACATATGAAAAAGGCGATAGGGAATTTACATTCGACGATATGTACGCGATTGATTTAGGTAAAATGGACGGCGTGAAGGAGATTTTCCGACGCGAACCAGAGAATTGGTTAGGAAGTGAAGAGGATAGTGAAGAAGAAGACGAAGAAGACGACGAATACGACGAGGAAGACGAAGAGGAAGAAGAAGAAGAAGAATACGAAGAAGACGCCGCCATGAAAATAGAAAATAAACCTCACCTCCACACAGAAAGTACCCGAAAATCCAAACACAAAAACAAAGACTCCAATACCAATATCACTTCCACCCCGGAAACACCCTCCACAACAACAACATCATCATCAACCTTCGACGACACACCCGACACCACCTCACCAGAAGATCACCTCCCCCATCCCCGTCCCTTCGAATCCCGTCGCGATTTCTTCCAAAGAACTGGAAATGAATGGCAGGAAGCTCTTATGACGAGTCTGAGATGGAAAGGTATTCAACCGGAAACATTGGGTGTTAAGGAGATTAAAACGAAGGCGTTTGAGATGAGTGAGGAGAAGTGGTGGGATTGTAGGGAGGAGGTTTTGGCGTTGGAGGATGAGTTGGAGAGTAGTGGGATTGGGGAGGTGGTTGCGTTGGGGGAGAAGGCGGAGGGTGCGGGGATGGGGGTGGGGAGGAGGAGGTAGAGGGTTGGGGTTTGGGTTTGTGGGATGGGCGGATTGGTTTGCTTGGGTTGCTTGAGAGTACGTGGAGAATGAGATGGATAGAGGAATAAGAGGGATGAAGGAAAGAGGGGGGTGAAAGACGGAGGGAAAGGTATGGGTATGTCTGTACCTTTTTGGGAAATGATGAAAATTGTGGTAGATTTGTGGATTGATCGTTTAGAATCATTTGTACATTTATTGCTACTGTGATAGTATAGTATGTAGAACGGCAAGAAGCCTACCAACAAACATAAGTCTCACAAAACTCCAAAATCCCTTCCAGTCCACCAAACCCCCCCCTCCCAGAAAAAAAAAAGAGAAATCCAAAATCCCGAACCCAACTTCCCAATACGAAGTGAGGTTATCGCCTCACACACCCCTCCTCCCCCCACAAACCCCACAAAATACTACATCTCCCGCATTAACATACAATCCCTCTTTACAAGCTGTACTAGTACATTTCCACGATCCAGGTATATGTTCTCGGTAGAGGACATGAGCGCAGATTGTACAGGTGAGTGAGAGGGGTGGGTTTTTGAAGGAGCAGATTGGGCAGGTTGATGAGGTTGGTGGGCAAGAGGCTGTGGTTGTTGATGAGGTGGGTTGTGGTGGTGATGGTTTTGTTTTGGGTGGATAGGAGGAGGGTGGTTCTTTTTTGATCGAGGTGGTTTTTGGGATGTTCTGCCCTGCGTTTTTATTTTGAGAGGGTATCGGTGATTTTGACAAGTGAGACGTATTGACCATTACTTCTCCCGGTTCGCGCTTAAAATTTGACGACCCGCTGCCATCAGGTTTAAAGTATCTCTCAATACTCTCCATATCTCTCAACTCCTCAAACTCTCTTTTTGCATCTTTATTATCCCTATCCTCATCCTCACAGACTTTGACCATCCCTCTTCCTTTTTGATCCACAAGTCTACTTCCATCAAGATCAAGCGCGTAATCTGGTTCAGGCTTAATGTATATTTCGTCGTCGACACTTTCTGCTTCGCTATCGGTTACTAGATCCTCGTCTTTGGTATCTGGTTCTTCTTTCTTTACTTCGAAACGAGCTAATGCTGCTGCGGCGCGAAGTTCTCTTCCTCTCTTGCTATTGGCTACTTTGGGTTTGGAGAGATTAATTTTGCCTTTCTCGAGGGCGATTTTGGTGGTAAGGTCTTCTCCCACTGTGCTCTGGATTAGTTTTTGAAGAAATGACTCATGATTTGTCGAGATACCCACAAGCCAACCCATTAACACCAAACTTCTTCCTAATCCTCCTCTCCTTCTGCTCCTTATAAGTAATCTTCGGTTTTGCCTTCCTCTTCTTTCCACCCCCTCTAGATCTAAAAGTCCCACCACACAAATGTTCCGGTAATACCTCCCCTTCCCCCAACCGATCTCCCATAAACGCACCATCTTTCAACAATACCCCCTGTCCCCAAAGTCCATCACCTGTATATCCCCTCTCCCAAAGTCCCCTCATCTCAGCCGAAAACTCATTTCGAACTTTCCAAAACGCCCCAGAATGATTCATCTGTTTACAATGCGCCAATTCATGCATCATGACCATTTGAACAAATTTAAATGGTAGCCATCTTCCCGTTGAAGGAGATTTAAGAACAAGTTGGATTACTTCTCCGTTATTGAAGTTGCGACCTAGATATCGAATTTAGTATTTACACAGGTGAGTCAAGAAGAAAAGTAGATAGAGTCTTACCCCAGAATTCTAAGTTGGGGGGATATTCTTCGAGGGATGCGACGGAGAGATGATGTTTGTTCATTATAGGTGTACATTGTGCTGCGATTCGTTCGAGAAATTCTTGTGATTTGGATTGATCCTCTCCTGGGAGGGGTTTGATGAAGACGATATTGTTATTTGGTTGTGTTCGTTTGGCGTTGATTCTTTCCCAACCTAAAGGCATGGTAAATGATTATTCGAGGAATCGGATGGGATTGCTCTGAGCTAGCAGATTAGTTCTTCTCATGTACATTTGAGGAAGAGATCAACGAAGAATCTAGCTTTGGATAGATGGATGTAGAATGTGACAAGAGGGAGGCGATAACGATAAGGGCTTCGTGAATTATTAAGAACGCGTTCCCGTTCCTCTAAGACGCCTACTCACGTGACATGCAAGAACCCCTCACTTCATCTGCAGGAGTCTTCGCTTCCACGGATCTGACTTGCCGTGCAGTCTTATCTCCCCGGTCTCGACCCCTAAGATCCAACATATCATCCAACATCTTACCATAAAACTTGATGCCGATTGATGCCGAGGCCATATTGGGATTCAATAGTGATGTATGATTGCCAAACTATTGATGGTTGGATAAGATAAATGTGTTACGACGGGGAGTTTGACAAGCGTCGCCCCCGAAATTCTCGTCAAATCATTTGACGTCATAGTAGTTGGTGGTAGGTCTCATCTCATGCGTTACATACTAGGTAATTATGCTCCTAGGGAGATTCATTTGTTCACACTATATATATCTCGATTTCTCTTGCAAGGGCGTTCTCTTTTGCTATCTCATTCCAGCTTCCAAGTCTTCTCTTGTATCATATCTATATTTTCTTCAATTTCAATACCCCTCTATAAAACCTCAAACCAGAGTCCTCAAAAAGCAATCTACGATGTCAACATCCACGCAACCCAAAAAGCCCTTCCACGTCGCTATTTGCGGTATGTTGGATCCGAAACACAATCCAAACCCTACCTAACAACATTTTAGGCGGAGGAATCGGTGGCTTATGTATGGCGATTGGTCTCTTGAGGCAAAATATCCCATTCACAGTATATGAAGCCGCACCTGCATTTGCAGAGATTGTATGATCACATCATTCCTACTTAAACTATCTAGAAGCTCATATTTCATAGGGTGCAGGAATAGCTTTTGGACCTAATTCTCTTTGGGCAATGGAATTAATAGATCCACGTATTAAACACGGGTTCCAGAATTGCGAAACGAGGAATGGTTCCCCGGGAGAAAGAGACGTCTGGTTTGATTTCCGGATAGGTATGGCGGAGGAAGGATGGAAAGATTTTAAAAAAGGACCACCAGTAAAGGAAGGTCAATTTCTCACTGAAGTTGTGGCAAAAAGTTGTGGACAAGCTTCAGTTCATCGAGCGCATTTCCTCGATGAATTAGTCAAGTTGGTTCCAGCAGAAAACGCTCGGTTTGGGAAGAGACTTGAAAAAGTAGAAGAGAGGGGAGATAGATTATTAATGACTTTTCAGGATGGAACGACGGCCGAGGCCGATGCCGTGATTGGTTGTGATGGTGTTAAATCGAGAACTAGACATATAGTTCTTGGTGATGATCACGAGGCTACATTACCAGTTTTCACCGGAAAATATGCATATAGGGGATTAATACCTATGGAAAAAGCAGTTAAAGCTGTCGGCGAATCGTTGGCTAGAAATAGCCAAATGTACCTAGGTCATCAGGGCCATGTAAGCAACCTTTCCAGCTACCTCAAATTCCACTAACAAATCATTAAGGTCCTCACATTTCCCATCGAAAAAGGAGCCACAATGAACGTCGTAGCATTCCGCACCAAGAAAGACGGAAAATGGAATAACGAAAAATGGGTCCTCCCAATCAAAGAATCAGACATGTTTTCCGATTTTCAAGGCTGGGGCAGAGATGTAAAACACATCTTATCACTTATGGAAAAACCTGACGTCTGGGCAATCTTTGATCATATCCCCGCTCCAACATACTATAAAGGCAGACTAGTCCTCCTCGGCGACGCAGCGCATGCTAGTACGCCTCATCAGGGAGCTGGTGCTGGTCAAGCTATAGAAGATGCATTTATCTTGAGTAATTTACTAGGGGATTGTACGAAAGTGAGAGATATTGAGAGTGCGTTTAGAGCGTATGATATGGTGAGGAGACCTAGAAGTCAGAAGGTTGTGAAGACGAGTAGGGAGGCAGTGGAACTTTATGATTTTGAGAATGAGGAGGTGGTCGGGGCTGCGAATGAAGTTGTGGATATTGAGGGTATGAAGGAGAGGTTGAGGGAGAGGATGAAGTGGATCTGGGATGAGGATTTAGGATTGCAGCTGGAGGAGGCGAGGAAGCTTATGGGGATGCGTGCTGAGAGGGCGAATCTTTGAAAGGGGGGTTGTGGTAGTTATGTTATGGTTATGGTACAGAGCAGCAGGTCTCTAAATCTTTTGCGAAAAGTTCAAGAGGAGGGTTAATTAAAGATAGCTACTAGGCTGAGATGAAAAGAACACATAATTACCTTCCGCTTACATAGGATAGATAACCAACTATATAATAATCTTACTTTTAAAAAATTCACTTTGTTCCATTTCAGTAACAGCTTGCTGATTATCACTCTATTAACTTGCGTTGTTTCTTCCAGCTCCGCCTTATAACGTACTTTCCTAAATTATTCAATGCACATCTTTTGCCTTCTACTCTCTCTCCCTTCCTCCGTTTTCTCCGTTTCTTTATACACTTTTTCTCTTGGAAACATTACAGGATAAAAAGGGGAAATATATGTGTAAAGGAATATTCGTAACCAGGTCAGAAATTATCGCATCGAGACAGGATTTTCGGGTTGGGATCACCTTTTCAATTTTTACTAGTCAAATGGAATCAAACAAGGATTCTGAATATGATGGAGATAGGTGTTTATTCATCAAAAGTATATGGCATGATATATTTGACTACCTGGAGCTATATGGAGCTAGCTCACACACTACGAGCTACAAGGAACCATTTTTCAAAACCTCACATATACGTAACGCGATTCTCGTTTACTTCGACACCCCATCTACGTAAATCCCACCACATCACCCACCATAAGCCTCTGCCACTTCTCCACACACTCCCCAATCCTGACCAGGACCCCAGCGGCCAATAACCTCCTCCTCTCATCCTCCTCACTTCCGGCCGCAATCCCCCTGAAAACCCCATCTACCCATTCTCTCGTCTCCAATAATTCACTTCCATGTCTCTCCGCTAGTCCTCTAAGATCCCCCTCATTAATCTCCAATATCGTCATAAAAGAAAACAACAACGCTTCTTGTACCACTACATCCGAAATAGCCTGTGTACGCAAGCTAAGACAAAGATCCCAAAATTCGCTCGTCATTTGCGGGAGACTTAGTGTTGATTGACCTGAAGAATGAAGGATTACACTGAGAGTTTTGAGGAAAAGACTGAGGAGATAGGGTTGAAATGCTATATTGGAAGAGGAGTTTGAACCGTAAGCTTTGAGATGGATGAAGAAACGACCGGTGAGGGGGAAGAAAAAGGACGTGGAAACAATCTTGGCGAGGGCGTTGGAGATGGGCTTTTTGCGATTCTTTTCGACTGCGAGGCGGGAGGAAAAGGTGCGGACCTTGAGGATGTTGGGACCGGTTAGATTGTCCGCCGTCTGGGCAGCGAGTGGGGCGAGAAAGGTGTTTTGGAGGCTGGTGGTTAGAGCTTCAACGGGGTTGGGTGTTGCGGTAAGTGCTGGTTTTGAAGGAGACGGAGAGTAGTATTTATGCATTGCTTCTGGGAGCTTCTTGGACGGAAAGGAGGAAGATGATGAGGATGGGCCGGTGGTATCGATGAGAGATTTATCTTCGGAGCCATGACCGCCCAATTCTCGGGCTCCCAGACCGAGCGTGGTGAGAACAGCCGCGCGCTGTGATAAGGAGTAATCACCATCGAAAAACGTTTTTGAAAACCATTGACCCATTTTCTCGGGCAAGGCGATGAGAATAGCGATCATAGCTTGAGAGCGCATCTCCTGAAAATTCTCAATGTCATATTTGTCTTGTAGACCAACTAGAAGGGTTGCGATCTCCTCCGCATGAGAACTGACCTCTGTCCCGAAGTTGGCTTTTCGCCGTATTAAAGAAGCTGCGGTGGAAAGTGCTAGTTTTTGACGATCGTAGTTTTCGATATCTCGTAAGTAGGTGATGAGATCACGGATGTAAACAGGAGCTGTTGGCTTGTTCCTTGTAATCAGTGTTGGATCTTCATCTGAGTCTTCAACATCAGAATCAGGTTTAGCATAAGGAGTTAGTCCATCATCAGAAGATTCCACTTCATCATCGTCTTCAATTTCTTCGATGGCGATGATTTTAGTATTTCCTTTGAGAGGGTTCGGCTTCGACGCGGGTTTGCTCTTTGCAGCTTTCCTGGGTTTTGATGTCCGAGGAACGAACTTTGACTTTAGAGGCTCAAGATTGCCAATTGTGTCTGAAACATTGACCAAGCTCTTGTACCATTTCGCTTCGAGTGTTTTAGTATCGTCGATCTTAAAGTCCATAACCTTATCACCCTTGTCAACCAAACTAGACAAAGCTTCTCCGATGACCATACCTAAGAAGCGTGCTCGGGGTGAGGTCGCAGCCAATCTATTCGAAACTACACTCAAATGAGTACCTGATCTTGTAATCATCCTAAGCCGAAGAGGCGACATTCTACAAACATATCCAGCAGATAGGAGAAGGACTTGAGCATGTACTTAGAATCGCGTTAGTAACAGAATCGCATTTGATTGTCGATGTTCATACCTTCTTGTTGTAACGTAGGGGCATGTCTAATGTACAAACTATCACCAAATTGACTTAGACTCTTTTCCAATATGGTTTCCATGTCCTTCTTGTTTTTTGAAAGTGAGACAATTGCCGCACGTCGAACTGCTATACCTTCACCTATACCAGCTCCCGAAGAGTTTGTTAGCCAAGCTATGAGGTGGTCCTTTCGTGGCTCATTATCAGAAATTAACATGCTAATGAGCTTGGCAGCAGCTGATATGATGCCTGTGTCTACTTGCCACCACTTATCATCATCCTCAGATGTGATATCCAACGATAAGTGATCCCGTGACAGTATATTTAAAAATGTATGTAGTAAATTTCGTTGTTCAAAGCTTGGAAGGTATCCATAAAGCTTCATGAATTTCAATGCATCTTCCTCCTCTTGTAAAAGCAGAGAACTTAGAATATCTTTGGCAATATTATCTGAACATCAATGAGCAATAAATCTATGTAGTACAACGTGTAGTCTTACCAATATGACCAAGCCTAAGACACTTCCCGAAAAGTTCACTGCAACTTTTCCACGTCTGCTCGGCATCTCGTGGAAGAGACTTCAACCAGAATATGATGTTTTGACCCAGCCATCGGCTGTAAGAGGATCCTTCGGCAACCCAAAACCTATCATTTGGTTCTTTGCTAAGTTCATTAGAGATTGTCTCGGCCTCTGCCGTGACTCCAACAATTTTCCCACTTCCTATCAAAGACAAAAGTTCATTGAAAAGGGCCCTCTGCTTGATGGGGACATGGGATGAGTTAGTAATGGTGTTCCAGAGCTTTTCAATGGTGTTTTCGCCTTCCAGAACCTCGACGCAAAGCTGCAACTGAACTTTGAGGCTTTCGTCAACGCTTGAGGCTATAAACCATTAGGTAAACTTTCTCCAATCCAATTGTTCGATAGCTCACCTCCTATAATTTTCCTGGTCTCCTTGGACTGCTGCGTGAGTCGTTTTAAATTTAGTAATATTGCATTTATACCTGTTACACTTCGAATGGAATTCAACAGTAATTTAAGGATATGAGACTGCTTGTTTTTCCCGGACTTGCCATTTGATTCATGGACAACACTCCAGTAGTTTGGTATGACCTCAGACACCAGAACATGTACAAGTTGAGCAGCTAAAGGACCTGGGGAAGTAATACTAAAAGTTGTTTCTTTTTCGAGAAATTCCAGGACGAACTTCAAATCATCAAAACTGGGTTGATTTTTTAAAGTCTCCAATGCTTCGCTGGTACTTGATATGTGTATGGGATTTGAATGAGACTCATTTGCCGGCTGGATCAATGACGATGAAGTAGAAATTTCAACGAGAGCATTTTCACGGGGTTGCTCTTGCTTCTTGTAAACTATACTCACAGGCGTGAGTAAACCATCCATAGCTTACATCAACTTTGACCCAAGGAACAACTTTGTATAAATGTTTTAAATTCAAGAACTTTTGGGTTTTCGCATTGGGTCTTGTACGGTAGAACCCAGAATGCGGGCGACCGCGGCTAGCGCGTCTGTGATAGCGCTTATGAGCTCATGCACCTCGATAAGCAGGACCATTCCAGCAGCTCGAAGTCTTCTGAACAGCAAGCTCCTTAAACGCGAAAATGACTGGAGAGACTACGGGCTTTTCAAGTGCTCCAGTCATGTCGACTCAGCCGCTCTCTCGATGGTAAAACCACCATTTCGACTTATTTACCACAAAACTAACTTTCTAAAGGACTTATCTAGACAATATTCGTCGAACTCCTGGGTCATTTACTGACGAGGATTTCAATGGCAGTGATGAGGCAACTGCATTTCTTGACGGGTTGAAGATCTTGTAAGTTAGATATTTGATGAGGGACATAAATACAGTTACTGACACTTTTTTAGGGTAATGTTGGTTGCCTAGGAAATTCGCCAAATGGAGCTCAGAGTGCTAACAAGAAACAGAGGCGCAGGAGGGCTGGGTTGTGAAATCCTGAAGAATTTGGCACTATCAGGATTCAAGACGATACATGTAATTGATATGGGTATTTCTATGTTCATCACGTTGCCCGGAGCGTTGAGACTAAGCTCTTGTAGATACGATCGATGTCTCGAATCTAAATCGACAATTTCTTTTCCGCCATAGTGATGTTGGAAAATCCAAAGCCGAAGTTGCAGCCAAATTTGTAGAGAAACGAGTAAAGGGTGTCACAATCGTACCGCACAATTGCAAGATCCAAGACAAGGATGAGGCATTCTATATGCAATTCAGTATTGTGGTATGTGGTCTGGATAGTATTGAAGCTCGGCGATGGATTAATTCTACTTTGGTAGAAATGGTAGATATGGACAATCCGGAAAGTTTGAAACCATTGATAGATGGAGGCACCGAAGGTATTGGAGACATTCCAGCTACTTCAAGCAAATATTCTAATGGTATTGTTAGGTTTCAAAGGCCAATCTCGTGTCATCCTTCCAACTATGACCTCCTGTATTGAATGTCAGCTAGATATGCATGCGCCAAGAGCCGCAGTTCCTCTCTGTACTCTCGCGACTATTCCCCGTCAACCGGAGCATTGCATCGAATGGGCGCATATCATGGCATGGGAGCAAGAGAAGCCATTTCCAAAGCTAGATAATGATGATCCTGAGCATATTACCTGGCTCTATAAAAAGGCTTTGACGAGAGCTCAAGAGTTTAACATCCCAGGTGTTACATATTCACTGACTCAAGGTGTTGTCAAAAATATTATTCCGGCAATTGCTTCGACCAATGCTATTATTGCAGCCAGCTGCTGTAACGAAGCCTTCAAGATTGCGAGCAGTACCAACCCTGCTCTAGGGATGGAAGAAAACTATATGATGTACAGTGGGAACGACAGTATTTACACATACACCTTTAAACACGAGAAAAAAGATGATTGTCCTGTGTGCGGGAATTTGGCGAGAGATTTGAGCATCGACCCAAATTTGACTCTCCAAGAGTTCATTGATTCTCTTGCTCACAGACCCGAAGCCCAACTCAAAAAACCGTCAATTCGTTCGGCAGACAACAAATCTCTGTACATGCAGAGCCCAGAGAGCTTGCGTGTGAAGACTGAGCATAATTTAACGAGGAAAATGGGAGAGATGACTGGAGATGGAGATGAAATTGCGGTGACGGATCCATCATTAGGTTCAGTGATGTTCAAATACAGATTAAACTTCTCGAGGCCATATGAGACCGTTGCCAGGAAAGAGAATGGGTCAGATTAGGTGGGCAGCATAGAATAACGACGAACGAATGATGAGCAAAATGAGGTAGAATTAGCGGGATCATGGCAACAGGAGTTCGCATAGTTTGCGTAGCTACTCATAACTGGATTATGAGAATGGATATCATATAAGTAGCGTCGATTTTTTGGTTATAATACTCTCTAAAACCGAGATACCTCTTTATCCGCGAGTGGACCGACCAACGCCATATTTCCCAAACTCCGGCAATGCTAGTGGCAAATTCAACCCACTATATCTCTTTAATTACTTCGTCATATTCTGTAAGTTCGTCTTGAAAGCTTCACACTTCGTTCTCAGTGTCTTGATGGACTCCAAAAACAACTCGTCGCTATCCCATTGTCCCAAACTCTCGATCGAAAAAATGAAATGATCTCTAACTCTTCCCAATTTGACCTTGCCTTGGAATTCCTCGTGTCTTAAACATTCTCTGCTAACCGTATCCCTCATGGCATCTACCACGACTGCCTTTTTCTCTCCTTCATGCCCTTCATATCCGCTTCCTTTCATCTTGGCCTCCTTTGCTGTGACTTTCTCAATTCCAATAACCCCTGGCGGAAAACACTTTTTGAATTTTTCTGCATCTTTACCCAAAATTGGTTGGGTAATATCGATTACTGGCAATAATCGATACGAAGCTGTAGCTACCGGTGAGAATTTGGCATGATCTCTTCCAATTCCTTTAATCGCATGCATATCAATATCAATTACTTGACCAGGCCTCATCTTCGCAATCAAAATATCTGGATTGGGACTCCTGATAGCGTTTTCGCCGCTGAAATACTCGAGTTGTCGTCCGAAAGGCTTGAATTCGATATCCTTCGCATATACATGTGCATTGTGGTATAGTTTTCTTGGGTCAGTTTCACCGGGAGCAGCCTCCTTATTGCGCGTACATTCGACTTTTAGAGACAGTTGAATGGTATTGTGGTCGAAGGAGCCGAGGTGACGTTCTTCTTCCGGCGTTTCTTCATCAGGCTTTTGAAACCATTTCATAAAATCTAAGAGTCCTTCTTTTCCTCCCTTAAATGGCACGAGACCAAGACGACCGCAGAGAACTTCATCTTGAATGACGGATGTGTTGTTTTTCACGAAACAGTATTCGATAGCAAGAGTAGGTATTTCGGCAATGAGGATTCGACGGAAGGCATTGGCTACAGAGGCATCGATGCCGATGAGGGAAAATGAAGAGGTAAGTGGTTCGTTTTTGTGAAATACTATCTGAAGATTTTCACGGAATTTGTTTTTATCCCAAGAATGATCTTCGTTTGGCCAATGGTTTGGGAAATCTGTGGATGTGATGTTCGTAACAGTTTCGGTGTTTACTCCTACTATCTATGAAGAAATTAGAGATCAAAATTAGTCAACATTAAAAGAATTAGTACCTTTCTGGCTGCTATCTCCTCCTCAGAGAAAGTTTTAGGTGGAGGGACATCAGCCTTAGTATATCTTGGTGCCATTGTGTACGATTCTTCAAAACCAAAAAATATTCAATGGCGGGGTCTTGGGTCTCTTACTCTCTGTCGCAAAGATTCTGAAGACACAAAAAAATAAATTTTGATATCGGCGTCAAGATCAACCGGTGCCGACCCATGCGATGAATAACCACCAATCAAAGAGCCTCAAATAAGCAGAGCCAAACAAAAGATCCGAGCTCAAGAAGTCATGAACATCATCTACTCTGTTGATAACCAAAAGAGGCGAACGTTAAAACGGTGTCACTCTCCGCTTCACAGTTTCATTGTCTCTCAAAGCATTGAGTTCTGGTAAATATCTCCAGTATCTCTTCAGTTTTGTTCACAATGGCTGCATCACTATTTCGGCAGGCCGGACGCACAGCTGCCAAATGCTCGTTGCGACCCACCACTACCCTTCGTCCCTCAACCTCAAGGGCCTCAATTCGAGCATTCTCAGCACTCCCAGCACGCAGATACGCAGAGCCATATGAGGGCACAAAATTAGTTCCTACTGATGAACATTTCGGAATTGCCAATACTTATGATAAAGGTAGCTTGGCTCACGAGAATCTGCAGGAAGGCGAACATGTGGAGAAAAGGAAGATTCGCCATTATACAGTGAACTTTGGTCCTCAACATCCGGCCGCTCACGGTGTGTTACGTTTGATTTTGGAGCTTAATGGAGAGGAAATCGTGCGGTCGGATCCTCATGTCGGTTTATTGCATCGTGGAACCGAGAAGTTGATCGAATATAAGACATATATCCAGGCCTTACCATACTTTGATCGATTGGATTACGTTTCTATGATGACCAATGAGCAATGTTTCTCTTTGGCTGTTGAGAAGTTGTTAAATGTTGAGATTCCTGAGAGAGCAAAATGGATCCGAACGCTTTTTGGTGAAATTACTAGAATTTTGAATCATCTCATGTCCGTTTTGTCTCACGCAATGGATGTTGGTGCTCTTACACCCTTCTTGTGGGGTTTTGAGGAACGTGAGAAGCTTATGGTAAGGAATTTTTATTATTATGACTTTTGACTATAGAAATAAATGAGATGATGCTAATATCCACTGTAGGAATTCTATGAACGAGTTTCAGGAGCCCGCTTGCACGCTGCATATATTCGTCCAGGTGGTGTCCATCAAGATATCCCAGTTGGACTCCTTGATGACATCTATCAATGGGCCACTCAGTTCGGTGATCGTATTGACGAAACGGAAGAACTACTTACCGATAATAGAATTTGGATTGGAAGAACGAAAGGAGTTGGTGTTGTTTCAGCCGCCGATGCTTTGAACTTAGGCTTTACTGGTGTCATGCTTCGAGGAAGTGGTGTTCCATGGGATATCCGCAAGAGTCAACCATATGATGCATATGGCGAAGTAGAGTTCGATGTACCAGTCGGTGTCAACGGTGATTGCTACGATCGATACCTCTGCAGAATGGAGGAATTTAGACAATCCCTGCGAATTATTCATCAATGTCTGAATAAGATGCCAGCTGGACCAGTCCGAGTAGAAGATTACAAGATCTCGCCGCCACCTCGTGCTGCCATGAAGGAGAATATGGAAGCACTCATCCATCACTTTTTGCTATTCACCAAGGGATACACTGTTCCACCTGGAGAAACTTATTCCGCAATTGAGGCGCCAAAGGGTGAAATGGGTGTGTACGTTGTAAGTGACGGAAGCGAAAGACCATACAGATGCAAGATCCGCGCCCCAGGTTTCGCCCACTTAAGTGGATTCGATCAAATTTCGAGAGGACATTTGCTTGCTGATGCAGTTGCTATCATCGGTACTATGGATTTGGGTAAGTTGCTATGAAAACATTTGTCGCTTCGCTTGTAGATCCATGCTAACATACTCGCAGTGTTCGGAGAAGTTGATAGGTAGTAAGAGTTCCAATAGAAAGGAAAGTGAGGAAGGAAAATTAGATGCCGGTGATGGTACAGTTTTTCTAAGCAATTCTGGCGCAAATTTTCTCCTTTGTTCTCAATGTATAAATTCTAAGTGGAAGGCTGAGTTAGCATAGTTTCCAGCCTTCCACGATACAAATGACCTGTTAAAAAAATAACCCTATTTGCTTGAGTACTTGAAATTGCCCGCTCATGCTTGATCCCTTCACATTACTGAGTTTGGTCGCGGTACACTACCGATGACCCTTGGTGTACGTAAAAGGGAAATGTTCATGGCTACGGGCGTGATCTCAGAAGGCATTCGAGCCTGGTCTTGAGTAGTTGCTTGCTTGTGAAAACCAGTTCGGGCTGGACCTTCGGCAGTAGTTATCACGTCCATTTGAAAATGGCTAACCGATTGGCTGGTTTTTGATCGTTGGAACGCGTTGCTTTGAGCATTTCCATTTCGCATATGGCGTCTGGAAGCAGGAGGTGTCTCGTCGAAATATCTCGGAGCATTGGAAACGGCTGGAGGCATTAGAATAGAGTCCCCTAGATACGGAATCTGCGGTGGAAGTGGTGGTAAATCATTGTGCGAGGCGTGCCAAACCATTCCTGCACCGGCTGCTCCACCTGGTAGTGGTGAGATTGTAGGTGCACGGATGAAAGTTCCCGTTGTTTGATGATCGGTCATTGAGACGGAGCCAGGAGCTTGAGCGCGGTTTTGGGGGGAGCCATTAGTAATACCATTGGGTCGGTCCATGCAGTAGCCTACGTAGTTATAGGCGTTCCGCTGAGCGTTGAAATCCATATTTTGGTGCTGTGAATAGGGGATTGGGTCTGCAAATTCTGGGGGTGTCGGATATTGAGTTCTCGTTTGACCTGTGTGATTGTACGATGGGTGATCCATGTTACCAGCGAGTGCTTTGGCCTCAGTATTAGCACCCCATGAGTACTGGTTCCCGCGAAAGACGCTACTATTATTGCCATCGCTGTAATTAGAAGGTGCCATGGCAGGACTTTGGTAGCTTGGAGAACCTGCCGGTGCAGGTGGTGGTGGTGGTGGTGTATGGGTCATTCCACAGGGATGAAGTGAATGATTGTCAATCCTCTGATTACCGTGGATGGGATGATTTATTGGATACTCACCCATGTTGTTCATTCTTGGCGAAGGAGGAATGATCATCATGTTTCCGTGCATTGGGGATGAATTTGTCATAAGTGGCGGGTTTGAAATGGGTATTCCGTCTGTGACGCCTGTCATGAGGTTCATGTAGCCGTGTCCAATATTGCCTAGTTGGTTAGCTACGTGAAAATATTGGTGCAAGGAGGCGGGATTAGTAGGGCGTAGGTCGGGATATTCTGATGAAGCAACCCCCATTGTGAAGTGGCCGTTAGATCCTCTCATCATGCCTGTACCTTCGCGGCTTTCTTCCATTCTTCTATTTCGCCCTTCGTAGTTGTTCTTATCATCGATCTTATCTGTCACCGCATCGCGGCCTCTTCCTCTGCAGTTCGTTTCAACCCGTGCATTCCAATCACTCTCACGTCTATCACCCTCTCTCCTCAACTCCCTATCCTCCAAGATCTCACCACCCCCTCTCAAAGCCCTAACCTCTCTCACCCTTTCTTTCTGCACCTTTCTCCCCCCACCCTCCCTCCTAACTCTCTCCCTTCCCTCCTGTCTCAATTCTCTTTCCTTCTCCCTCCGCTCTCTCTCCGCCCTGTCAAAAACAACTTCACAGCTGCATTCTCTTCGCTCGTGTCTTTCCCTATGAGCATTCTCCTCAGCTATAACCTGCATATTCCAACTTACTCGCATGCAGCCGTGACAGAATTGATTGGCGAAGACCGGCTGTTCGGCCATGATGGAACAGGGAGGGAAATTCTCATTTTGGGAGGTTGTTGGGCATTTGACGATGTTGGAAGGGCTGCAGTGGCCGCAGGTGTAGCCCCAGAACTTCTTGACGCACATGATGGGCGGTTAGGATGGTTTGAGGGTGATAGTTATGTAAATATTGATAGCTGTTAGTGTTTGTGAAGGGAATTTCAAAGGGTTTGTGTGATTCGTTGCTTGAACGGGTATGTCCGGTATTATGGAGTGTGCTGAAGGTGCTTGATTGATCTTACTACCGCAATCGCAGTTGTATTGAAGGAGTTAAAGAAGTTGAGAAGATAAAGATAGATATTTAGGTTGAAGCTCGAGGTTTTTGTCAAAAAAGTTCTGCGTATTAGCGTGGTGAAGGGGTACGATTTGAGGTGAGTGAATGGAAGTAGTAGACTTCTCGAATAATAGGTAAAAGTTGTAAGTTGTTGTCAATCAGATCGGCTGATTTGAATATCTGTTACTAGTTTTATTGCATAGCCGGCGTTTTCGGAAAGGTTATGGGTCGTTCTTTTACGGAGAATCGATCTGTATGACCTGTTTTGACAGTCAACTTTAGATTAATGTTGTGATGGTGAGGAGAAAGAGATAATGGGCACGGATCGGCGATGTAAAAAGTACGTACCTTGGTATGTAAGAACCTCAAAGTATCAATGTTTGTTCATGGAGAGGATGCTGTTAAGTACCGTTCAACTTCTGTATGGGTGCTTGATTATATTGTGCAAGAAGGGCCAGAGTCTATAATAGTTCTGTTTGGATCTTGAAAGTTTCAAGAAGCAAGTTGGAAATCAAAGGCACCAATATAGCCAAAGAAGCGTTTGATGTACTCTTGTGCCTTGGATTACCAACAGTGGTGATAACTCAATGGTGCGGAAATCGTTAGATACTGTTGAATCTTTGCTTAGCTTTTAGATTAAGTTCTATTAGAAGTGCTATAGTCTATCGGTGTAGGATCCTGGGGGCGACTCAGTATAATGGGGAGACGGAGGACGAGGATACCTTCGTAGAGAATATCTGGGCTCTCTTATTGATCTTCGAGGGAGTATGCGACCGGACAACCTAATCTGCGAGATGGAACGGCAATTGGCTCAATATCAGTGAAGCTGCCTCTTTCCAAAGCGGCGGGAACAATCAATTAGTTGTAGTTCTTGTGAAGTGATGTTTTAGGATTTCGATGGGATTTGGGACATAATTAGTGTGGTTTCCTTGGAAGCAAGAAGCAGCTCCGCAGATATTACTTATGACCAAGTTCTTAAAATAGTGGGCGACACCGGAGCGATAAGGAGGTGAATTGAAAGAAGATAAATGATAATAGTAGAGGTCACGGGGGCTATTGTTGAGGTTTTCTTCTAGATCTTTCAGATTTTTCCTTCTGATATTGCGGGATGAGGGGTATTAAAGCGGGGATTTGGAGGCAGAATAGCTGTTCTTACTCCATTGGAACTCTCGATAAAGAAGGAACTGTTGAGTTTTTCATCTTTTGGGAATGTGGAGATTTAAAGGGTTTGTTTGTGGGTTAGTTTCGATGATTGGAGGGGCTATTCGAGGAATATGATGACCTGGGTGCTTGTGTCCCCGTAGTTTGATGGAGTCCGTAGAAGTTTGCAGTCACCAAGCTTTTACCATTGACATGAATGTTTTGTTCGATTTGAAAATCGTCATCAGATATCTGTACGGAAATGCCTATTTCATTGTCGAATTTGATATTAAAATTATCAAAATTGGAGAAAATAGCATAATGAACGAGTCTTCTCCAGTGAGGCTATCACCCAATACAGAACTTTATATTTGGAAATAATGGGGATCAAAAATATGGATTTGATAAATTGAATGGAAAAGAGGTAAAGGAAATTAAGTGTTAGAAGGAAAGTAAGTGGCGATGTTCACCATTAAATAGATTGTGCTGGAATGAAATAAAGATACCTGACTTGGGCGCTTTTCTTTAGTTTAAATGAATACGAAAAGATGGAATTGAGAGAATTATTGGGTAAATAAATGGTAAGATATGAAAGTTGGAGATTTGAAGCAGCGTATATGCTAAAATTAGGTCAGTATCGATGAAGTATAAAGAAGGCTACAAGGCCAACAGGACCACTGATGTGTTCAGAATACATACTCTAAAAATTGTGACTCAGTATCAAACTGCCGAGAGTGGAGAATTTTGCCTTCAGAGTCATACAACTCAATTCTCATGGTTTGCAGCAAGAGGCGTAGCAAGTGAGTGAGCAGATTCCTTTAGGGAAGAAAAATGTCTTTCAAGGCTTGAAACTGGCTCTTATAAATTTTGATCCAGACTTGTTCAAGCTATAAAGTAAATATCTAATAGATAAGAGTGGAAATTATTCATGAAGGAACCTATCTTTTGGAGATATAAAGCTGATGAATACAAAGAAGAAATGAATATTACTTGAATCGGGAACTCTACTTCTATTTCTTATTGAACTCTGGAAATCATCCAAATAACTCCTCTTTAAAACTATAAAACTCATAGAATCAAGATGAGAGCAAATATCATGCTGTTAAAAATCTTCGAATTTCTTTTCCAACCCCACGAGACTGGATTCAAGAACAAAATTTTTTTCAGAGGGAACCTTACTTCTGTGACCACAGATCTAAAAGTGAAGACTGGAGTGATTGCTATCATATGGGTAAGTGACACATTTAGAATTTTTCGCTTTTCACCAACTTTTAAAAAGGGTACTAGGGCAAAATATACGCGCTAGCAGCCCTAGCAATGTATATACTATCTTTTAACAACATTCTAAAATTAGAAACGCAAGCTGTTTTGAAATTTTAAAGCATTATTAAATAAACTGAAATGTAGAATTTTCTTCATGCCGTTCATTTAAGACTTGTTTGATATCTGTACATTCATTCCAGAAAAAATGTACTTGCCTTTTACCTACTCGGGGGAGGTTCCCGAAGAGGAATATTGATAAGAAATTAATTCCCAAAACAACCTTACCATTTGCTAATGATTATATCTTTAAGAACCCCTATTTGAATCATTTTTCACCTTTTTACTTAGATTGAGCAAGTAATGGTGGATAAACATTAATTAAAAAAGATAGATTCCACTAAAGGCTTCAGTTATCAACAGCTCAAAGTAATATTAGGATTACACTATGCAGGATACAACTTTAAGGAATGGGATTTTATCGGCACACCCTCATTGTTCCCGTTTAAAATGAGAGATCATTATGACTTTTTTGCAATTGCTACTCGGGGAGCAAGAAGACGAGATGCATCAATAGAATAAACTGCCTTTAATTATGGGATATTTGCGGCAGGCTATTGATTTCGCCACTGCCGGTTTTTGTGAAGCACAGAATATTGACATTCCTAAAGACTATACCTGAGCTCAGATAATTGCCAGGCTTTAGTATACCCGATTTTTATGCTGTCGAGCTCTCATTGCTATCTGATTGACTTGAATAATTATAAGTTGTTTTATTTGGTAATCAATAATGGAAAATAGACTAATATTTTTTCCCCCAAAAATCTACCGGGGGACCACTATTCGGATTCACTTGTGCACGAGAAGAAAAGATCATATTGAACTTTTGTCTTGCATGAACCTTTAACTGATTGATCCAAACCTCCGGGACTGTTTTGTGAACAAACCGTAAAACTTTTATTGCTCTCGAAAGTTGAATAGCTTTGAACAATGATAAATTATGTGTGTAGAGGAAAAAAGAAAGGGGGCAATCATTAGCCGAGAGTTTGCTTAGCGCTGACTCATTAGAGAAAGAACAAGCACATTCCATGTCATCATGACTCTTTACTTATCATGCTTCTAATACATTAAATCTCGGATTCTGCTTTTTAGGTAATTGCTAAAAAAAATTATGGACTGATCTTAAATATTAATGTCAGTCGCAATTCTGATTCATTGCTTTCACTGGCATAACTGCTTAGTAAACAGAAAGCCACGAATCATCGGAATTTCTTGAATTATGATGTACTAAAGTCTCAATTTCATAGATAATTTCTCAATTCTAAAATCAATCAAGTTCTTCTGACACATATTATTTTCTTGTTCTGCTATACAACTTGAACAAACGCTTTATCAAAATTGAGGCATGATGAGGTAAGATAAGATTCCATGGAGCCGGGCAAGAATTGTTCCTCCAAACTGTAAATATGGTCGGCCAAATGTTAAGGTCGATTGGTTGGAGAATATATACAACAATTCCTTGGATTAATCTAGTAAGTAGGGCTTTTGTTATTGCTAATGCTTGAAAAAACTCGCTTGGGCTTATGAGAGAGGGTTATTTCCCACCCAAAAACTATTTGTTGCAGATCGCAAAGTTTCCGCTCTCCTTCTTCACCAGCGGAGGAACTATTGAGAGCGGAAACTTACAATGCTGGAGGGAATATCAGCCTTCGCCAAATACCCCGCGGAACCTCCGCAGCGGATTTGAGAACATTGTGAAGTCTCGCCATCTTACTCATTCACTTATTGCTCTGGAAAAAAAACCGCTTATTCTTCTAGTATAAATGTATCTTAATCCTTGTACCTGACCGTATATTGTAATTATTATAGATTTACTTTCGAAATCATATTAATCATCAAGTGGTGCAGCGTGACTCTGCTACGAAAATTTTGTCACAAGATCTTGATACAACCCCGGAAATTTGACTTGCCCCACCACACCACTGAGATTTTTGGGATTATCCCAATCTATTTTCAATATTACTGTCGCCATATACTCCGTTATCAATTTAAGCATAATATTGGGCAAAAGCCTATTCCTAGTGATGACAGCAAGGAGATGAATAGAAATATGCCTGAATTCATGTTTTATCTCCCTCAGGGCTCCTTTTCCCTTTAAAACTATATTGTGATGAAGCACATATGTTTTATTGCACTCCAATCTTCATTATTAGTTGAAAGGATACCATCTTCGTTGAAATGTGAGTTTCCATTTAGATAGCTGCTCATTAGGTGAGCTGTGAGGTCGACTTTTCAAATGTCTGCCCCAAAGTCGCTAGAAGGATTATCATGCCAGGTGGACTCCAATGATCCAGTGTGTAAACATTCAATGGACTTAATCTGTTTTGCCAACCCAAAACTATGAAGAGTCTCTGTTCAACTGAATTTCAAAGCTCCACAACTACAGTTACCATAGTGCGGCAACTGACTAGAGAGCAGTGAATGACTCTGTTCTCTTTGTGAATAATCAGATTAAATTATATCATTTATATATTCAAGGACAAAATACCGCTCAAAATTGCCACAAATCTCACTGTATAGATTTCCATCCAGATAATATAAAGTCTGCAACTCAAGAGGATCTAACATCCTTAATCTAAATTCCTACGAAATATAATAAAAAACAAAACAGCACGTTCAGAACACTATTCTACAAATATTTCCTCCTTTAAACACCACGGAACACACTTAAAACACCTTACTATTGCATTATATGACAAATTAAACTACAAACCGACGAATCACTATTAAAGACACAGAAAACAACCATGGATATCCAGTACACATATAGCCATAGCTGCCATCATATCGCTCATGGCCCAACCTGTAAGTTATCGGAAACCTTCATTTCAAACTTTTCCGTCGACTAATTCAAACGTGAACCCTGACCCTTTTCTACCCGCGTTTCCCATATCCATTCCTTTCCTCTTTAGTCCACCACAGGACTCCAAAATCACTCTCAAATCCTCCTCATACTAATACTAATCTATTCGATTGCCAATTATAGTATCACACCCGCTGATCTATCTTCCGCTCCTAACTCATGCTCGTCCATACCATATCGCTTCACCATACCAAGTAAATCCATATCAAATCCACCCACATCCACATTCACACTCACCATACCAACAACCATCTCACCACATCGCTCCTCTCCAAGCGCCTCAAACCTTCCACCTCACTCTCCCATTTCCCTGTCCCTTCTGTACAGATCCAAATCTTCACACCCTTGTTCCCGCCGGATCAGGTATTCTAGTTATCATGACATCATCTAAATCTGCATCCGCACATCAATCACCATACTACCCTTCATATACATCCCCGCCATCCTCTTCTTTACATCCATTCCCCTCTCCAATTTCCCACTCTTTATATCCAAACCCTCCAACCCCAATCCCATCCACATACACCCAATATCCACACCCCTCAAAATTCAACAATACCTGGAAAATCCTCCGCATCTGCGGTGTACAAGATATAACAACCTCAGAATGGAACCAAGGAATATCTCTCGACGAAAACGAAACCACAAACCCCTATTCCCATTCCCATCTCTCTCACTCTCACTTTCCCTCCCATCTCCCTCCCCAAACACACCACTGGAAACACATGTCATGGATTCCGCGACCGATAGGTGATATACATATAGAATCTCTTCCTAGCACTCAAAATACATCTGGAATTCATAATTACAATGCTCAATGGCGAAACGACGGTAATATCATAGAAATAAGACAAAAATGGAGAGGAAATGCGGGAGAAGATGCGGATGGATTTGGATATCGGGGGAGGATTGGGGCGCAGAGTAGATTACCGGGGATGATGAGTTTGTTGGGAGCGGTTTTGGGGGAGGGTTGGGGGATGGAGAGGAGGAGTGGGGAAAGGTGATGGGGAAAGGTGATGGGGAAAGGTGATGAGGAAAGGTGATGGGGAGAGGTTGAGGGAGTGAGGGAATGAGGGAGGAGAAGAGATTATATTGGATATCATGGCCAGGATTTGGATTCAGTATTTAACGGTCTGTGTTTAAAGTTGGACTTGAGTCGGGCCTGGGTATGGACTTGGCTATGGGTATGGGTATGGGTATGGGTATAATGTAAGACTAGGTATCTGATATGATCGAAGGGAGGGGTTAAAGAATCCAGATATGAACACCAAGGATATAAAGGAACACACAACAAAATAACACGAAGTCTTTCCAATATTTCCGCTCGATTTTAACAACTACCTATTTTCCATTATTTCTTGAGGAATATCTTCAAGAATGCATTCATTCCTTTACCGCCCATTCTTCTCTCGGACTCCATTTTAGGATATCGAATAAAACCTTCTTTAAATATTTGATCATATCATATTGTATTGCATCATGACCTGCATTAATGCATCAGCTCCAATATCTAAGTAATACCATAGAAACATAGATTCTTTCCCGTAACAGCTCATGGAAACATCTGCCAATGAAAAAAAAAAAAAAAATGAAAAAAAAAACTGATAGTAAGGCCATGGTACCCCACATCAATCGATCCGAAAACTGCATATTCCCTAAGATTCCTTAGTAACTTGGAAGTAAATTCCGTTCGACGGATTACTCAAAAGACCGTGGTATGTTAAATTAAAGAGACCTAAGCACCATTTTCCCCATTATCTCTTCGTTCACGTCTTTGATGGGATCGACGAGCCAATTCCTCAGAACCATAGACATCTCGAAAAGCTTCAAGTTGACCAGTTAGACCTCTTAACATTCTAGACATCTCGAAAGCCATTTCTTCGTGAGATGCTTCGCCTGTCAATGCGCGCACGGAGGGAGCATTAGGTAAATTGGGAAAATGCGCCATAGTATATGGAGTATTAGAATCGCGAGGATGACTGGTTGGTGGGGGAGGTTGGATCGAAACAGTTGAAGCGGTTGCGTAGTCTGAGTCTGTGTCGTTTGTGTCTGTGATATAACCCAAAGTGCTTTCAGCAGCAGAGTCCGAAAGGTCCGAAATATCGGCCATGTCACGAAGAGCGTTGCCGGTTCGAAGACGAGGAGGACGATCTGCGCGAAGTGGGCGTGATGTACCTTCAGGAGGAGGAGTGACTGAGGCTGAAAAAGATTCCATTTCTTCGGTTACATAGATGGAGGGTTCTCGCTCGTGAGAGGTTGCATATATGGAAGGCTCGCGTTCGTGAGCAGTGGTATATATGGAAGGCTCCCGTTCGTGAGCGGTGTATATGGAAGGTTCACGCGAGTGTGAAGGTGCATATAAAGAAGGTTCGCGTGAGTGGGAAGGTGCATAGAGTGAAGGCTCGCGCGAGTGAGAGTTAGGTTCATACAGTGAAGCATGACGCTCGAGTTCAAATGGATTGACCGTAGATGATGACATGGCTTGTCCTGAGTCGCTCAAAAGCGAAATAGCATCGGAATCTGATGTTGAGGGTCGCCCAAAGTCAGGATTAAAAGCTGGTATGGAATCCGGCATACTCATGTCTAGATCAATAAGAGATTCGCGAACGGATAACCGAGATATCCCAGTGTGAATTTCTGCAGGCGGAAGACCACCACTGAATCCACCTAAAGGTTCAGTAGGATGATGAACTAATGCAGGACGACCACCAACGCCAGGAGTAAAGGCAGGTTTTGGGACCTCGTAGGTTGAAGGAGGAAATCTGGATACTTCGGGATCTGCTGATGCAGGTGGTACCATTGCTGGAAATTTCCAATCTCGAGTACGCCGATTTGGATTGATATCAGCTGGATCACTAAGTGCTGGTCGACTAAAGTCAGGTAATGTCGTCATGTAGTCTTCATCGGGTTCGTCTCGTACACGTCTTCCAGCTTTAATAGTATCCATATCTGGAAAGACAGATATGCCAGTTTCTGCATCATGACCCCCAAGATCAATCATAGTATCCCTAATAGATGTTTGTGCAGTATCATCACGTAAAGGTAAGTCCGAGCGAGATGCAGGTGGTAAATCTGAAGTTGGTGGTAAGAACGGGCGACCATAATGATTGCGACTATTATCCTCATAACTTGACAGTGTATTTGGGTCAAATATCTTTTCTAGTGGACCACGAAGCGGTGCTAGTGCTTCTGGCGGAGGTCGACGTCGTCCTTTTGGAGGTGGTGGACGGGCAGTCTCTTGAGGAAAACCAGCATCAAATTCAACATTTGAGCCATAAACATCGTAGACATCCTGGGCGGTCGATTTACGCCTAACTTCCTGTTCGAATGCAGCAGTAGTACTGAAATTCCATTCATCATCAGACAGAGCCGTAGAAGAGAATTCCGACGGTGCTTGCGCTCCACCCAACATAAAGAGTGATTTTCTACTCCCCCCGTGATCCTCCCACACCTTAAATGCTCTGACAAGATGGGATAGCGAGGACATAGGGTATTGTGCGCTAGTGTTGTGAATGTAACGATGATTTTGGACCCGATCAATTGAAGGACGTTCACTTGGGAATTCTTCCAAACAAAACGCCACGAGGTCTCTTAAATCGTCTGAATAATCCCCTCCTTCAAGCCGCGGAGCATGTTGTTTTATAAGGGAACCAAGTCGATCAAAAGGAAGTCGGCTCATGGCATTAGGCGGAAGACCAGTGGCAATCTCATAAACCATGCAACCGAAAGCCCAAATGTCAACTTCTTTGCCATAGCTTGGAACAGCATCAAATAATTCTGGTGCCATCCAATGTGGTGTACCAATAACGGTAGATCTTTTGTCGACCTTCGTTTCTATAGTTCCAGCAACACCAAAGTCGCAAAGTTGAACCGCCCCTTCCTCTGTAATAAGAACATTTGCACATTTTATATCTCGATGTATGATACCAGCTTCGTGTACCCATTTAATAGCTTCGGCAACCTCACGAAGAATTGGTATAATCCATTTTTCTTGCAAGCCACCAGGAGCAGTAGGCTTCATAAGAGTAGCAACACTTCCTCCACCACAGTATTCCGTAATCATCCACATGGCTTGCCCAACCGGCAATGCCTCGATGACATGATTGATATTCCTAGCTTTGTTTTCACTTAAAGTCTTTAGAGCGGTAATTTCCTTCAAGAATTCAGCATAGGAATTGGCATTCTTGGGATTGATCGTATCGCTCTCTTCGATGTCGATGATCTTCACAGCCACAATGGCAGCCGATACCATATCCTTTCTGTATAACATATTATTTCATTGCCAAAATAACCAATAAGTGAATGATTACATACCCTTTGTATACACGCCCAAAACTCCCCTTACCAATTAATTCTATCAACGCATATTTTGGAGGTTCCTTCCCTGCTTTGGTTGCTGCCTCAATCACTGAAGTTTGCATTTGCCTTGCATCCTCGATAGCTTTTGTCTTGACCGAAACCGGCTCGGAATTTCCGACTTGGAGTTTGTCCATTGCGGCAAAATGGACTCCTAAAGCTATGAGGCTAACGTCAAAAGGACTGTTGATTTGGTGACAGGTTCGGACTTTCAGATGTGACGCTGATTCCTGGAAGCGGAAGACGAGATCCAGAAGTATTTAATTCTCGGTTTGTAGTTGTTTTGGAATTATTGCGAACAGAAGTTGATTGTGTACCTGCCACTGGTATACTGACGCGGGGTGAAAGAGCTGGTTGATTGATTGAGGAAGAAGGTTCTCGGAGGCGTGAGATGATCAGTGGCTCTTGATTTGTGGGTGAGCTGTTTTGAGACCAATTTTGTGGTGCTCCCAATCCACAAGGAGAGGCCTTGATTTGTCACTTTGAGGTGAAAGAGTAGGTGCTTGGAGCTCCCTTGGAGAACTTCCAGGCTGGGGTAATTGGGAACGATATGGTACGTGAGTTGCTGGAGTACTTGAACTTCGCCGTGGAGAATTGAGCAGAGAGTCAAAGCCAAAAGTATGGGCACCTCTAGAAAGTGGGGAGCCACTAGAAATGTTCCGATTACTTTGGAGTATATCCACGCGCAGTCTTTCACGTTCAACAGAATCGGGCGTGGAAATAGCTTGCTGCTCTCCGGAAGAACCGAGGACAGTAAGAGCAGATACTTGTCTAGCAGGGTTGGTCGCGGTAGGCGCATACAATTCTTTAGAAGATGCAGGTGCATGAAACTCCTTGGCAGTCGTCGCTGGATCGAAACTTTTACTTTCGTCTGGTCCAGGTTGCTTACGATGATTACCGTCTGGATAATGTGTCGCGCAAATATTTTTGAATTCTTCCTCTTCAAGACTATTTCGATCCCTGGTACTTAAGATAAGGTACCTGAGACGAGCCGTGTTGACTGGATTCTGATCTGGTCGGCGAAGGGAAAGTGATGTTGTGAACTTGGTTTGCTTTCCAGCTTCCTCTTCCTGAGATTGAGGCGGAAAAGCCTTAGATTCTTGATGAGCTTTGATAGCTGCCTTACGTTGTTCTCTACGCGCTTCTTCCCGTTGACGGTTTTCAGCAATCTTAGCTTCCAGTTTCAACGTGACTATTTGACCAATTGATATCTTCTTCTCAGGGACTTTTTCAGGAGTTGAGCCCTGAAAATAGGCACGGCACGCACCCTCTGCGTCAGAATCCTCGGCTTCGTGTAAAGCGAGCGTATCAAAATTGATCCACTTATCCGATTCTTCTCTAGTGTATTGTCCACTAGCGGAAGAAGCGTTTGATGAAACTTTTCGTGATTGCCGATTTGGCGCGGTCTGGATTCGTTGCGGGGCAGCAGACTGTCTACTTGTCTGGCGACCTACTTTGGAATTGTGTGGACCGCCTGTAGACAAATTCTGAGCTCTGGATTCAAATGAATCTTTATGCTCGCGCGGATGGGAATTATCGGCAAAATGAGTGCTTTGCAAAGACGATGTGGTTGGTGGGGATGCGTGCGAGCCACCACGTACTTCAGAAAGTGGCAGTGCGCGACCTGTCACGTGAGAAATACAGTCACCACCGTCTCTCGTGCGAATTCCTTCACCGAATCCTCTCGTATCATCGAAATCTCGCAGAAGATTATTACACGCGAGTAGAACGGCTCGGTTAGCTCGTTCTGCTCGTCTTCTTTCTCTCAATAGACGTTCTTCATTGGCCTCTTCGGACAAGGTAGCAATGTATTCCGCCGAGGGTTTGTGGTAATCGTAATCAAAGTCGTACTTTTGTGAAGGTGTAAGAGCTTCATAGTATGGTCTTGGAATTGATTGACTATGAATGCCCCTTGTTCTACTATCAACCACAGGTCCTCGACCCGAGGAATAGCCGCCGCTTGTTCCCTTGTCCTGCCCCTCTGTACTCTTCTTCTGATCAGGAGTAACAAATGTAATATTATGTCTTGTTCCCCTTTCTTTCCTCAATTCACAAGTGTGATTTTGTCTGTAATGTGAATGAAGAGTATTTTTGGAGTTGCTGTGGTTGTAACTGATTTTTGTATCAAACTTTGAAGGATCATCATCAACAAAAGTGTCTTGGTTTTCCTACGAACAAACAAGGTCAGTAGTTGTTGTGTATTAGACTTTGTCTATTAAGAATGGTAGACAAATTAAGTTTCGAACAAGGCAATTGAATTGATTTGAATAGTAAACAGATAACATTTGGATATCAAAGGAATGTTCAAGGAATGTTCATGAAACTCACAAATCCGGTCCGAAGATTATGGAAACCCTCTTCTACCTTTGAATCTCCTTCAGGAATACTTCGTGGTATTCCCCGACTTTCTTCTTCTGTCACTTCTTCTTCTGGTGATTCTACCAATTTAAACAGTCTAGCCCTTATTCTCCACTTTGGCTTTACAGGAGGATCACCGGGATCATCCTGCAAGTTCTGTAACACAATGTTAGTCAGCAGCAGCAGCCATTTATATCATTAGTTTCATCTGCAAAATCAACGTCAAACTTACTCTCAAGGAACCATATTTTTCTCGATGCTCCTGCTTCTTCTTCTTTAACAACTTCATTTTCTCTTGATGCTTTTCTTGTAGTTTTTTCACCTCAGCGTGATACTTGGCAAGAAATAAGTTATTATCTGCAATGAGTTTATCCGTGATCAAAGTGTTTTTGGTGGTATAAGGAAATGGATTTGGTTGTGATGGACTTCTCAGTGGTGATCTTGTGGGGATGGGAGGTGCTGGTGTATTTGACACAAGGAGGAAGTTGGTGACTGTACTATAAGATGCAGCGCGAAAATCTTTGACTGAGCTAGTCTGGTTGTGGAAGTTGTTCGAAGTAAGGCTGGAGACTCTTCTATCAAGATTTGGAGAGAACTGTTTGAGAGAGTTTGGACTGAGTTTCGGACTTTTATCCACAGCTTTTGGCCTACTCCCATATACTTGAGCACCACCCTCAGAACTTTTCGTTGCTTTGTTATCAATTTTCTGAGAGACTGGAAGCTTGCCTCTCAATGCATCATCCTTCTTCTTACATTCTAAAATTTTGCTCTCTCGTCTTTCCGAAAGAATCAATCGCTCAAGGTCATCATCACCGTGGATTGTTCTTGTCGAGATTTTTCTTGAGTGCTCTCCGACTGAATTTCGACGTTGAATAGGATCGGAAGATTCAACTTCATAAATCGCAGACAAATGATCGGATCTAGCTACACTTCTCTCTGCCACAGTATTACTATCAAGATCACTGTTGCCAAGCTCTGTAGTATCGAATGTATCGAATGTATCATAGTCTGTACTCGGGATGGTAAATGATTCAACTGACTCGGCAAATGTTACCGATAGCTTTCGACGTGGCTTTTTATGTGTGCACAAATTGCCTTGGTGAGGAGGCTTGTGTGGCACGATCTCTTTCGATGAACAAGGCGTAGTTTCTCCTGTCAAGTCTTCGATCGAGGTTTCGGTGCTGTCGTTAAATCGAGGAATCTGGGTTGATTTCATAAATGCATTGTCCCATTCATGTGGTCGTGCCTTTTCTGTGGGTAGACTTTCTCGAGGCTTTCTTTCGACAACCTTAGGAGTAGCAGCAAGACTAAGAGGCATAGATCCGGATCGATTCTCTCGTGCTTGCATTAGACGCGCAGGCTCTAGGAGCGCCTTCCGAGTGATCGGTGGTGCTCTGCCAATTTTAGGATCGCTAAGTTGCTTTCTTCCTTCCAATCGCAATCTCCTTTCCGTCGCCTTTCTAAGCTCAAACTCGAATTGCGCCTGCTTTATGTGCGTCTCCCGTTCTTCTGTCGTCTCAGCGAGTGCTTGAAACTCGTTACCCACGATTGCCCCCCTTCTGTCCAATTCATTGCTGAGTTCCTTGGCTGGTGCAATTGGCGGAATATATCTAGCTGGCGCTGGGCTTTGGCGGTCAAATCTGTAGCCTAGCCTTGGGGTTGGCACTGGATGACTTCTATCCAAAGGCTTGTGGACAACTTTCTTCTTCGGTTTAAACAATCTTCTCAGCTTGGCTCCTAGAGGATCCCTGTCACGAATCTTGTTGTTCAGACCCTTTGGGAGGTAAGCGAACTCAGGGTCGGCATTGCGGTTTTCTTTACGAGCGGCTTTGATTGCCTTCTTACGCGCTTGTTTTTGCTCCTTTGTTGGTCCTGAAGGTCCTTCAATGGTAGTACCAGATATTGAGGATGATCCAAATGAAGCCCCTCTTGAGCTTTTGCGCGTCTTGTGTAACGAAAGTGTCTTGACTGTTGATGCTAACGTGGTAGTCGATGATTTAGCTTCGGAGATGTCGCCAATTGCTTCAAGCTTAGTCTCCCTGTGCGAAACACCGGCTTTCTTCTTTGGGATGTCTCCCTGCCAGGCTGAACCTCTGGAAAAACTACCAGAACCAGAATAGCGTACATGGGGTCGTCTTGCAAGCGGAGGCCTCTTCTCAGGCCGTCTTCGATGCGCCATTGGTTCTGGCATCTGGATTCGATATTACTATTGGTGTAAAGTGACTGACAGTTCGATAGACAAAATTACAATTGCAATAAAGCAAGAAGGGTCAAAAGAAGGAAGCTTAGATCGTGTAAATAGTAGATAGACTGGCTTAATGCAGAAAGCTATAAAACTATCAATTCGTTCAAATCGAGTTGGAAGCAATGTGATGAAAACATTTTGAGTGAGTAGAAGCTTTATGTCCATGATATCTTGGGGTAACGCGATTCGTTTCTCCAGGATTTCGTCTTAGCCTTGGCTTGGGTTGGGATGAAAGTAAACAATAAGAGTCTCCGGCATCCGGATATCTCTCTTTTCATTCTTTGAGCCACTATTAATACCTTTACAAACTTATTTTTCACCCCATACGCTTGGCTACTTTCTTGGTACAAAGTATGAGCTATGAACTCGCTTCCTCCTCCAACTTTTCCAGATTGAAAGGGATTTTTTGTGCTTGAGATACTTCCTTTCGTAGATCCTCCTGGTCTGATGATGGTCACTTCAGCCTTATGCAGCCTGACAGCTCTTATAGTAAAACGGTACAGTCCAAAGTGATATAGACTCCCCACCTCAGGCAGGGACTGCCAAGGGTTCAAGCTGTAATATAATTCACAGTCAAGATACAATATTATTACTTAATTTCACCATCCCTCGACGTGCTGATTGGGGTCTTTGCCGAGCAGAGATTTCCTTTTTCCATCTAGTGTTCCATAACAAAGACTTTATAGTTGCTGCTCCTCTAAACCTTTTAGAACTTGTAAGTGACTGTATTGATCAAAAAACAACTTTCTTCACAACCTCTTTTGAATATATCTTTTAATTGACACATCATGTCAACAACACTTACTGCCTTTACTCTTTGAAGTCTTACCTTTTTATTCGAAGAAGTGATTGCTATGGAAGCAGATCAGACCTCAAAAATCTGCTCAAATCTTGCTACAGTTCAAGTTCAGGTAGCAACCGTTGCTCGTAAGTGGACTTTTTCTTCTTCCACTAATCCCTTTCCCTTTCCCTCTCATCTAATCCTCAAATAAAAAGGGAGTGTGTTCTCATTGCTGTGTTTGGGCTGCCAGTTGTTTGTTTGAGCTCTCTAGCAGAAAGAAAGCCTTTTATCCTACTGTCAATGTGTATTCACTTCAACCTCCTTCCTTGATAGCACCTTTTTCACAATTACAAAGCAGCAGATGAGCAGAGACTGCTATCACCCTAGTGTCTTTGCTGTCAAGTTGAAGAGCCTAGCTGTTGATAGATCTGCTGTTGTGCTGAGTCCTTATGTCTTTCTTTCTGTTCAGGACTCTCCAAAACTTACCCGATCTGTTTGGTGTCTTGCTAACACCTTATGGCAGACCTTAGATCATGTACAGACTGACAGTTCAACGTCTTCGAAAAAACTCCATCTTTCATATTCATAGACCTTCTGCTGCTCTTGTTGACAGCCCCCCCAGAATGAGATCAGAAGTCGTAAGTTCTTCCTCCAAGTTACAATCAAACAACACAACACACACTGATACTATCTAGCCTGCTTTGCTCATTCAGCCTGCTAGACACAATACTCTGTCGCTCTTGACATTAGCCGCTGGTCGGTTATGCTTGTAAGACCTCAGATCGTGGTAAGTTTCTCTTCAAGTTCTTCCTGTCTAACAGCCGCTAATAAATTACAGTCACACCCTGAAGCATCAAAATAATCAAAAGCATGTCGATATTCCTGCTGCTAGCCCCCTTCGATAAAGTCCAATAAATATCAGAACTTGGTAAGTTTCTCTTGTTCAAGTCCTACCCTTGGATAGCTGCTAAACGCTTCAGTTGTTCAGCTTGTGAAGATCACGGTGATATTGTTGCTGCCAGCTGCTGGTCAGCGAAGCTCGCAAGATATTAGAACTTGGTTAGTTGGTCTCTCAATCTTGTCATTTATAATAACACATCCTAACATCTCCTATAGATTCTTCCCTGACAGAAATGATGTCGATAAAATTTCAGCTGGTTTTCTATACCTTCTGTCATGACCTACCTTGACCACTTCGAACACCTCGAACACCTCGAACACCTCGAACACCTCGAACACCTCGAACATCTCGAACACCGTGAACTTCGATACCATATCACATGTTTGACCACAACCATACCTACCAATCTTTACAATTCATGATTCTCATGTTACGCCTTTCTGTCCATTCATCGAAGTCTTCCTAGCCTCCCAATTCTTCAATGTTCATACTTCAATGTTCATACTTCAATCTGCGACACCATGACATCAGTCTTTGTTACCCAGACAAATGGTGCACCTGATTCCTTGATGACAACGGTTGGTCTTTCACAAATGGTGATGCTGGTCTCGTCGTCATTACCAAAGCAAGACAGTTGAAGTTCAACTGTGTCCTGTCTACTCTTTGATCAATTTCAGACCAGTAATAACCACCTGCCATGTCTTTGCTGTTCGAAGCATTGCAACAATCTAACTTCCATTTCATGGTGGTTCGTTGCTGTCAATAATGCACAAGCACCATGGCTGGCCGATGAGCAGTTATGTTCTCACATCTAAGCCTAATGGTCTTTGTGCTACGGGCAGGCCTCACCACTTCACAAGAGAAAACAACTTCATCTTGAGATAATTCTGAAGTCAAAGAACCTAAAGTTAGTATGACGGAAGAATTTTCAAGCAAAATACCTTGTTGATCAAATTTGAAAGCTCATGCTGAGGCACCTCCACCTCTACGTTCTTGTCACTTGAAATCCATTCAAATTGTCGAATATCTCTGGCATATCTTATGGCCTTTGCTCCTTCCTCTTCAACAAGGGACGAGACCAAGAGCACGACTTGACAGGAATGCAAAGGCTTTCTATTGCAGCAAGAGATCTATGCTCATTGCCATGCAACACCAAGCAATAAGTAGTCTCCGTAGGCTCTTTCCAGCAACCGGTCCATGGGCAAGATACTTTTATCTTTTATCTTACCTCATATTGTCCTTCACAGCTTGGAACGCTCTTGTCGATGAATTACGGCATCAATTAAACCTTTAATCAGGTTTTCATTTGACAGCCATACTGACAAGAGTGTTCCAAGCTGTGGCTTTCAATTAGAATGTTCAGGCAAACATGATCGCTCCATCGCATTTCTATGCAGGTCCACGGTCCTAAACCAACGGGACTGCGGGACTGTGGAACTCCTCAACCGAGGGATCCATGGAACTCCTCAACCAATGAACCAATTCAAGGGATCCAAATAATACACATGTGTTATTGGACGTCTTTCCAGCAACCGCGCCATAGACCAATTCACTGAGCAGAGCAGCACCAGTGGTTGCCTGGTCCATATTTTGAATTTTTCCCTGGGGATAGGATTGCTTAAACCTAGCAGCCAAAATCCCCAGGCTATTCAATATATGACCACCAACCATTATGGTATGCCCGCCTGAATAAAACTGGAGAAATCACCTATGTCAAGATCCCAAGTTTCTGCACGGAGCAAGTGCAAGATTATTCCATTGGTCACTCTTTGGATAATCTGAAGAAAAACATTTTCCAGCAACCGGGCCATGACACAAAAGTCCAAAAGGGAGCATTTGGCTCAAGATATCTCTCTTGATTTATCATCCACCGAAACCGCCCTTGTCCAGACCACCCTTTGTGGGTGCGTCTTTCATTGGTCTGTCTCGGAGCGGATGATAAATCAAGAGAGATATCCCTCTCTTTCCAGTAACTGGGCCAGTACTCTAAACAATGACGTGGCTGGGTCTTGGATGCACCCGCAACGAACGCATGGCCAAGACCCAGCCGGGCAAACTTCAAGAACAGGAGTGCCGGAGCGGTGGGATTTTGAATCTCAAGACGCCGCTGCCGGGCCAAGATGGATGATACGTCGGTCTCTGCAGTCTTCCCAGGGCCGAAATGACATAAAACTACCGCGAGATGTGTGAGGGTTGGGGGAATCCTTCACGTTCAAATTCCTCTTGAATGCTCCAACTCGTTCTCAATCTAGGATAGACGAAGACTCAATTGCTAATACAACCGAGTTCGCTAGTTGAATCGTAATTCACTAGCTACAGAACAATGGTTGTTTTGGTGGTTTTGTCTTCTCCTATCCTAGGTTGGGGAGGATTTGGAGTATCTGAGAGGAATATGAAAGTTTGGGGAGTGGTGGGGGAGAGATTTAGGCGGGATGATAGGGAAGACTGAATGATTAATGAGGAATAACTATTGATAGAATCTTGGGGTTTGGAAGCAGAATTTTGTACATTAGTTCATCAAACCGGAATATACTTCGTTCCTTATCTATCTTGGGGCGTGATTTTGTTTAATTTTGTTGTTGTTACGCTGACGTGCTTGTATCTGTAGCTTTCCTCCCGAAAACCTTGACGTCTTTGAAAACGCTCTTGTGCTTCACTAGCTAACATATCATATTTGTAACATTTTATACAGAAATCTTTCAGCAATGGACCACGACATAGTACAATCTTCGACCAAAAGAAGATCACTGTCTTCTTTCCTTTTTTCGTGGTATGGTGTTGATCTTCAGCGGTTATTTTTTTTGTAATATGGCTAACCTAGTTCATTGTTAGGCCTGCTGAATCCTTGAGTTTAGCGAGATGTTCAACAGACTTAGAGGCACATCTTCAACTATATGACTCCAAAGCCTCCTACGCCTCCCTTGTGAAATTTTCATTCTAATCCTTTCGCAACAATTTGTTCTTTTTCCAAATGTAACTTCGAAAAAGACGTCCGCCCAAAAGCATTCAGTCAAGAAGACCAAAGCTAAAGACCATCAGGCAGAATTTGGTCACGCCAATGTCCATCATGGAGTTTAGGACTATGTAACTGAAGACGATCTCAACACTTAACTTTCCATTATTTTACATAACTTCAAATACACAGCGATAATCCGGGCAGATATTCACAAGGCAATCCTTCCAACTTCTGCTTCGAAAATAGACTAGCACCCATCAAGATGTACCGTGACAAAGCTGTTAGACAAGGTCTGACAGAAAGGAATGAGTTTCTAATCCATCAAAAGCTGGTATTCATTCAAATAAAACTTATCAATCTAAAGTTTCATGAGCTAAGTTCTCCAAAGCGCCGTAAATTTAGGAGAAATTTCCGCAAGTGCAAATTTCGAAAGGCAAAGGGAAAGAAGCTCAGACGAGGATAAGCATGTATAAGAATCCATCCATAGGCTGTAATTTACTGATTCATACGAATATTACAGAATAATCGCATATTCAATTGATGATTTATGAAATATGGCAAAGAACTCAAGGCTAAAGTCTAACTCTCGTGGACGAGGTCCTCTTTAGGTCCACCATCTTTAACAGCCGACAGAAAATTGCAACGGCAAATATTACTCAGGAAACAATTCGTGGATTTATGAACGATGTAGGAGCACTCAATTACTGAATTGTGGTGTATTTATATAAGACTAAATAGCCCTAGCAAGATATTTCTATTTTTCCTTGTAATTAGCCACTTTGGCGTGTCTCCTACGCGGAATCTAGTATCAACTTGTCATCGCTAAGCATTCTTCAATTTCATTAACCTTTACCTTTTCGGCTAATTTCAGTGGGAGTCATTATGTATGTAAGTCATCTCTTTCCGGAACAATTGTTCAATAACTTGATGCACACTGTTATCCCATGATCTCTCTAGAAAATCTACTGAGAAAATTCACAGGGAGCTATACAGATAGGAAAATTTTTTTATCACTTTATCTATTACTGCTAATGCTACTGTACCTGCGACCGAATCTTTTACTTATTTCTAACGCCTATCTATCTTCTCAGATTACATCAGAGAATTAACATCCAAAGCAACACATTCTCCATTGCACAACCCGCAATAACAGAATCCATGGGAGTAAAAAACCCCCGCAACTGGTAGTACATAGCAAAATCTTCCCTTCACACTAATAGTTAGAGGATAACACATATTTACATCCCCCTTTCTCGGCATTAACACTTTTCCCTCGCTCAGATCTATGCTAACCCAACATCTTCGTGACGAGAAACTCCGCAATCGTTTTCAATATGATCGTGGAATCATTCTCACCTTCAAGCTATCTTCAATAACATACTGCCTCATCCAAACTGACTTTTTATGACGGGATTCGAAGATTCATCGTAAAGAAGTTACGCATGGAGGAGCTTTTGCTAGAGTCAAGAATATTTCTAAACTGTCGAACTTTCCAAATCAAAAGATCACCATCTAATAAAACTTACATCACAAATAAAGATATTGATATCAGGTTTTGTAAAAAGGAAAAATTGAGATTGGTGATCTGGCCGAGAAGTAAAAGGAGAAAGGAATTTGATATATCGTGAAGAAGCTATATATGTGTTTCGACAAAAGCCAATGTAATTTCTTCGAAATATAAAATTCTTTACAATTCATATACATAGTTCTTTATATTATTATTATCTTTTCTTCAGACTGTGCTACTCTTTCCCTCCTCTATCTGTCTTTACCATTCCACCCCTAGCTACTATTGCTACAACTTCTATTAATCCAATTATTGATCCAACGCTACCTACTTTTACATATCATCCTCGCTTCACTTCACCTTACTTATTTCACATACCTATCCCAAAGCCACAAAACATCACTAGACACGAAATGAGAAAAATAATATGCTATTTCAGCACGTACGTATACTATAAAATATTATCTATACCTCTCTCTATACGCTGGGAATAATTCATTAAAACTATGAATTAGCCATGATATTAATCGCTTTAACGACCATGACTGCGAGTTCCAACTAGCCAAGTCGTGATACTGTCATAACCCAAATTCCTATACCCAAAACACCGCAAAAAATGCCTCCTAGCTGAATATTGGTATCTTATACAAACCCTTTTACACCATCCGCGAAAGAAAGAGTACCTGCACAAAGGTTGCTGATACACATATCGCTAAAGATCAAAAAATACGCAAATTATTATCTTCGTCCCTACTCAACTCGTACGTCCAAATCGTATGATCATAAGTTTGCATAATAAGTCTCCACATCCTAGGGTATGCTCCAGCCTCTAATTTGATCCCATTCCCGCTCTGCACGGGAGACACCGCCATTCCAAGCAGTGGGGAGTTTTCCGCCCCATGGCTTTTGAGATGTTTTGAATAGAGGCTTTCAGGCGGAAGGAGAGCTTCAATGCGAAAAGTAGGAACGGGACCCGGAGTAGAAATGAGTCTCACTTTCGAAAGCGCCAATAGAGCCGCTCGACCATTCTGAGAAGCAACAACAACAAGTGATAGTTCTGGTATTAGTGCCATCATGTTGGTTCTAGATATATGATGAAAACTCTGGCCAAAGCCTGTCAGTGCTCCTCGACTAAAGTACATACTCGAGCATACCGTGGGAGGCATGGACCGAAATGAGGGAACGAGTTCGATGCTGTCTTTCCAAGTTCGAAGGACGACAGCTCCATCGCCAAGGTTGGGGGGAGGATTGGCGATAGAACGTGAAATGTCGTCAATTTGTTTCAGGAAGTCGTTTGGTTGTAATACCAGTCGTCTCTTGGGCTTTGAATTATCTTTTTTAGGACAGCTAAATCCTTTTATTTTATTTGGCGGCGAGTTGCTGCGCACGATCTCCTCATCTTGTTCCTGTTCATTGTCTGAGTTGTCTTCAGGGTTGATAATTTGAGTCCCATTTGTATGGCTTGTGAGCTCGCTCCCATCAAAAAGAGTACCCGGCTCACCGCTATTTTGTTCATCTTCAAGCTCGAGGTGCTCCAAGCATGAAGAAACGTTCATACAATACTCAGACCCAGGTCTATTATGTATAGATGGTTTCCAAGCAGAGTTTAGATCCTCCATACCCAAAGCCTCTTGAAAATTTCGGGATAATCTAAAATATCGCAATGGTATAGTCATGACCCCCCAGCCCCTACGTTGGTTAGAAATCGTAGTTCAATCATCCGAGCCACCGTGACCAATAGCCTGAACTAGCAGACTAATGTGAGCATTCAATGTCTGAAAACAACTCAATATTCAAGGCGACTCTTGTATTTTAAATGAATTGAATATTCCAACAGGATCCATAAAATCAAAAGACTCGTATTGTCGGGATGTAGCCCGGACTACCAAGGGGAGTACTCACATTAAATGTTGTCCGCGTATAACGACGGGTGACCCAAACAACTTTACGATTCCTCGCCATATTTCAAGCGACCATAAGTTGCCCCCAATATCGGTAGCTAGTATGAATTCAGCTAAGCCATTGCTGTCATCTGCAAAAGCAATTGCAGGAATATTGTAAGAACTTGGAGGCGAAAGAATTAATCTAAAGTTACGAGAACATGGTGTTTCTGGTAGAACGCCTTCGGGTAGCGGGCCATCAAAAGTCCCCATAAGACGTTTCACTGGGAATAAACTGTCTGAGAAAGGGCCCTCATCCGAGAAGACCAAACCTGTTGAAAAACATTCCATAACTGGAAAAGCTCTCTGGAAATTGTCGTGTCCAACAGATTCATCATAAGTAGGGTCAAGGACAGAACCCCTTACAGTGCAGTTGCAAGGCTCATTACTATAAGTGGCATGGACAAAGACAGTAACTTCGTGTTTGTTGGAGCTTACTGCAATGAGGCGCGATTTTTTATGAATAGCAAGACCCCAAGCGCTCTCTCCGACGTTCTCATGAAAAAACCTGAGACGATCAGAACCAAGTCACGGAGGTAAAGTTAGTTACTCACGGTCGTGTATTACCGATAGGAATTGATGATGCTGTACTTTGCTCCGCCTGTTGAAGTTCCTCTGCCAGTGTGTCCGTATAGTATGCCGTCACATCTCCATCATCGCAACAGAAGAGTAATATTTCTTTATTACCCAAATTGCCAATGATCATATTATTGACAGAGTGCGGACGAGCTTGATTGAGATATCCCATGCCTGCATGCTTCGATACTGGTAACCGGAGAATCAAGTCTGGTACACCTGGTATAACTTGCTTGAGTGTTCGAGGGTTTGTGATGTGTATGGTATCGCAATATGCCACGAAGTACATCTGCAATCACATGAGTACGGCGAATCCAAGAAGTACATTAGATAAACGCACGTTATACTTCTGCGACAGCGCTGCCAGGTTCATTCTCCAAAATGCTGGGTGAGGAGCGCCATTTAAGGAAGTAGACTTAGCATCGCTTGGAAGTTCATAGATTGATCGCTGATAGTCGTAGGTTTCTGCTGAAATGCCACTTCCAGAGAACTATAACAAGTAAGTATGCCATCGAAATAAACATTGGAATGGCCCGGAAAGACATGACAATCTCATTGACATATAAGTTTAGCATTTAGCCAACTTCACTTCTCAAGTCATAACACAACTCAACTGGAGCCTAGCATTCCGTAAAAATAATGAATATGTATGCACCTCAGCGTCCATGCGGTTGCAATAAACCTTTCCTTCAAGTAATAGAGGAGTGGTTAGCTATAGTCAATCACCTACTCTTTGTTGTGGGCTTTGGACATCATGATGCTTGACATCCATGAAGGGAAGTTTTCCTTCTTGTTCCACCATCTTGTTCTAATGATATCATTGAGCTTTATTGATATTTAACGATACCGAGATTTATAAAGTCAGATATTGGTGAATACTAAAAAAAATCATGGCGATATTAATGTGATGTTGATGGATGTGATGTGAAATGAGACTTGGATCTGATCTGGGAAAGAAGCTTGAGCACAGACCATCGGGCTAAAATACGCAAGGCTATGACGAGGGGCAGCTTTTTTTACTCAGGAACTAAGGTTAAGCAAAGAATAAAACGAAAAATGTCAAAAGTATAAAAGCGTAGATACATTTCTGACGATAAAAACAATTATCTAAATAAAACGACCAATCCAATGCAAGATTAATATGATATTGATTAATTAAACCTCTATTTAGTTTTCAAATCTGCTCAATTCTGTGCGTTCTGTTCTCCATGCTATGCCTTATGAAATCCCATCATCCCATCCCAAACCAAGGCCAAGTCGTCCAAACTATAATACAATCTCGATCATTCTTCCATTAATCATGAATAACCCATAGTCCTCTTGAATCATCCCATTTATTTCTTAATATCCTTCTCAACCTTTCCCCTCAATTTTTCAGCCTCCGCAACCTTCTTTTCCACAACCTTGCTTATATCATCATAAGCACTCTTAACCAAACCCTCCAATTCATCCCCATGATCCTTTGCTACCTCCTGCAAATGTTGCAATTTCTCCCACATCTTCTCTGATCCAGGGATACCAGCCATCGTGGCAGCTTGCTGAGCATATTGTTGAAAATTTTGACCGAACCCACTATTCTTCGCCTTCTCCCCAGCATCCTTTACATATTTCTGAAGATCATCTGTGCTTCCCGACTCAATAGCCTTTCTAATCTGCTCGAAGATCTCCTTAACATTCCCAGACTTAAGAGCATCAGCATTCTTCTCCACAATCTCCTTAACCTTTGGATTCTTCTCCAAATAAGGTTTCCACTCCTCCATTCCCTTATTCCAGGCTTGTTCTCCCAGCTTCTGAACCTTTTCACTCTTCTCTTGAATTAACTTGCGAACTTTATCAATCGAGCCAACGCCCAATCCACCTGCAAGAATCTCCGAAACCTTCTTATAAGTATCATCCAACTCTTTCTTTGCATCCGGACCATAATTCTCCGCCATACTCTTTAATTGATCCAGGTTTCCCCCAACCTTCTCTTTGATTTGAGGATGATTATCCAACATCTCCCCCAAACTATCTTTTCCCAACTCGGCAATTTCGCTCAATGCTTTGGTCAATACATTGTAACCCTGCACAGCAGTTTGCATATCAAATCCACCCTTCTTACTAATACCCTTCAGTTCCGTATATGTTTTATTAACAATCTCATCGACTTCCTTGCCATGTTTCGCCTGCACTTTCTCGATATCATCAAATGCACTATCAAGGAATGATTGTGCACCAGGGATAAAAGCAGCATAGGAAGAAGTGGCACTGCGAAGCCATTTGATAGCTTGATTTGGCTCTGGAGCCTTTTCAGAGATTGCCGAGGTTGCTTTTTGGAATTGAGATTTCGTAGAGCTGTAGGCGTTGACCATTGGCTTGATGCCAGAGAATTGGTAGTAGGTGTAGCATCCCTGGGAAATTGTGTTAGTATGTGATTGTTTGTAAGACGTTCACAAACGCAAAGACGTCCATATGCAAAAGCTTGAAACCGAAACTAGGAAATGATAATAAACTTACAGCCAAAACGACAGCACCACCAGCAATACCGGCTGCAAATCCCGAAGCACCACCAGCCTTTGCCCCTTCAGCTTGTATCGTCGAAACAAATCTAGTTTGTCTAGCTTGTTGTCTAATTGGAGCACGAAGAGTGCGAGCCGCAGCTCTTGATGCTGTTCTTGAGGCGAGCATTATGTATGTGTTGTGTTGTGTTGTGTTTAGGTATCTCAATTGAATATGAATTGGAATTGGAATTGTACGCAAGTATAAAAGGCGATGAAAAGAAGTTTCCGAGTTCAATTGGTCGATAAGTAGGTAAGTAAGTAGTATTTATTAGCTTTTACAAAAACATATGAAGTTGTATGAGATTATACAAAGAAGAAGAAGAAAAACAACACTTTCCAACATCACCTCTTATTTATCCAACAAATACCCGTGGACAATTAAGTGACGTTGAATATGATAGTAATAACCTTGGTAACAAGTACCTAATACGTACTACTCGCATACCACCTTTCATGAATGCCCATTAGAGCAAATCCCACAATCCCATGCTTTACCTGTATGGAGTTTATGAAAGAAATGACGACACGGCCCAGATCGCCCTGAATATCCCCCGCTTAAGCGCACCAGGCGTCATATGTGGCGGTGCGATTGATGACTGATTTGTTCCAAGGTCGTACGTATGTCGTCCGTACAAATTGATGTTGGGAACTTTATGACAAAGAGAAATAAGTTTTCGGCTTTGAACCTCCGAAAATAATAAGCATGTCTACGAGTAGTCTAGTGATAATTATGCAAAAGATCCATAGAAATATAAATGAGTCAACATTAAACAATGCAAGGGGAAATAAGTTGGGTGTTGTTGATACCACCCAAATCCCATTGCTGCCGTTATCAATTTTCGATGTGGTGATCTGATCTCTCTACACCTCTCATGGTAGGAAAAGGAAGCTGTCTTACTGTATCTTATATGTGACTTAATATATAATTTGCAAATATCAAAGTCGAGGTTGAAATTTTTTTCAAAAAAATTTAGTATTTTGATCCGTTCCAATAGTCTATAACAATGATTGAGCTGCCTTTCTAATAATAATCGCAATTTTGAACCTCCATATAAATAAAATCCATGGTCGAACATTTCCTTTCTATTGAGGTATATAGTACCCGTCATTTCCCCCCAATCCGTAAACCGACCCACCGATCCGTATCCATTCTCATATCCAATCTCCCATCGCAAAGTCGTATATCTCCAAATCGAATCGAACAAGATCGTAGACCCATTTAGTTCTTCGAATATCTAACCACGGTCCAAGTACCAATTGCAGCACTAGTAATCATCGAGGCACTTCTTCCCAAGTTCAACAAAGACCAATGATCAACCAATTCATGTGCAGTTCTAACATCCTCATCCTCATCAACTTCCTTTCTCTTGCTCGACGAACTCTTCTTGTAACCTCTATCGCTTTCCTCGCGGTCCTTGGAAGATTCCTTGTGTTTACGACCAGATCCAGAAGAAAGATCATCGAGATCTCCACCAGCTTGATTGGCATAAAGTCCTTGTGCCTCATCCACTCTGTCCAACAATTTTTTATTCGTATACAACATGAATATTTTTGTGTAAGGCATCAGCCCTAGGGCAAACACGCCAGCCGTAGCAAACATCTTTAACTTAAGTTTATCAGTCTCCTTGTATGCGAGGAAGAAGAAAGATGCCGCAGGGATTATTGAAGCGGATGGAAAAAAGGCTTTTCCTTGTTGATAGAGGTTATTCCATTGCTTAAGTAGAAGATGTGGTGGTGATTCGAGTAATCTTGGGACAGAGATGAAGGAAATACTGAGAGAAGCTCCAGCGAGAGCAGATGCAGCAGTGATTCCAACACATTGGGCCAAACGAATAGGCAATTGAACATCGGTCATTGTTGGGAAAGACGTAAAGGTCGAAGGAGAAGATTTGGACATGAAAGGCATGATGAGTAGGTAGGTAGATAAAATAGATAGTTAAATAGATCTCGAAAGAGGGGTAATAATGAGTACTCAAATACGAATGATAGATATGTATGTACTGTAGGTTATATGCAAGGGCAGGAGAAGATATAAATGGTTATGTTTAATGTGGATATTATGGAAGCAGAGGGATCAAATAGTCCGATGCGCTTCGATGCAACACACAGGCTTGGACCAACCAAACATTCTCCGAGAAAATCGGCAATGGGTTAGAAGCCCGGCATTTTCAAAATCCCGATACTTTTTCAACTTTCCTCATGGAGTATTCAAAATGGCGATACTACGGCACGTAGATTACTCATGGATTTAAGCTTCCGGAGCATCTGCTATCTTGGTATCCTACGTGGTCTAACTCGAAAGAGTCCGTTCCTTACTTTTTACCTTGGCTCCCGAAACTTTGTCCCTTACATACAGTCCTTACATACGCTCAACTGTTATTGGACTGTCTCTATTAGTTTTCACCTATCAAATGAGTGTGTAATTCTTGAGTCAATCGAATACTGGTACAACTACTTATTACAGCCGTATATCTAATCTCACAACTAAAAAGTGTCTAATAGTAGGTACCTAAGGAACATAACAAATATCAGATTACATAATATATGTATAACGCGACAGGATAACCCTTTCCTCTACAATTTCCATACCAAAATAACAAAAATATATTATCAGTAAAATCTAATTGCCAGAATTTTCCGAAATCATAACCTCCATTGTGTGAGATTACAAAAATGATAAATTTTCAAAGAAAATCCGATATACTCAATACTCAGTATTCCAGTATAAACAAAAGTGGCCACGGACTCTTACAGGTTCCATTTCCCGTGAATATTTACACACGGAGACATGACTACTCTTCTCCGTGGTAGGTTACTCTGCACAGATCAAACACCAGATCAAACACCAGAGGTTACTCGGATGCTCATGGGATTGCAAAGGACATAGGTTAGCAGCTCAAAATTTGTTAATAAGTGAAATGTGCTTTCATGTTTGCACGAGCTCCATAACCTTATAACTTACCTCTTCTATAGAGTAGAGAACTATATTGTATGTATGACTCCTTCACAACTCTCGAGTCTGTGATAGGGTAACAGCATGAGCACAGTACAAATGTAAGACGAGTAGCAAGTGTGAAATCATGAAGCGTCCATTGTCGTTGTAAGAATACCAAATTGCTCGATTGAAGTTATGTTTTGAGCCGTCAATCTGTTTTCATGGAAGATGAAGAAGGTTACTTCGTGCACGATCTTGCTAAAGAGGTTAATTAGCATACAAATATTTCTCTAGATATATACTATGTATCCCTCATCTCTTGCTGTAGGATATTCAATAGACGCCTGGTGATTATAACTTACTACATAGGTATGTAGTAGACCTTTCCATCTCATCTCGTCTCATCTCATCTGTTTTCTTTCAATTCCATTGGTATATCATCAGTATGTACAACACATTACCAAACCTCTAATAGTTACTCGCTACTCCGCAGTCTTGGTTTTCTCCATATTCCTTTGATTCCCATATCATCTGACTGACCTTTCTTTGATTTCCTTCCTTAATTATACAAGCATAAATACGTATGCACCGCCGCTCCCACCCCCAACCACAACGCCACTCCCATCCAGCCCAATCCCTCAAACCACAAACGCCACCCAAATTCCCACTCAACCAAGACCTTTCATCTAAGCCTTAGTAGTAAAATCCGTCTCAGTAGGAAGTAATCCACCATCTGTAGCTTTTTCACAAGTACAAGCATCTAAACATCATTAGACCAATTCCAAATATCGCACCAAAAAAAAATAAGCAAAAAAAAGAAAACACATACCAACAGGTCTAGCACCACACCCACAAAGTTCACCAGAAGGAACTTTATTTTCCTCCGCAGAACGCTCACAAGTACAAGCTCCAGCTGCACGAGCACCTATATGATATTAGTCAATCAATCATCACAAACACACGTCTGAATGCACGAGATGTTTAAAATTCCCGAAGAAATGGTATAGGATGGATAGAGAGGGGAAATACATACGACAACTACATCTAGCGCCTTCGATCTTGTTTTCGCTCTCGGCTTTGGCACATGTACATTCTAGAGCTTTCTTTTCGCCGCAGGAACATTTTGCTTGGGTTGCTGGGGGGGATGTTAGTTATGTTTTTGTTTGTTTCGGGGGATGGGGTTATAGGATGGTTTGGTGTGGGATGGAGAGGGAGGATGATAGGTGATGGATGGGAGGGGGATGAAAGGAAAGGAAAGGAAATGAAAAGGAAGGGAATTGAAGGAAGAAATCGAAAAGGAATAATAACATACCACAAACACAAGCACCCTCAGCACCATCTCCCTTCTTGCAGCAAGTTGATGGAGCCATTTTGGTTTTAGTTTTATTTTTGATATGAAATTTTCAAAGGGTATCAAAGTATTTCAAAAAATCGATTGATAGATTCGTCAATTTGTAGAAGAACCAAAATCCAAAGTAACTTCTTATTTGTTATTCTGTGTTGAAAGTTCGAATAGCCAAAGTATCTTTACAAGAGAAGAAATATTCTCTCTATATATACATATTCCTCCCTACCAAAAAGCCTTAGCAATAACTTGATTCAATGACTGATGATCAATAACTAACAGTACGTAGTGTCCGATAAATTGGCAATTGCTGACCATTGCTTTGAATTAGGCGAGTGGTGATTGGTTGGGTGGGGGTTTGTATTCAAATAGGTGGGTGCTGATTGGTTGGGATGGCTGTGAACTTGTGGAGCTGGGTTGATTGTCTGGAACTGGGACTTTCGCGTGATGGATGTGCGTAATAGGAGGTGAGGTATAGGATGATATGGTGGATTGGTGGATAGATGATATGAGATAGGTATGTTCATATTGGATGGTAACTATTTTATCATCTGTAATCAATATACACAAATACCTAGATATTTATTTAATCATTTATTGCTCATTCATCCTCTAGGATATCCTCCTTCTCATTACATACCCAGGATCTTACGAGTATCTCCATCAGAAAATCAAAGAAGAAATTAGACTGTAGTACTCTTACCCTCACGATTCAAAAACCATAATTATCATTTCCTCTACATATTAAATACAAGTTACATACCTCTCTCCCTATGTATCTATGAATCAGCACCATACCACCACCTACCAATATAATAAATTCTCTCTGAAATATCCCATCTATACATTCCGCCTTCCACCTTATCCAACTTTCCTCTCTCCCTCTCCTCCCTCTCCTCTCTCTCCTCCCTCTTCCCTCCTCCCTCTCCTTCCCTGCCCTCCTCCCCTCCACACAAAATCCCCAATCGCCAAACTCAACCGCAAACCCGACATCAAATATCACACCATAAAATTCTCATCCTAAGCTTAACCCTATATCTTTCATTTTCCACTTTCCACTTTCCACTTTCCACTTTCCACTTTCCACTTTCCACTTTCCACTTTCCACTTTCCACTTCCCAATCTCCATTCTTCAATCCCCTCACCACTATCCAAACCCACTATGTTCCTCATCCCCTTCCCATCCCCTTTTCCTCTCTCCAATAATCTATTTCCATCTCCATATCCAATACTCCGTACCTAAAACACAAATCATCAACTCTGAACCCCGTACCTATAATATTACAATGAGACTTTATTCTCTCATTCTTCATTTCCTCCGTCACTCCATTCCCATCGCCATCGCCATCCAGTACAATCCGTATATCAAATATCCGAATCTATTTTTACTTTCATCGTCGATCCGAAACTTACGAGTGATTCTTTATCATGGTTGCTGAGCTATTAAGAACCAATCGTATGAACTCTCTGGATATATATAAACGGAAATAAAAATTAAAAGGGAAAGAAGTCATTATTATAATATTCGTATATATTAAAACTCAATATAAGATATATTCATACCTGAAGGACCTTTAAATTCCCCTTTAAAACCCCCCCTACCAGCCTCTCGCACCCCCATCACACATCCCCATCCCCATCCTCATCCCATCTCACATCCCTCCCCTCCCCTCCCCCAACCCCCCAACCACATACCCCCCAAACCCATCCCCACCCCCCCTCACCTCCTCTTCCTTCCCCCAGCCCTCCCGCCTCCTCACCCACTCCCCCCCAATCCAAGCCCTAATACACGTATCCCCCGGTTTCCTCTGCGGACTCTCAAGCGGCACCAACTTATAAAACCCCTTATCTACTCCCCCCTCCTCACACGCACAATCTCCCTCTCTCCCAGGGGGACAAACACTATTAATCCCATGTCTATAGCCCACATCCCTAAAATACCAGACTTCTGATTTCGCCAGGAACATCGTCACGCTAAGTGTATGCACTGGTGCATCGCCCCATCTCTCGTAGTAAAAGCCTCCTGCGTGGTCGAGGTAGTTGAAGTATTGTTCATGTGCTCCTGATTTTTTTTTTTCTTTTCCTACACGATGAAGAAGATGATCATCATCACCTCTCCAAAACCTCAAAGATCCAATCTCGAAATTACTAAAGAATTGACAATTATTATACTCACCGCCATCAAGTAACCAATTCAGATCTGCTTCTGGATGAATTAATTCCGGGTGCGCAGTGGCGAAAGCACGGGTTTTAGACCAGAGGGATGGAAAGGAACGGGCGTCGTCGAGGATATTCATGTTGAATCCATATTTGAGATGATTATCGCGCATGAAGCGAAAGATATCGTAGTTAATATTGCAGAAGAAGTGAACCTTTTGAATGATCCCTCATTAGTGATTTCATAATTTGCATATTCTGCTTCCCTTTTTTGGATGCCCAGTCCAAAAACTGGTATATCAATGATATAAGTAAGTATTAAGCAGCAGGAAAAACTCACATCAGGCTCAACCCTCCAATACCAATCCAAACCCCTCAACCTCTCCATGCGATAAAAAAACCCACTATTCCATCTACACATATGATGATAACTAACCATCCAACCCTTCCCCACCCCAATCGACCCCAAATAATCCAATCCATCCATAAACCTCCTCTCATCAATCCACTCCGGCAGCGACCAAAATTCCCCCGGCACAACCTCATAAAAACATTCCGCATTTGTCAAATTCCTCGTCCCCGCTATAAATTCCTCAGAAAACGGTTCATCATTAAAGAAAATCCAGGGATAGAGATATTTATGATTCCAGCGCGCTTCGAGCTGTCGCATCGATTGTTGCATACCTTCTAATTCGGAGTTACGCACGAGAGAGATAAGCGCGGCTTTGGGTCGGGGATTGCTCCATTCTGTTAGTTTTGTTTTCCATGTTTTGGGGCCGATGGTTAGAGCGTGGCGATTGTTGGAGTTTTCTTTGAGCCATTTTATCGGGTTGGGTTTCTTTTTGTTGGGTTTCTTTTGGGGGGGGCTGGCGTCTTCGGGTATGTAGGGTTGGATGGGGGTATATGAACCTAGTGAGTGGATTTCCGGTAAGGAGGAAGATGGATATGAAGGATGAAAGTAAAGAAGACATGTCGTTACAAGACAAATACCCATCATGAACACGTACAAACGGAAAAAGCGTCGTGATCTGGTACTTTTGCATTTATTGATTAGTACATTTACCCCCAACTTTCCGTATCATGTCCAAAAGAAGCAAAGAGAAAGATCAAATAATAAATACCTAAGATTCCTCCCCAACGTCCTCATCTTAAATCTATCCCAACTATTCCATCCACCAAACGTTTCCCATTCACTCCACCTCCCCATCGCCATTGTCAGCCCCTTCCTCCAGGACTCTCTTCCCCAAATCCTCAATCTCCATCTGCCTAGCCTACCATCCTTTCCACCAACCTTACTCCTCCCCTTCACCTTATCTCTCCTCGGTGTTCTCCAAAAAGCTGATGAGCCCGTCGACTCACTCGAAGAACTCGATATCGACCGAAAGGACCAAGTGCTCGATGTAGAAGATGTACGTTCAGGAGTATGTGGTATTGAAGACCTTGTCCAGGGACCAAGTTTGTGACGAGGAGTGTCCATGATAATTGTGGTGTATCTGTTTTGTGAAATTTGGTTGCATGGTTGACGAGCCAAACTTCTGGACATATCGATATAGGAAAGAGTTAGGATGAAATTTGAAGTAAAAATCAAAGAATCATGGGAAGGAAACTTCAACCGAGGAGAAATTTGTCAGTCTGCATGAGGAAATCATATTGAGGAATACAGTATCGAAATATCTATCCTTGTCCTTGCCATATCCACAGCTCGTTCCTTCTTTCCTTCCCACACTCAACTGACTGCTCATGTCCCCCAAATACACTCCGCTACCTAGCCAATCAACTACTTTTATCCCCTTCATATCTCCTTCCCTCCACGATAACATATCCCAAGTCCAAACCCCTTCCCGAAATATTAAGGAAAATCCCAAATCTCAAATGCTGTCCCTTATTCCCCCTTAAAAAAAAGAATTCTTATCTCATAATTACTACATATATGAACCTCAAATGGGTTCCGCAAACAAATTGGCACACTAGTTGAGTGGAAGAAAACAAATGAAAATTGTGCGCTCGATAAAAAACAAAATGGCCAAAAATTTGTGATAATGCATGCCATCTCTTCATCAATTTCGCTTAACAAAAGGAATTCGTTTCAAGAGTGACGCATGTATGTTTTTCTCCCAGTCGCTTATCCGTCCATAGATTTTTGTATGAGTGAAATAACGAAAGAACAGCAAATGGGAGTTTTCCTGTATTACAACAAAAATAGCAATGTTCGTAGGACTAGCGTGTTCGTGTCCAATGTGTCGTGAGAATTATTATAGTCGAAGCTCGCGAAGGATTTGATCTGCCATATTCTTAAATTGCCAGGTTCCTCCTGAACGAAGCTTTTTAAATTGGATGCCGTGTAAAGAGAGAAGAGGAACTTTGACGATGAAGATCTCAAACTCAAGAATCATGCTACCACCAAGTTCACTTTGAACATGTGTGCTGGTCTCGCCCACAGCCCGAGCTGATGAATCACCTTGTCTGGTAACACTTTCATCAGACGCATCTGAATTTGAGTAGCTATTTTCGGGGCCACGAGTTCTGCGCGGTGTTCTTGGGTTCTGAGGTGGTGATCTTTCGGCTTCTCGGAAATCCTCACGATCTCTTTCAGCACTGCTACCACCTCCCATGAAACCTCCGAAACTGATCTTCCTTTTATGCCCTGGAGTATGATTGCCATGGCTGCTAGGCGGTACATCGACAACCTTCTTCAAGTCAATACTAGGGGTATGCTGACAACTAAAACCGCCTCGTATTTCTGTATAGTCAACTCCGAGAAGCCTCAGTACTCTGATTATATCCATGCGTATAGCCTGAACGGGTTTGGTTGATGTGGTAGATACGCTGAACAACCCTTTCAGAAAGACGGGTTTGACATTTTCTGCGGTGTCGACTCGTTCAGTTGAAACACCACTAGCGTCGCCCATTTCTACATCAGTCTCCTCCGGTACATTTGCTTCCCTAGCCTCTTCCCTTCGAGCTCGTCTAGCTTGTATGCTTTCTCTTCTTGCATGGCCCAACGACTTTGCTCTCATAGTGGCGGCCCTGGGATTCAGACCAGCCCTTTCGCCCTCGCGAGCTGATTTTTCATTCGCTGTTGAATGATCAGAACCACTAGTTGGAGGAGGATCTTTATAAGTCACTCGCGATGGCATTGCTTCCGCAGCGGCAACTCCTGCTGCCCCTCCTCCTTCTCCTCGTCTCTTTTCCCGGCGCCTGTATTCTGCGGAGTTAACGCTCGTCGATCGTCCCAGTTTGGAGGCACCCGAGGTTTCGGCGGACCTTGGAGTGAGAAGATCACTATGTTGGCGTTCACTTCCACTTGCTCGGAGAGATCCCTCTCCATCCCGATCACGGTGCCGGCGAACACTGAAACTCTTTCGAAGTGTTGATGGCTCATTCGACGGTCCGACGGCCAGATGATTGCCAGTTTTGTCAGACGATGGAGGATCCTTGCGTCTTCGTGTACTGAATCTTCTTAGAATACCGGCAGCAGTACTTTCTTTTCGGGCAGTCTGTTCTACAGGCTCAACTATCGCCGGTGATGGAGGGCCAGTAGAACCCGCAAGCTTCATATTCTTCAAACCTTCCGTGACTTCCTCCTCACCATGAGTGCGTGCGCGTGGGCGCGACCGGCCTCCTGTGGCCTTCTCACCAGGCATCTCATAAGCCGTAGTATTTGTATAGGCTGGCTTTGGTGCTGATATTTCTGCCACTTGTAGTGGAGCTTCATTCGGAGCCCGTGGCATCGAGGTTGCACCCGGGTTGGCTTCAAGTGCATCACGCTCACGTTTCTCCTTAACAAGGTAGTATACGGATATGAGAGGGTGATATGCATTGCATGGATCGTTGCCAAGTTGAAGCAGTTCTGCGCTCGGCGCGGTCAAGGTATCGCGGCTCGTGGTAGAATTTCTTCTTTTGTAAAAGTCGAATACTCCTCTCTTCTTCTCAGCATCACGAGGAGGGCCCGAATTTTCTCGTTCCTGCATTGCCAAACGTGCAGCATGACCATATTCGGCGGACTTGATCACATCAGTTAATTGTTGTTTGATCAGTTCTGGTGGGCCAAAATCAAAGCCGGTCATACTGTTGATGATATCATCATCAAGAGGAAGTGTAAGCGGTTCTCGAACAGGTAGATAGTTTTCAGGTGGACCGCCGTATTGTTTTATCATCCACTGATGGCTCATGATTTCCTGTAGCGTTGCACGTTGCTTTGGATCCGTGACAAGCATCCTTGATATGAGATGCTTACATTCTGCCTATCATTAGAACTATATCAGTAAAAAAGGGAAAAGAAGAACTAACCTGGACTTAGCCAGTTGGGATAATCTACAATCCCTCTCTTAATCTTTGCATGCAATGCCGGCATACTCTGATCATCAAAAGGTACCTTGCCGCAGACCAAGACGTACAATACGATACCGAAACTCCAAACATCAACCTCGGGTCCAGTATATGCCTTTGCTTGCAATAATTCCGGAGCCGCGAAATAAAGACTACCGCAAAAAGTCTTTAGATGATTTCGTGGTGCGAACAGATTACTCAAGCCGAAATCAATAATCTTGATATCTCCAGTCTTACTAATCAGAATGTTTTCGATCTTCAGATCTCTGTGAACGATACTATTTCGATGACAATAGTCCAAAGCGCTGGCGATTTGTCTGCTGAACTTCCTAGCTTGCTTTTCCTTCAATCTCCCATGAGATATAATGTAATCAAGCATCTGTCCTCCATTGACATATTCAAACAGCATATACCAATGATAAGTCGTACGCACAACATCCCTCATGCCGCAGATGTATGGGTGATTCAAAAGGGTCACGATAGCAGCTTCTCGGGCTGTGCGAACTTCTTTCGAATGATCGGCTCGTTCTCTATCGGCTCGACTTTGGTTGTGATTATCTTCTGTTGATCCTCGTGGAACAATTTTGACCGCAACCTATGCACCTTCATTAGCCATGACTAAGATTTGGGATTGCGGAATGAAGGAAAAATTACCTGCTCGCCGCCTTCCGCCTGCCTTGCCAGCTTAACCTTGCCCATACTGCCCTGACCAATTGTTTTGCCTAAAATCCAATTTCCAGATTGTGCTGGAATCGTCGTTCTCGATTTTCCCCTATGTGCAGCATTTCTGGACTCTTGTGGTGTCACCACGGGGGCTGGGCCTCCGCCATTTGCAGCAGCTGTTGCCATGTCGTTGGAGTGTCGACTGTGATGAGTTGATCGATGGTTACTTGTTGCACTTCTCGTGGATTCGTGTCTGGAAGGAGTCGGACCGTCTCTGCTTGATGTTTTTCTTGATTGTTGCGCGACGTTTGCAGTCTCATAGTTTGCCTGGGGTATTGACTCCTCTAAAGCCGCATGTCGTGATGAGGGACGATGTTGATGTGAATGTGAATGTGAATGTGATCGCTGTGGTGAATCTGTCGTACTACTCTTAACTCTTGTTGATTGGGAACGACTTGGTACGGAATTGTTATGAGTTCGTCGTGAAGTATTTCGCTCAATAGTAGCGGGCGAAACGGAAGTTGTTGTCGCCATGGAGGAATTAAGCAACCGAAAAGCAGGGAGCCGGAGCCAGCTGCAGCGGGACCCTAGTCAAGATTCTTAAGCAACGTCACCTTCAAAAAAAAAAAGTAATGATTTTAAAAAGTTCTTGATGTTGGATGATTTTTATTGACTTTAGATTTGTTTAATTTTGTTGACTTTTCTTTGAAAATAATAAAGATCTCGTAAGAGTAATATCAAGTTGATTTGTTGTTGTTGTTGTTGTTGTTGTTGTTTGTTATGGGAAGATTTGCTGGTGGTGAATGGAATTGATGGGTGAGCGGAATAAGATTCAATCAAGGTCAAGGTTGGGTTGGGTAGCAGTGCGCTTGTGATGAAATTCAAGGTTCCCGTGTCGGATGTTTTGAAGTGAGGAGTGAAGTAAGAAAGAGAAGAAGAAGAAGGAAGAGGAGGGGATGAACAAAAGCGGCAGTGTAAAGGGAAAAGGGTAAGGGTAATAAGAGTAAGTGTAAGTCTAAGTCTAAGTCAAGTGTACGGAGTAAGGAAGGAAGGGGAAGGTTAGGTACAATTTTGAGATCGCCTTTCCTCTAAAAGATGGTTTGGTGGCTGGGTGTGCGCAAGCAGAATCTATAATCTGGGGGGATGATGGTTGCAGTCTAAGATGTTGGAGGGGTTACAAGCGTTATCTCTCTTTTTTCCTTTCTTCTTTTCACTATGTGAGCAATCACACTTTTACCAATGGATTAATATGAGTCTTTGGACAGGAATGGAATGGAAATGGAAATGTATATTAAAATAGACTTTCATCTATAAGAGTCAGCAAAAAGAGTGTCGGGTTTAAAGACATCCGTGATGAATGAATGAATGAAAATGAATGACAGAGAATAATAAATAATATGATAAAAAGAATCAAGATAGATTTATTTGCCTAGATAAGAGGCTTCACGTAAATAAATCATGTACTTAGCTGGCTAGCTTGGTAAGGCTGATTGATCAATAGATACCTAGATAGGAAGGATTCTAATACTTTCTCTGTTTGTGCCTGAATCGGAGCAAAGAGAAACCTATCTATCCCCTATCTCATTACAAGTGTCCTGGTATGTTCTAGGCACAAACTCCTATACATAATAATAAGGGATACTGTAGATACTATAACAACCACAATCCTCTCTCTGCACGAGCAAGCGATGTCATCCTGTTTATTACCCGGGTAGAGAGAGTACTCATCTCGAATATGGATCGAGTTTCGATATAGAATTCTATTAGTTATGGCCTCACTGTGAATTCCCAAACTACAATTGAGGAAAAGGATTAATTGAATATGCTTGGGACTAACTGTCTTATTGTACCTAGGCCGAAGACGACATATCACATATCAACCCCCAATCACCACCAACCAATGTTACCAACAGGAAGCTGACCCGAAAACCATTTGACTTTTCCATTTCGATTGGTGATTGAACCAAGTAAAGTTCAATGCAATCCTTGTACCCCTCCTCCAACATCTGAGGTCATGGTCATGATCATGGTCATATAATAAATTATAAATTATATGTATTGCTTCCCCGAGTTCTTCAGATGCTCATGATAATGATAAGTCTTAATTACCAGGTGCTTACTACGTACATACAATTCATGATCGACCAATAGCAAATACTGTAGAACATGTTTCCAGAAAAGAATATACGGAAAAATAGATTGACAGCGGGAACCTAAACCGTTTGCGACTCCCAATTGGAGAACTATTGAAAAACTACACGTTTACGTAATCCAAAATGCTCGGAAACCAACACAGTGGTATTAATAGCTCCATGTCGATCACTCCGCGTTTATCGAACCAATTAAATTTGTCCGTTTTCACCAAATAAACTTGACAAGGCTGAATCATTCACGAGTTGGATGCAGCCTCGACTCTGTTCTCAAATTCCTCAATATTGTTCTAGACCACCTTTACATCTCCACGTTTCCACCATGTCCGGAAAACGTTCGCGAGCAACATATGAAGCAGACTTACAGGCCCGACAATCACCTTTCGTAGTATGCGGAACCCCATTACCGCCACGAGATGCAGATGTTCGAGATGATGGGTCTTATGTACCAGTGTGGAAGCAGGAAGTTCGCGATGAGAGGGGTTTGAAAAGATTACATGGTGCTTTCACTGGTGGCTTCAGTGCAGGGTAAGGATTTTATCTTTCATTGTTAAGCGTAGTCGTTCAATGTAACAGTTCTAACTGATACTAGATACTTTAACACTGTAGGATCCAAAGAAGGATGGACGCCTTCAACTTTCGTTTCCTCTCGATCGAGTCGAAGTAAAGATGCTGCCAAAGCACCGCAACAACGACCAGAAGATTTTATGGATGATGAGGATATCGCGGATGCAGCAGAAGCGCAACGAGTACAAACGGTAGAAGGATTCGCTGGACTCGGTTCTATGCAAGATGATGCAATTCGCAAAGGCGCATTTATTGACCTTTTCAAGGTTAAAGGGGAGACGATGGGTGTAAAATTATTGAAGAAAATGGGTTGGAAGGAGGGTCAGGGAGTAGGTCCAAAGGTCCGGCGAAAAGCGCGCTTGGATGGAATAGAAAGGCCCGGTACAGATGCCGATGCGACATACCTCTTTGCGCCTGAAAATACCCGCATGATTAGTTTTGTTCGGAAGGATGATCATAAGGGCTTAGGTTTCAATGGGGAGACAAAGTTGACCCCAATAAATGGACTTAGGTCTGAGAAAGAGAAATCAGAGGATGAGGATGATGACCGATCCTTTTCAATAGGGCCAAAAATATCAAAGAAGAAGAAGAAACCTACGAAAGGTGGCATTGGTATTGGCATACTTAATGACACCGGCTCGGACGATGAAGATCCTTATGAAATTGGACCACGAATATCCTACAATCGAATAATTGGAGGAGATAAAAAGAAAAAGAAAGCAATATCACCGGCAGCCAATTCATTACTGAAATCCAAACCTGTATTTATATCAAAAAAGACTGCTATGGCAAAGGCAGCTGCTGGGATACGGAAATGCCACGATGGTCGATTACCCCTGGATGGATTTATTCTGAGTAATGACTCGACATCAATGTCGGAAATACTTTCAAAATATCCACCACCCACAATTCCTGAAGGATGGAAATCCGCTAAACAATCCAGATCCGAACCCGCGCTTTCACAATACCTATCTACCTCAGAAGCAGCAAAATTATCTAAACTGGATCCTAAGTCGAGAGCATCTATCCTTGGGGAAGCAGCTTTACCTGGGAAATCAGTGTTCGATTTCCTTTCCAGTTCTGCTCGCGATCGATTAGCTGCGGCTTCTGGGAGATCCAATCTACCCCAAGCATTAGGCGAAATTCCTGAAGGATATGCCATGACCCCTGAACAACGACAACAGGAACTTCTTTCTCAAATCCCTAAGATTGATAAATATACTGCCGAAGCAGCAATTTTGCGTTGCTCAAGCGTCTACGCTGAAGATGAAGCAAAACGTATACGTTATCGTGCTTACCTTGAACATCAAGCTGGTATTGTAACCACATTACCAGAAAAAGGGATGCTAACGAGTAAAGAAGATTGGCTAAAAGAATTAAAAGAATTCGCTAATTGCGCAAAGATATTCAAACCAATGACTGGATTAATGGCTACCAGATTCACCAGTTCTTCCTCAAGTACAATATTACCTGGACAAGATGGTGCAGCAGAAGATCTTCTGGGTAAACCAGAAGTTAAAGAAGATCCAGCTGAACAGGCTGCGAAAATGGGCATGTATGGTCCGATGACTAGGGAAAAGAAAGATTGGTTCCCCACGAGATTACTGTGTAAGAGATTCAATGTTCAACCACCTAAACATGTACAACCTTCAACGGAAGAAGATCGTGGAAAGGGAAGAGAAGCACCGTCAGATTTGATAGCGAAGAGAGAAATCGAAAGAATGATGATTGAAGCTGGAAATGGAAATGGAAATGGGTGTAGAGAAGAACCGGAAATCAAGAAAGAGGATATGAATGATCATTTTGATTGGGATAATGTGGTGATTAAAAATGAAGGCGGTGAACGGCCTGTGTTGGTTGATGTGGAGAAAAATGATGCGTTGGAGGGAGAGAAGGCTTCTGATGCGGTTTTTAGAGCGGTTTTTGGGGAGGATAGTGAGGATGAGGATGATTAGTTTCTTCTGCATTAGATAATTTGATATAATGAGATATATGTTTTTCTGGTATGGATTGGTAACTTCTATTTGGTTTATGTATATATGTATATGTATAAGTCTAGTACCCTACTTATGAACCACCCTGTTACGAGGTTTGCCGTCTAGATCACGTGGAAGTGCTCTAGGCTCTCGAGGTAGGTTTATAACTAGGCGTCAAGCAGGGACTTAAAGTAATGACAATAATATGATGCAATTCGTAACTAATAGTATGGTATACTAAATGATTGATCTTGAGCACGAAGCTCTATACAAAGGAAATCCATCTTGATTATATAGACCTTCGTGCCGTATGTCCCACCGTTCCCCTCGATATAAATCAGTGGGATCAGTGGGAAGCATTTCCCACCGTTCCCCTCGATTTAAATCGGTGGGATCAGTGGGAAGCCTTTTCCCACCGTTCCCCTCGATTTAAATCGGTGGGACGAGTGGGACCACGTGACCCCTTGTTTAGTCATGTGATGCGGTTTCTAGTCATAACTAAATACCGTCGTAACACACCCGTAGATATGAAACACCTGTTTACATCAAAAAGCGTCATTTTCAGCTATTGATATTTCAACAACTAATGAATAAAATGTTACGTCCACTACGACAAGTACGTCACATAACCCTAGAACACGTGATGGAACGGTGAGGAACGACCGTTCCTAGGAACAACCAGGAACGTTCGCTCCAAGGAACGTTCGCTCCCAGGAACGACGATTCCTAGCTAGCCATAGGCATGAAGGTCTATATAACCAAGATGGATTTCCTTTGTGTAGAGCTTCGTGCTCAAGATCAATCATTTAGTATACTCTACTATTAGTTACGAATTGCATACCATTATTGTCATTACTTAAAGTCCCTGCTTGACGCCTAGTTATAAACCACCTCGAGAGCCTAGAGCACTTCCACGTGATCTAGACGGCAAACCTCGTAACAATTTTTGATATAAAAAAATGATTTACATCTGGAATGGTCTATAAATAGAATACTAGACTTATTAAGTGTTGATATCACTTCAGGTGATATTATTCATTTAATACTAAGATAATTGTTATGATGATTCTTGATTGATTGATTGAAGCTATCTCTGTAGAAGAGTCCCTATTTATATTCAAGAGGGAGAGACTAGAATAAGCTAGTCCTACAGCTCCCTTTCTGTACGGTTCCATTCGAAGTGAATGACCGTATCAACAATAAATAAAAGTGGTCGATAAATAGAGTACTAGACTTCATATTATAATTTCTACATTTATTTCATTTACGATAAATAAAAGCTCTTGTACTCTTTGAATAGCCATTGATTTTTTTGATGTTTGATTTTTGATATTTACTTTTTAACTAAAGTAAAGTGAAGAAACCTATTTGTTGCTATTGAGATTGCCTTTCTGTCCATGTGTTATTTTCTTTTTCATTGATACTTGTTGGTGCTCGTTGAGGCTCATAAATGTTGAGATTGGATTGATAATGTGTAAAGCTTTTCCCATGTGTGTTGTAATGAGATGCCCGGGGATGAGATGAGATGAGGTGATAAGATGCATCATTGGATGAGCTTTAGATCTGTCTCTAAAATCGCTTCGACAGGAGGTACGTCAAATCCTAGCCCATATCTCTTTCTCAATTGGATGCCCTTTTCGCACAATCTGTCCAGTTCTGACGAGCCGATTGGGAGTTCAGAATAACACTTCATCCGAGATATTCCATGGTCATATATGGCTTTCGCGTCCTTTACAGCTTCGTCTCGTTGATCTTGCTCGGTATAAACCAAGAATATCTTCTCCACTATAGTTACTCCATGTGCGTAATGATCCCAGATCCCTTCAGCACCAAGATATCTCTGTCGCACCTCCGGCGATTGAACCCAGAATTCGTAGCTGAGGGCAAGGAAACGGAATTGGTGTTTCGTGATCACGGCGGAAGGGGACATTTCTTTGTATTGCCTATCCCAATGTCCATACAATTGTTTTCCTGCACGCAATACTACAGCATCGAATGTAGCAACTGGTCTTCATCCAGAGAATATCCCGAAGGGTATCGAAGTAGAAGGGGCGACCAAGGAAAGTGTGAAAACTGTGCTTTCCCAAAGCTATTTTTCGGGATTCGTGACAGGTGTGCAAAATACTGGTGGAAATGGGCGATGTCGTTGTGTAATATCGGTGTTTAGGACCAAATTCCATGCAATTCATGAAACAAGGCATTGCATAATCCCTATTTACTGGATTTCGGGAATGAATTTTAATAACTCGAGGGGAAGTGATGGCTGCTAATTCCCATATCTTGCGTTGCAACTCGAGAGGAAGATTTGGGAATAAGGTGAAAGTAGAACCGGTAGGAGCATCGATCTGAACTTGGGAATCTATATCAGGCAGAATTGTTTCCAGATTCGGGACATGTCTTTCCTTTTCACCGGTCTGAGGTCGCATCAAACGCTGTCTGAAGGCCTTGACATAGAGCAAATGCTTGACTTTCACTAAATGCTGCATCTCAGTAGATATCCAAAAGAAGTCGACGCTATATAGGAAATTATCTTATTGATTGTGTAGTGGAACTTTCAGTCTATGACTTCGATGGCTTGAGGTTTTGGGAGCTTGCGTGGTCAAAATTTGTAGACACGGGTTGTTCTTTTCTAGAGAAAGAATCCAAGATCCGGTGTGAGAGAGTTCTTAAAGTATCTCAAAATTCTCAGGATATAAAGTGAGCTGATTAATTTTACTACAGTGCTACTAACTATTTTAATTAACCACTTTAGTTATGCCATATTATATGCATATATTCAATTTCGTCACTGTACTGTCTCGTTAGCTCGATGGTTCATCCCTATTCTTGCAATGGTTATACTTTCATTTGTATACTTCGTCTAATCTCATTACATCTTAATGCAGCCAATAGCTATTCAGTCTCACTCGATTCACTTACTGTAGATCGTATGTATACAAATCCGGATTCACCAGAATAACCCCACTTGCACATCCAAGAGGATTCATAGGTTCAAACTCGCAGGTCATAGGTATCGTATGATTTCGGATATATTTTACTTTTACATCATCTTGAAATATCAATGTATCCGATAGTCTCTAGGTTTCGTCTCTCTTGTGATTGCTAGGTCACCATTATGATTAGGAAGAGCTAGAAGAACTAACAGAAATTCATCAACGCCTTTGTTACAAAGTAAAACCTTCTTCAAGCTCGAGTGGCTAGTGTTTCTTTCGGTTTTTTATATATACCACCTCCCATTTCATATTCATGAGAGCAGGATGGAAAGGTATTTAAAAATGGTCTGCATTTTATTCAATATGATACCACGTTTCTTGTGAAATTCGATAGGTAATATACTCATCTAAATTGCGAGCTCCTTCTCCACACCCAAACACCCTTCATAGCACGATCCAAACATAGAACAAAAATGATTATGTCCTGTATCACATATATATAAAAAATATTCTTCTTTTGGAAGCACTATCACAACCAACGCTCAATATTGCTTAAAAAGAATTACAAATAGCCTGAAACCGATGTATCAGCCGAAATCCACCAGTAATCCCCTTTCAAATGTCCCTGACATCAAGAAGTATTTACCTCCAAGAGCACTAATTCACCTCTAGAGGAAACTAAATTCGACTAAATGATCGCTTTAGTCATGACATAATTTGACCAGATGCAGTTAGTCTGTAACTAAAGTTCTATTGAATTGATCGAATGGCGTCATGATCTAGTTTTAGTGTCATCCACTTTGTACTCACATCACTCTATTCCTGAAACTGGGGATATTGGGATTTTGCTCCTTTGAACTATTTGCTGTTAGGTGATATTTACCAGGGGACTCTAGTTCATTTTATATGTTAGAAATCTCAGGTCTTTCGAATTCAGGATTATTTATCCCAAAATGCTTCAAGTTTTTAAATAACTTCAATGTAATTGTGTGAACGAAGTGAATGACTTCAATTCAATTACCACTGTAATATAGCTACTGTAATAAAGCCCTAAGCGAATGCGAAAGAGACTAGCTCTTTCAGTAAGTCTATATAAGACTTACTACTTTCAATATGTAGCTAGCTCTTTAGACAGAATACAATTAGATATACAGGACCTACGCAATCCGTGGGTGCTACGTCTTCCGTATCCTTCTCGTACCAACAGTAATATTCTATTAACTTCGGGTATATACACGATCACTCAATTTCTAGATAAAAAAATCACCGAATTAGAAGCCCAGCAATACATGTATCTCCTACCGACTTCCCTTTCATGCATGGCTAAAGGTAAATCTCATTTCCTAACAATCTCAAGTTCATTTAGCATCATCCTCAGTTCCCTAGAGCCGAGCATGATAGACTAATATGTTCTATTTAAAACACGGCAATCCAAAGATATCACTTCAATACGTATTACCAAAGCTAGCAACTTCGGAGCATGCTAAGATAACCTTATGCAATAAAAACAACACACAGAAGCTTACATTATCTTTTCGCCGTCATAACCTCCACAGTGATAACAACACTATACCACCCACTACAAAAATAAACACAATACTTTCCAGAAATGTTAAACGCACAAATAAAATGCCAAAAATTAACCGCAATATTTGAAATAATATTATATATTAATAGCCCATCATACTCAGACACAGACTACGTATGAAAACAGTATATGTGGACGACGGTACAGACATCTAATTTCTTACATCCAGACATACCACAACCAACCTGGGAAATGTATAATTCGACAGATTGGAGCGAAATTTTATAAACAGGTCTGCTAAGTCATTATTCGTGGCTCATAAATCATGAGCCGCCATTACTATAAATTCATGCAACCAAAACAGGAGGCCTTACTACATAAACAAGTCCACCAGTGCTTACAACCGACCGATGCCAAATTTAGCTTTACTCATACCAAAATTGTTATATTTGAGTCAAGATATCTAAAGTGACAATAATTATGAGGCATTCGAGTCTCGAGATAATTTCATTATTAAATCTGAACTATGATATTGAAGTGCGTTATGATTACCATCAGAGGTCAATATTTCAACAGCTATAAGTTCTACCAAAATGAACATTCAATTTAGGAACGTTGATATGCATTAATAATCTGTATATGAGTGCATGAACGAAAGGAGACATTAATTATCGCGAAAAACTTAGTGAGAGAATCCTCTGAAAAGTCTAACAATACAACTATTTTGGCCATCGTGAATGTCCAACAAAAGATTAAACAATGAAAGTGCATTTTGACTAACCCACCCTTACTCGCCTCCTCCCCAAGGTAACCATTGCCCCCAATTCCTACCTGCTAGTCCTACTCCCGCTACCGCCCCCATAACACCACCCTGCCGGCCAATTCCAAAGCCTCTTCCACTATGTGTGCTAGGTACCATACTTCTCAAGGTTTCTTGGCCCACACTCCTCTTGTTTCTCAATGCTACCTCCATCAGTTGGTTCCTATTATCGTCGATTATGGTACTGGTACTTTTGCCTCTTGCGGATCGATTTTGTTTCGCTTTTGGTGTTACTTCAAGCGACGTATCGAAATGACTATCAGGCGATTCAAAAAGCGAGGTATTCGGACTTCTTAAGCTGCCTCCATATCGTGGAGTACAATCAAATAGCGCGTCTTGATCTGCACTGAAGTAATTTCCATCGCTGATGCTAGCCCGAGGATGTTTACGGGCTGGTCGAGAAGTTCTTCGCATTTGTGACCAAATCTTCCGCGCCGGGTCCGTTTCACCATCCGCCATGTCCAATGGATGATCGTAAGGTGAGACCAATCGTTTTGAAACAGGGCTACCTCGAGCGTTAAAATTTGAAATGGCGGTCATAGAAAATGAATGGGAAAGTAAACTATTACTCGGATCTATGTACGATAATGGACTTGCTGTAGATTTCCGATTTTCTTTATCGGAAGAGCGTCCATAGGTCCTTCGGGGATATGGAATCGTTGTTCTATCATCCGCAAGTTTCTGGAGTGCTTCCCTAGACTTCTCGGCTGAAAAGTGCTTCTCAATAATCTTAGTGAGCGCGGAGCCTCCTACCGCGGAATTCATAGTACCAGAATTTCTTGGTGACCAAGCAGACGCTGGATTATGGCGCTTAATTGATGCTGTAGCTTTCGTCTCCAACAGTGTGTGCTGCGGTAAAAGTCTGAACTCTCCTTCGGAAGCCTGCTGTCTCAAATCCAAGAAAGCTGAGTGCCGATAGTTGAGTTTTACGGTTAGATACTGAGTGCTGATGTCTCCCAGAATCTCATTTAGATTTTCGATCAGTTCATCCGATGACTTTTCCTTCGCATGCGAAACTGAAATCTTGACTTCGTTCAATCGAATCTTGACTAGCATAAGATGAGTCTCACTCACTCGAATGGTCTTCGCTTGAAAGGTATCCTCTGGCTGGTCAACTATAATGCAATCTGGCCCTGGTTGAAATTCAACAGCAATGTTGTGGAGACTGCCATAACTTCTGAGGTCTAGAAGTATTAGTAAAAATACTCCCAAAAGATTGCGGGACTCCTTTACCTACCAAAGCAACGTGGAGTAAGGCTTTGTGTGCTATAAGTACGACCCGCATCATCTGAAGTCGATGTACCATCAGCTCTTCGAAGTACGCCTGTGATTTCGACCGCAGCCCATAGCGTGCAAACACCTGCATTCACACTAGCGCTCTCTGGAGTAACGGAAATTTGTGGGCATAGAACCATATTATCGTCCCTACTTGAGCCGAGTGTGGGTGTTGGAGGACTCGAGATTATAACTGTTCCATCGTAATATGAACATTCTCTTGGACTGACCGTAGCATCAATAATCTCTTGACTGTTTGTATCAAAGGGATGAGAGAGCTCCACAGTCCCAAAACTTGACGGTACTGAGGAAGCGATTGATTGAATTGTAGAAGCTGTAGACTTTCTATGAGAGAGCCTACGAAGAAGAGTATTCTGGGATTTCATTGTCTTAGTTGAGGCTGAAGAATCGCTTCTACCGAGAGCTTTACAGTTCAAATCATCGCTACGCTTACCACCGAATGCTCTTAAAAGAGAGTATTTGGATTTTGAATGCTTCCTCTTAGGTATCTCAGGGGATCCATCCAAAGGCTGTTGAATGGGATACCTGTTTACGTCGTTTTCAGAACTGCCACGATGTAATTCGGTCCTCAAAAATTTACCCGCACTTACGGCACGCTCCGGCTGACGAGTAGCTTTAGGCGTAAGGTCGAAATCGTCTTTAGGAAGTTCAGGACAAACTGCAATAATCAGCTAAAGTTAAGTATGATTCTTTCTTTGGCTGTACCCTGCTTCTCAACGTCCACAACCTTTATAGACAAGCTGTCGCCCAGAATGCTGCCCCTGCCCTTGGCCCTGCCTCTTCTTATCTTATGTATAGTCAAAGGTCCTAAAGGTCTGTTCGCTGCTATTGGTGGGCTTCCTTCGTCTTCATTGACGAACGTGGATTCAAAAACTCCCCACTCGTCTGCATCTCCATATCCGGAGCTCGAAGGGCGACCGGCGACGGTCTGGCTACGCTTGATGATTCGTAGCGGTGCGGGCTCCTCGAGCTCATAAATCTCCAGGCGGTTTGAGTTGGGGTGTTCCATAATGAGCTTTTTGAGTGTCTCTCCGATGGCGGGACGATAAAAGTGTCTAATCTAGAGGCTCTACTAACAAAGCTCGAACCGCCCGACCTTGCAGTCTCCAAATCGCTCCAGGAGTCGTCGTAAGTACTGTCAAAGCTTGAAAGTCGACTTTTGGATTTCCAAATCAATCTGGAAGAATGAAAAGCCTTCCAAGGCCAATGGCAACAACTAACTATCCACCTCCAAATACTGCTAGCCTTCAATGCAATTAATACAACAGATAGTAGAATAACAATTGGCACTATTACAAGTGCGCCAATGGGAGAAAAAGATTTTGTAATCATAGCCAAAAGAAATTTGAAACGGTAATGTTGTTGAAGGGAATGATTTTTCAAGACTGAGAAAGATCCTACTATGACAATAAAATCTGAAATAGGAAGGCATGGCTCTTTTATGAAACTTTCGGAAAAGAACGATACTTCCAGTCCTGTAAAGGAAGAAGCAACAAGAATTTTGTTAGGAAAAGTCAGACGAAAGTTTACGAGTTTGACGAATAATCAACATTTGAACGTTAGTGTCTTTGGAATATTCAAATGCCAGAGGTCCTCGAACCCACAAAATCTAAGAATTAGAAGGGTAAGAGATGATATATGGGACAGCGATCATTTATTCGTAGAATGCGAAAAAGGGGGTCATAATCTTACAACACTGAAATGAAATTTCCACGCCTTTACTGCAAAACAAACCCAAAAAGGTTCTGCTTAAAACACGAGAAAACTCCCACCATAATATCATATCCACACATGACTTTCGAGTTCTTAGTCAAACAAGTCCGCAGTCCGAATGTACAAATACGACATCAAAAGATCTGTCAGGAGCTAATCTTACTTAATAGTCTTCGATATCCATAGTTCAAGTGCTAGAATAAACATGACATCCCTCTCCTATATGTTACAGGCACTAGTAAAATGCAGTTGAAAGGAGAAGCGCTCATGAAAATGAAATGTCGCATTACTCAGTCTAATATGACATGAATAATTTCGTCCTGCGTCTCCCTGGATGTCTCAGCAGTAGGTGACTAAATGGTCTACTGAACCACATCTAGCCTTCTCCATAAGAGATAACAAAATCCGACTACGTTGTATGCGCTGTCGAGCATGTTCCTTCGCAGAATTTGAATGCTAAAAATTCATAGATTCCTAATTGCGAGCATCTTTACCGTGTTGTGTAAAGACAATCATTTGAAAAATGTACCAATACCGGGTATGTCTACCTCAAACCGTCCGAAATTTTCCTTTTGTGCGTACCCAAACGCCAAGTCCAGATCAAGATATAAAGAAGAATTAAAACTCATATTGGGTGAACTTGGGGTATCAATGCTAGAAACAATAGTCCATAGAACATGCTGAACCGCACGAAAATGCTGAAATGTCCGCGATATTCTCTAATATCATGCCACGCTCCTTCGTTGTGGCTCCAGGGCATGCGCGCTCTCCTGGATCTGCTCTCTGATCTGCTCAACTTTCTCCTTGTCCAGATTGAGAAACTGTATCAAGTCATCTGCCCCTAGCCCATATAATACTGTATCTGCTATACTGGCCTCGATACCCTTCTTAACTCTTGCTTCCCATACACCATCCCAATTCCATTCTCCTGGTGCGCGTGCTACTATAGGTGATGTCGGATCTTTAAAATCGATATCTTTCTTCTCCGCAGCCATTTTCCCAATCTTGATGCGATACGACTTCCACGCGTGCCACGCGCCGGGATTACCAGCCGCCTCCAAAGGTACCTTATCCAGCACGAGCTCATCATCGAAAGTCCTCCTAAGATATCTTAACACCTCATAAACCCCTACCCTTATACCATCTGCCGTTTTACCCGGTGACGAAATACCACTCCCCGGACTACTCATAGCTATACTCCCGGCCGTGCTTCCACTCGGCTTCGTCGGAGTACTCTGTTCACCACTCCTCCTACTTCTCCTCCCAAACCAAGCCGGAAATCCATCTCTCAGCGAGAACCCTCCAGGCGGTAACCTCTCCTCATCCGTCGCGCTCACTGTGCCATCAGACTGCGTATCCGTACTATACATATACGTCGTAAGCGGCGTGATAAGCGGATGGAAAATATCCGTCGAAAAAGTCACCAGAGGCGGCAGAGCTGGATACTCGGGGGGAAAAGAAATATGGAAGCGCAGGACTGAAGGCGCATACGGGCCTAGTATAAGACACAACAAGGCAGGTTAGTTGAGATCTAACATGATGTGATGTGAGAAGTTGACTATTTCGAAGCCGCCTCCGCGCGAGCAGCATGCGTGAAATGGCGGATCAAGTGGCATAAAACTTAGATTACCTTTCCGTACGAAGAGAACGCCGGACCAGAGGGTGGGGTCGCCTGGAGTGAGGCTCATGAATACGCCATGCGGACATGCGTATTTTAGACTTGAACTGAGTTGGTGGATTCATATATTAGCATGGTTGGTTTCTGTATATGGGAAGAGTGGATCAACGGACAATTCTACAAGTAAGTTTTGTTTTCGGACCGTAGGTAAAGTTGATAATTGTTGTGGCGCCATTGTTATTGTTGTTATACTTGACTTTAGACTATGTTGTGTTTCTGGCTTGTGATCAAGAGCTTGGGTATGAGGGAGTTGAAAGCGGTGAAGTTATTATTGCCATAGCTAGAGTTCAGGAGGTTATTCACGGGTTTGAGAAACATCAGTGCCATTTGTACATTACTTCCTGGTCTATTTTTGGCTCGAATACGATTAGTCGCACGACTAAAATTTGCATGTAATCATGGATATCATTCATTCTCCCTCTACTATTACTGGGTGCTTGCCTGCATTGCTGGTATCGTTTTAATCGCCAAAAAGCCCAAACCCACGGTAGTTATGGCTACAAGATGCAGCAAGTCGCTGCACACATGACAACCACTAGCTTAGAACTAGCTAGTTACCTGCTAGCCTTGACTCAACATTGGTTTTGACACCCTGCCTAATCTGTTCCAACTCGTCCTTTGTTGAATCATAGTTTCCGGTGACCTGGTTGAAAGGGTTCAAAGGACTCTTCTCAAACTCTTTCCTGATCCTCTCTTGCCTCTGGTTTTTCCTTAATCCCGCTCCGCTACCATCCTGATCCATTTGGGCCAATCTCCTCTCTTCGAATTCCGCATAAGCAGCCTTAAACCTCCTTTCTGGATGTCTGTCAACCTTTTCCTTCGTATTTGATGTCAAGGCCAATGCATCCAGCGCGTTATCGATACCGGAAGCATTGAGGGCAGACGCTGGGCTAGCACTAGTAGGGGAATCGTCAAGTTGCGATAGGTCGAGACCCTTTTTAACGGCAGGCTTCTTTTCGGCTTTCTTCGAATTCTTCGGGCCAGAAGGAGCATCAGCTTCCTCAGCCTTCAACAAAGCTTCCTTCTCTGCTTTTTTCCGATCCGCTTCTGCTTTTTTGGCAGCTGCAGCTTCACTGTCGTTCAATCCTACGTTAGCACATTGGTCGGATGATGTGCGGGGTAGGTTAAGTTGAAATCAACCATTCGGACTCACGCCTTTGAATTGCTCTTTGCTCCCTTACTCCATTCCTCGGCCTCTGCTTGAGCCTTTTTACTATTCTCAACTGCCGCTTTCGCCGCGGCGACTTCAGCTTTCTTGGCATTTCCTGCGGCCTTTCTGCTATTCTCTCCGGCAGCTTGCTTTTTTGCCATGTTGACTGATGCGTGCTAGCTATTCGGCTTACCGGTTTAGTTACCGCTGTGATGGACAGGCCCTGGATTATTGAAAGGAAACGAACCGATGAAGAAATTGTATTTCTATCAATATCGTATGATGTAATGATTTATTGAGAAAAATTTCCTTATATGGTGGTGATATTGACAAATATTGATCAATCCTAGTGTCTTGAGAGGTTTTCTATGACTCTTTTCGTGGTTCTAGGCTGCTGATTGCCCCGCCAAATGCTGAATGATGCAGTCCTTTTTCAAGGATGGAGCGATCCGATGGAACACTGTGGTGAATCCGCTTTCCGGACTTTTGCCTCAGGCTCATAGCTTATGATTAGTCACGCAGTTGGGACATGTTAATTTTGACATGCTAATTACGTATCACGTGACTGTGAAGATTCCGAGAAGCCCTGCTATTAAATTGATTAGAAATGGAGCTTGCTTACAACCACAATACTACGCTAGCCATCCATCAGAACGTAAGGAGATGTGAGAAAGAAGAATTGTCGGAAATTTTAGCCCAAAGTAGTCATTTCACTATTCCCTTGGTTATTAATTTTCATACCTACCACTCATACCGCCGAAATTGCAATTACGATATTGCCCAATTCTCTCATTACTGCATGGGCGTCAATGTAAATGTTGATATGGTGAGCATCCTTCATGCAGGGCAAAGCCTTGAGCCGCTACTGTATTGGTGTGCTCAGCCTTGCAGATTGTAGGTGAAAATCATATGATCCTCATTTCTGTCCATTTTCGTCCATTTCCACGAGCCCGATGCCTAGTAGTGTTGTATGCGGCATGTTGCGGGAGAAATTACAAAATATCGTGTGATACAAGATTGAGGATCTCCAAGGAATCCCGTTACCGGTCCTTGAATACATCACTTGAGTTGGCTGCAGACCTTTTTCTCTTGGGCTGTCATACAAAAGCATCTTTCGATGCAGGTAGGGAAGGATGGGATTATTCTTCCGAGCCATCTCTGAGACTAAAATTTGCCCATGAAACACCACATATGATACCCCCACTACATAGTAAGGTCCTATATTAAAGTTTGGGTAAGGCACTGAGACGTGAGTGCGGTCAAGAACTCGGTGAGAAGAGTGCAGCTCTTGCGGTCAAGTTGTGATTGGCTCAAGATCATTGATGAACTCGGTATAATTATAACCATGAGTATGACGTGCGGTGTGCTCAAAAGATTTCTGTAAGGCTGTGCCCATCCGCTGCAACGGTTACTTGCGTTTTTGGGGGCCATGCTAGACTTCGGATAAAGAGCCTGGCGAGAAAGAGGCGGGAACACTCTCCAAGCTATCTGGCCTGATACACCCAGCAATGAGCCGTCTGACCAAGGGAGATGAAAGCGCCACCTTGCACGGAGAAATTGGTGCACTCTAGCGGATTTAAATTCAGTAAGAGACGGAAATATGGATGTAAATAGACCGAAAAAATCTTTACTACCAATAATTATATGAAAATGACGCCCAACCGTGTCGACATCGTACTTCAATTCCCCATTTTCGGTCCAATTCTAGCCAATATGGTGCAAATTCGTGGTTGTGACACGGGGCTGAAAAGAGAGTGCGGGAGAAGTGACCTTCGATGCATATGCAATCTACATGCTAATGCATGGGTAAATGCAGTGCAACTAGTGAGTGCATCTTGCATCTGCAAGCCATCCAAATTTTGTAGAGATTGAAGTGCATGAACTTTCCAGCGTATAGCTACAAAAGATACATTTTGCATATGATATCGCTATATGAACAGGGTAATATAGCCAATATCCAAACGAGATTAACCAGCGCATGCTTCAGATACTTGAGATGCCTAATTGGTTGACAATTATCTCCTCGCGTCGCATCTCGACGCGATGTCGGGAATGCCACGGTCATCGACGTATTGACGTATCAGAATCCACCGATTGAAATTTTCGGTTCTGCTGATGATGTAGGCTGCAAATGTACGTAGCCGCCGCGACTCAGAACGCATGACGATGCTCCGGGAGACTTCCTGAACCCATGAAATGAAATTTTTTTAGTCTTGTAAGATTCCCCAAACCTCGGAATGCTCCTTTGATTGGCAAGAAATGAAGGAAACACGTAGATCTTCGAGTGGATATTTATGATTTTGACTTCAAAGCCTAAGTACCACGCGACAAATCTCAGATTCATTTCATATATTGTGCAGCATTGCAGCAGTGAAGTAGGTCCGCAGAAGGTCACGTTCCCAGGATTCTTCCCAAAAGTGGCCGCAGGTCCTAGGATTTCCCTTTTGTGTCCGAGGTAAAAAAAAAAAAAAAAAGGTTAGACTAATCACGTAGCAGAACGATATCGAAAATATATTTCCGAAAATTAGGTGTTGTCCCCAAAATGCAACATGAGCAAATGAAGTACTTTGAAAATATGAGGACACACACAAACAAGTGCCACCGGATTCGACGCCGGAAGTCCCGCAAAGCGCAGCTACCGTCAAATCAAAACAACCGCTTGGATCGTGGCGTGCTTGAGTATGTGTTTTGAATAACATAGAACAGGAATCCTATCGCGAGAAATTAGAACTTACAACAGGCGGTGTATCAATTTTGAATTGTGATTGATGATAGTAGTTCCACTCGCCTTTCTCAAATAAAATAGAAAGTTAGATAGTTACACAGATATTGATCTCGGGAATTGAATGTGGATGAGAATTGAAAATCGTTCTTTATTGTTCAGGGAACAACGTTGTTGTTCACTAGGCGATACTTTACGAATATAAGGCGAAGAGGATAGATAGAGTTTGTGAGACAGCAGCAGGGTTAGGAAGAGCCCGAAAGTATTATTATTCTGTGGAACGATCGATGGATCCATAGAAATACGGTATTGGATCATTTCTTTTCCTTCTAGAATTTTACAACGCGGCTACTTGAAAATTTCGACCCCATCGATCAACCCCTTCATCGCTTCGCCAAAATCCCTCGGCGTCAAAAATGCGTGTACTCTGTACAGTGAGTTGTTTGTGTAACACTCACTTAAAAAGCTAAGGAAATGGGAAGCCCGGAACAACTTTCCTGCACCGGCAGGCGTCAAGAAAATGTCCGAGATAGGCACAGTCAAAATTTGCACGACCACACCAGATATTAAACCACGCCACTAGAAAAGAAAAAATTGTATGGTAACTGATTCAATACATAATATTATTCGTTCGGAATCGCCTCCTACGGCTTCAGGAACAGCTTCCGCGAAACTTTCTGATACCAATCAAGTCACCTTGGTCTGTTTCCTTTTACGATCTTGGAACGAGCATACCATCTCTTTCTGGTCTATGTCGCTAGATCATTAGTTACAAACTGCTTTTGCTTGAGCCCCTTTCATCTTAAAATGCAGCTGAGGGTGCTCCACCAAAGGCTAGCTAAACCTCCTTGGATCTGAGAATTCTTGAACCCTTCCATCCAAACTTCCCAGCTACGAGGTCCCTACAATGATCGCCATCACAAAAATGGGGTGCTATAACAAAACGTGGCAGGGACCGTTTTTCTTCCTGCGAATTGATTTCGATGTAGCCAATCGACCTGATTGTTGTTGATCTCTGCTTGCTGTTTGACCCATTTTAAAACTTACCTGGCTCACCTTGTTGATTAAATCATTTGGCTCCATCTAATGATCCCTAGACACATTTAAGGACGCGAAGACGCCAAGGTTCATTTCCTTTGGTATGGGTCTTGAATGGAACTTTTCGAAGCTTTCATTTCTTCTCTAATCCATGTTCCTATGCCCCCAATTCCGCGGCTCCAACGGTCCTCTGTCCAAGAGACCCGATCCTCGACCCATTATTGATGGAGAGGCTTGCTCGGAGAATAAATCCGAGGTTTGCAATCGTGCTACTTGCAACTTGTTCCAATTTACACGAAAATTGGGCCACTTACTGCAATGGGTATCATGAGTTGAGCTAAAAGAAGATAGAAAAGCACCTTTTTGGTTACCTTACTTACAACTGGCTCTACAACGGCCAAAGTTACCAAACGCAGTTTACGCTTAGTATGACTGTTGTAACAGCTTCACCAACATGAGGCTTAAGGGACACATACGTATGTATGACTCGGTGATCGATTATTGGTGCCTTGGATATATCAAGCATTGCGTTACTGCTTAGCCAAGATACCAATTGCTTCAACCTATTGAATAATCCTACCACATCTGCTTAGAAATCAGCGTCAGATCACATGTGCCTGTTATCGAGGATAGGTATCTGTACAAACTACATTTCGACGGTACAAATACGAAAACCCCTCCGATCGAGTAAGCGGGAAAGCTGTGCTACAAGGGATAGCTAGCGGGTATCTTACTTATGTTACCGTTCCTTCATGGCCGCATGGCCCTGTCTTTTTTATTTATTTTATTCCATGAGGATCCCATCATTCTATCATCCGAAGAATCAGCCTTTTATGTATTTTCCGTTCCCTTAGGTAATGCGGTAGACTCCCCCTGACTAGTTTTGACTAATTCTCTAAACGAAAATAATAAAAGTCATTTGATCAGCAAGACCGGATGGCTGGTCTGCTCATCTTTCAATGAATCCTAAACTATGTAATCGAGGATGTTCTCTAGGCTCTAGCTGGCGGGAGGCACAAAATCCTAAACAGAAGCTAGGCAGAGTCGCGACATGGGCCCAGTACAGGGCTCACTTTCCACTGCTCTGGTCTCGGGACAAGACCCCTAGTATTAGCCAATAAATTCGGGCAAACCAAGTCTTTTGTCTTTTCAGCAGGCAGGGTGGCCATGCCTTATCCTAGTATTTCGAGTTTCAATGTAACACAAACCACTTCCCGTAGTTGTGCCTGTAACAGCGTTCTGAGGGGGCAATTGCGATGAAGCTACAGTACAAGAGCCGCCTGTAAGTCAAAATACAGGAATCAAACATAGTATACTAATAATAATTTTGCACATGGTTTTTTTGATCTTCGGGATTAGTTGACCCTCGGTGCCTCGCCAGCACCTGCTGACGTTTTAGCCGTTGAAATGGCGTGGGTAAATACAAGGTGGTATCAGTGGCCTAATGATTAATGAGCGTAATGTTCGAAATGGTGAAAATTGAAAATGCAAAAGAAGTGTAGAAATCGTGCGAATAATGTAGCTGCCCGCAACACATTGTAAAGTCTAATCCTGCCTCCTCGATATATGATCAGGAGAGCAGGCAATGCAATAAGCTTTTCCAGGAAAAATGAGCCCTGAAAGAAACTGGAGAAGAGCGGCACCTGGACTCTTCGGAATGTCACTCGCATCAGCTGTCGTGAGTTGGAACGTTAAGGCTGGGTGGGTGTTTCCGCTCAGCGCCTTCTATTGCGACTCCAAGTTTACATGAGGAAATAATCGACCTGGAAGCAAATCCCGGCACCTTATGATTACACGCACTAACCACTCAGACGTCTTACTTTGGAAAGGCTATACCAACGTATATTCCGACTTTGGACTTCTACAGCAAAGCATTGCCGATGAATGAAACATATGAATCTTGTATAGGTTTAAGCATCGCATGAAGTGCTTCTTTTGGATAAGCTTGGCAATGTCGGAATACCAAAAGCGAACACGAGGGGAAAAGCTGAAGGTTAGAGTATCATCCAAGGGCATCTATGCCCTTGAAGATTACTGTATGTTGAGTACAAGTTGGAATAACACAATACGGTTATCACACGTTTCCGGCCATGACTACAGCAAACACCACAGCCTTGATGACTTGTCTAGGTTCTCTCCCCTGCCTTGTCGAAGTGCTATCCGGGGTGATCTTCACCCAATAATACAGTGCATATAACAATGATAACATCATATCGTTTCCCTTTTACAACCTTGGAAGCTCTGCATCCTCCCATCTGGAAATTGCCCCTTGTATGCTGTATGCATATATCTATAAAAAATCCGATTCCTATTTTGGTATAAATTTAGCAACTTCCTAGATGTATAATGTAATAATATTATTCAGGTTTAAATATTTTTTATATTTTTATATTGTCATCCACCATTCATAGCGCCGCCGCAAATAAAAGCAAGAAAAAAAGAAGAAAAGAGAGAAGAAAAAAAAAAGAAAAAAAAAAAACAGGCCCCTGCGAATGAGTCTACGCAGTATCATCTTATTTCCCTGATCCACGATACTACTGGACCCAAGACCTAATCCACCCAACTTTCCAAGTGGTGACAGGGCAGGGTTCCCTCCATGTGAGTACTCCGTAGTGCCCTGCAAACAATATCTGAATAATCGTCCCTCTTTAAATTCTCCCTCATCTTTAGCCCAACGGGTCACGGAGACAAATGCCGGAGCGTGGTGGATACGGTAGTACCGTCAGATACACGGCTTCTAGCACAGAGGCCCAAACCTGTATACGCCCCATAGAGACAACGCTCAACATGGACTTAGCATGGGAGGGAATGAGCCACGACTGTAATAATAGAGCAGGTTCTCTACCCTCGTCACCGCCTGATGAAATAGCATAATCAGAATTGTATTAAAGTCGGTGCCGCAGCTACCCACTGCATCTGATTATACTTCTCAAGGTCTCCATCCAGCGGTCAGCTACATATTTCTTACCTTGGTACTCATCATTTTACAACTGTGTTATTTTCTTCCTTCATAATAAAGCAAAAGGCCTGCTGCACCTTTTTTGCTTTTTTCTAACTATCCATTTCCCCATGCATCTACCCAATTCAATCATATAAAGTTTGATTACACAACATAAAAGCCAAACCTATGAATTACAATATATAAAACTTACTCCCACCTTTGAAACATCGAACTTTCAGGATTTCACTCTCTCGTCGAACCATTCTAAAAAATTATAAGTCTACCACGATACTACAGAAAAACAACCAGTTCGACTTTTCGACTCCTCATCGAAGCTCTATAGAGAGGTAGCGGACATGCATTCCGCGGCAGGAGAGACGGGAGCGCGGAGGCAGACCCCTCCCTTTCCCTTGAAGCAGATGACAATATTGGGTAAGTTTGTGTGATCTCACTGTGGCCTGTATTGCTGTAGGGCAATAGCTAGTCCAATTGCACAGTCACTAATCCATACTCTAGCACTATGTCGAATCTGCGAACCAATTGCTTTCATGTCCATTTTCCCTTATATATATTTCATGGTCAAGGATTTCCACATCACCGATAACGATGCCCAAATATTCATGTACTGTGGCATGGTCACATCGGCTTTCGCTTTTGCAGAATTCTCCTCTGGGGTGGCTTGGGGTCGATTGAGCGATAAAATTGGACGAAAACCTGTTCTGCTTACCGGACTTGCGGGTACGGCTTTGAGCATGCTAATCTTTGGATTGTCGCCCAATTTGCCAACAGCACTGTTGGCACGCGCGCTGGGCGGTCTCTTGAACGGGTATGCTTCCATGTTTTCCATTCCTCCCTTTATTGTTTGAGGCAATAATTCTGATGAATTGCTTCTTCTAGAAATATTGGCGTTTTGCAGACCACTGTAGCCGAGATGGTGACGGTGAAAGAACATCAGCGTAAGTGATCTATCATTTTGGGTTTTGGAGCCTCGTTCTGACAAGTCATAGCTCGCGCCTATACGATCATGCCATTTGTCTGGTGTCTCGGGTGAGTCTAAACTAATTCTCAGCTCGTCAGCTCTCAACATTTTTATGCTAATATTACAATTTGTAGATCCATATTAGGCCCGTCCCTTGGAGGCGCACTGGCGAGACCCGTAGTCAATTGGCCAGGAACATTTCAGCATGGATCGATTTGGGAAAAATTCCCCTACCTTCTTCCCAACCTCGTTTGTACAGTTGTCGTAACTTTCGGAGTAATTGTCGGATTCTTATTTTTGGAGGAAACGCATTCGGAAAAGAAATATCGTCGGGACCCCGGATTAGAAGCCGGAAAATGGATCATCAGCAAATTCACACGATGCGCCGAATCAAAGAATAGTCGATGCGAAAAGGTTGCAGAGTCGGACGAGATTCTTCCATTGTTGACTGGTGATTCAGAGGATCAGCCACCAGGATATCGAACAACCCAAGGTTCACCTACACTTTCATCAACTGGGACTTCCAAGGACCCGCAGGAACCCTTGGATTTGAACGCACATGATCAATTCGTTGTTCCTGCAAGAACTAAACCTGCAGCAACGAAGGCTTTTACGAGACAGGTCGTCATCAATATTATCGGTTATGGTATTTTGGCTTAGTAAGTTCCACCATCTCCACGTTTTTCCTGCACAAGCACACGAATTGAGTAACTAACCCGAGATTTCCAGCCACACGATGACTTTCGACTCCATGCTCCCAACAATGCTTTCCTACAAAAGAGAGGAGGGTGCTCCACCATTCCCAGAACCTAAATTACCTTTTAAGTTTGTCGGCACATATGGCATGAGCTCCTCAGATGTCGGAGTAGTCCTTTCGGTTCAAGGGCTCTATTCCATGATTGCTACAATCTTCTTATTCCCAATTGTCGTTCGACGTCTTGGAGCTTTGACTTTGTTCAGAACCATGTCAATCTCCTACCCGGTCCTCTACATTGTTACACCTTACTTGGTCTTGCTTCCGGAGAATCTTAAAACCGTCGGGTTGTATGCAGTTGTCATCTGGAAATGTACTTTCTCAACCATGACTTACCCAAGTAATGCTATTCTATTGACTAATTCAGCACCATCGCTTTTGATGTTGGGAACTATCAACGGTGTCGCAGCATCAACGGCCAGTATTTCCAGAGCCTTTGGACCCACCGTCGCAGGATTCCTCTTGTCGGCCGGTGCCAACTTAGGATACTCGGGACTTGCTTGGTGGTGCAGTGCCATCATTGCAATGATCGGTGCCATAATCAGTCTCTACATGACTGACAAGGGCGGAAGAATGGATGTTGACGAAAAGAGCGAAGAAGACCAGGAGCAAGCATTCAACGACGAAATGCTTGATCATTGTGCTCCAGATACTGGCATCGCCGCTGGCGCCGAGCTAAGGAGCACGATTGCCGATAATGAGATGATACGTTGATCATTCTTATCGATTCACGACTTATGAAATTTCTTTCCTTCAATTCTCTAAGATTGCTCCTCTGAGGGTATCTGTATAAAAATTACTTTAGGCCATTATGGGCCATTCCTTCGGGGTTCTTGTTTCGATGTTAGATATCCCCACTATGCCTTTGAGCGCTATACATCACGATGATGCTATTTTATATTTGGGTTTTCTTTTTTGAGGGGGCGCAATTGGAGCTATAGGGGACACAGATATGGGGTGTTTGCGAAAACGGTTTTGTACCTCGCAGGATGGGGGGAGTTCGATAAAAGGGAGATATCAATATCGCACTACCTGCTATGGATGGGGCACAGGATGCAATTTCAATTGCAGATAACTTTTTGGCTGGCTTGGATGAATTAACATATAGTCTTGGCTTGCCTTGCATGAGGTATGGCGTTTAGGTAGTCTTTAAGATTTGTGAACGGCATGAGCTATTTAGTTTTAATTTAATTTTCTCAAACATTTTGATGTTGAATTTGCTTTATGAATACATACATGAATGATAGGTGAAATTTTACCCCTTCTTCGGATTGATCTTCACTGCATGTATGTAACCCCCCTTTTTCTTCAGGGAATCAAACTTTACTTTGACTAGACATCCCGTGCCAAAGGATTTTACTTGATGCTATCGAGTCAACAAATACTGATAAACTATTTCACCCACCTTCCGTGTACAAACAAGATGGACTAGATTATCTTGAATAAATGTATTCGATTGGTCGAAGCTCTTATCATTTAGCTCTTCCCATCGGCTATCTATGAATGACATTTAGCGGAAATCTTTACCCTGGCTTAGGCTTTCTAGGTACTCGAGTAGATGCAACGAAATGTTCAATTCATGGATTTTCTTACATCTAGTTTGTACATTTCGAATCACAGGTCAAGGAAACTCCACGCAGATTATAGAGGAAGACGCGGCTCTCATTCAATACTTTGATATATAATGATTCTGTGAATAATGGAAAGAAACCTTCTGTTAGAAGTGCGATAACAAAACATCTGACGATTTTTGCCAAGGGACCGAAAGATTACAAAGCTGCAGTATCACTTTGAGATTTATCATTACACAATCGCAAGGTCGGAGGTTGAGTAAGAAGCAGGATGAGAGAATAGACAGTGATACGGGCCACTATACTCAATCGCATGCGCGACTTCGATTTATGACAACAGAGTAAATCCTCGACGTTTTCCAGCCTCGGGAAAGATACACTACACACGGATGCGCGGCCGACGAAGTTGCGAAGACAATTAGAACGATGAACCCCCACTCGCCATCTGCGAACTCAAGTAGTTACCCAAACAAACGAGCAAGACATAATTCCCCAGAGCCTTCTAGTACATCTGCTACGGTAGCAAAGAGTGATAGTCCGAGAATTACATCAGATGAAATTGTGCCTGCGGAACCAATACCAGTAAAGGCTGAGGGAATTGGGGGTGCTAAGGCGGGACAAAGCAGCAGTTTTCGCAATGTGAGCGCTTGCAATAGGTGCCGCTTGAGAAAGAATAGATGCGATCAGAATTTGCCCAGTTGTGCAAGTTGTGAGAAGGCGGGGCATAAATGTGTGGGCTATGATCCGATTACCAAGAGAGAGATTCCTAGGAGGTGAATTTCTTTACGTTTTTTTTGTCGTGAGGATTGATTGAGGTGTTGAGAGCTAATACACGAATTTGGCAGCTATGTATACTATTTGGAGACAAGAACAGCACACCTCGAATCCTTACTATTGCAACATAATATTGCGTTTGCGCCAGCCGAAGTCCTTGAACACTCCCCAAAGCCAGGGACAGATCCTGCGGTTGTACAGACTCCTAGCGATGATGGCAGGTCGGTTTTCAATGGAGACACGGCACTTGTGCGGAAGCAGAAGCAAGACGACGTGACATGGAATAAGAAGCAGGATGAGTCCGAGAAGGTGGACAAGATGATGTCCAATATTGAGAGTGTTTCCGTCCAGGGAGCTTCAGACAAGAGATACTTGGGCTCGACCTCTGGTATATCATTTGCGAGGGTGGTGTTTGCAGCGGTGAGATCTTCCGTCTCGGGCGCGGCTAGTGATACGAGCGGTGTTAGGCCTTCGCGACCACCTGGAAGTTCGAAGACTGCTGCCCAAGGGGGGACTTCGATGCGTGATTCATTCTTTGGTTTGCATACAAAACCTACAATTAAACCAGTGCCATTCCCTGAAAAAGACGTTGGGAAGAGATTGGTGGACTTTTATTTCGAGCATGCAAATCCACAGATACCTATATTACATCGAGGAGAATTCATGAAAATGTTTGAGGAGGCATACGCAACTGGAGAGAACAGAGTTAGGACACCCCGAGAACTCTATATGCTTAATATTGTGTTTGCAATTGGTGCTGGAATCTTCCTTGGCGACACAGGCGTTCGATCAGGTGCGGGAAAGAATGTTGATGGTGAAAAGTCAAATGGCGCAACTAGCGGAAAGCAAAGTCAGCCTGAGGAATATCACGCTTCAGCAATCGTCCATCTCGAGGCTTGTCTCAGCTCCTCAGTCGATAGAGTCGATGGTTTTGGTGGGGGTTTGGAGGAACTTCAAGCTGTTCTGCTTCTAGCTGGGTTCGCGCTGCTAAGACCTGTGGCTCCTGGTTTATGGTACATTATTGGAGTAGCGGTTCGGCTAGCAGTCGATCTGGGTCTGCATTATGAAGATGGAAAGGATATCGAGGTTCCAGTTTTGGAGGCGCCTGGGGTAAAGAAGGAAGATCCGGAGACTGCAAGGTTACAACGTGAACGTGCGATGCGAGAACGAGGTCGTCGTGAATATATCCGCGATTATAGGAGAAGATTGTGGTGGTGCACATACTCCTTTGATCGACTTGTTTCCACCTGTGTTGGGAGACCATTTGGAATCACCGATCAAGTGGTTACAACGGAATTTCCCTCTCTGCTCGACGACAGATATATTACCCCGGCTGGTCTACAAGACCCTGAGGTTGTTGGGACGAGCTACAAGCACGTGGCATATCATTATTTCCGACTTAGATTGCTCCAGTCTGAGATTCTACAAGTATTACAACATCAACAGGCATTGCATGCGCGAGCAGGTGGTGCAAATATGCGCAATCCTTTTATGCACACGCAACTGCCATCCCCTTTCCTGGTGAAATTTGATAGTTTCCGTTCTTGGCGTATCGATATCGACAAGCGTCTATGGGAATGGAAGACATCGGCTCCTACTAAACGGGAGATGGGTGTCGAGTTCTCCACGGACTTTCTGGAGCTCAACTATTGGCAATGTGTCATCATGTTGTATAGACAAAGTTTGAGTGTACCGCCAATGTTTGAAGGAGAATTTAGTACGAGTGAAGAGGTGGAAAGTCCCAGCATACTTAATGTAGAGCTGAGGGAAGATGAAGAAAGGGTCTTTTTGAAGGTTGCGGAGGCGGGCCAAAGAGTACTGAGATTGTACAGACAATTGCATAGGGTGCGGTTGGTCAATTATACTTTTTTGGCGACGCATCATTTGTTCATGGCTGGGATTTCATTCTTGTATGCTATTTGGCATTCTAAGGTTGTCAGAAGTCGATTGGTAGGCTTACATCTATTCCTCAAATTTGAACATGGTTACTAATTATCTTTCTAGACCATGGATGAAGTTGACTTCACAATCCTGGCCGCAACGTCTGTTCTTGGGGATCTGATCGAGAAATGTCCTCCGGCTGAAGCATGTCGAGATGCATTTGACCGCATGTCGAAAGCTACCGTCCAGATGTGCATGTCTACTACTGGTTTCGGTTCCGGGGCTCAGCAGGGGCTTCATTCCAGACGTCCTCATCATTCTCAGTCACAACCAGATGATTACTTCAACGCCAATAGTTCTCGACTTCGGAAACCTCCGCAGTCTAATCGTCCAAAACCTCAATTCGACATGGGTCTCAATGACCTTTTTACTCCTCAACCTCCTGCTAACACGAAAGGACATTCTAGGGTGGCCTCTGGAAGTAACCAATCGAGGGGGGGCTTTGTCAATGAGAGGCCGCATTCCAGAAATAGCACTGGTTCGAATAATGCGGTCAAGACGGAATTTGATGCGTATAGAAATGATGCCAATTCATCACGAATCCCTTCACCAAACTTCGCCGTCTCACCTCCATTTAGTAATTTAGACAATAACATGAACCTTGATCCAAACCTCTTTCCTACCCAACAAAGTCCAGTGCAGGGATATACATCAGTGCCAGGTCAGGGCCAAAATTCCGAAATTTATCAATATGATCCTAGCAATGGAGCTGCTGGCAACAGCAATGCTTACAACTTTGATTTCCAAAATACGCCTGGGCTTGGGTTCTTAAATTATGCAGGTCCAGGATATGGTGGTATGGGAGGACCAGGCGAGGATGAATGGGATTTTAGTGGGTTTGATATGGGATTTGGAGAGAACTTGGGAGACGTAACGACGGTGGGAGGTGTAGGGGCAGGTGGTGGACCGGCGGGGATCAATTTGCTTGATGAGTATTTCTTTGGGACTGGAACGTAAAAGTATTGGAGTGGATCAAATAAGTTTTCGATAGATCGGTGGAAGGATGAAGGCGGGAAAATGAGAACTGGTCGTTTCCGACCGATTCATGAAGGCGTATTAAGGCATGGCGTTGGTGATTGATATGGGAGGGATCTCAAGATATGGGCTTTCCATTCTTGTACTAAGTTGCGTAGTAAAAGTGTGTAAAAGCTTGGAAGGGCGATGACTGGGACATTGGAAATAGGAAAAGGCGGGACGAGAAAGTGGTAAAGTCCCGTCATTCCGATTCCTGTACAGAGTGTACTATATTCACGAGTTCACGAGTCATATTTGTTGATTTCTTCCAGCAAAATATTGCAGGTGTGTACTGTATGATTTTGGCGGAGCAATGATTGGAATAGCAATGGCCTCCTTTGTGGTTTGTGCTGGTCTATTGATGTGAATCTATCTCATATAAGACCTTCCTACACAGTGGCGAGTAATTTCAACCAAAGTACTCCATTCGGATTAACTTTCCCCTGATTTTCCAACTTTATCCATGAACCAGGCTTTAACGCCGAGATTGAAGTATGACTTTAAGAATGGATATTCTGATACTTTCAGAATCTAGGTTGGGGAGAACCTATCCACCTCTTAGTAGAAAGAAAATATATTTTCCGACGACACTAGTACTCGAAATCTGTATTTAGATATCGAGCTTTCTATGTGGATTTATTTTATTTTATTATGAATGCAAGGAATATATTAGACTATAATTCCAAATCTTGAAAAATGAATAGTGTTGATAGTGTATTAACTTATTTACTATGAGGATCTATCTGTGAATGTTGCCAATTGTGGTTTGTATGAGCTGAAATGATATTAAAGGGGTTAGTCCCTTTAGCGAATGGGCTTTCACGTTTAAAACTACTTCTTTGGTACTGATAGCATCAAGGCTTTCGATATTATTGAGAGAAAATTGGATAATTATGAAACTATTTTTTAGCACTCTTCTCCACTAGTTTGGAATGTAGTCTAGATTTGAAAATTGTTCGGAAATTTACATTTGATCATTGTAAATCCCGAATTAGAGAAATTTCATACCCAATAACTGGATTGATATTCAAAAATAGCAGTGGAAACCACCAGACCCATTGAAAGGATCTCAAGCCTAACACCCCAAACACTTCAAACAACCCGCAAAAACCCTCGTCAAATTCCGACCTTCAACCTTCCCTTCAAACCCTAACTCAAACCTCACCAAACACATTCCCACCCCATCTCCCCCAACTCCACCAAACAAAACACAATCCAATCAACACACCTCCTCACCTCCCCCATCTCCATAATCCTCTCCCTCCCACTCTCAAATTGTCTCTTCAACTCAGGCCCATAGTATCTCCTTAATTCGTACATCCGACTCGGTAAATACATATTCCACCTCTCTTCTTTCCAATTCTTAGGCACTTCTCCCCTCTCTAAGTGTCTATATTTTGGCCGCAGGATATTTTCACTGTGTGAAATGAATTCATGCCACCAGGTTTCTGGTGCGCTGAAAATTTCTGTGAGGAGGTTTTTTATGGCGTTGGGGGAGTCGAGGGTTTGGGCGCGGTGGAGCCAGTTTTGGGGATTGTAGGTTGGGTGGGGAGATGGAGATGGAGATGGAGGGGTTGGGGAAAGAGTCGCTGAGGAATTTTTGTGGTGGAGGATTTTGTTGAAAAAGTTCTTCATTTTGATTTTGAACTGGGCTTTGGGAGTGCGGGTTTAGATTTTGCAGGAACTTGGAACGTATTGGGTATCAGGATGATATTTCTATAAAGCTGGGGGTTGTACATCAATCAAAGATTAGAGATTTGCTTGCTTTTTGCAGCTTGGTCGGGTAGTCATTTTGCAATTCGCGGATTCACGAATAAAGATACTGGTGTCAAAGAACACATTGTTTGCTACAGAAGTACCATATTCTGCTGTTCAATGGAGCTTCTGTTAATTGTGCAAACGTTGGATTGATTGGTTTTATTCAAAGCCCGAAGTAACATGAGAAAAGTAAGGTTTTCGTTTCTCCGTGAATGGTACTCTGATAATCGTATTCAAGCGGATAACTTTGCTGAATCATTGAGCTAGTTCTATCATGTTCAAAATAACCTATCAGCACCATCTCTGAAACTTGTCTACCTGATCCTTATTCCCGTCTATTGAGTCCCAATGACATACACAACCTCTTCACAATCACGTCTCTTGTAAACGCTCTCCATGAAATTTTCCCAACAAATATATATATAGATCTCACCGTCCAAGATCCACTTCCACTGGTGAGGCCAACTCCAATACGTAAATAACCACACTATTTCGCTAGCCATACCACCATCCATCCAATAATTTCTACTTCTTCTCAAAATTTGTTTCTACACCTTTTTTCCGTACATCAACTCCACGGGCATTTATTTGAGGTAGTTGTGCTAAAAGACTCAATAATGATGCCGAGGTTGAGTGAGTCGAATGTTCACGGCTGGTAGAATGAGTGAATGCATTTGACGATGAAAAAGTGAATTGAGCTAAATTCTCATGGAGGAGTTCCATTGCACTAGTATGTTCGGTATTTACTACTTTAGTGGGGAGAAGCTGGAGAGGCTGTAGGATTGTGAGGTTGTTTTTTAATTTGAATTTTGAATCGGTTGAGGTACTGGATTACTGTTGAAGTTGAGAAGTCCCGTGGATGTATTGATGAATCAGTCAGCGATGCTGGATGAAGATACTATTCACTTCTTTTTTAAGCACGGTTTGTTACGAACTATATTTTCACAGCCCTACTTCGTAAAATAATATATCAACACACCATTTTAATCTTCTTATTTTCAAGATGAATTTACAAATTGGCTTTCCTTAATGAATGCCCTGGTCCAATTCAGTCAATATATGATATTCATGACAGTTGCCGCAATCATCCAACCAAAAAAGTTAATGCTGAGTTGGGCTTTCTGGAATCCGGTGTTCCAACTAAATGATATTGCTGTTGTCTATAGTTGGGCAAGTTATCATTTTGTTGAGTTAATGTTATGCAACAGAAACTCGCCAGAACAGCCGCTATCCACCACAATACAGAGAGAATAATCACACTTGTGTCTGCGACCATGAATGTTCGTCTTGAGAATAGTCTTCGATAGTAGAATGATAATCCAATTTGAACCACAGAGACAGCACTTCTCCGGGACTAACAAGAACTATCTATTTCGAATTATAATGTTTGACACTCGCAGATCGGTTGTGCGGATGAAATAAACTTTGCCGAAATGCTATATAACGCCAAATCGAGCGATATCTTGTAATAGCCATCCAAATCCAGCTGCACATGCACCATCATAGTACCCATAATACATTTTGGAAATGTAATAATCTAAATGGAGACAGATTACCAGCGTGAGATAATCTACCTATCCAAAAAAGGGCCCGTCCAAAAATAGGAAGGCAATCATCGGTGCGAAACGGACTTCCTAGAAGTCGTTTTTGTGCATGTGATCTTGATCCCACAGCTAACCCAGAGAGGAACGGAAATACAACACAAATAATAACAGCAGCGATTGCATCTGAGTATAGTGGCATTATTAAATTTCTCCAAAGATGATATTACAAAGTATAGTACATATGTATCGAGTCGACTCGCTGCGGATCAGCTCACAGGGAAGAATTCTGTAATACATAATTCGAAAAACGTGAACGAAATTGAAGAATTTTGTTTCATTATATGTCACATACTCGAACTAATGGTGTAGTAATTTTGAGGTTAAGGATGCTACTTGCAACACACCCAAACTATCCTTCATGTTGGTGGAAGGGCGTTGACTTAAAATACTGCAATAGCACAGGCACATCTTAGAACTATCCTAATTCTACTCCCATTGAGAAAATTAAAATGTTACCTTTAGTAAAGGGGTAGGAGCTAATTGCGCTCGCATACATCGTTCCATAAGCCTTGATGTTGGTGACTTGTAGCAATGAGCAATTCGGAACGCACAAGGTCAAATTGATGGCACGTGAAACTGAATATTCTTCAGCTTATTTCAATACAATGAAAAATATGGGGCACCTTTCCCATGAGTTCGGAGCGAACTTTCGACCAAAGGAGTTAATCAAGTTTAGACACCCGAAGGAATGGGGGTATGCATGGAGGATCGGCATCCTGGTGTGCTTATTTTTGGGCCGAAGAGGAGATGCATGGCATTTTTCGGGTTCGTATAGATCTGATTTATAATATATGGTAAAACGGCCCGTACGTTCCAAGTTGGATATTTGCAAACCATGTACGTGCATTTACTGTCCCAATGTTCGTTCAACAAATGCCCTAAGACTGTGCCACCCGTATATTACCTGATTTGGAAGTCGGAGGATTCTTGGGCGAATGCGAGTTACACTGTCATCCCTCCGACCGTTTATAAACATTTCCAGTCGTCTGGGGGAAAAGAGCGCGCCTCTTTATGAGGGCCCAAAAGGTTATAAATCATATATTTCGAGACAAGGAGATAATGAGACAAGACATGTTGGTAGCGAATGAGCATAGTTATGTCATTCATGTTCCTAAGGTGCAGACACAGCGTCATAACCTATGGTCTTGGGAGATTTATTACACTAGGAATAAAATAATAGGTGTGTTTATTCGAAAAAGATAATTGTTTGCAGTTGGAAGCTGAGGCTCAACTAGTTCCTTCCGTTCGAGGCTTTAGTAACATTTTCACTACAGAGAATGTCCAAAAAGATCACCTAATTAAGAATCACCTAATTAAGAATCAGAATCGGAGAAGAAAACTGTGTAAGGAGACAAAAAAGAAAAAGCGCAAAATAAAACATACAACAGTGGGGATTCGCTGGTGGTCACCCACCCAACTACTAATCCACCGATCTGAAGCTTGTGTATGGCAGAGCGGACGGGATGCCCAATTCTCTTCAGTCTATGGTCGTATGTGGCAGTGAATTCTGTTTCGAAAGATATATACAAAGATAACGAGGGCAGAGCTCAGAGCTGGAAATATTTTAATCAAACTCTGCCGGACACGCACCAACGCTTGTTGATGTCTGTCTGGCACGAAGCTGAGGATTGAATGGTGTGTAAAGGTTGGTCAGTAACTCTCCTTGCAATCACACTTGCTAAAGGAGGGATAATATTTCTACGTAGTAGATCATTTCGGTCCATGTTGTGTTACCGTGTGCCACTCCTGGGGTCAAATCTAAGCAGCCTCGTCAACTCGATCACGTGATATATTATCAAAGTCGACGTCTCTGCTTCTAGGTAAGCGGTAAGCTCAAATCATGCTGGCGAAAACTTGATATATACATGACCAATTGCATATTCCAAAGTTGGAAGTGAAGCTATTGAGAGATCTTTCGTCATATCTTAGCTATCCCAAACTGCGGCTGGATAAGGTTAGTGTGGATAGTGAGTCAGGTTATTAGCCTACTGGTAAACTGTGGAAGTAGCATCGGAAGCTTGTATTCTATATACCTAGTTCCCTTATTGTATAGAATGCATTGAAACTATGTGTTTAACAAGTATACTGGAATTAGGCATATGACGTCATGACAGATTGTGGAGTTAGAACTGCCTCAAATTTTATCAATGCAAGCACTTTCATCTATCAACTAAGTTTACCGTTTTCGAGTATACCCTTCATTATTCGTCAAATATACTGGTGATAAACACGAGTGTAATGTCGATGGTGGTGCTTATTTGACCGATAAGTTTATCTGAGCCATAGCATTGGAACTGGGAATGTTGTATTTTGGCAAGCAGTCCTTGCCTAGTTGTTGCCATTTCAAGCAATATCATAAAGCTTAATTTAGGGCTGCATAAATAGAAAGGGCACAGACTCCAAATGTTTAGTTGTTAACATTCAAGTCATACAGAGAGGGAAGGGTTGATTCATTTTGGTCTGACGAATGAAGCTACCTAGTTTGGCATTTATATTGATTGCAGTTGCACCTGCACTTCCATTCCCTAAAAACCTACACAAGCTAAGATCTAGCTCACTTCCGTCATCATGAGTGAATACCAGTGCCATTTTACAAGTATGCCTCTTTTCTACATATCTCTGTATACAAAATTCAGGTTTATTTTATCGTCAAACCATTTGGAAATACCCACAAAAAGAATCATTACTATGCCGGCAATGCTATCTCAGCCGCCACTGCCAGGTGTAGAAACCCCAAATACAACAGCATCACCTCTTCTCAGCTTGTACCCTGAACTTCGCCGCATTGTCTTCGGACATGTCCTTCTCGAGCATCCCGAATGGAGCATTACGACTTGGACTACTGGCAGTGATAAATCCTTGCAATACTTCGATACCAAGACCAAAAAAACAATCAATCCGAGAATGGCCAAGCCTCAAGTGCAATTAATGCTTGTTTGTAGGGCAATCAATATAGAATGTCGAGATATGATCTGGAAATATCGCTTTTTCGTTTTTCTTCAAACTCCTGAATTCTATAGGCTCTTTCGCGGGAATAATGATGCTTTTTTTAAACTCAATCGCATGAAGAGCATCTCGAACGTGGAGCTTATATTTGATTACTCCTCACACAAAAAAAAATGTCTGATAATGTCCTACTTAGAGGGAAAATATTCAACGCCCTGCGAGATCACCAATATATGGCAGAACTTGAAACGAATGAAGGTCTATCTATATAATTCTCACCCCGACGAGAATGATGTGTACGAACACTTTTCTCCTGAAGCCATGGAACAAGTTCGCAAACCCAGAGATTATTATGAGAATGGTGAAAACATCTTTGTTCTGTTTTTGCGGTTGCTTAGGTTGGCTGTTGATAAGTACTGGCTTCCTGAATATATTCCGCAGGCCGACGGTTCGAGGAGAAAAGTTGAGCGTATTCTGGATTTTGACTTCAACTGGAACACTTACCACTACACTATTCATGAGAAGAACTGGGATACAATAAGCAGTATCTTAAAAGCATGCCATCATTCTTTTGGTGGTGGAGAGTTATGGGCTGGTGGTGTCTTGTGTTGGAAAGACAACGTTATGCAGGCACATATGAAGTCAATTGAGGATTTGAGGACACATTTTTGTAACAACAAATCTATCAGGAGACAATGCAACAATCAATAGCTCAATATTAACGGGACCACGGGACTTTCGTAAGTTGAGAAATATACAGCACAGTATTCGCTTCGGCTAACGATTTGAAAATCTACTTAGTAAATTTTGAAGGAGCACAGGCTACACGAAGCAAAATAGAGAAACTGGAAGAATGATGATTGGGAATGAGGGCAGGAGAGTAGTAGTAGAATGGGGAGTTGGATAAGTTTAGCACTTTCAAGTCCAGAAGTTCTTATAAAAATATAATCCCTAGTCCCAAATTCTAAGATCTTCATCGTAAGCTGTAGTAGTGAAGAGTGGCTTTATAACCTGAACACTCAAACCTACACTTGTCACTTAGATCTTCAATGCATACTTTCCTAGTTTAATCATATCTTAAGAGTATGTAGAAATGGGGAAGATCTTCTTTTCCATGCTCTAACGTTTTTATAAACCCGTATCTTTCAACCGTATGCTCACTTCGCCATCTCAATCGACAAGTCAACTTTCTACAATACGTTTCCGATTATCTCCGAATCCGATGATCTCTATTCTAACATCAAGTCTATACTTATCTAGTCTGCTGTAGTAGTAGTCTTAGAGCAGTCCGTCATCACCTACTGTCTAACTAGCGCAGATATTCACTTCCCCATAAAAGTCGCACCGCGCACCTTCTCCATTCTTCTTCTTTTCCTTATTTTTATCTAATCTGACATTACTACCTACTACATTTATTAATATGTATTTCATTTTCATCAACACCTGGCCGGGTTGTTCACATTTATTAACTATATCAAGACACTGTATTCACTATTCTCATATTCACTCATATTTTACGCATCAATATCAAACTCCAATAAGCAATAATACGGCATCGACCACACTTCTACCCCTTCATTATCTTACAATCTCGTCAAAAGAAACGTCAACCAAATCCAGTTGCGGTCAATACGTCGGCGTACACAGCAACTATTTATTGCCTCCCAAGCTTGAACCCGAAAAACATTACATCAACTGGACATCAGCATTCGAGTTTTTTTTTAAATAAATCTGAACCGGGGTTTTGACAATAAAAACATTCTTGATCGGTTGCCGAATCCATTTCAAATATCTAAATACCGAAAGCTTTTAAAGAAAAACCGCATCGATGGTCAACTTCTTCGGCCTCCCGATGGAGATACGCAGAAAGATTTTTCGGTATTCCATCATCGAACCGAGGACCCTAGATATGAGTGCGCAGTTAATGAATCGGTCGAAAATCACTCCTTATACATTTCCGCACATCGGACTCATCGATTCGAGAAATGGTGTCACAGACGACGATCGAATGCCGGGAAGGGAGTTTATTCTCGTCAGTAGGAGGGTTTATGAGGAGGCCAAGCTGGCTCTAGCTCAAGAACTTACATTCTATTGGGATAAGCCTAAGCGATTCCTCCATGATTGTGATTCTTGGGGTGATTACTTGTCCAATAACGTCCGAATGGTAGAATTCGCAGTGACGCCTTTGATTACAAGGTGGGGATTTGCCGAACACTCACACGCCCGATGTAAACAAGGAATACATGAACGGGCCACGTGCAAGACTGGGTTATGGGAGACCGAGTGGTGGCACCAGGCATTCTGCGTCCTCGACTCATTTGAAAGTATAAGGCTCTTCGAGTTGATTCCTTGGAAGGAATCGTGGAGTAACATTGGGGTTTTGAATATGTCGCGAGCTCTTGCATGTCTTAGCGATGTGATAGAGACTGAAGATGGTGGTGAAAAGCAGAAGTGTTATGAGGCTATAGTATGTGAAGCGAGACGGGATGGGCCCGTGCCAGACCCAAGCAATCCGATCTACTGGGAGCCCCTAGACGGTTTGAATTCTCTCAATCATCAAAGATTTGAACAATTCTTGGATATGCTCAGAACTGTCAGGGCTGGGCGTTTTCTGGAGAGAGAAGACAGACGAATCCTAACAACTGTCACTGTCCGCGTGAATTGGCTTAGCCACAGCTATGGGAAGAACAAATATTACTGGATGACCCGGAACGATACGTCGCGAGTGATTAACAGGATATATCAGGCATTTGGTGTAAGAGCCGTGACCGACAACGTAGCTTTTTGTGGCTCTCTTGACGATCGTTCAATCCTGAGGCCGAGGATGGCGAATAACGTTAAGAACTGCGAGCGCCTCATAAGAGAGAAAATTCCGATTGAGGAAGAGCCTTATCCTCTTGATGACATGTTCTCGGAAATGCGGAATGACAAAAAGTTTCAGCGGGGTGGCTTGTATTCCTCCAACTTATTGTTCGATCGTGTTGGATCGAGCGTGCCAACCTCGCTTTATTATTACAAAAAATCCAAACAATCTATAGATCGCAATGCCGCCAACTCGTATCAAAAGCTACGACAATACAATAGAAGAATGGTTCGCGCGGGAAATTACAACAGTTCCAACGGTTTTCTTCCGTCCAAGAAGATGAAGTTGTTGACATTCAACAACCAGGAGCTCCAGTTCGTAGACGAAGGTTGTGCCGAGGCCTACATTACTAGACCACTTATACTAGTGAAAACACTTTTTTACACCAAAACTCATCTACTTTAATAAACGATTATATTTATAAAAACAATAGAATAATCTTTTTAGACTGTTAAATTGTAATATTCGATATAAAATAATAATTAAAAATCTATAATTTATTTTTGTGATTTCTTTTAAGTTATTGTAACGATACTATACTGGAGGCAGCGGCTGCCTGAGGTTTCATCTGGTTGGTAGTTGTGGGTTAAGGCTTTATCACTGGTATTCACTTGGAAGTGAATTCGTTACTAGATCAAGTAGAATGTAGGTAAACTAATTGATAACTAAGTTGAGCACGAAGCTCCTAAACTATGAAACTTATTCTAACTATATACTAAACGTTTCTCTGAATGCTAGCTCTGCTAGCTGGCTAGCAGAGCTATCACATTACGTGATATCCTATTGGCCTCAGGACACTAATCCTGGGACGATTCTTATCCTAGGATAATATTAGACGTGGTTCGTGACAGAGAGGTGGAGAGCTGCAGGGAATTGGGGATACGAGTTTTCGGTATAGGATAGAGGATGCAGACAGAATACAGGATGTAGAATACAAAATATGAATTGCGGCTATAGGATCTTTAGAGGGTTTTTTGGCTGAGGTACGGATTTGAATTGATTGGGATTGAGATTGTACTTTATTAGAAGAACGATAGATAGAAAGTAAAAGAATGAAAAGAGGTATAATAAGAGATGAAAAGGGGGATAATAAGAAGGATATATTAAGATCTTATAATAACAAAATAACCTTAACTTAACTTATTTAGTATCAAATACTCGAATCAGTAATAAATAAATATAATAATTCCTTCTTCTTAGATCTCTAGAAGTCCAGAATCTTACATAACCTCAACGATGCACCTAGAGATCACTAGTACGAGTACCGGATTCAAAAGATACTATATTATAATGCAAATGAGTAAACTCAGTACATAAGCCTAAAATTAAAGCAAAAGCAAACTCTTAATAGCAATCATCATTCTCCTTATTCATGTTTGGTGTTTAAGCGATGTTGGTATGACTCGTATTGAGGATTTTGTTGGTGGGAATTTATGCAGTGGGGTTGCGGGGTATGTAAGATTGATAGGGATTAAGATAGTTTGATGTGAATGCAATGTGATGGTGCAATGAATGTACTGGGCTCCGATATTGATTGCTATTTATTATGAATGTTTGTTGTGATTATTTTCCTGTTAGTATATTGATGATATTGATGTTTAAAGTTTTTTTTAATGCTCTTTCCTTACTTCCGATCTGTATAATAACCTATTAGACTAGATCTAATTCTTCAAAATCCACTTTCTTCTCTACCCCCACGCTCGTCTACTAGGCTTGGTGGATGTAAGATTTAGGAAGTTGTCTAATCTAATCATTCTCTGTAAGTAGACTAAGTACTGCCTACTGCGCGGAGTATATCTTCGTCGATAACTCGGAGGATTTTAGATATCCACTGCTAAGTTCAACTATATAATTTGATGATTTCCATGTTTTAAGTTGATTTATAAGGAGAGCTTATGCAGGGAAATTTTTAGTATATGGGATCCCGCGCAAATGGCCCTAAGGTTATATAGAGATGAACATTAAAATAAGAATAAATAAATTAAAAGCTATTTTATAAGATTAAATCAGAGGAGATCTTTTACACTTCTATTTGTTCTATGTACTAGTAGTACCAGTACCTATTCAAACATACAATACTCATAACTACGAGTAGAATGAAAGACTTTAATTAGGAGTAAATCTATAACTCCATTAGATTGTCAAGGTGAGAGAAGAAGAATCAAAGATGTTTCGAGGAGTAAAGAATTATTAATCTCTAATTAATATTTTCTCTACTAATCTTACACTAAATAAATTTCTCTACGCTAGCAAGACAGCAAATGTATTTCGTTTTGATAAAGATGTATTTCATCATCAAAGAGCTTGTTTTTCCCTCCTTTTGTTATCTGTCTAGTTAAATTTCCACCCGCTAATTAAAGAAATTTGTTAATTTCATCATTTACAAAGTGACATTTCTGTATCAGCTCTATATGGGAACATCGAAATCCGGCTACAACGGCCGTCTTTCTTGAAAAGTTCATCTTAGACACTACAGCTCATGCGGTACGGCCAAATGTTGATATGATACACGCCCTATCTTTGATCTGCTCAGTCGCAGCTGGGAACATATTTGATATTCACAAATCCCTACGTAGCTCACGCGCTTGCTGCATCTCGAGAGCAACCAGATACTGGTACTGATTAACTAGCAGATATATAGAACATACAACAAACGGCTCTGCTCATAAGATACTTAGGCTCGCTGCATAAGGACCTTGACCCCTTAACTGCAATTTGTCGGCTACACAACACGTTGTCTGAATCCAATTAGAGACATCGACGCACATCTACTTATTCCAAATGGCACTGCCGTCTGCTGGTGCAAAAAATGGTATGGGGCGACACCATCAGCGTAGCAAATCCTCTGCTCCATCATCCCCAGGGTTTCCTGCCTAAAAAGACCAATTGGATCCGCTCCCGGAAGTCAAAACCTCTCGCTTTATTAGATTAAGCAAACACCACAACAACAAAAAGACGAATTTATCTTGCGCGCGCTTCTTTAGAAACTGCGTCTCATAACATCCTCCAGCCCAGCTCGAAGTGGTATATCATCACATTATAGAGAATTCAGATCCTTCTTCTGGGGTAGATGTAAGATTATTAGCTATATACACGCTGGCCATGGTATAGTTAAATTGGACGTTCAATTCCGTATACTCAATATCTTATAATCAGCTGCAAGATTGCAAGATCAGGAAGTTAGTAATTAACCTTATCTATCACAAAAGATTTTGCAGGAAAATAGAGAATTCATATGATGAAACAATAAATGGGATTTGAGGTTTCAGATTGAGAAATTTGAATATATATGATTAGATGGGAAGAATAAAGAGTCCAGTGGAAATACAAAGGCTTGTAAACAATTACAACTCCCTAGCTTTGTAATAAAGTTTCCTAGAATTTGTTTTTTGTATAAATGATAGTTCGTTGATTAATATCAAATTTTATAAAATATTATATTTGTAATCACTAGTTTCTAAGATTTCTTTTATTTATTAAATAATGAAAATATAATCTTATTAAATAAAAAAAGAAACAGAAAATTATATAATTATTTAAGTATTTTATATCTTATTTGAGAGTTATTTCAAAATTTATTTAAACTTTAAAATTCAAAAAATATTTCAATTTTTTAATTTTATCTTTAATCAATTTATCTTTAATTAAAATAATTATGTTAAATACTTTTTGCTCAATTTGCTGAGTTTATAATTTATAAAAATAAAAAGAATATATAAAATCTTGAATGAAAAATTTGTATTGTACTAATGGATTTCTATTCTATTACATAGACTACAGACTATAGATTATATCTATAATCGCCATTAACATCAAAGAGAGGTAGATAGAAATCCTATAATATCTTATCACACCTATGCATGTATATATCATCCTCCATTTCAAATCCCCATCCCATATCCACCAATCCATCCAACCAACCATTCAAGCCGATCCATTAATACCAAAACCATAACACATTCTTTCCTTTCATTTCGTTAAAAAATCCCTAATAACAAACTCTCCAAATTCACAAACATTCCTCGATTCCTCCAATCCCTACTACAAAACTAAAGCCATAACCCCCAACATACCCAACAATCCCACCTGAACCTCCACCTTCCCACCTCCACTCTTCCCCTTCGCACTCGCCGTCGCACCGGCCGCACTACCCAACGCAGAAGCACTATCACTCGCCACCACCGTCGTAATCGTCACCACAGTCTCACTAACCGTACTGGCACTCCTAGTACTAGCTCTCCTTGTCGTTCCCGGAATCGTCGTCTGCGTAGTATCCACCTCCGTCTCTGTGCTCACAACCTGGCTTCCTCCAATCGAAGTCATGATTGTCCTTGATACCGAGATGGTCTGAGAAGAAATGCTGGCTGGGATGGTGGTTGCCGGAATCGTAGTAGCTGGGATGGTGCTAGCGGGGAGTGTGGTGTAATAGGTAATTGTTACTCCACCTAAAGCAGAAGCGGGAATGGCACTTCCAACCCCACTGGCTGTGAATTGAGTGGGCATAGGTAGACTTGCTGTGTTGGGTTTGGCGGCTTCGTCGCTACTATAGATATTTCCTGTCGTTCCATCTTTATCTGTGTAATCCCCACTTTCCAAATTTGCAGTAGCGCCAGATGGAGAAGTATAAGAACCTCCTACTACAGTACCATAACTATCATCTGGGAGATAGTAGTTTGTTGTGAATTGGTCGTAGCAGAATGGAATATTCACAGAGTGCATGGTGAGACAATTCAAAGAAGAAACGCAGCATAGTGAAGGCGCATCGCGTTTTTCGAAAGTGGCTTCTGAAGAGGAAGGCAATGATCGTTTGTTCGCAGGCAAAGATGAGAGAACAATATCTTGGAATAGATTCACGAAATCCGAATCACCAATTTGTGGGGTATTAGCGTTTGTAGCGCCAGCGGGAGAACATAAGGTATATCCTTGTCGACATTCACCACCGCGAGATTCCAATATGAATGGTGCTGCCAATACTGCAGGCGCAATAAATGCGAATAAAAGTTGATGGCGCATATTAATTGTATGGTGTGTCGTCGTTGATTAGAGGTGTATCAAATGTATGATGTATAAGCTAAATGGTTTGCGTATGTATGTGCTGGGTTCAGAGGAACTGTAAAAACGAATGAATTTGAAGGTTGGAGTGACTAACGAACGGTCAATCAGAACGTAAAGTAGATGGATGAGTAGATTAACAAATATACAAACTCAAGATAAAACTTCACAATGTAAAGAAAGTTAGAGAATGAGATGATTAGAACGAACGACGATGAAGTTTTCCCCCCGACTTTCTTTTCTCCCACAATATACACAGTCTGCAGATGCGACAACTGTTGAAAGAGAACAGAGGACAGAGGACAGAGGACAGAGGACAGAGTACAGTGATCAACGAAGAGATTTGAGGAAAGAAAAGGAAATTTTGTCAATTTTCCGTGTACCAACAGGAAAAGCAAGGGAAGTAAATACTTGGCAGTTCGCGTTGGACCATAACCGTGGAGAGTTACTGAATCAAGTATAGTCCTCTGCATGGTCGGGATACGAGGTCTAGATATAGGCCTATAGGCTTATCTGTGCCTTGCAGAGTCTTGCATCAGGTGCATCAGATGCATCAGGTGTACAGATGAAAGATTGTTTGGATGAGGGAGAAGGAAATATTTGAAAAGTCTAGTGAAGTTTTATAGAGGTATAATTGGTTGGGCTATTTGATTGGTTATGAGATGTTGGTTGTTGATTTAGTCATGTTAGATCGGTTGACTTTAACTTTAATGGACTCATTTTAGTGGATGATGATTATTTTTAGCTGTTGATCATGAAATCTAAGCGTTTGATAAGCGTCTATCTGATGTTTGATGTTTGTTATTCATATTGGACGGCAAATTAGCATCTTTTCTTAACTCTGCTGTTTCTAATCTTTTAGAGCAAGACTTATATAAAAATAGGTAAATATACATGATACATATTAAACCGACCAGAGTCTCTCCATCACCACCTCCCTCAATCCAACAAGTAAAAGACAACCAGACAACCGCACAACCAACCCACCATCCAAAATCAAACATTCAAAGCCCATCCATCCACAACCATCCTTCCCTCCCACCCAGCCGTTATACTCGTTAACATCAAATCATCAAATCATTAAAGCGAAAAAGAGCTCTGTTAAAATTCAAATTAGTAACAAAAGTTCATCAGACGAACGATCTATCTCATCTAACCAAATCAGTCCGGTGGTCAAAGCACAATTATTCAATCTAGGCACTTCTGAAAGAGACATTCAATATCTGACCACATCGCCACAATGTTATTCTATTCATCAACTAATTCCACTTTCTGTATTCGCTACAAGGAAACCTCTAGGCTACTGATGTGCTGATGTGCTGATATGTTGATATGTTGATATGTTGATATGTCGAAGAAACTTGTACATATTCATTTTCTAGCTTCATTGATCCCTGTCGATACTATCTCATTTCCCAGATCCCTCCGCTCCCCTCCGCTCCCCTTCTACCGATCCAATGCCAAAACTAACTCAAACCCGATGCCTTCGCGCTCCCATCAAGAAAGTAACGTGATAAAACAAGAAAGCGTGGGTATACATGAGTCTCATCTATTCTTTATAATCTTCGTGGCTCGTCCTCTCTTTCCTTTATTCATCCACTGCCCCCCTCCGTATCTATATCCGTCGCCCTATCCATCTTCACCCTCTCCTAACTCCCCCACCCCCCGTTAACTCATCCACTGTCCCGCAACAATGGGTAATATCCTCAGCCTAAATCCAATGACACAATAACCTCCCCGGGCTCCTGCTATACATTTTCTCTTTCCTCTCCCTCACTGACTTCCACTCATCTATTTCTGCCCCGAGAAAAACCACGAGCTTCTCTTCGTGCTCACAGTGCTTCCAGTCTCGGAGTTTTGCAAGTTACCGATGGTCGGAATCTGCCCATCACCACCACCTCCTCTTAGTGGTTTGGCAATCCTGCTGCCCGCACCACCAAAGCTAAATCCTCCAGTGGGTGAGCCTAGTCCACGGGTACTACCTGCTTTGGCGGCTTCGAGTCGTTCTTTTACGGCTGAGAGTTGTGCCTCGAATCTAGAGTGGTATCAGTAATGTTACTGATGAATAAGGAGAAGAAAGATAAAGGGAAGGCAAAACCAAAACCAAAAGCAAAAGCGAAAGCGAATAGGGGGACCGAACCTGTGACTAGCAGTCGTCAACTTCTCCTGAGAATCCTGTAGCAGACTCTCCAAACTCTGAATCCGTTCATTTCTTGCAATCAACTTCCTCTCAGCAATAGCAACTTCCTTCTTCAAGCTGCCGTTCTGCTCGACCAATTGTCTTTGAACATGAGTTAACTGTTCTAGATTTCTCTCCAGGAAAGCCATTTTCTTTTGTTGGGCCTTGTTGTTAGATGAACGGAGAACATTGTTGTATTGTTCGCGGGTCTCATCGAGAGAGATCTCTAATTCAACAACACGTTCACAGCGATTTTGCAAGTCGCGCATCAAGCTCTTCTTCATCACATCGAATTCGGCGATTTGCTGTTGAACAGTCTTGCCGCTCGCCGAGCTAGGTGCTGTGCCGTTGGTTGCACCGCCTGACTTGACTCTTTGTTGGAGGTCTTCATTGACAGCCTTAAATTTTTCAATCTCAGCCGACTTTTGGGCGACCTCCTTTTTAAGATCTTCCACCAATTCAACTTTAATATCTTGATTGTTGGCATATGCCTTTTCGAGACGTTCCTTGATCTCAGCTACATCCCCTTCGCTCAAGTTACGCTCGAGGAGGTCTTCATATTCTTGCTCGAGGACCTGAAGTCGTTGTTCTAACTCCTCCCTGCGCTTAACATTGGCATCATTCGATGACGATCCAAACATGGAGAGTTCCGCTTGTCGAACAATACCCTGTGTTTCGACCAACTTTATCCTCAATTCCTCAAATTCATCAGGAGGAATGGCTTCCCCTGCAGAACTTTGCTCATGAAGAGAGTCAATATGATCAATGACTTTCTTAATGGTTGCTTCATTCTCGCTGAAGACATCCCCACCGAGATCAAACCCAGCCATCATCTGGGCCATTTTCTCGGCTTTCCTCTTCTCCTTTTCATCCAAAGCGGCACTTGATTCCTTGGCACTCATTTTGACATTAAGTAATTGCTGCTTGAGTTCATCGAGCTCCGCGGTCAGCTCGGCGTTAGCTTCTTTCAGACTATCCATAGTAATCTGTGCCTCTTTACTCTCGAATGCCAATCGCTCAAGTTGCATTTTAAACTCGTTTGCCTCACTAGTAAGCTTTTCGTTATCTTTGTTGACCTTGGCATCTCGTTCTTTTAGGTAGGTGAGTTCCTCCTTGGTATCTCGTAAGGTCTTCTCCGCAGCGGCAATTTGGGTTTCCTTCTCGGTTATCTGATCTTGAAGTTCATTTTCGCGTCTCAAGAACTCTTCCCTCTCATCTTTGTCTATCGGTATACCTGGAGTAGCCGACCTTTCTGTTAGCGGTGTCTCTGCTCGGCTTTCCATTGCTAAACGAGAAGGTGTAGATGGCCGTGGTGCTCGAGCAGCCTCTGCCTTCGCCCCACTGACGCCTGCGAGTGGGGGTGCCCATTGTTCCTTCGGTACAGATTCTCCCTTACGCCACAACTGAACTTCTCCTTCAAGGGTAGAAACATAGGTTTCAAAGGTAGTGACTTGTGACTGCGCTTTCCTAAGTAAGGCTTTAAGTTCCGCTGGACTGAGCTCTGCATTGACCTTGGCCTTATTCTTGATTGCCTTTGCTCGCATACCAAATCTCAAAGTACTCAAAGTTTCTTCGGCATTGTAACTACTAGGCGAGCAGTTGATGATGAGCGTCGTTCTACTATTTCCTCCCAAACTCTCCTGTAAAATCCTAGTAAGTTTCGAGTCTCGATAAGGAATATGCGATGATTTGCCGTCCGTCAGGTTGTTGATAACCATTCCAAGTGCACTCAAACTCTTGTTGATCTTCTTTGCCTCCTCCAGAGTCTGTCCACTAGCACCAGTCTTGCCGACCTTTTCACTACCAGCCAAATCGACCAAGAAGAGTTGACCGCTCTTTGCCGATCCGGTTTCAACGTTCTTTTGTGTAATCGTGATAACAAATATGGAATGCGATCGAGAGGATTCTGCATTCATGTTGGTCGAGGCTACAACTCTTGCATCTCCTCCTCTCTTTAAAACTTCATAGACTTCTTGGACGCTTGAAACATAAACCTCTAATAACCCCTTAACGTAAACACCTCTATTTTTCTCTTCGTGGATAGGAAGATTGTCATTTTGCGGCTGCAGCAGATCTCTAATACGTTCCATATAAATTTCCATATAGCTGACCCTTACTGTATATTCGATCGTACCCGGACTGGACAAAATGCTGGCGAATATTTGCTCCACAATTCTGGGAATAACACCTCTACCATCATCGTTGTCGAGGTTTGTTCCCATCATCGTATAAGACTTTCCCGCTCCCGTTTGACCATATGCAAAGACCGTTCCATTATAACCGTTAAGGATATCGTCTACAGTAGGTTTGATAGAGAAGTCGAAGATATCTTTTTGCCGTGAGCTCATGCCAAAAACACGATCGAATGTGAAGGATCCAGCCGCTCCATTTGACTATCCCTGGGATTAGTAGAGTATAACATTCTAGAATAGTTCGACGAGACACCTACATCAAGGGCGCAAGTGTCATCAGCCTCGAATTTCACAACCGGTTGAGCACCTTGTTCATTTTCAATGCGATTCTGCGGCCTAAACCGACAGACAACCTTAATAGAGTTCGACATGATCGCGAGATGGTTGTTATCCCGGAACGACCATATGTACAAGAGTCGAACTCAGAATTTATGTTGTCGTTGGCAGGTTTAAAGAACGTTGGTGGGTATTAAAGTAATACTCGTGGTCAGTGGTTGATAAGGAGAGGTTGTTGACACACAGTCGCGCTAAAGATCTTCGCGTAGTAACTCCCAGGCCAATGCAATGTCGGAAGAAATTTGTGTCAATGCAATGCGACCACGACTACACAAGAATGGTCGTACCGTAAATGACCCAAGGAAAATGCTTGTTTGCGGAGTAATAATGTTGACTTGTTATATCTGTTGCACAATACCAGTCTACTCAAATTTTATCCGTGTATGTAGAAAGGGGAAAATTGGTTGTAGATTTATTATTTATTTCTGTTAGATTTCCGCATTGCTGTTACCATAGGCACCGTGTGGCATGCATGTATGGTAGTAGTATCCTGCACGAAATGCTATAATCGAAATATATTGGATAATGCTGTATGAGATGGGCCATCGTAAATATTGCCCTTGTTGACTGAACTCCCTGTAGAAAAAAACCATATAGACAGATTGAAAAGGAAACTCCATAATAAATGCCGTTTCAAAAACTCCAGAACCCCGCCATTTCATCATTAAATAAGGCCTAACTCATATACGACTACCTATGAATCACGCTGAATGTGCTTCAATGTAATCCTGCCATATAGTCACTCGGAGATTCAGAATCCATCCTCAGTTATCCTCCCAACTCTTCTCAACGGTTTCCCTAACACGTTTTGTATATTCTCTCCTGTTGTCTTTGTATAGGTTGGAAGCTTCTACATTGGCAGGGGAACCGGTATTTGGATCATTGAGCAGACTGCATGAAACTTAGTATATAGACTCAGGAATCAATAGGCCACTTGCGAAGTATATATGTACCTTTGAATACTCGTCAAAACTGCTGCAACATCATATGTAGGACTCCACCTATTCTGCAGAATATCTAAACACAACTCTCCGGTTGCATAAACATTAGGATGGAACATTTGACTAATGAACTTGACGGCAGGTGGCTTGTTTGGATATTGTTCCTCGAAGGTCATAACAAGGCGGAAAGTTCCATCCTCGAAAGGAGTATCTGCTGGACCGATAATGACAGCGTTCCTAATATTTCGATATTGGCATTAAATTCTTCAACGGCAGACATTCTCGAAGAAATACTAACCAGAGCATGACATTATCTGCAACAGGAGATGCCGAAACACCAGCAGGAGGGTCGGTTTGCATGCGCTATAGATGAATGTTAGATTCCCTTCGAATCATGACCTTGTGCCCCTCCACGAGTTGCCACTAACCTTGAAATCCCGCATAAGACGACGACGAGCAGCTGTAGACATTATGGCGGATTGTGCGAATGATAATCAAGAATCAAAAATGTGGAGTTTGTTGAATCGAGGTGGCTTTGAATGAATGGGGGATATTTTTGTTTGGAAAACAGCTTTAAGGTATAGCGGAGAGCAAGTTCAACGGGATGGTTGGTAGATATTAGTGTCCGATCTGGAAGCCGGCGGCGGAAGTTTATGTGGGTTCCCGCAAATGACTTTGTGTCGGAAAGTTTTGATTGGGAAAGGAATCACAACTTCTAGAAAGAAAAGCAGATTTGTCACATTAACAGTTTTGAGGTAATACGAAAGTAGTGCAGAGCTTCACGATTCTGCTTGGATTTCCTCCAAGTTATTATTATATTAATGACAATGTGCCAGTATGTTAGACCGCTTTCATTCATGCCACGCATAACCAGGACCCTTGGGCCTTTGAGTGACGAGTCGTGTTTATCGGAAAGTCACGAGTAGATTAGCATTTGACGCTAACTACTAAAGTGGCTTAGTCATGATTGTCTTCTCCACCCTTCCATCGGCTTGGTCCAAGCTTTCAACTTGGGGTAAAATAATGTAATGGAATGCATTTCGCCGCTGTTAACCGCGGGGCAATTGACCTGAATAATAATCCCAAGGCAATGTGATTTTGTTTCCTCTTCCTTTCTTTTCTTTCCGTAGAGCCTTTGCAACTCTTCTCATTCCTTGTTTGTTTCCAAAATCATATCCATCATGTTTTCACATACTGCGAAATCCTCGATTAGGAATTTGAGGATGTCATCTCCTTCATCAAGGTTAGCACAAGTCCAAAGGCAATTCAGTGCAAGTACCTCGGCGAAAAAAGAGATTCAAGATGCATACATTTTGAGTGCGTCAAGAACACCTACAGCAAAAGTAATGCAACATAATCCAATTTATTGTTTGAAATTAATAGAACTAACTTGAATCGTAGTTTAACGGATCTTTTCTTACTGTGAGTGCCCCTCAACTGGGCGCTGTAGCCATCAAATCCGCCCTCGAGAAGTCCAAAGTCCCAGTCGAGAAAATCACAGATGTATACATGGGAAACGTGCTACAGGGTAATGTGGGACAAGCGCCAGCTCGACAAGCTTCTATATTCGCAGGTTTACCTTCAACAGTCGAAGCGGTCACTGTCAATAAAGTGTGCGCATCTGGAATGAAAGCTGTTGTGTTCGCTGCACAAAACATTCAACTCGGCCTCGCAGAAGCTCAAATTGCCGGAGGAATGGAAAATATGTCCCGAGTACCATACTATTACCCTCGAGCTAGCAGTCTTCCTCCATTCGGGAATATACAAGCTGAAGATGGACTCATTAAAGATGGATTGTGGGACGTTTACAATCAATTTCACATGGGGGTATGCGCAGAGACCACAGCAAAGAAATACAATATTACACGAGAACAGCAAGACGAATACGCTATCCAATCATACAAGCGGGCGCAAGAAGCATGGAAAACCGGAGCTTTCAAAGAAGAGATCGCCCCTGTAACCGTGAAAGGTCGCAGGGGCGAAACTATTATCGATACGGATGAAGGTTACCTAGATGTCAAATTCGACAAAATACCTTCACTAAAACCGGCATTCGTTAGAGATGGAACTGGAACAGTTACCGCTGCCAATGCCTCAACATTCAATGATGGAGCTAGCGCATTGGTGTTGGGAAACAAAGCCATTGCACAAGAATATGGATCAGGTTCGAGAGTATTGGCACGAATTTGTGGCTCTGCAGATGCTGCAATTGATCCCGTTGATTTTCCTGTTGCGCCCGCTAAAGCAGTCCCAATTGCTTTGGAGCGAGCAGGAATCAAGAAGGAAGATGTGGCGATTTGGGAGTTCAATGAGGCATTCGCAGCAGTTATAAAGGCAAATGAAAAGGTTCGTCTCATTCAATCGGATTTTCGAACGGAATACTAATACAATCTAGATCCTCGGACTTGAGAACGCAAAAGTCAATTTACTTGGTGGAGCTATCTCACTTGGCCATGCTCTCGGAAGTTCTGGTTCACGAATTCTCACAACATTATTACATCAATTAAAAGTCGGAGAATATGGTGTTGCGGCGATTTGTAACGGCGGTGGTGCTGCAACAGCGATCGTCGTACAAAGAATTGATAGTGTTTAAATATTATTTCAATAGCATGTGGACCAGTAATTGGTGCGGGGTTTAGCTAAAACCAAAAAAAAAAAAAGAAATTCCATGATTTTTGAATTATTTCATATTTGCACTGTTAGTGACCAGATTGAACGTGCAAAAGCGGTATCCAAATTAAAAGTCGCTTCTCTTTTCCCTTTTTTAAAAAGGGGGGCATTTTCACATGTCAATGGAAACGAGCCGAGATCCTTCCATCCCGCTTCGCTTGTGATATCATCATCAACAAGCAACGCGACAGATTTTATTTCAACATCCTCTCTCAATCTAGCATAATATAATAGACAAGTTGACTCAATATATTTCGCAATTGCAATTAGAGATTGTTAGGAAAACATCTAAACCACCTAAGATGGATCATCCAAGTAAGTTGTGATTCTCTACATTCTTAATCCTAGAAAAAATCACATCACTAACGTAATCCATTTAGAATCACAAATCGCTCCCATAATCCACACCCTCTGTTCCGGCAGTCCTTCCGCTCAAAAAGAGGCTCTCGAAACTTATTTCACGAATGATGCATCTTTTTCGCACCCCTTATGTTCTGTGCCTTCCTTTTCTTCGGTGAAGATACCGGTTCTTGGGGAGGCTGATAGTAGATGGGTGCTTTGGTTTGTGTATAGGTGGTATAAGGTGTTAAGTCCGAGGATTGTGGTGGAGGTTGACGGGGTTGGTACGTTTTTTTTTTCTTATCTGAAGGTTTTGAGTTTTGGATTGGGCGGAAGAGAAGGAGAAATGATATAATATACTAATCTCAACCAACGATAGAATACAACGCCGAAACCCAAACCCTGTTTCTCCAAATCCACCAAATCTTTCACCTCTTCTTCGTCCCCTTCTTCGCTCCCACCGTCTATTTAACCACCATTCTCCACCTTGTTCCTTCTTCCGGTAGGTTACAATCTCATAGCCACAACTCATCCGAGGGATCATCAACCGGCGCTTCAGAAAGCAGAAGAAGAACAAAGTACTTGATAAGGCACCAAGAAGATTTATATCAAAGCACGGAAGTGGTGAAATTTTTCTGGCCTGGTGGAACGAAAATTATTAGTGCCTGTAGATTGTTTGCTACGCTGCTTTGTATTTTGGGGGCGATACTTTTTGCTCCATTTACATGGATGCAGGAGTGGGGATGGTTTGGAAATGGCTCGGATGTTGGGGAGAAGGAGAATGAGAGTAGGCGTGAGGTTAATGGTGTCAATGGTAGCAATGGCGTCAATGGTGGAAGAAGGGAACATAGGAACGCTAATGGGGAGGGGAGGAAGAAGAGATAGTGCTGATTGGGGATATGATTGTTATTTTTGGAGGGAGGTAGTTTGGGATGCCTGAGCGAGTCGGAGCGCGGGGGTTTGGGGAGGAGGAAGTTGCAGTAACAAAGCAATTTTTGAGCGGGAGTACATCACCTATGGATTGGTAAGCCGTTACTTCAACGTGTAACAAGAAGCCGTCTGCACATAAAACGAATACGAAGAATGGAGAATTCATAACGAATAGTATGTTTATTGTATAGATTTTTTGATTTATTTATTTTGCATGCTTGTATTCTAACTAACATATCTTTCTATTTATCCAATCTTATCGATATTTATGAGATCAATCTAACTCTAATCCTGCAATCCAAAACTGGTCCCTGAAATCTGGGACTCGACACCACGACACAATCTCCGTCTACCAATTGGAGCCTTCGACTCCTGAAAACTGCCACTTTCATTTTGTTGGTCGAGAACGGTTTGGTTGAACTGTTGGAGTCTCCGGCAGCGCACCGCTTTTTTATATTCCTCTCGTGATTTATGACATGATCTATGGACTTTGAATTCCTGTATTGGTGCAGCTTTTTCTTCTTCTCCGGTTCGTGGTCTTACAGTACCCGTCCACTTATGTTAGCCGATACCTAATTTCACACCAGAAACCATCAAATCATATAGTTTTAATTCGAATATTATAATATAACAAAAAATAATTAATTAAATCCCTTTTAAACTATAAAAAAGATTTATATAAAGATTATATAAAATGAATTTTAAAATTTGAAAAATTAATCTATTGAATAATAACAATTTTAAATTGAAACTTTTTTTTTCTATACTTTTTTTTTACAAAAATTAGATTAAATCTATTATAATCATTTTCAATCTCGATCATATAACTGTCACGAACCACGTCTAATATTATCCTAGGATAAGAATCGTCCCAGGATTAGTGTCCTGAGGCCAATAGGATATCACGTAATGTGATAGCTCTGCTAGCCAGCTAGCAGAGCTAGCATTCAGAGAAACGTTTAGTATATAGTTAGAATAAGTTTCATAGTTTAGGAGCTTCGTGCTCAACTTATTTATCAATTAGTTTACCTACATTCTACTTGATCTAGTAACGAATTCACTTCCAAGTGAATACCAGTGATAAAGCCTTAACCCACAACTACCAACCAGATGAAACCTCAGGCAGCCGCTGCCTCCAGTATAGTATCGTTACATTGAGGTATTATATACTGTGTTTTATATCTTAAAAGTGAGTAATTAAAAAAGTAGTTTATTGAAATGTTTGGATTTATTCCTTTGATCTTTTTTTTCGTTAATTATAGCTATTTACAATAGTTTCCTGTAAGTAAGATACATTTTCCATTTCTTTTTTTTCCTTTTTTCCGATTCCTTCCCACCACATCCCATCACATCCCATCTCATCCTATCCATCCATCCACCCATCACAAAACTAAAGACTCTGCTCCAATTCCAATAATTCCGCAAACTCATCATTCATTGCCGCCAATGCCTTCTTCTCAGGTAATGCACACGGTTTCCTAGGTAATCCACCATATCCATAATATCTCTCCAACGCAACCTTTACACTAACAAAACCCCCCTTAATAGCCACCCAATCCCCTCTTGCAACAATTGCTTGTAATTCTCTCGCTTCTTTTAATTTCCTTTCCTCGAAAAGTCTCATAACTTTTACGCATGCTTTTGGTGCCAAGTTGGCTAATCCCGCAATCACTCCATGACCTCCTACTACCATAGTTTGCAAGATAAAATCTGCAGAACCGCCCGTGGTGAGAAAAGATGGTTTGGCAGATGCCGCAATCCGTGCTAATTTTCCCGTATTTCCACATGTGAGTTTTACACCGACGATATTGGGATGAGTAGAGAGTGTAAGAATGACGTCGGAAGTGAGATCAGATCCTCCTTGAGCTGCAGGGTAATTGTATATGATGACGGGGATTGGACTTGCATCAGCAATTTGTGTGAAGAAATCCAAAATGTTTTGCGGATTTAGAAGTGATGCGTAATAACTGGGCGGGAGAACAATTGCATAGTCTCCGCCTGATTCTTTGGCTTCTTTGCAGAGTTCAATGGTTTCCTTCACGGATTGAGTACCGCAGCCTACGATGATAGGCATGGATGATGCTCCTGCTTCATCGAGAGCCTTACGTGTAGTGGACGTGATGAGAGAGCGTTCGGCATGTGTGAGATGAGCTGCTTCACCGTTTGAACCATGGGTAAGAAGACCTGCAATACCAGAAGTGGCAAGTCTGGAAGCATGTTTGGCGACTGTTGTGACGTCAACCTCTTCGGAGTCTGGATGGAAGAATGCCACGGTTGGGACGTATATTCCTTGAACCAATGGACGATGTCCGGTTACAATGCCATTTCCATTTGCATAAGATTGTGAGGGAGTCATTGCGTTTGGCATTTAAGAGAATCTTACGAAATTGATGATGGTCTTGAGAAAGATGAAGAAGCTGAGAAGGAAAGATAAAGAAAAAGAAATAGAAAGAGAAGAATTTAGCAAAACGAACAGAAGTAGATAAAAGTCTAAATCTAGTCTCGGACGACTGGAATTGAACTAAATCCATACTTAGATCTTGTTCGTCACTTACGTACAAGAACATGATAGTTAAGTCAGCTGCCTCAACAAATCATATTCTAGAACTACCAACCTTACCATCCATCAACTTCCCAAGAATGATCTCACTTCCCCATACAAAATACGGCCCCCACATTTTGAGAGCACGCGGATGATTTAGCAAGAGGAGTGGATATCACGTTTTGGAGGAAAGTGATGATTTTGGATGAGAAGATTTGGTGGATCATACTCGTAGATGAGAGATAATTATCAAAGGGTTGTCATACATACCCCACCCCCACACTAAGACCTGCTGACCCCCACACCACACTTGGTACGGTGATAGTTTTCGAATGATTGAAGTTAAAGATCTGCATTGAGAATGTACCTAGGGTTAGGGTAATGGAGTAGGTAGTGGGGAGATCCAATGCGGCGCAAATGTAGCAAATCTTGCAAGCGGCATGATCCGTATGTATATGTATCTGTATGATATATGTATATTAAATCGTAAAGAGAAGGGTTTGCGAAGGTTCACTGCAGGTGTTATTTCGGTTGTAGCATCGGAAAGATATTGATTCCTGAACCAGCCGTAATATTGGTAAAGGGTGGCCGCACGTACGAGTATGATATATTCAGACTTTGTTGATGTCATATTGTTCCTAAAAAGGTCGAAAGGAAATCTCCGATGAGGTTCTATTAGTGTATCTTACCTCCCAGTTTGTCAAAATACAGAGTCAAAGTATTGAAATCCTGCGGGATACTTTATCCAATTTTGGAATCCTGCAATTCCAATTGCATTATAACATGTATGCATCGACGCACAGGCGACATGTATATCATCAAGGGATGTGTTAAAATCGTACCCTGTATCTTAATTGACATCAACTGATCGTTGTACCTACATAGAGGCTTGCATCCCGGATATGCATGACACACAGACCGGACCAGACGGATGTTAGACCTGACATGCAGTCACCACGCTTTATAGATTTGGGAAGCTGTATTGTGGGCTAAAGGGGTTTAGCAGCGGGATCTTGCTTGTCGATATCGGATCTAGGGAAAGACAGGAAGCTTTGATAATGCAGAGGTAGAAGAAAAGAGCAGGAGCAGGAGCAATATACGCAGGAACTTCTGCAATGAAATATCCAAGGATCAATGAACATGCCGGCACGGACAACAAATAGTGCTCATTTGGAGTAAGTATAGGGGTGAGAATGTAATCTTATGAGGCTTGAAAACCCACCACAACCACTCTCCGCTGAACCTCAAATAGCCTATACCTTCCTAATTAAGCGCTTATTGCACTCGCCAAAGACATTATAGTCAAAATCCTCCACCGCGTGCACAGCATCCGTGGAGCCCTATGAAATGTCCCCGGCATTCGTTCCATACATCTTCTGTAAAGTTTATGCCATTCTTACTTTGCCAGAGAAGTTTATAGCAATGAGACCCCAGCCCAAATCGAGCGACGAAAGTGAAAAGAGAAATCAAGTTTACTTCGAGGACCACCGGTGAACCTAGTTTATGGCCACTATTCTATGTAGGAAAATATGTAGTTTGGCTTCAGTGATACCTGAATGGGAGTAAGACACAGACCATAGAACAACTGCCATTTATTGCTGGATAGTTCATGGGAGTCTAGCTGACTCTGCTGAGCTGCCCTTTCGATGTGGAAGTAAATACCATGCTAATGGGATTCGCTTGGCGTGGGGGTTCGGAGGACTGAAAATGTGAAGGGTGTAGTGTCAACCATATAGGCATCCACTGCAATACATATTTGAGTAAAAGATCCTTAAGAAAGTATATTCCTTATGTACTAATCTTCATTAATGTATAGTGTGTTCATAATAAGCGCCTTTAAAATCCTACTCCCCTCTAACTCCCATGCAAAACCTACCAGCTATCATCCCCTCACATTCCTAAAGTGAGCGACTGTCCCAACCCCAAAGAAACGACCCCAGTCATCCAATTCTCGAAGCGCTTTCTTCCTAAAGCTTTTATCTTCACATTTGCATCGCATTCTTCACTCATACTGAAATCAATCCAAATAACACGGTCCCCTGAACGCGTGATCATAGCATTAAGCGGATTCTTCACATCACCGTGTAAGACTCCCCGCAGATGCGGAGCTTTAAGACCTTTTCGGCCAGATCGAGCAACGTCGAGGTTTCTTCCATCATTGTAACAACGACCTAGATGTCGACCTGCCACAATCTCGTCAAGAATCACGCCTTGTAGAATGCAGTTTCCGGATTCATTCATAAAGTAATTCCGCCAGGGGTTCTTTAGTACCATTTCATCGGAAACTTCATCCACCAGAAAATCAGTGTACACCGCGGGCCGATATATTGTCGATTTGAATAGTTTCCGAGGTACTCTCCCTTTCCGATCTACTTGGGGCGATTTTGTAAAGTTGATGTATCCATAGTACTTCGGTATTGATGCAGGTGGCAGTTCGCTCGTCCGGGAAAGTCTAGTATAAGCGTTTCGTTCGCGCTCAAAAAAGATGTTCTGCTTGGGTGTACCGGGTAGTGATATATCGCTATTTTCGTATTTATGCTTGATTGTAAATGATTAGAAAAGCGGCTCATCTTTGTATAATGTTCGAACACTTACTATTTTAAGTGCGAATTTCCTCCCTCCAGCTGCAATGCGGTACACGATCGAATGGTCTCCGGATCCAATGACTTCGAGAATGGTGATTTCCGACTCCGAATATTTGAGTTTTTGGGGCACTCCTGAGCTATCGCAGGAAGCAAAAAGTGTTGCTTCGGAAGCAACGGGTTGATCTGCATTGAGATCACGAGGTTGAAGGATAGTTGTATTAGCGGCGCGTTGGCGTTTGGCTCGAGGAGAATTCTCGGTGCCTTGGTTCTCATCGCGGCCTCTCTTCAAAGGTGGTGGCATATTCCCTCCTATTGTTGCAACTTTGCCTCAGCAGAATTCTCCTTCGCTTGATTATCATCGCAGCCCCTCTTCAAAGGTGGTGGCATATTCCCTCCTATTGTTGTAACTTTGGGCCCAGCAGAATTCTCCTTCCGTTGGTTATCATCGCGGCCCCTCTTCAAAGGTGGTGGCATATTCCTTCCTGTCGTTGCGACTTGTATAGCTCTATAAACTGAATCTGAACTCATGCTGCAGTTATTTGGTTTTGTTAGGATAAATTTTAAATTGAGTCGGAATTGGGGAAGAAGGTGTCTTCGAAAATTATAAACATGACATGTAAGATGTTCACCCGCCAACTAAACCAACGCACTGGCCAACCGAACACCTAAGCTTCGGAGTTCTTCAGATATTTTATTTATTTATTTATTTATATTGATTAACGTCTACTTCGAACCTCCCTTGGGGTATTGAGACGTGCTAAGATAAGGAGCTTTTAAGCGGCGTGATCGTCGCAGCCAAATTTAACAGTTTAACTTCAATGCCAGGGGCTGTTCGCTCCTTTGCGTGTATGATCCTCCTCTTATAGTAAAAGGGCATGTCTGATCTGGGTTGTTGTTAGGGTGGGGCTTGGTTCCCGGGTGAGTAGGCTCGATGAAGGCTTTGATCCCTTGACTGGAATGGGGGAGAGCGGGGGTGGATTGCTGTTTGGTTAACTGAGCGTCAGCGCTCTTGCACTGTATGTTGGGTTTGTGTTTTGCGGTTTTGAGAGGTAATATGTATTAGAGTGATCAGTTGAGTGAAGAGTTAATGAGGGGAACAGGCGCTTTGTTGAAAAGGTAGAGTTCTTCAGATAAGACGTTTTTAATCCGTCATTTTCTAAATCATATAATCAATGCTAAATATTTTTATTTTTTTCAAAAAAATTTTTAAATAAAAATTAAATCGAATTTAATTAAAATTGAATAAATTTAAAGTTTAAATATTTTCTTTTAAAATAATTTCTTTTAAAAATTTATTAACTTATTATAACGTAACTGTTACGAGGTTTGCCGTCTAGATCACGTGGAAGTGCTCTAGGCTCTCGAGGTGGTTTATAACTAGGCGTCAAGCAGGGACTTAAAGTAATGACAATAATATGATGCAATTCGTAACTAATAGTATGGAATACTAAATAATTGATCTTGAGAACGAAGCTCTACAAAGGGAATCCATCCTCCTTATATAGACCTTCATGCTTAGAGGCGCGAAGGGAGCGAGAGGATCGAGCTTCGATCTCTTCGCTCTCCTCGCGCGAAGGGCTCGAGAAGCCAAGCCTTCGAGCTCTTCGCTCCTTAGCATCACGTGTATGGTGGTCCCGTGACCTAATTGTTACCGGTCGTAACAGTTAGGCAAAAATGAAAAATTTAAAGAAACTTTAATATCTTTATTATATATTTGTATATTTATATAATACTTTATCATAATCAATATTTATATTGATTATATTATACTTTAAAATATCTAAGCTATATCTCTAATATTCATAGAGATATAAAAAGTTATATAAGTACCTTTACACCAAAATTTTGGTGTAAAGGTACCTGACCAGTTCCCCATATGACCCGGTTCACCATAAGTTACTGTTACGACCGGTAACAATTAGGTCACGGGACCACCATACACGTGATGCTAAGGAGCGAAGAGCTCGAAGGCTTGGCTTCTCGAGCCCTTCGCGCGAGGAGAGCGAAGAGATCGAAGCTCGATCCTCTCGCTCCCTTCGCGCCTCTAAGCATGAAGGTCTATATAAGGAGGATGGATTCCCTTTGTAGAGCTTCGTGCTCAAGATCAATTATTTAGTATACCATACTATTAGTTACGAATTGCATCATATTATTGTCATTACTTTAAGTCCCTGCTTGACGCCTAGTTATAAACCACCTCGAGAGCCTAGAGCACTTCCACGTGATCTAGACGGCAAACCTCGTAACACTAACAAAATGTTACGTTGTAACATTATAATTATTATCACGTGTTATAGGATCACATGAATAGTCTTGTGAGGGAGCGAGGGAGCGAAGGAGCGAGATTCGAATCTCGCTCCCCAGCTCCATCGCTCCAATGTTGGAATACGAAGGTCTATATAATCAAGATGGATTTCCTTTGTATAGAGCTTCGTGCTCAAGATCAATCATTTAGTATACCATACTATTAGTTACGAATTGCATCACACTATTGTCATTACTTTAAGTCCCTGCTTGACGCCTAGTTATAAACTACCTCGAGAGCCTAGAGCACTTCCACGTGATCTAGACGGCAAACCTCGTAACAATTGAATAAATAATTATTGAAAGATTCTCTTCAAGATTGAAGAATTGTTTTTTTTCGCTTATTTTCATCTTTTCGCTTATTTACTTTTTCACTTTTCCGATTTTCGATTTTCGCTTTTCGCCTTTTCACTTAACGGACAACACTCTCTTAAATCATGCTATACGTAGAGTCATAATCAAACGACATAATGACTTCAGCAATCGAAGATGAGTATCTCCTTGATCGAACCACTTTAGGTTCATCCCGGTGAGTTTAAATCATTCAACCATACTTCTAACCAGAAGCTAAAGATTCAAGTCTCTATATGCAACATTGGCTTTGGCAAAGACTGGCAGGGAAGTTATTGCATTCAAGTATTCCCATCAAGGAAAACATGAAGATCGCCGATATAGCGTGTGGAACCGGGTAAGCGTTCTTGTGTCTCGTAGCACGAAAATGATGTTACTAACAAGTGTGAAGAATCTGGGTCATAGATTTAGCAAAAGAGCTTAGGGAATCAAACACCTTGGTACAATTAGACGGATTTGACATCTCAGCCGCCAAGTATCCTCCATCCGGATTGCTGCCCTCAAATGTCAAATTAAATATCCTTGATATATTTGAACCCGTCCCAGAGGAACTGAGAGGACAATATGATGTGATTCACATAAGTCTCCTATGCCTCGTGATCCGCGACGGAGATCCAAGATCAGTTTTAGACAACCTGCTGACATTGCTAAGTTTGTTCCCAGCTCCGTAAGGAGTCTTCTAGTGAATTAATCTGAAATATGTCCAGAACCAGGAGGTTACATCCAGTGGAAAGAAAACGACTTCAGCAAGATATATTGCACATCTACCAGCGCGGATACATTAACCAACGATCTAAACAACTTAAAAAAATGGGCATATGAAGTTCCATTAAAGCGATTCCCCAACTTTGAGTACTTCCCCCTCACATCTTTTTCTCTCAATTATAGTAATAGTATAATACAACACTGGAATTCTAACATCGCGTAGGTGGATACGTCAACTCAGTTCCATCTTCCAGGAACGAGGAATAACAATTCTTGACGACCAGCTACTAAACCCCGAACCCGACATTGCGTATGCATGGACATTAATGCACATGGATGGGATGAAGGAATTAGTTAATGTAGCAGCAGGAGGCTCGAAAGAGGCAATGGAATTGCATCGACGGGCTGCTCGGGAGGTACAGATGGGTGCTTGTCTAGGTATGAGGTTGGTAAATGTTGTGGGGAGAAAAGCTGGAGGTGACTAAGAAATTATTCATAGAGGGGAAATTTCTTATCCTCCGGCAAGGTTAATGATGATAATTAAGGTTATAAGACAATGCGTCAAAACAGGGGTCGGATTCTGATTCATACTTTTGCTGTATATCCGTATATCCACAGTTATTTTCTCAATAATTACTCCGTACTTCAAGGCACATCATTGAGCATCTAGCCACCGCACTTTTTATCCTATCATATCTTAATACTGAGATAATAAGGATCATACATGATATGCCTTGAAAAATTGGGCAAGTATTCTTGATTCTTTCGGTTCAGAATAGCAATTCAGCACTAGCATTCCTCGTATTTTCTTTCCGCCACCTGTTTGTAATGCTTCAAGCACTACTCTTGAAAATGTGTCTCAATTAGATACTATTAACCTCTTTTCCCCTATTTCTCGTTGAAAAATAGAGGGGTTCATATCCAAAGCGATATCTTCAAGATATCTGATGAATACTGGTAGATCGAACTTGAAAAACGCGGAAATTTTTAGATGATACTATCATACTTTGACAGAAGCAACCCAATACAAGATACTAAAGACTCAGTGATGCAACAAACTTTTTGCAATGGGATGATTCACCTGCGGTTTTCTCTATATCTATAATATTACTAGGTACGGATATGGCACCTGATATATCCCAGCCTTCTACTAAATACACAATGCCCGAAATTGATGCTTTACATACTCTCCTGTATCTTGGCAGACCGAGCCACCTTCTTCTCATCCCACCTCTTTTCTAAATCTATTCCTTCAAAATCAGTCAAAGCTTTCCCTTCTATCGTCCTCTCTCCATTCCCAAATATATCCTTCAAAAATCCATCATATGCAATCCAAGCGTATCTAAAAATGGCAGCCATTATATTAGCTAGCCAAGGCGGGATCTTCCCATTCTTATCTGCGACAATCTTCGACAGTGCCATCACCGTCAGAAGAAAAGGTAGTAAAGAGGACACAATCAATAGTTGTGCCATCTTTTGTCTTAAAGTTGTGGCTGTATATGCTCTAATGCCATGCAAGTAATTAATATACTCCTCCGGCAAACCATGCTCCTCAGCTCCATCTGTTATTAACTTCAGATATCGCGCGGATGGTTGCGCATAATTGGGATCTGGTCGGCGAATGCGATTTGGATCTTCGCTGTCGAACGGACAAAGTAAAGTATGTGCTTGGAACGGTGTGCCACTGGGATTTGGGTCCACATTCTTGCTACCATCCGGAAGAACGTAACATAGAACGAGTTCATCCTTGTATGAGGTGCCGCCTCCTTCCGTGGCAATAATGATTCTATAGTCATCCAGAGTCACTTCATAGACTACACCAACTAATCCCTTCTGCCATCTTGTCTTGTGATAGTCTTTTGATCGAGGAGAACCTGACCGGTTTTTTCTGTATTGGCAGTTTGCGAAGCAAGGTTCCGCGTAAGGTATCCCGCATAAATCGAAAGTGAGATCGATTGCAGGAACATGGACATTGACCGCGCTGAGAGGTTTGATGCCACGTTTTCCCTTGAACGTCTCAGCAGAGAGGTTGGAACCATAGGCTAGATAGAGAACGGTCTCTGGTTCTTCCCGACTCGCTGAAGTTGTTGGAAGCAGAGGCGCAGAACTCAATTCTAATCGCGAAATCGATGTCTTGGGCACTTTGACTGGCTGAGAAACGACTGCCGGTGGTTTAGGAGTGTATAAATCCCAGAATCTTTGCGATGGCGCGCGCGGCTCCTCGTCGCGTTGCATGATGAGTGAAGAAGATATGAAGTTCTAGAGATGAGATTGGTTCGGTTGAAACGAACGCAATCGAGGTACAAAATGATGAATTTGGAAAATTATATAAAAAAATGAGGACTTACTTAACCCTACCTTCATGCTTATAAAGCTTTTAGATGTTTTCAAATTGTTGATTAATTCCATGACCGCTCGTCCGCCGTTTGATTGAATGCTCGGACTTGAGATCAACCCGTTTCCCGTTGCTAGACGCCGCCTTAAGTAAGACTTTATACGCAATGTTCATCTAAAGCGGCGTGAACACAGCTGCCATCCCCTTAACTATTCCTCTATCGGAAAAGCTTATGAAATACCCCATGTCCAATCCCCTACGTTAGTCTGCGAAATTTGTCACCATTAGCGGTCACTGCACGCTTTAGAATATTCTATGGGAGCCATTACCAAGCTGCGGGGCTGTCAGTCTTGCGTCGCGTTGCTAAATTTTAGATAACGCGCAGTTGTCTAATAAAGGTGGAGGTGATGTCACAAAAGGAAGCTTTTCCTCGACTTTAGTAACAGATTACTAAACATCCAAGAAGCTTCACTACCCCTGGGTTCTATCCTCAGCTTGGCTTTCCTTTGTAATTAGTCGGTGAAGCGTCGCTGCAGCGAACGCTACCACCCTTGGATGCATCATCACCGTGATATCCTTATTCTATTGGTTAAGTTGTTTATGAATTTGCACGCTGATGACTATTCTTTAAAGGGGCCTCGTGTCGACGATGAGCTATTGTAGTTGCTAGAGATTGACTAGAGGTGTAGCACAGTTTTCCTTTTCCAAAAGCTTAGCAAGAATCATGAAGCCCGCCAGGCCTTATTGGTGGAAGAGATCGAGAATGGAAACCGCTAGCTTTCGAATTGTCAGAATTGCGGATGTTTGGAATACAGACTTAATGGGGACTCGGTTTGACCGCAGGCTGAAATTTCGAGCATTTTCCCTCTCATTCAAAAATGAGCCGGCAGATCAACCGGTGAAACTAGGGGCCTCTTCAAAAATTCATTTTGCCTTCCAATTTCGCCGCAGTGGCTGCGAGGGAAATAGTGACACTATCATTCTACGTCTGTATGAAATAAGATGAGGTGTGATGTTAACCCCCGCGGTTCAGTTGTACTACTGTTCCAAAAGTAAGCACTGTGCGATACTGCAATGCAGGTCTAGATCTGATGGCAACCATTAATCTTGCAGCAGCCTATACGGACAGAACTCGCATGTTCAGCAGCCTCTTTACTCGCTGTGCTACAGCTAACAACCACAGTAGTAAAAGCCTCGAGTATTTGAAATACGGCTGTCAGTGCACCAATTAGATTAGGTGAATGTTACTCCGGGACACCAAGGGCTCCTTCCATAAACCTCAGCATCCCAAAATTGGAGTGCAGTGTCGTAGTGAATGGCATTGAATAATTGACTGCATACATATTACACTCAGACACAGGTTCATGGATGGTGGGATTCCACCGCTTTGCACCTGGCTCGGGGCTCCTTTTCAACAATTTAGGGACCGTTCGTTAAAGAAGGACTGTATATTCCAAATTGTGACCAAAGCAATTCTTATGTTTTGGAAACGATCCTAGTGAGCTCACTGTGAGCTGATGATCTCCAGGAGAAATTTTTATCTACGTAAGTCGTAAAAAAGGTATATTCGACTGAGATTGACGCCGAGCTCTGGACTCTCGCTAAGACACGCTTCACTACTTTCTAGCAGAATGAAATCTCAGTCTAGACTCCGCGGCCTGCTTAGTTAAGTAACTTCTATTCAAGATACATCTGATCAATATTAGCACATGGAAGAAGAACCTCGACATCAAGGATCGAAGGCCATTTTGTATAGGGAGTTCTCTAAATAAATTTAGATTTTAAGACACTCTCATTGTGTGATATCCGACCCCGCTTGCTGTTCACGATGTTCTCTCGCATTGCTCGCTGCATTTCCTTCTAACCCATAGGACATTTTCCCGAGAGGAGGCTTCATCTCGAAAGTCTCCCTTACTACAGCGTAGCTATAGTAACCACATCTGGCAATAGGTTGAGCTTTGCTCAAATCAACTAATCCATCCGTCAAAACTTTATCCGAGATATGAACCCCCAAGACCTTTCCAATAATGATATCGACAGTTCCTGCAGGAGGATTTCCTGGCAATCTCAATGTAGAATGGTACGTGCATTCGAACCTGATGGGCGACTCGTCTACCATAGGAACAACGTGTTTGAGATTTGTTGACGGGACCTTTGTAAGTCCAGCCTTTACGAACTCATCAACACCGTAGGCGACTTGCTCGGACGTGATGTTTACAGCTTCTCGAAGGTCCCATGTTGCCATGTTCCATACGAATGAACCTGTCTGCTCAACATTGATAGTGGTGTCTTTTCGAAGATTTTCAATGGTTTGATTGGCGGAAAACATTACATATGGCGGGTCAAAGGTCAGATTATTGAACTGGCTATCAGGAATCAGCCTCATTATCTAACCCCTACACATTCAACTCTTATAGTACAACAGGAATCGAAATACAGAGACATACCTGTATGGTGCAAGGTTATCTTTGCCATCTTTGGATCTAGTAGAGATCCAGCCAATAGGCCTAGGTACAACACAAGCCTGTTTTTCCTGTTAATGAAAGCCACTAATGGGCGAGTCTTGGGGGTTCTGACTTTGAATGGATCCCGTGGGAGGTTGTGATCAGTAACGCCAGGTTCGTAGAAAACCATGGCTGCGATATGGTTTGCTCTCGGTATACAAGTCAAGGAGTTCAAATTTAGCTTGAAAGTATAACATGGTCAAGATCTGGAAATGTGGTGAGATTTTCTGGTATTTTTTTATAGCTTTGTGCCCCTCAAATGCGGGTATGTTGTCCACAGCGGTTACGGCAGCTGGGCGGGGTAGCTAAGATGCAATCCGGTAAATATCACGGGAATGGCATCCGCTCGATTTTCCGACTCTTCCGGGATACCTCCGCAACGAATTAAAATAGTGCTGGGGAGCTACCAACAACTCAAAGAGGCATCATCTTTCTCACTTCAACCAGGACTTGCTTCATGACCTTTAAATCCTTAGTTGAGACTTTAGAGGAATACGAGGTTTGAAGACACTGACGACGAAAATGATTCCCACTTGGAGGCCGGCCACTATTTACAAGGTTAGTGGAATGGATGGGTCCGCACACCCCGGCAGCAACGTGAGGAGTGCAAAACATAGATTATGGGAAATTCTTGATTCTCCAGCTTTGCTTCGCAATGACTCGAACTAAAAGCATAGTCGTGTCCCCCGTTATCTTGTATTACCCAGCAGGCTGAGCGATATTCTTCGCAAGATGTTGTACGCTGCTGAGACAGGCAAGCTTTTTGTTGATGACTTAAGCTCAATAGTTTTTCATAACTATAGCTTCACCTGTAGGAAGTGCATCCGGACTTATGGTATGCGCATTCTCCAATATCAGGCAAGTAATGAAAAAACCTGGTTGATTGCTTGAACTATGTTTCACGATAGAACTTATTTAGCTGGATTGGTTATCCGCTCTAAACACTTCTAGTAAGCCCATAATACTTGGAAACAGGTAAAAGAAAGATATCCAGATCATTCTCCATGCAGTTGAGACACTTGTAGCTGTTAATGGAGGGTACTGCGACCACCTCAATTTCTGAGCAGCCAGAGGGCAACGTCGATTAGTTCTCGCCACAAGAGGCTTATCGAATGCAATTCATTTGAGGAATATGTCAAATGTCACGAAAGCCGGTGCAATGCCAGCAGTCTACACGAAATTTAGTAGAGGATTTCAAGGCCCAGGTGGTGTGAAAGATGATGGCTTTGTGCGATAAAGATAATCTTGCAAGTAATTTTCGAGATGTGGAATGGCCTCCGACGGAACAAGACAAAAGAGACTCAATCTTAAGACTTGTATGAATAGATTTGCGTCGGCTTGGGAGTAATAGGTTTTGCTGGGATAAGGGTTTTGAAGGTTGTGGGAGTTTACGTAAATAGAATAGATCCGGAAGAAAGAGGTTGGAAGAGAGAAGCTTCTATATGTGAGCAAAACTAAAATATCAACGTTCTGTACCGTAACAAGAGCTTTACGAGAAATTCTGTCTTCCACTTTATATTCACCAAGTCACTGTCCCAAATTGCATGATCATACGAGGCCCCAAAACATGTGAGGATCAGGATTGCACATGATTAGTCAGCTAGTTTTTCGAACGGGAGCTACACTCCGTAGTTCCAAGCTTTGTCTTCCGTGAGTCCACACGAACAGTACCTCCTGTATACTTTTAACAAATGGCTCTCGTCTCTGGACCAGGACGAGCAGGTTCTCTTGCTCTGCCAGAAGAACTTCAGCTCGCCATAGAACCCCATGTGAAATACATACAGAGTCTCGACTCCGTAAGTATCCATCCTCGTCGCATCCCCGCACTTGCTGACATCTTCTGCTCAAAGCGCAAAGATGAGCTCGAATATTGGCACACGGAACATCTACGAATAAACGGACTCTACTGGGGACTCACCGCACTCCATTTACTTGGCCGACCTGATGCGTTACCGAGACGGGAAACAATCGATTTCGTTCTGAGCTGCCAACATAAAAATGGTGGGTTTGGAGCTGCGCCAGGTCATGACGCCCATTTGTTGTACACAGTTAGTGCCGTGCAGATATTAGTGATGGTGGATGCTGTTGAGGATCTAGAGAAGAACTTGAATGGCGAGGGAAAACTTTTGGTCGGTAAATGTGAGTGCTCTCATATTTACGATTCGACGAGGCCCTAACATTACTGACTTCGATGCGCAGACCTCGCCGATCTACAAAATAAGGATACGGGGACCTTTGCTGGGGACGAGTGGGGCGAGGAAGATACGAGATTCCTTTACGCAGCGCTGAATGCACTTTCACTGCTACATTTTCTCCATCTAGTGGATGTTGACAAGGCGGTAAATTACATCGTTTCGTGTGCGAATTTTGATGGTGGTTATGGAGTTAGTCCAGGAGCTGAATCACATTCGGGACAAATATTCGCCTGCTTAGGTGCATTGTCAATTGCGAAGCGGATAGATGTGGTCAGCATCGATAAACTAGGTAAATGGTTGAGTGAGAGGCAAGTAGAATGCGGCGGATTGAATGGCAGACCCGAGAAAAAAGAAGATGTTTGTTATAGCTGGTGGGTTGCGACAAGTCTCGCCATGATCGGAAGGCTACATTGGATCGATGGAGAAAAGCTCACCAATTTTATTCTGAAGTGTCAGGATACAGAGGAAGGTGGCTTTGCCGACAGGCCGGGGGATATGGTTGATGTCTTCCACACTTGCTTTGGTATGGCTGGCTTGTCTCTTCTAGGATTCCCTGGTGTCGATGAGGTTGATCCAATTTAGTAAGTTTCCAGATCTCCAACAATTGTGCTTTGCGCCGGCTAATTTCGTCCAGTTGTATGCCGAAGAGAATTACGGAGCGAGTGCTAGGGCAGTCTTAGGATGCCCTCTGCTTCAATGATATAATGAGTTATGAATAGCGGTGAACGTATCCGCGTTGATTCCTTGGCCAGACCCTTTTAACTTTGGGTATTTTTAGTAAGTGGAATCTGGAGCTCCTCCCACGAGTCCGATGGTAGAACTTTTTATATAAATCATTGAGTAGGCAATATTCGCACCAGAATATGGAACTGCTCAAGTATTCAGAAGCCTCTCTTTCATTTATTTCTTACTGTAGTCGCTATACCTTGACTCCTGCCATCTAATAACCTCATACCGAATAAACAGTGGTGTTAGGATACAAGGCAGGAGAATAGCAATTCATTGATATGAGAGTTTCATGACTTGACAATAGCATGAACACTCACTCATCAGTGGCACATACTAGGTAATATCAACGCAAAGTTAAAATTTACTCCAGTATGTTTTACATGATGGGATTTGGTGTCAGTGGAGGTGCTATATAACTCCGGAGTGAAGGGTAAAGTGTAGTAGTGAGAAAGAATAACAAGAGATACTAGCTGATGAGGTGAAAACTCTGGAAAGTAATTCAGACAAGACTAGCCCTCCTGCATTACTATCTTCGGAAGAGACTGAAGCTGGTGAGAATTTCTCCTAGGATCTACATCTTCATTCGGTTGGTGGTAAATTAAGTATTATCTCTAATGTCTACCTATCTTTACGCTGGCAATTTCCTTGAATAAGCTGAGCATTGGTTTTTGTCTCTATAAATTATTGGCTTATACAAATATTATTGAGATTTGTTGCCTGTTTACTGTCATCCTCATTGCCACCGTTCTTATTGTCGCAGCAGTTATACAGATGGGACATGATAAAGAAGACTTTTGTTGCTGACTTGAACCGGCCACCATCGACTTGTGTCCTGGATCCTTAACCCTATATCCTCAACCACCACCACACTTTTTATTCAATGGTGAGAGGTGCATTCCACCTTGGGCTGGTTTTCATTCGATTCTTTGTTATATACTTACTTTGACTTCAACACTTCCGCCACGACAGTAATAGTAAGCAGATTCAATTCTTCCACGGCAGAAATCGAGATTTTCGCAGTCTGAGCATTTTCATTGCCGGCCTTCACCTCATATCTTTATTCATGAACAGCTCTGCTCCCGATCAAATATATCTATCATAGGACATGCATAGAGGTACACATAATTGAGAGCTTGCATACTACATCTTTTCCATTTCCTACTGCAAAAGCTACATCTGGTTTGGTTTGGCAAGAGCTCCCTGACGCGACTGCCTCTTCTGAAATTGTCAGTACTCCATTGTCCATCAACGCTCCTTCCGCGCTTTCACTCCACCACACAGTTGATGCTCGATCGTTGTCGCCTTTTCTTCCTTCCGTCACTCATCACTCTTCACCATATGCAAGTCCTTTCTTTCTCAATTGTCCTATTTTGAGGAAACCATTCTCTTCACACAAATTTGGAGAAGTAATCGACGACTTGCTACCTTTGCTCATTCCCATCGACAATTAAGAGCTGGAGCATTTATTTAGAACAATCTGTAAGTTTTGGCACCTCTCCGTCTTCCTACATAACACACTACGCATAATCTTCGATTGTTGCTCCTTGACATGTTAAAGTACTGTTCTTTGGGCGCATAGCAGAAAACAATGCTTCTTTTTTCGCTTGATATTTGCCATTTGAGCAATTGAACACCGACGGAAGTAGACGTTTTTCTGTTCGTTTCGTTTGCCAGTCTGCCATTATCCACGTGCATTAACTTCTTCTGCATTTACACAATTGCTAACTGCTTTGAATGGATAGCTGCAGCCAAAATGTCGAAGAACCACACCAATATTCCACTGCATTGCAGTATTTGCCCAAAGAACCCTCAATTCTCGGATGTATCTCATCTTCTTACCCATACTTCTTCTAAAGCCCATTTATCCAATTATTTTAAGCTTAAAATTAGAGCTGCGTCGGAATTAACAGCAAAGGTTCAACTGGACAATTTCGAGGATTGGTATGACAATTATGATCTAGAACGACTACTGTCCGAAAGACTTGCCTCAAAAGATCAAAAGAAAGCTGCCAAGGACAGGAAAGTTAGGAACAGCAAAGCTATGGTAATCTACCATTTAAATGGGAGATATACCTGTGTGCTGACTATGAGGAAATAGCCCGGGCCAGCAAAGGTCAAGAGAGAAAACGACAATATTCATGACCATGAGGCCAATTTGGCACCCATGTTTCGAGCTCCTGTTCCAAGAATGCATCTTTGGCCAACTACGACAAACACCAATATGAATAATGAGACGTCTACATCTAACTCTGAGATGGGAAGTGAGTGGGATCATAGTGCTGTGTATGCAACGCCCACTTCTAGACGTCAGATTCCAGGTTATACACTTCAGAAGACACCTTCGGCAGTAGGAACGGCATCGGTTGCTACCGAGTAAGCAGCATATCTGCCACATTCGATAAAAGTATTGTGCTAACCATGCTCCGTATAGTCTTACCACGCCATTGAACGAGGAAGGCGCCGATGCTGAAATGCTCGAGAAGCTTTCAGACAGTGCGAAGTTAAAGGGTGTCTTCTGGCCTGGCATGGATCTCTTCGATTCTGCCACAGCTGAAATGAAGCGAATGAGGAACCAGAGAAAAGATGGCTCAATCCTTGAGCTGATGATGGCTGCTTCTGCAGAGGTCCAACCCACCGAAATCTCCTACCACCCCGATGGAGCATTCCGGACTTCAAGAAATATTTTTGGTCCTCTTTCGACCGAGACTAGTCCTGTAAGCTCCTCCTGATTGTGGTCATTTTCCCTTATTTTAAAATGTGACATACCAACTTTAAAATGCTTAGATTCGAGACCCCACCCCAAAGAAACGCAGAACTCGCAAAGCGGCCTTGACAGACGTCAGTGTCAATGTCCCCCGTTTAAGAGCTGGTCGACCGCCAAGGGACTCGGTTAGGAGCCCGGAGAAGCGACAAGTATCCGCTAGAATGCGTCAGCCTGCTGGTCAACTTGCGCTACTGCCAACGCCAACCCTCAACCCGTTGGCATTTGGCGCCCGATTCACTCCGAGTAATGAGGAAGATGAAGAGTTCAGAATGACCATGGAAGAAATGGGAGCTAAGAAACGTTCTTTTAGCGTTTTTCAGGATGCTCCTGAGATTAGCCCAGGTCGTACAGAGAGCCCATTGGAAGATCATAGGTTCGACTTTTCGGATGGCGCCTCGAATAGCTTCACTAATGCGGACATGTGCAACCATGTTTCCCCTACACCAGCTGTTAAACCTACTGCAATGCGTATGTTCTCCAAGGACAATGGTCAATCTGACGCCCATGTCCGTCGAACCGTCTCGACCCCTCATCATGGCTTCCCAGCTCAGATGTTTTTTGATAATGCATCAATGTATAACCCGCTTTACAGTCACCACCCTCGGTCTTTCTCATTTGGGGGCGACCATTCTGATCTTTCCCAAATCAACCAGGAGTCGAAGCCAATGAATGACTTTGGTCAAGGTTTTCATGGTAACTTCGACTCGGTCAGCCACAGCTCACGTCTACCTAGCAATCATTTACATCTTTCAGGTTCCATTGCTCATAGTGCGAATGTCAATATGCCACATTTTGGTATGTGAGCTTGGGATTTCTTACTTTTGGCAACACCTTAAACACCACGTTTCTATATATTACCGCTTGAGGCGTTTCGACTTTCAAATAAGATTTTTTATAGCGGGCCGTAGTTGTGGTCGAACTTTTATAGAAGGCATATTATAAGGAAGTCTGTCCTTCCTGTTCTTTCTTATATTCTATAATTATTTTAACTGGAAATGGGGCGTTAAAGAGCTGACAATTGCGTGGGTATGCTGGTTCTGCATTGCTATTTAGTTTTTTGACCTGGTATCATATATTTATTTTACAGCTGCTCCATGCCGATTACAAGCTGCTCTAGCTGATCGACATCATTCTCTAGTACATTAGAAATCATCTTAGAAAGTCCCAATAGCTTTTTCTGTTTCACTTCCGTCTCAAGCTCTCGTGATTTGGACGCAGCAGTATCGAGTACTGCCTTTGGGACTCGTGCCAACCGTGCCACATTCAAACCATAGGATCTATGTGCAACGCCTTCACCGACTTCATACAAAAATGTAATCTCCTCGTTAACATCTTCACCATCCTTATCCGCATTAGCATTGAAAGCTTGCTCTTCATTCCTCTCAGCAGTAAACTTCATATGCACATTCCTCAACTCCTTTCCTTTCTCGAATCCTCTTGCCACGCTAGCTAATGTCTGATAATGTGTTATAAATAAACACAAGCATTTCGTTTCCCTAACCACCCAATCCAACACTGCTTCTGCTATTGCCACCCCGTCATGCGTACTAGTTCCTCTTCCTAATTCATCCAGTATAACTAGAGATCTCGGACTTGCTGATTTGAGTATGGATGCCGTTTCGGAAAGCTCTACCATAAATGTGGACTGTGCGGTAAATAATGAATCATACGCGCCCATACGTGTATATATACCATCTAATAAACCTAAGCGGGCAGATTCAGCAGGTACATAAGAGCCGATTTGCGCGAGGATGGATATTAAAGCTACTTGGCGCACGTAAGAAGACTTGCCGCCCATGTTTGGACCAGTGATTAAAAGAGCGCGGGTATTTCCGGGGTCGGTGGAAAGAGATGTGTCGTTGGGGATGTAGGTTGAGGGGAGTAGTTGTTCGACCATGGGGTGACGGCCGCCGATGACGGAGATTTCGGTTGTGGATGTGAAGGTGGGTTTGCAGTAGCCGGGGAGGGAAGCCACGGTCGCGAGCGAGAGGAGACAGTCGAGTGTAGCGAGCTGGGATATGGTATCACGGATAAGGGCGTAGTGGATGGAGATTTCGGCGAGGAAGGCGAGGAATGCGGTGTCGCAGGCCGAGGAGAGCGATTCTTTGTGTTGATCACGTTCGCGGAGGAATTTGATGACTTCGGGTGTGTGGAAACGGGAATTACTTTTGGTGCCGGATATCTTAACCCAGGAAGCGGGTACTTTTTTAAGATCGCTGTTGGGAACTTCGATGAGGTATTCGATTCCAGCTATGGTGACATATGAGACGGGGTGTTTCTTGGATAGCTTTGAGGCTGCCTCCTTGCTGTGGAGCTCGAGGTCTTGTTCCACGGCTCCGATGCCACATTTATGCTCACCTATTGCTTCGGTTTCGTACTCTTCAAGGAAGAACGCGTATTTGTCGTCCTTGCGAGCGGCTTGTGCGTTGATCTTTTCGAGGAAGGATATCACGACTCCACCAATTGCGGGAAGGGATGATACAGCTTCATTGAGAAGAACCGAGTCAAATCCTACATCGGAGGGTGTTTTGACATGTGCAAATTCGTTAGCTATTCTTTGCATTGTCTGAAGAACGGTGAGTAGCTCTGGTCGCGTGCATTTGCCATAGTATATGCGGAGTAAACTTCTCTCTAGATCTGATCTAACCTCCCGGAGAGTGGCGTTCAATTTGTCTACTTTTGGAGTGTTGGCGTTATCTTTCAATTCCTCGACTGCGGCGACTCTCTCTTCCAAGCGCTGTTTATCGAGAAGAGGCCTACCCACCCACTTTCGTAGTAACCTCTGTCCAAACCTCGTTTGAGTTTTATCCAGAGTCCAAAAGAGACTTCCTTTCTCGCTATGATCTGTCTGATTGGTATAAATCTCGAGGCTCGTAAGAGTGTTTCCATTCAGTAACATATGAGATCGAGCACTGAACGACTGGAAATATTTGGTGAGATCAAACACATGTTCCAACCCATACTCAGTCATATGTGTAATCATGGCAGACAGACAAATGGTAACAGGCTCAGTAAGTCTCAATACCTTCTCTAAAAGCTCTTGTTCCCGCACATTGTTGCTGCTCTGATGAGCTTTCAATTTATCTGCATAAAACTGGGCCACATGGGAATATGACTCGGCAGCCATAGTTTTAGGCTTTTCCACCCGCTCAACCCTGATCCTATCGCCAAAGACGTTGGTTATGCTACCTGAAAGATGTTGAACAAGCTTTTCGGTAGCTTTTGTGAGTTCCCCAACTATTAAAAATTCGCAAGGGGCAATATGCAGTAATCGTGTCTCGATTTCACTCCGCATGAAGCCATCTTCAAAATTGTCGTATATGACATCCCCCGTCGCCGGTTGGACAGCCAATATGCCAACTTCAACTTTCTCGTCCGTTCCCCATCCTTTAGCTTTTGTTTCCGTTATGCAAAGAAGATAGCCTGTTGCAGGGGCACCACCAGATGGTGCATCAGTCGAATCTAATCCTTCAATATCATCAATGTATGTGCCTTTAGTATAAACATTTGTAAGTTTTCTAACAAAAGGAGTATTCCGGTTGTCTCCAGCCTTCTTCAACGCGGCTGTTTCTGTTTGTCGAACTATACCGATTTTGTGACCTGCTGCCACCAGCCTCTTTGCGTGGATCGGGAGTCGATGAACGGGAATACTCGCAGATGCAAAGTAATTCAGATGCGCCTCTGAGGGATCTATGGTTGGGTCAGAAACATCATCAGGCAGGTTCAATAACGGACAGCTTACGCTCATCAAATCGAAATTTGCCCGGTATACACACAATGCTAAGCACTTTTGCTGCCGTTCTTGCATCTTCGCCAAAGAATTTAAACTTATAACCAACTTCTACAATGAGCAATGTATCCATATGTTTGCGCTTAATGTCGAGAACTTGTAACTCCATTGGGGTCAATTTTCCCGTCTTTGCCCCCTTCTTCTTGGTCTTCATAGGCGCAGGTGCTTCTTCCTCATCCTCCATATCTTCATCTCCGCCCTCTAAGGCTGCATCATCTTCAGGTACACTGCGTTTAATACTATCTGGATGTCCCAGTTTTTTGACGAACTTCCTGTGTAACTCTGCCTTCCGTGCTTTTTCCAATTCTTCTTCGGGTTCCTCCTCAATTGTAGGTTCCGCAGCTGTTGATTGACTGGATCCCGAGAACATATATTTACTCGTTCGTGGTGATGGCTTGGACTTGCCTAGTACCGAGCTGGGCGGCAAATTTCGAGCATTAGCAGCTGGCAAGCTGGAGCCCTCGCCATCTTCTTCCTCGGCATCAGCATTTTTTGCACGTTTGGATGGTCTTGCTATCGCTCCAGTGTTTGCTCCGTTTGCATCTTCCTCTAATACCCGCTTCGAAGTATTTCCCGAGGTCTTCTCTGCTTCATTTGTTTTCTGGTCGCTTTGGGCATCATACGGATTTTCTAGGGCATGGGAAGCAGATGGCGGGCTTGAATTTTGAGGTTTTTGACTCGATTTTGGAGTAAAGAAACTAGATATTGATTTTTGGGTCTTGGCCGGAGTTGAATTTGGTTTAACCATCGTGGTAAAATCCGCAACAGCTTTTCGTTGCGATGAGGAATTGGTTTGGATTTGCAATTCAAATGTTGCTTGGGTAGGGGAGACGCGACGACGCGACAGACGTAAAGTGGATTACATAATCAAACCTGGCGTCGTTTGGTGACCAAACAAAATCATCCTCAAAATCTACTGCAATTGGTATGAGAGCATAAATCATTGAATTGGATCCAGCCAGAAGATTCGGAAACCACAAACTGATCTCGTCTAATTTGCCCTAACAAATCGATGTAGGATCTTCCTTACCCAAATTGCAACATCGAAACTTAGAACTAAGGGCGATGGGGTTAGGCAAGTAACCAACTGAAGACCCCGGGCAGCGGATATGTTCAAAGTGAACATGATTCAGATTCATGCAAGAATCTCAGCCATTGGGTTTACATTACCTCGGGCCAAGTGGCTGAATATTGCGTCGTGATATTAGACTATCCTCATTCAAGTGCAATAGTGCAGGTAGAGATGCTTGTCTACTGTGTATATCTATTGCAAGTGGCTCAAGGCATGCTATGCTATGCACGGATTTACTGCCTTCAATCCAAAGTCGGACAAGCAGAGCGAATGCGCTGTAAAACGAACCCGTCATTTACAAACCTTTGTACTCGCCCATGAATGACCAGCATTACATAAAGTATCCTCCGGCGCGTCTCCAACATCATCGGTCAAGCGACGTCCACACCCTTTGTCTTCTGAGCCCCAGGCCTTTTTTCCCGAAGCGTATCGCATAAAATTACAAAGTATACAAGAAATCTGGTCTCTTGTCTCCCAGAGCCGTCTTCTCGTTCTCACTGAGCCCCTGAACCCACGCATCTCTCTCACCCCTGATTCTCTTGCTATTTTCTCTTTTTAATAGGAAACGCATCAAGGTGCTTCCACTCAACAGGAAAAGAACCATGAAACCAATAACAACAGAGTGGCCGTAAATAAATCTGGGTTTGTCAAAATAGATGTTCGAACTGATAATACCGCACAAATTACCCCAGCCAATCATCACTCCCAAGACAACACCTCGCTTGTAGGAGCCTTCAATGTTATTGGAGACCCATGAGATACTGTTAGCTATGCAAGGATAGATACCAAGAGCTCCGAGAAAAGTTCCGGCATATTTGATACCCGGTTCTTCGCTACCTAGGAGCATGGAGAACCCGGCAATACCAAGAAAAGACACGATGATATTACACAGGCCTCGTTGGCGTGTACGATCACCGATAAATCCAATGACGACCGTCAGGATAGCAGCAGCCACATATGGTGGAACGGATAGGAGCTGGGCTCTGGTTGTTGTATAGCCAAGTTGAGTGATAATGGTAGGGAGAAACAAAGAAAACGCGTATAGCGGCATACAACATCCTGAATAAAGCACCATAGCGATCCACATTTTGTAATCCTTGAATGCTTGCCAAATAAACTTTGAGTTGAACGTCTCATGCCCCGCGGCTTGTTGATTGGCTTGCAAGCGACGGATGACCCTATTTCGGTCGACTTCAGAAAGGAAGCTGGCGCTTTCAGGGAAATCATAAACCAGCCAGAATGAAGCGACTCCTGCTAGAACAGTAATAATTCCTTCCAGGATAAAAATCCAAGCCCATCCATGAAGTCCACCAATACCATCCATCTTCACGATAGCCGCGGCGAGGAGTCCACCAAAACTACCAGATACAGCAGCAGCGGAAAAGAAAATCGCAATTCGGACACCAAACTCCGATCGCTTATACCAACAGGATAAGTAATAACTGATTCCTGGAAATAACCCCGCCTCCGCGGCACCAAGGAAGAATCGAGCGGCCATCAGGCCTGACCAATTCTCGACAAAGCCCATGAATGTCATGCACAAGCCCCAGGCAATTCTATAACAATGTCAGTATACAACCGCGAGATTGGCTATGCAAAGGTTCCCAATTGTTCGTTGGAGACTCACATAATGATTGGTACGAATATGGATGGGCGAAATCTCTTAAGCATCACGTTCGTAATAAGTTCAAAGAGTGCATATGAGACGAAGAAGATGGATAGTACGGCATTATACATTCCAGTCGACATGTTGTTCAGGTCTTTCTGTAAACCGCCAATCTTTGCATTTCCAATATTTGTACGATCAAGGAAAGCGAGTAGGTAAAGAACACACAGCTGTCAAAGTTAGGCAGGAAAAGCGACGACAAAGCAAAGGATTGCCTTACCCATGGTATTAAAGTCCAATCAAGCTTCCGCACCAGCTTGCGGTCCTACACAAATCATCAGTCTATCTTTCCAATTTCGTGAGGATGTTCATCGACCTACAATATCAGCCTTTTCCGCGTCGTTCAAATTTGCATCTGGGTCTAGAGGTAAATCAACAGACGGAGCATGTTCATGAAGCCCTACAACTTGCTTCTCGTCGTCGGCATTACTAAAGGTCCTAGGCAGATTATTTGAGGCCATGATTTGCAAGGTCGGAACAGTGTTATGCGTAGTGTCAGTTGATGTAAAGAAAACAGCAAGGCGTATTTCGTGGACTATATAGTGGTATCAGTAGATTGTATAGCTTATAGTAACTAGTAAGTTCTGGGCCTAATTTCAATTAAAATGCGCTATGACACTCCATATCAACTATCTAGGAGCTTCAAGAACTGCCAACCCCCGTACCCAAAATAATCCGGGGAAATGGGGCCAATAGAAGAGTGGGCCCAAACATTATATCCAACCTGTGACGCAAAGCTCCAATCGTTTGTCTTGATGACCTTTTGCAATGTACAGATTCTCCTACAACTCACATTATTGACAAAGATTTTGTCGAACACCAGTCAATACGGTCAACAAAAATAAGCAAACAGCTGCTCGCTGATAATCTCGATAGATACTTCACCACTCGATGTTTACATTCGCTTCGCTCAAGATGTAGTATCACAATTTCAACCATCTCCATACTATAAGAAGGCTTGTTGATGGTTACTACCATACTTTGCGGGCCAACGCTCTTCCAAGATAAACATCTCCAAAGCTGCTACTAGCTAAATTAACCTCGAACTAAGTCAAAAATGGCTCTCATTGTCTTGGATACAGTGGTAAATGACGATCTCCAAGTAATAACTACCTTGATCTAAGCGCCTCTCTAGTACCAAGTATTGCAACCCCACATTCCACCTTTCCGGGGAAGTGGGCGTTTTCATTAATCTTTCGTAGAAGATTTCTGAGACGTCGACTTTCCGGGCAGAGTGTTGTGCCAGAATGACTAATCGAATCGTTCAACACCATGGATTATTTCAAAGTGCGGCACGAACACCACTTCCGGAGAATTGAAGATTTTAATGTGTTGGGAAGTTAAAGGCATTGAAAGGCAGCTCATAATTTAGCTTACCTCTCTTGTTTGGAAAGCGGAAAGACCTGGGCAAGCTCGAGGAGGTAGTCAGGCTTCGAAGCTAGACCGGCCTCGGGCCCTATCCTACCCCACATCATGTGATAGTGCACAAAATTGCGAAAACGTGATCTCTATGCATGTCGAGATTCATGTTGGTATCGAATGTGCAGCGACAAGTACTAACATTTGTAGTTACAAAGAGCGTAGTATGATGCATAAGAATACACATACTTTATCGATAATATTAACCTTACCGAGCCGGTAGCACAGTTCTCGGTTGAGCCATCTCTGAATCGTGAAATATCCGAGTTTGACAAGCTGGAGTTTCTCAACCTTCTATGCGTGCAAGCGATACACTTTTTAAGATGGCAACTCGAATGAAAACCGTTTGTGTAATTGGTGGGTGAACTCTTTTCTTTTGGGGCTAACATAGCTAACCAGCAATGGTTAGGCGGTGGTCCCTCGGGACTCGTAGCAGCCAAAACACTCACTCACGATCATCCAAAAGGCACTTTTGACGTAACTGTTTTTGAGCAGTCGCATAGAATAGGTGGATTATGGCCAAGCTCCCATTATGACGATGGTTTAGTGAATCCAAATATGTGTACGAACCAAAGCCGTCACACCGTCAGTTTTAGTGATTTGGCATGGCCTACTTCATCCCTCGCTTGTCCAAAAGCATGGCAGGTCGGGAAATATCTTGAAGACTATGTCAAAATGTACCCTGGATATTCTATTAGGACCAGTGTCAAAGTCTACAAGGTCGATCCACCATCTGGTTGGCAAACTAATCCAGCCACGACAGAGAAATGGAATGTGCATGTTCAACATTACGAATCCGCCGAATTTGCCGAATCACCACAAGTCTACGAATTTGACCATGTTATAGTGGCTACCGGGTTTTTTGGGAAGCCTAAAATACCTGAGATTCTCACAGGTTTCCCAGCCCCAGTTTGGCACAGCTCAAAGCTTCGTGATGTCAACAATTTGTTGACCGACAATGGAAAACTCTCTTCGCCCAAAGGCAAGAATATTGTAATTGTCGGGGGTCAAATGTCGGGTATCGAAACTGCAGCAGCGGTCGCTTTGCAGGTATCCTCCTCCGCGAATTCGTCGGAACGTCCGATTCCAAATGCAAACCAGTACAAGATATACAATGTGATTCAACAGCCATTTTGGGTGATGACTCTCACATTACCAAGTAATCCTATGATTGATAGTGCATCTCCCGAGGAGGAAAAGGTTCGTGATACATATTACGGACTAGGATGTAGTGCTAAGACCTCTGATAGATACCAAATCCGGCACCAACATTCTTACCCCTCGATCTGGTCACTTACAATATTGAGCGGAAGCCTCCCGGACCTCTCAAAAATTCCTCCGGCCACATATCGCCAGAATTAGCCAAAATGTCGAACGATTTTATGACCAACTATCTTGGAACTGACCAAAGTGGAATCGGTGAAGATCATCTAGCAATAACAGGAGACATTCGCTCTGAACCACCACGACGCACAACTAGCGAAAATTATGTCGAGTTTGTCAGATCTGGAGACATCAAGACGATCCGAGGAAGAGTAACGAGTGCAGGCCCCAACCAAACAAACGCTATCATTATTGAGGATGATGGAGCGCAACAAATCATTGATGATGTTGCCGCAATAATCTTGGCAACTGGTTTTGACGCGTCACCATCTCTCAATTTTCTGCCGAAAGAAATTCTTCAACATCTCTCATTCGACGAATCAAGCAGTGAATTCCCGTTAGCTCTAAATGTACATTCTACAATCAGCGCAAAGATTCCATCTCTGGGCTTCGTCGGTTTCTACCGAAGTCCCTACTGGGGCGTGATGGAAATGCAAGCTCGATTCCTGGGGAAACTCTGGTCCGGTGACGCACAAGCGCAAAAAATCCTAGAGACAGACGATACTCTCAACGAACTTCTTCAGCTACGCACCGATCCACGCATCGCGCAATTTCCAATGGGTGATTATGCCTACTTGATGGAATCATTCGCTACAGCTTTAGGAATTCAACGACGAGAATCTACTAACGATCCAGAAGCACGCACAGGGGTTGTTCTTCCATCCCGCTACGTCTATTTCCACGCAAGCGATGCTCAAAGAGAACAAGCCGCGCTAGCCCTCTCCATCGTTAACTCAACATTCGAATCATCATCTCGCGGCGCCTTCGTCTCCAAAGCCATATTCCGTTCCCTCCAAGGAACATGGAAACTTTCGCGGTCCCTCAAAAGTTCTCTTTCCACATTCCCGTCCGGCACTTTCACGGGAACCGCAAAATTTCTCCCTCGTTTCCCTACTGCGCAAAATTTCTCCCTCGTTTCCCTACTGCCCCCTCTTTTGATTCGGAATACTTGTATATCGAAGAAGGAGATTTTGTAACGGATACCGGGATGACTTTTAGAGCAACTAGGAGATATGTGTATCGATATAGGGAGGATACCGATACACTTAGTTTGTGGTTTGTGAAAACTGATGATAATCTGGGAGTAGATTATTTGTTTCATGAGATGGAAATTTTGGTTCCTGAGGCTGGAAAGGAGGTGGAAGGGCAGGGGAAGAAGAGGATGGGATGGAGGGCTAAGTCGAGTCATCTTTGTATTGCTGATACATATGATGTGGAATACGAGTTTAGATTTAAGGGGGTGTATGTGGAGGAGTGGAAACAGGAATATAGCGTGAAAGGACCGAATAAGGATTATAGAATCAAGAATGACTATAGACGGTAGAAATAGATGATTTTAGGAGTCTGATAAGTAATTGGAAAAACCGAGAGCCTAGAGAATTCCATGCGGGGATCTCTGGTTGTATGCTTGCACAATACGTATCACCATGGTCGTCTCTAGCTTTTCCTTGATTACACATCATTACTTACCATTTAACCTAGGCTTGCTGCCGTGTTTTGGGACTTTGAAACCGTCATGTTCCAGAACATTATTGTAACCTTCGGGTGCATACATCTCGGTATCAGCAGCGATCTACAACTTCACACCCCACAATTCAATCTTGATATTATCCATCATCTACCTAACATCCATCATATCTCCAATATCCAATATCCCTAACATTTATCCTGTCTCTAGTATCCATCACATACCTAGCACCACAGCTAGACTCTCCCTACACTACATGCATACTAACAAAATCCCCAGAATATAAATTACCTAGATAGTAACAGATGTAAATATATTAGCATTACAACTACTAAACTCATCATCTACAATCTAATCTTGAAAAGCTATATGCTAGACGACGAATATATATACATATAAGATTATACCTAAAAACTTACGCAATAACAAAGACAATGATACGTAGTAATACCCCCTTCTACAATACAAGTACAAGACTATTCTCAATTCATTGCTAATACTGGTATTGATGAATACCTCCCTCACTCTGTCTCTCTCTCTGTGTGTGTACATATACACCAAACAAAAAACAAGTCAAGAAGTGAATTTACACCCGATATACACATAAGCCTAGTCCAGCCTAACCTGACCTAACCATCCACATTTCAGATGTAAGACCAGTAGACCACCAATCAGCAGATGATCAGATCAAAGATCAAAGTATAGTAATAGAATTACAATTACATCATGAACTGCGAAAGTCATATTGCGTCATCATATTTCATACCTATTCTTCATCAAGAGATAGTTATCGCAAATGGAAGAAGTAAAGAAATAAATAATTAATTACCAAAGCGTATACTAAAAGAACATGATCATTTCCCGGAATGGAAAAAATATAATCTTAATGCATGTACTGTACTATATCTAGATTTCCCCATCCAAAGTCAAAGTTCCACGCCAAACCCCCCTCCCCCCTCAAACCCAGAAAATCCCCAACCAAGCAGTCCCTAAACTCAATCAATGAGACGATATCAAATGCAATGCCAGAACCGCATGAACCTTTTCCCCACTAAACAATCTGCATACCATTAACCATTGCTAGGAAGAGCATCGCAATTCAATTTTCCCGCTGCAGCAGCGACTCCTTGATCTGATGCACATGTTAGGAGAAAGTTAGTGAGTGGTGCAACAAGAAAGAAACATACTAAGATCGACGCAGATTCCGCTGTTGACAGTCTCGCCGTTTGATTTAGTGCAGCCGCAGCATAGATTTGGCATTTGGAGTGTACAGCCGCAGGAGCTTTGGAACATGCCACTATATAGATATGTTAGAAGATATCAAGGGAGATGGAGAGGTTGGGTACTTCTTCTGCCACTATTTTATTCATGTTAGTCGAGGAAATCCAAATCCAATCGAAATGCAAATTCAAATTCAGCAGAGGAAAGGACGTACGAGGAGATGAGCATTATTGTTTGCGAGACATGTATTCAAATTCAAGGTAGAATTTGTCATTTGGCCAGATGAACCGGGACAAAGACCTGAGAGATTTGGTGTAACTGTAATTTTGTATTCAGGAGCAGGACCTAGTTCGACTATGTCGTAAAATTGAAAGGTAGATCCATCGCAGCGACTTTGGCTTAAGAAGCCTCCTGCGGCGCTTGCTGCTGGGGCCGCGTGGGCGACGGAGAGGACGATGGAAATGAGAAGCACGGAACTGAAGAATTTCGACATATTTGATACCTATCGAGTTGTTCTATCATGTAAGTGTTAACGTGGAGGAACGAGATGGAATTTGGGCAGGTGGTGTAAATTTAAGCATGCCCTGCGGGGTACGTAAAACCGGAGAGAGTTGACCCAGCCGTAGCAATGAATACAGCGAACACGGTGAGTATATTTGAATCATTTATTAAAGCATAGCTAGGTAATTAATAAAGATGCCACATGGGCTGAAAATTCACCAAAGAGAAATCCGAAGATTGGCGTCGTCTGACGGTCTCAAACCCTTGCAACAATTAGCTGATATAATAATCCCAAGAGATATCCCAATCGGACACATTCCTTTCACAGCCTCAGACGGGATAACGGAGAATGTTCTGACTTGCCAATGACGAACAATTACGAATACAAGCAAAATTTACGGGAACAAAATTAGCTGTTGAGTTTGAGGTTTATCAAAATGTAAAGGATGCGTAAGATGCATAGGGTAGGTGTGATGCGGAACTGTACCTGCGAGAAGGAAGGTAAAAGGCTCGGACATAATTACTTAATGCTGATGAACCACGCCTTTATGTGATGTATAAGGCAACTTCAGATAAGGATTATGTCGTGATACGGGAGCCGCCATATAAAATCATTAATCCGGTGCAAATATCCGAAAACTGAAGGGCTTCCAACTTGGCAGAGTCGTGACTCGTGTATTGATCTTACATGTTTCCCGAATGGAAAGACTACTTCTCGATTCACCACTATCAATAAGATATCAAAACTTTGATACGAATTAGAATTGACTTAAATGATCATCTCAATCATAAATTTCATGTGCTCGGAATGAAGAAGGAAGTCTCGTGGTAAGAAACCATTTTAAAAATCGTAAAATGATACGTTGCTGATTTAGCCTATTACTCAAGCCCTAGTTTACCAAGACCGACTCCCATTAGGTACCGAAACCTACTTGATCTAAATTGGAAGCTGGAGAACCCTTGCATGATCATCAAAGATATGTTTGCACGGCATACAAGACACAACATATGCCTGTCAATTGTATTTGCATATACAATCAGGTTCTAGATCCTCCTCGGCACATGTTTATGGACGCATGTACTTCCCCTATTATTTCCACTTTGTATGTTCAATCGGGAATTAGGGCCGAAGAAGTAACCTGTGATGTACAGCTGGAGATAGAAACGTCGGTGCAAAGGATAGAGTCAAATAGGTTTTTGCACCCGAAGAGATAAAATCTTACATTGCAGATGTAATAACGTGAGACTATGAGGAGCCTGGGACGGTTGAGGTTTCGGTGGATCTGCTCTGAAGGCTGATCTTTGAAGGCGTCATTGATAACGCAACTTGTATTGAAAATGGGTTTAGTAATCTTACCATAAATATATGGGTACCACCACATTGATGTTGTTGGGAAAGCTTTCAGGAAAGTTCATCCCTATGCAGACGCATTTGCAGAGGCAGGCAAACTGATGTACAAGAGAATGAAAATAAGAAAACAGGCACAGGTGGCTTGAAAGATCAGTGTATATAAAAAACACTTCTCAATATTCCAAGTTTACCATCGATACCATAATACATGTTGATATCTAAAGCCAATTTTGCAAAAGGGCGCAAAGAAGTTTGAGGAGAAGGAACAATTTCAACCCAGATATAGAGCATTGCACATGCTTATTTTTTCTGGATACTCATCAAGAATGGTATCCCAATAATTTGATGACTGGAAGTAGGAGGAGGCAGCAAGCTGATTTCAATCGAGTTTGATTTTGATGCGAGGCGGTTCTTACTCAACACTAGTGCGTCGTATCCTAGAAAGTCGCATGTATCCTGCCTTCCCCTTCCCGAAGAAAACCAAACGAGAGGAAGAAAAAAAATGCCCATATAAATTTTTTTTGCGATGTCATTACGCTCAAGTAGCTGGTATATTCAATTATTCTAAGGATATATATATCCAGATATGCCTATTTATATGAAACACGCCTCGTTTGCCACCTCAAAATCCCCTCCCCGGTCTTCTCGCCACAGGTCTCCTCACAGCACCCTTTGCAGCGACTTTTTTGACTACCGGCCCGCTTCCATCGGTGATGGCCATCGGTTTCCTTGCGAGTTTATTATTCTCTGCCTCTATTCGCTTTTCTTCTCTCAATTTATCCTCAGCCATCTTGGCCTCGATCTCCATCTTTCTATTGAATTCCACTTCGGTAACCCTTTTCTCCCTCGCACTATATCCCTTCTCTTTCACACTGAAGAATACACCGCCTAATTCCGCCAGCCAATGTGGATCCACAGATGTGACAGTCGACATGTATTCTTTCGATGTGAGAATTAACTCGTGATAAACAACATAATCAGGTAGATATCCAAGCCCATAAAGGGCCGATGTAGGATGTAACTGTACTGTGACTGAAGTGCGTAAATTAACGTATTCCCCTATTCCCTTGACTTTTGCCGCTTGGTGGTAATAACCCGAACATATACATTTTCGTATAACGTCCCAGTCAGTGCCGCAAGAGACCATGTTCATGCGTTGCATTTTCATGATATCTAACAACTGTTCCCTGATCTCCTTTGCTCGACGAAGGGATTTTGGATGGAGGAAGTGACGTGTACACCAAGCATCTGAGTACCCATTGGATTTCCATTGCGAATAGACGTGCAGATAAGTCAGATGATCTGATTCAGGGACAAAGAACTTTTCGCGTGCGGCGTCTGATTCATCCTGACGTTCTTTTGGACGATAGAAGACGCTGGGGACAGAGAGCATAGAAACTATGGTGAGCATTTCCTCGCTGCAGCCGTATTCTTCAGAAGTGATTAGTAATTTGGCTAGGGAAGGATCCATAGGGAAGGCCGTCATTTTCCTTCCTATGTCCGTCAATTCTCCAATGTTGTCGAGTGCCCCCAGTGCCCAAAGGTCGAATAACGAGGTTGTGATAGTATCTTGAGGTGGAGGGTCCATGAAGTCAAAATCAAGTAAGTCTTTCACTCCCAGTGACTTCAACAACAGAACAGTATTACTCAAATTTGTTCGTTGAATCTCGGGAATGGTTTGGATATAAAGTTCATCCTTGAAGGCAGCTTCAGTAAAGAGATGAAAAGCTTTTCCCGGACCGGTACGACCCGCACGACCAGCACGTTGAGATGCATTTGCTTGTGAAATCGGCGTTATTTGCAAAGTATCCATTCCCATACGCGGGTTGTATACCTTTAACTTTGAATACCCAGCATCCACAACATACATAATACCATCGACAGTCAAACTGGTTTCGGCGATGTTTGTCGCTACGATGACCTTTCTAACACCAGGCGCAGCTCTGTCAAAAATTTTGGCTTGCAAATCTGCAGGCATCTGACTGTAAATAGGTAGAATGCTAAGCTTCGGTGGATCGTTGAGAGCATTGAGACGTTCCTGGATAAGCTCACAAGTACATTCAATATCTTCTTGTCCCGTCATAAACACTAAGATATCACCTGCACCCTGGGATACATGAATAGCCAATACTTGCTGAACCGCCTGATCCACATAGTCTTCCACGGGTGAGCGGTGATACATGATATCGACTGGGAAGGTACGTCCGGGAATGAAAAATTCAGGGGCCCCGCCATAGAAGTCTGAAAATCTTTTAGAGTTCATCGTTGCGGATGTCACTATCAGCTTGAGATCTCTACGACGTGCAAGAACCTTTTTGAATAAGCCCATAAGAACATCTGTATTGAGCGCCCGCTCGTGAGCTTCATCCATGATAACGCAGGAATAACGATCCAAATCTGGCTCGTTTAATGATTCTCTTAGTAAGACACCATCCGTCATATACTTTATCACTGTTTCCTTGCTCGTACAGTCCTCAAATCGAATGGCATAACCGACAGTGCCTCCTAATTTGCATTCCATTTCCTCACTGACACGCTTCGCTACAGACATAGCCGCCACTCTTCGGGGCTGCGTGCATCCTATCAGACCTGTATTTCCATAACCCTCTTCGTAGAGAAACTGAGTGAGCTGGGTAGTTTTACCGGATCCAGTCTCACCAACACAGATTACGACCTGGTTATCTCGTATGACCCTGAGAAGGTCCTCCCGCACAGCAAATGCAGGAAGATATTCCCTCTGCTCTCTCAACGACTTGCTCTGACTGAAGTTGCTAGCGCCGTCGTTCTTCTTCATATGTTGCGCAAATTTACTACTCCCCTGGGGTTCTTCCTCGCCCATCATTGGGGCCGCGCTATCGCCTTCTTCTTCTTTAATCCCCATAAGATTCCCAAGGGCCGTACCAGCCATATTAGTTGCTTCTTGAGCCTGTTTTTGTCTTTCTTTCTGCTGCCGCCTTTCCTTTACCACTTTACTCCCCTTCCTGCTAAACACTGCCATGTCGCTCTGGAAATCACGAACCGCAGGTACAGGCTCCAATTGTTTCGAGAAGACAGTTCTTCCATCTAAGAACGGAGGTTTCAAATCATGTACGAGCAGATGCACTCTAGTAGCCTCTTCGTCATCCTCAAAGTCATCGCCAAAGTCTCTTCGCTGTGCGACACCTGAGGTAAGCATTCGATTTGTCTCCCATGCATCAACATCTTTTTGTTTTTGATGAGCGCGAGCGCTCTGGCGCTTTCCTGTCTTCTTTTCGACCAAAGCTGCTTCTCGTTGCTGTTCTGCCCAAGAATTGTCATAGGAGCCGAATGGGTTATGCGAATCATCTCCAAAGGTGTGTCCCATCTCATCACCCGCATACCAATCTCTATCTAGAGCTTTCGAATCCTCCTCATCGACGAGTGGCTCTGGACCATCAAACTCATTCTGCTTAGGGACAGACCGGGCCGAAGGAGTGTATCGTGGCATCGCCGAGCCATTGCTTGATCGGCTTTGAAATTTCGTAGGAGGTCTGCTACCGCCGCGAGAAGTGGAAGGTCGACCTGGTACTGCAAATCGATCATCAGATTTTAAAGGATTAAAGTCCAATCGGCGTCGTTTGGGACTGGCTTCTCCATCTTCGCGACCCATTTTGTATCGATGTGTTAATTTATTTGTTTATTTCGAGCCGGACTGAATCAACACCTTTCTCGAAAGTTTTGCTACACGTCTGAGGCCCGCAGCTAATTTGAACAAGAAAGAAGAATATAATAGCTATGATTGCGGATTGTTGACCTGGAATCTCAAAATCATCAAGATCTCAAATAAAATTGCCTCGGGAATTTTGAAAGATAATAATTCATGGCTTGTCGTGTTTTAGAGCTTGAAGCTAAAGGCCGAGAAGATAGGTGGAGGATGGCGCTAGCGGCATCGAGCGGCCGCATTATCTTGGCCAAGATAACGCTAAGATAAAAAAAAGTTGATAATGGAACAATTTAATTTTTTATATCCCCGCTCACAGTCGATTTGTGTACAACTTGTGGTATAATATTAAATCACTATGTCTATGATCACAGCAACAGCTTGGGTCCCTCGTGGCTTCGCAGCTCCTTTCCCTACAAAATACAACTTTGATGAAGAAGAATTTCAGCGAATTGCTGATCTCGCGAAGTTGCAATTGGATGATGCGAACGAGGATTTGGAGGAAGCGCAAAACACAGCAGAGAATGGCGCAGATCCAGATGCTATGGTAGATGATGAAGGTTCAGATGACGAAGCCGTTTCGAAAGGGGTGAAGTCAAAAGCGTTCGTGGGTCCTCTCAATATGCTGGATTCCGCTGACTTTGAGTAGTGAGGAAGATGATGATTTAAAAGAATACGACTTGGATCATTACGATGATGACGTTGAAGAAGACAAGGAAGGGGGTGAGGGGATGGGTATGTTTGGAAATGTAAAATCACTTGCATACCACGAATCGAATGAAGAGGATCCATATATTACGATGGCAGGGAACGCGGAGGATGAAGATGAGGACAGGGAAGAACTTCAAATATTGGCAACAGACAACATGCTCCTGGCGGCAAAGATAGAGGATGAGGTTGCACATCTTGAGGTATATGTTTACGAAGATGAAGCTGATAACCTCTACGTACACCACGATATAATGTTACCGGCAATACCATTATGTTTGGAATGGCTCGACTTGCCTGTCGGAAAACCTAGTGTTGAAAAGGACTCGAGGGCGAATTTCGTCGCCGTTGGAACTTTCGATCCGGATATTGAGATTTGGGATTTAGATACGGTCGATTGCATGTACCCCAATGCTATTCTAGGGCAAGGTGGACAAAACAACGGTGGAGATGAAGGAGCCAAGAAGAAGAAGAAGAAGAACAAGAAGTCGAAAAAGGCCAATGACGAATTTCACGTAGACGCAGTTCTGTCATTAGCTGCCAACAGACATCACCGAAACCTACTAGCCTCTTCATCGGCAGATAAGACAGTTAAACTTTGGGATTTACACACTACCACATGCGCGAAGTCGTACACGCATCACACAGACAAAGTATGCTCGTTGGCCTGGCATCCAAAGGAATCTACGGTTCTGCTGAGTGGTAGTTATGATAGGACGGTGGTAGCTGCAGATATGAGAGCTCCAGATGCGAAAGCACCCAGATGGGGAGTGGAAAGTGACGTCGAAAATGTCCGATGGGACCCTCACGATCCAAATTACTTCTATGTCTCAACTGAAAGTGGTGTCATTCACTTCCACGATATCCGAAAAGCACCAGCAAACCCCAGTGCCACTAAACCAGTATGGATGCTACAAGCACATGACGATTCCGTCTCTGCCTTCGATATAAACCCTACTATTCCTGGATTTTTGGCTACTGGGTCAGGAGATAAGCAAGTTAAGCTCTGGAACATACAGCCCACCGGACCTACAATGGTAGTATCACGAGATTTGGATGTTGGAAAGGTTTTCTCAACAACCTTTGCACCAGACGAGGAAGTTAGTTTTAGACTGGCTGTAGCAGGCAGTAAAGGACTCGTACAAGTTTGGGATTGCAGTACCAACCCCGGTGTCCGACGTGCATTCGCGGATAGAGTGGCACCTGTCGAAGGAGAAATAAAGGAAAGGTTAGTGGGAGTACAAGATGATAGCGAGTCGGAAGATGATGATGAAGAGCTTGAAGAAGGCGATGGAGGTGAAGTTGAGTCTATGGACGAGGATGATTAAATAAGTACATGTCTATCTATAACGGACGACGCGAAATTTACACAGCAAATCAAAAATAATTTACTTCGGCAATCTTTTCAACTCGCAATTCTATTTCAAACGGTAAATGTAGATCCCTCCCCAAGGCCATAGTCCATCCGAAGTTTCACACGGAGATTTTGTCTGAAGATCAAACCTCGCCGGAATGACTAAGGATGGGTATAAACGACATAAGCGGACCAAAAACCGGGGAATCAAATTTACATGAAGCATTTTATCTTTATGGTCTGCTACATCTCATTTCGAATGATTCCTATCATCACGGGAGACGTAATATTACCGTCGAATTGATATAGATGAAAATGTACGGAGTACGTATGAAATGAATGAATTGATGTAGCTTGCATATGTCATGTTCCGTAACTTTGAAACTACCACTCAGCCCGTAAGAAAATGCATGCATGTCTGTCTGTTTGTCTGTTTCGTCCCGGAGAAGAAGAAAAAAAAGAAGAATGAACAAATGAATAAGAAAAATGAATAAGAAAATTACAGTAACAGTAAGAGTAAGAGTAAGATATCAAGCCCGATCAGCCTGATCAGCCAGCCTATCCTATCTGATGGAACCGCGCACATACATTATTCACTCACGTAACGGGATTATTTGGTTAGAAAAATCGGATCCGGGGAGAATCAGAGTCAGAATCAGAATCAGAGTCAGAGTCCTTGAAACCGTTTGCGATCTAGAATGGACGATGGAAAAATAAGGATGAACGGCGCTGTCTGTGTTGCCAGTGTCAGTGTGGTGCGTAACCTTAACCGTTAAATGGCGTTTAAACTGTTACTGTCGGTTTGATGTTGGTTTTTTGTCGTTGCGTTGTTGTTGAGATTTGGAGACTGGGAGACTGGGAGACTGGGAGACTGGGAGACTTGGAGCTAGAATGGAGAGAGAGATAGATTTTTCTTTTCTTGTTGGGGCTTTGGGGGATTGGAATATGGGATATGGAGGAAATTGGCGATGGATGTTAGGTATCAGATTAACTATTTAGGGCTTGCGAAACACGGAATTCATATATATATATATATACAGGCTTATTAAGTTTAGGCTTTACTTTACTTATGCATAACCAACCTACTTACTATTACTATATACCATCCATACCTACGCGCAAACTACAGCTAGCTACCTACATCTAAAATTACACTCAGCAGTGTAACATGGATGACGAGGCTTTTTTCTTTTGAGCATCTAGGCTTTGGTGTGCATGCTAGAAATAGGCTATGGATTATAAGATGGGGGATTCGATGGTGTATCGGATGATCTAGATAATTGATCCTTTTTCCCTTTTGCCTCTTCCCGTTATTCCTTCTGAAGTTACATTGTTAGGTAGGTACAGTAAGTAATGTGTCGCTTGTTAATTCGAGGATAGACTGACTGACTTATTTAGGTAGGTACTCACTTGTATGTACTTGGGAAATACAAATAAATAAATGAATGCATTGTGCCGCTAGAGAGATACCGATAGACGGTGGAATAATGAAAAATTTAATCTTATCTCTTTAATGCGTAAGAGGAAGTTAGATATAAATAATATAAATATAAATATTATTCATGGGCTTTGTATAGAATCATTAACCCCATCTATGGATGTCCCACTTTCACTTTCACTTCACTTCACCTCACTTTCACTTCACTTTCACTCACTCACATTCTCAATTCTACCGGTACCGCTAGCTATTTTCATGCTTCCAATCCTTTCACCAATTCCCATTTTCACGATTCACACACATAAACGCACGTTCATCGCAGGTAATCCACCATCCACATTCTTCGCGTCCGCTTTCGCTTTGGCCATGCTTACCTTGTTTACCTTGTCTACCCTGTTTACCTTGTTCAGCATGTTCATGCTTCATCATACACATATCCAATAATGACTGATAAATCAGACATGTACCCTTTTTCTCCACGAGGGATCATGTCATGTACCTGAAACGGTGAAACATCAGATGGGTCGGAGTGGTCAAATCAGAGATTACGTGTTCCTGTCAATGTGATGATTGGTCCACTTGAGATACCACATACATACGCGAGCTGCGTGGGCGGCGTGGGTTGCGCTACGCCTTCTCGACCCAGGGCGTTTAGAAGACCCGGAATTTATCATCATTTGTAGATTTTGGGGGGTGATTGTGACTATTTGTGATTGTACGTAGAGTGAATGTCCGGTGATGGGGTTAGTTAGTAAGGTTATATGCATGAAATAGAGGAGTTGGGCCGACTGAACTTATTACAGTATCATCTTTTAAGGTGCAGGGCTAAGCAATGAATGAATCAATCAATGAACCCATCTCTGAATGAAAGCTTACAATTGTTCATGACTTATAAGTTTATTAGCGCTCAGATAATGATATCGGCTTATTTACCTGATGGGGGAGTGAACTGTTGATCATAAGGAGAACGATAACTCAACTCCGGCCCAACACGCTTCACCTGATTAAGCTGATGTAATTGGATGAATGATTACTTTTCTTGTCGGGGATAATTCTCTAGTGTACGGAAGGATATCAAATTATCAAATTATCATGTTTTCTTCATTTTTTGTGTGCTTTCGTTTTTCCCATTATCGTCCAATCAATACTAATTTATGCCCTGTGGAAGCTTGGGCTCTTTTATACTATGCTATAGTCGGTTTAAATCATCTGCATACATAAAAAAAAAATTAACTTCCCTTCCCCCTTAGCAGCATGTTACTTATAATCCTAGTGAGAAGAGAATCCTTGTGAACGAACCCGTCTCTTAAGTAGAACCTTGGGGGAGTGCTTGTCTTTGCTTTTGGCCTTCGGTCAAAAGATCAAAAGAAAGAATTAGCATCTGTTGGCGCGACTTTTGCATTTTACCTTTTTCTTCTTTTGCCTCTTCCAACTCCGTTTAACCAAAAGTAGGCTTTTAGCTTTCCACCTCCTTCGAATCCTCCATTTTCTCTTCTCTTCTTTTGCTCAACATCTCATATCGCCAAAGGCTTTTTATTATTTCAATCATCGCAGGATCGATAAGATAGATATCAGTGACGAAAAGAGTGTTGGATCATACATTCCTTCAAAGTTTTCTTGATTGCTGGATACAGGTTGTTCGACACGTTCATTATCACACAAACAGGAAATCCACATATCCCACGATCCCTCCCTTTGAGTAATCTTTCGAACATTTTACACGCCCCAGAGATATCAAAATAGCATTCGACTTTTCAAAGAGTCATTCTTGAACACTGCGAAAGAGACGTGTTGAGCAGAAATTCACTATTTCGTTGCTATTACACATCACGACAAATCAGACTTTCCAGTACATACACATATTCACTTCTATCCAACAAATCAAAAGTAAACTCGTGGAGTCACTTTTTTAAATCTCGGCCCGCCTCGATCTTAGATTTGCATCACTGAGTAATTCCTCCAAAACTCAGGTCATTCCCACGGTTAGGAATATCATCGCGCGACACATAATCTCAAAGCTTTTATACTTTATAGCTTCAAATAATATTTCCTGTCCAACCAGAAATATCCCATAAGCTCACCTGCAGGATACATCTGATCAACCCACCCATCTCGGTCAATCGATCTCCTGCACCCTACCAAAGATTACCCGGCGGAAAATCAAATCCGGAGTATCTTACCGGGGCTAACGAATACCCCCCCACCATATCACTGGCCAAAAAAAGTACTTAATTCCTATTATCCGGACAACAAATTCCATATCAGCAAAAATGTCTCTTGCACGCGCATTTACTACGAGGAAGGCAAAGAAGCAGCTCGATGTCGGTCCTCCTTCACCAACTGCGCAACGATCCATGACCCCCAAGTTTGCCTATGGAACCATTAAGCGCTCACAAATTTCTGGACCAACTGAGCTTCTTTCTACTACCAACATGTTATCATACAATGCTCCGGATCTCTATCCAAAAGATGCCAGTAAACGAATTGCTTCGAGCAGCACTGCGTCAACTCATTCTGGAGAAGATTCAGATACCTCACGGATGACTAGCTCAACAAGTTTAACTTCGGCCGACACATTGTCGATCGAATCTAGATCACCAATAACTCCAGCAGGGGATCATTTTTCGGCATTCAACTTTGGCAAAAAGTCGATTGAAATCGCATTTCGTGATGAAGCACCCGGCATCCCGCAAAGAGCCCCTTCACATACTAAAAAGAATCACGAAATCATCTCGCGCAAAAACTCAGTCGCAAGAATGTCGTCACCAAAGAGCGCTACCACAGCCAGATCGACAATGCATATGTTTTCGGCAAATGTCGAGGAAGCGGCAGCTGCTGAGCCGCATCCTTTCGGTAACGAGCTTGCTCAGGTCACCGAGATTGCTGAAGAATATGGTATCACCAAAGAAATCTTAGCCGTTGTCGATGAGGAAGAACAAGAGTTGATATCAAGAGGATTATTTAAATTCAGAGCCGAAGACTACATGAGCGAAATCCAAGGATTATTCATGAGTGCTTTCGGCGAAGTCAAACCTACCATAGGACCGGTATGGATCTAGAATATATGAGACCGGTTTCTCATTATTCTAACACTTTTTCCTTACCCTTTTACACTTTTTTCAATGTACATACTTTATTACCACTCGTCACTTGATGAACCTTTTCTTTACGCTCTTTTCACGATTATTGCATATAATCTTTACATTTACGTCTCTTTAAACTGTCATGGAAAAACCCGGTGGAGGAGGAGTTATTACGGTCTGAAATTTTCATTTGTATGGTGGGAGGGAATGATGTTTGTTTGTTTGGTCGGTCGATATCCATGGATTGGCTATATCCCGGAGTTTTTTTCTTTTAGGGCGGAACTCTCTTTATCATCTCTTTGGTGCTTATTTCTTTAATTGTCATTTATCCTTCACCATACTCTCTTTAAGATATCAATGGATATTATCGCGTGATTTGGATTTGCATTTTGGATTGGATGAGGATTTGGATAGGAATTTGCGCTACTGGGATGGATTAGTACTCGTGTATTTTGGTGGAAGAGGAGATGAGGCCTCATGGTTGTGGATGTGAAGATGGAGGTGGTGGTGGTGGTGGAAGTGGAAGTAGAGGATAAATATGAAACGATGTAATGGATCAATCAGTTTGGACTGAATTTTTTTTTAATTACTATTACCTAGGCATCTACTTGAGTATAGGATAAGATCATACAGATAAACAGACAGACAGACAGACAGACATAGAGACAATCAGAAAGACAGAAAGCAATGTTTACCAAAATATCTAATATTTCGTCATTTTTCCCTCCCGATGTGTGTGTGTTTGTCTTTTTACCGGCCGATGCGCGAATTTAAAGATTTAAGAATTACATTATCATACCTTCCCGAATGAGCCGATTATGTGCGGAGTTGGACGGAGTAGGTATGCACATAGATGGAGTTTGGGGTGGAGCTTATATTGATTTATTGAGGTTTAAGTTTCATGCAATGCGATGCGATGCGATGCGAAAGTAAATCACATGGAATATGAAAGCTGCATATAGGTGAGTGAATGAATGAATGTCCTGACTCTTGAGTCCTGAGTCTTGATCTATTTTAATTTTTTGTTAGGTATTAGGTAGGTAGGTAGGGTATCGAGTCATACTCATTTATTCATCTATTCATCCATTCACAAATACATGATAAGTACAAGTTCCAAGTTTCCTCCCCCTCTTTTCAAAATTCCTACTCCACTCACTAAGTCCACTCCCAACCCCCTCTCCGGAAATTTTCAGGACCTCGCAGGCTCGCACAGGGCAAGGAGAAGGTGTGATTTTGTATAGTAGGCTATAGAACCCTCAAGAGTTTTTACCGCTAATATTGGGTATGGATGGAGGGAGGGAGGGAGATAGAAGATGTTATATCACTCAAATATCAAATGTCGAATATTATCATCTAAAGATTATTAAAATTCATTCAAATATCAAAACCATCTCGGTGTTTGAAATAAACCGATTATAAATCAATAAAAAACCTCACATATCTATATTATAAAACTATATAATAAATACTCTAGAGTCTATAGTAATATAAACTAGATTGTTAGGGAATAGTAAATATACCTATCTATCTATCCGCTTGATATCTATGATATATGATGTGATATGATGTGATGTATATGAAAGATGGGATTAAGTATGAAATAGATGGGATGAGATATAAGTAATGGGAACAATAAAAATAATGTTTTATGTAGATAGATAGGTATGAAACGAAACGAAACTAGACGGAAAGTTAAATATGAGATGAAGATGATATGGGATGGGAAAGATAGCATTGGATTGATGGGACGAGTACTCTGTATTTGTTTGGATGATGTTCATGTCATGTCATGTCTATTACAGTGCCAATTGTCAATCGTTAGTTACGGGAGGGAAGGGAAAGGAAGGGAAGAACCGAAGAGGATGAGTTTTGAAACGAGCTTGGAGTTTGGAATATATGATCTTATATATATATCAATGCGTGGATTTCTAAAAGCCTATCTACTTGTATATCACCTAGAGTACATACCCAGGAATTAAGCATATTAATTAAGCATTGCCCTTTTTCGATTTAAGAATCGCTATCTCGGGAATTGGGAAAATGATTGTTGATTTTGGATGTGTTAGGACTCAGGATGTAGGTAGGTAATGGAGTCATGTGTTCGTCACGTTTGAGTAGGAGATAACAAATGCATCACTCCTAAATAGGATCTTTTCAACCCATTGTCCAGATATGCAACAAAATCTTACATCACGTGAAATACTGCTTGGAAGTTATTGGTTGAATGCCTATGATTACGTAACTAAGGACCACTGAGACTAGCGCAGAAAGCTGGAACGAACTAAAATATTTTTTTTCTCACGGTTGTGGGAATGGTAAAATACTACATCAATCATCATCATAATTTAGGGACGATGAAGCACATTCTGTTTGCCCAAAAATGATTTTTGATCCAGACTTACTCAATTGAGAAGTGAAAATGGGAACAAAGTAATGTGGATATCAAAGCGATGGTCACCAGGGGGGTAAAATGTGATGGTTAGGGAAATCTTCAAGGGCAACAGGTCGTGATGATATTCATCTGTGGACAATATATCGAGATACAATTCTCGACGTCAACTACGGTATCATTATAAATCACTAACAAGCAGCTCAATTCACGCGTCACATCTTGTACACCAAACCAGAAAGTGGGAGTATCAACTCACTTCTCACCAACACATTTTTTACCTCCCAACCATCATCGTAAGTTCTCCTCCTTCCATTCTCAACCCAACCAATCAAACCATCACCACCGAAAAAAGAACTACAATGATGAGATCAATACCCTCAAAATTATCTTTAGGAAGAGCCGTATGAGGTTGACATCCCTAACAAAAACACTCACGCCAATGATTCGTGTAGCATCGTCATATGCAGCGGATTTTTGGGGTCGGTGTGGGATCGTTGACGGTGCTTTAAGTGTGGGGTTCTGAAGTTTTTTTTTCCATTATGGGATTGTGTGATGTGGTTTGGTTGGTTTAAGGAAAAAGTTTTGGGGTATGGACTAACTTTTTTTGGATTAAGAATAGGATGTTGTTCGGGGAGTGAGGGATATGGAGATGAGATTTGGGCTGGAGAAGGTCAAGATGGGTTTGAGCCGCTGCTGCTGTTGAGAATGCACTCAATTTCGCGGATAGACTAGGGAAATATGCTACCATGATAGGTCTATGGCATTCAATTCTGCAAGATACGAGCTAAAGCGCATTGGATCCGGTTGATAGTCAAATGATTTTTCTGTTCCTGCAAGTTTGCTAGTGGTCCGACGATGGAAAGCTAGGCAGATCCTATTTGACTCCTTGCCTTTGAGTGAGGCATAATGGTAGTAAAGTTAGCTACTATTATATAATTGAGTTTCTTATTAAATCATATATAAAATCATCAGGAGTAATCACTAATAGGTATAAAGGTATGATATTATAAATATATTTATTACATCCCATTCTCATTCTCATTCCTACTCTCACTCCCATTCTCATATCCGACCATCCCTCTCATCTTCTCTCCTACCATATTCTCAAACAGACTCACGCCCATGTACCTAGTACTCCCAGCAAACTCAACATATACTTTTCTCTCATCCCTATCTCCCCTTTCCGTACCTAGGTATTCAATAATAAGGTTTCCCTACCTCAGTGCAACACTACCAATTAATCACTCTGCTCACATCCACTTCCTTCTCTCGTTCTTCCATCCCTGCCAATTTAACCTAACCCCACCTAAAAAGTTATATGAATACACACCCCGTTTCCCGTCGCCCTCGAGGGCAGTAAAGCAGAATAAAGCTCGTGAAAAACCAACGGCCAAAAACCATACTCAAAAAACAAAAAAGAAAAATATATTAGGCTAGACGCCTTAATGGCCTAATCCAAAACAAAGCCCGGGTATTAAAAGTCAGAAGCATGCCGTCACTCCATTTCGAGAAACACCGTTGATTCATCCACCTAGCACGCAGTTCGCTTTTCCTTAATACAAAATGTGATATGTTCAGAAAACCGATCGTAAAACATTGCGCTATCCTTATGCAATAAGCTCGCAGAAGTATAGCCTAAAATGAAGTATGTGATGGAAAGTTGGTGGAATATATGTACAAGTATAGAAAAACACATATGCATGTGCTAGATTATGTAACGGATCTCCAAGATTCCAGTCGAAGCTGCTTCAACAGTGTGATGGTTGAAATATTCTAAATCGAGTGGTAAAAGTTGCGTCCGTTAATCGTAAGAGTGTGTAATTATCGAGAAAAAAAGTTGCAATGCCAGCATGAAACGCCACAAAACTAAGAAACAATGCTCATTCGAAAAGAGTCGAGCACTTTGGACATGCAACCCGCTGCAGGATTTCCGTAGGAGGATTTGATCTCATGTCGATAATTTTAATTATTGGTGGAGCCTGGTCATCATGATCGTGTATCAAATGTCCATTAAATGTTTTAGAATAGATCTTCTCTTTCGGCCTTCCATTCTTTTTCTTTTTATCTTTAGGCTTGGTTCCATTTGCTGTTGGACCTGCCTCATTTTGAGGGTATTCCTCGTAATATTTTCTGGTAAGAGCATCCTCTACCAAACACTGCGAATGATAAAGAGTCTGACAAGCTTTATTGTCGCAAATATGCTCATACTCGCGAACATCCGGGTTGTAGTGGCCATTGCAAATACAATATACCGGCAAGTCCTAGAGGAAAAATATTAGCTCGGGATTATTTGATGCACAGGGATAACACTCACCGAAAGTCTTTGAGTGGCTCTACAAAATGTTTGACGCCAGTAAAACTTGCCAGGCGTTGGCTCAGACACTGCATTGTCAACAAGTTCTTCAGAAAACGCCTCGAGGTCTATCTTTCCTGCAAGAGTCAACACGTCTACAACATCCAAATAATTACTCGCAATGAGTTCCAAGTTGCCGTGATGTTTCCTCCGTCCTGGCTTTGCCGATGTCTCGTTCGCAGCCTTGGCTGTTGCTGGTAATTCTTCCGGCCAATACATCCAGGCAACCTAAAACCAATTAGCCAGAAGTCTTCATCCAGAGCAATAGTGTTTACCAAAGCATAAACATGCTGCGGGTCCTTAGCTCTGACCTGTAATATTCTTGCTGTCCAAAAGTCCCTGGGTTCCGTGCCTGCTTCTGTCTTGCCCTTTACATAGACAAATTGATTGTTTTTATAAGTATCGCCTTGTACTGGACTTGCAATTAGAAAAAATCGAGTAGTCAATGATTGGATAAGACTTACTTATAAAGTTATTGTATTTCCTCATTGACATCCACTCCGTATTGGGCACAACAGTATAGTGGTAGTCGAGTTCATCCTCAGGAGCATTAAAGCCTCGAAATGGTGATATATGTTCCTCTGCCTGTAACCTCAATTCCGCATTTTGTTTTGACTCCTTTGCTTTTGCATTCATAACCGGGAGTTTGATCTCGAAGAATATTGTATCGTGCACATTTGCAGGAGGGCTCAAAGATGTAGGTTCTGAATGCTCTGCCCTTGCGCGTTTGGTCAAAGATGTATTCGAACCATTCAAGCCATGTTTCGGAGCCATGATGAACAGCGGGGTAGATGCGCGATGGAGCGATGATTCAAGAAATATCGAGTATGCTAAAGAAATATGCGCGCGCGCAAATGTAAATTTCGAATCGCAAAATGGCTGCGTGGAAAGACTCGAATGTTGACGAGATTCGTTTGGGATAAAGTTATTGAACAGAAGTAGATTGGTAAGATGTTGTATTTAATCTAAGGTTTGTAGGATATGTTTGTAGGTTAATCCAAAGATTTGATTGAGACGGCCTGGTGAATTTCGAATGTAGTTGCGGAGGATACTCGAGTATCAAACAGTTTAGAAAGTAGGTAGTTTAGAATGAATGAAGACCATAAAAAGTGAGCCCCTTAGGTAGAATATAGTTAATGGTAAATGCAGTCGGGATAAGAGTTGACAATTGATAATTGACAATACTTAATTGTTATAACAAATATCTGGTTGATGAAGAACTTAAGATGTTGGCTCGGCAGTCATTAAAAAAGCTCAAGCCAACCAACAGTCCTAAGCTCACTTAATTGGTCAGTCATAAACCTCATTTGTTAATTCTATTCTTTCATTGGTTAACTCACAAATGATGTAAATAGAGGAAAAGTAGTATCTTAATTCAATGTTTTCTTCCATATATTTTTCTTTGGGATTGGTCAGTCCACAATTTTCGAGTGAATAATAATGCAGACTGCATGTAATGTATATATAACGTGGTTTATCAGTATGTGCACCATATCAGCATGTGCACCACTTTTACCTCAATTATTATCTTTCCACTTCAATACGCGATTTATCAACAATCTATAATGCAATCGAATAATAAAGAAGCTCAAATACTCTTAGCTATCGAAGCTATTCGAAAAGATAAAAAATTAAGCATTCGGAAGGCTGCAAAGCTATATAATATATCGCATACAACACTTATCCGCAGAATGAATGGTTTAACCCCTCGTACGGAATTTCGACCAAAAAGCCATAATTTGACTGATTTGGAAGAGGAAGTACTTATTCAATATATACTCGATACGGACGAGAGAGGATTTAGTCCTCGAATAAGTGATGTGGAAGATATGGCGAATTATATCCTCGAAACGCGGGGTGTGAAGAAGGTTGGAAAGCTCTGGGCTCATCGCTTTGTGAAACGACATACAGAATTAAAGACGCGTTTTAATCGCGTTTATGACTTTCAAAGAGCTCTCTGCGAAGATTCAGAGCTTATTGAAAGATGGTTTCGATTAGTATCGAATATGCGGGCCAAATATGGTATTCTGGACTGCGATTTCTACAACTTCGATGAGACAGGCTTTATGATGGGACAAATATCACCACATATAGTAGTTACTAAAGCTGATCGATGTGGAAAAAGCAAAGCTATACAACCAGGCAATCGAGAATGGGCTACAGCGATTATTTGTGTTGATGGAGAAGGTCACAATATACCTCCGTTTTTGATAGTAAAAGGCGAATACCATCTTTCAAATTGGTATACCGAAGGTGACTTACCATACGATTGGCTTATTAAACCTACTACCAATGGATGGACAGATAATGAGACAGGTCTTGAATGGATTAAGCACTTCAACAAACCCATCAAATAGATCAATATCAGCCGATCCTGATATATGGCAATCTCAAACACCTCACAATCCAACTGAAGCTCTTTCCCAATCCACTTTAGTGAAAAGTCGTATTGCTCGGCATCAAGGGAGCTCACCTACTCCAATATTTAAAACAGTTGCAGCTTTAGCTAAAGGTACAGAGCTCTTAGCTCATGCGAATACGCTTTTAACTGCTGAGGTTCATAGTCTCCGCAAAGCAAATGAAGCACTTAGTAAACGCCGGAGAGCTAGAAAAGCTTTAATACGAAAAGGAGGAGCACTTTCAGTAGGGAATGGGCATGATATATTAGAGCAAGAGAATATAGATGATCAGATACGACGCGACGAATGTACAAATGATAATTCTTCAACAAGGAGGCAAGCTACTATACGACGATGTAGCAAATGCGGTAGTACTTCACATAATGCACGAACTTGTCAATTAGATCCAGTATTAATTGATCTTTAGATTGTATATAATTTAATTCTATTTTATAATGTTGTTGTAATTTTATTTTAATTGAAAGATAATAATTGGGGTAAAAGTGGTGCACATGCTGATATGGTGCACATACTGATAAACCACGTTATATTATGATTCTCAAATACTTTTCACCTTAAATTGATATCTGATCTCCAAACATCAAGAAATATCAAGTGCTCCCTAGGTAAGTACCCATTTCACGAACAGTATATATGTTTGCATTTTCAAGAGAGCCAATCATTAAATGCAACCGATATTGACTTATTTCACTCAGTAGATAGGAAGCCAAACTGAAAACTTATAAGTAGTGAAAGAATATTGTTTGAACAACTTCTCTCGTAAATAGTAAGTCGAACGACCTCAACCCAAGACAAAAGTCATAATCGGGTATCATTTTATCCTTCCAGGAGGATATGAAAACTCCCCTCTCCAATATCGAAAATTATTAATCAGACCCTCAAATGTAATCAACCAGAGTTCTTAACAACCCTCAGTGAAGCCAAACCAAAGAACCAAAGAACCTCTCCACCGCTCTCAAAACAAAATCCTCCTCCTCAACCACTCATTTGGCAGTAGAATGAGCTTTCTTCTTGAACAACTTATTCTTCAACTTATCCGCCAATCCAATCGGATGTTCTACACCGGGCTTCGTCGTATTAACCACATTACCCTCACCACCTCGCCCAAAGTGCACATTTTCACCATCAGTACTAGGTCTCAATGCAGCTTCCGGAATACTATCCGCATCGCTACGTTTCGTAGCCGGAAGACCAGGTGAACCGATGTTTGCGGCTCCTCCTCGACCAACGCTAAATGCTCCATCACCATGATCTCCCGCTGGTCCTTGGCGAACGATTTCACCGTCAACATATCTATTGCGCGCATTAGTTTATTTGTTGAAACTTTCACCTCATGCTAGATCATGAATGCGTAGAAGTTGAGATAGGAGAAAGTATATGCATACAGAGTTGAATCAGCTCCAATATTTCCAGCGCCTGCTATTAAGTTAGGGATTTCCCTCACTAAAATGGTTTGACTGCGACTGCAAACAGAACATACCTCCGCGACCGTGACTAACTTCAGGCTCGGCCATTATGATGATTTTTATATTATTCTTGCGATGAGACTCTTTTAGATGTAAATCTCGCCAGAAATATAAGTAGGTGCTTTTTACTATGCGATCATAGAAATGGGAATGCGCGCAATATATAATGCGCAAAGGAATCCTTGTCGTTCTCAGCCCACTTCACACGCCGCAATCGGTCATACCATTTAAGAATCCTCAATGACTTCAATAGAAGCACATTTCCTTCGAGGAGATGAATGGAATTTGATTTGACTTGACTTGTTGTTAGACTGGTACTTACTTTGGAATCTAGTAACAACTATAACAATCTCTTGCGGCAAGAGTTGACGAGAAGAGATACCTAGTAAAAGAAGATAACTCGGATGAGAAACTTCAATAAGATTCGAGTTGATAAGGCTATCCTATGAACACGTGCTTTGTTAGGCTCCTATTTATACCTAAGCAGTCTTTCTCCCGTTTCGTTTCATTTCCGTGTTTGCTCATTTCCTTTTCCTTGGTTCACTCTTCTTCCCTTCATCATCAAAAGTACCTACCTACCTAGGTTGTCTACAAGTTCATCCGAAGTTCACAGCTGGTAACAAAATAGATCAAAGAACTTATGATGTAATTTACCCTTTTAACTTTTTAAATGCAGCACAGACAAGATCGAAAAGCACAGAGCAGTTAATTCATAACCCGTAACCATAATCACACACACATGTGCAGGAACCATACCTAGTAACATCCTTACAAACATTTATGGACCACCAGAGCATACACACTCTCTCCAATACTCTGTACTGAATACTGAATACAGTACATACAAACCAACCATCACCACCCCTTATCTCCAACAAACACCAAGATAAGCAAGACAAGACAAGCCCCCATCCCCCCCATCCCTCCCATCCCCCCATCCCTCCCATCCCTCTTATCCCATCCCACACCACACCACAAAAGATCCCACCCAACTCAGAGTTTCAAACTCGCCTGTCATTCAGGAGTCCAATACCCAGTCCCCTCCAAACCGCATTAGGCCAAGAAACTAACCCTCTCAACCCTCTAAACCAATTACAAGAAAAATCAACAAGACCAGAAATCTTTTGTTGCATATCAGAGGTATTTGTGTTATGTTATTGTATTTGTATCTATCTGCATTTGATTATTTGGTTGGATTTGTGGTGTGGAGGGGGAGATAAGGAAATGAATGAATGAATGTCATTGTTATTAATGAGGGATTCCGGGGGGGAGGCGGGGAGGGCTTATCTTGGAGTGCCTCGGCTTGGATGGAATTGGGGGTGAGTACATAGGTGATATTTTGTAGAGCAGGAGGGTTTATTGTTTAATATACGAGTATTGAAATGGCGGATAAACTTTGGTGATCAATATCTTGTACAGATGTACTCAGTATTTATTGTTTACGATTACATAATATGTTAACTAAACAAAGGGGATACCAGATATGGATGATAACACAGTACATACACATTACATTAGATATCACAAGCAAATTTTATGAAACATATTTGTCAATTCATTACCGGGATACAGAGCAGAGACCCATTTATTCGAATCCTATCCTCCAACCTCAAAACCTTTAGTAATATCTCAATTCTCTAGCACCAACAGTACAACACCCTACCTACCTATTCAATATTTTTTTTCTGCACAACCTGTACAGGTGCAGCTCCACCAGTCGTTGGCAATCCCATGAAAATCTTAAAGTAATCCTATAATCGATACGATTAATACCATCCATCTACCAAAGGATTCGAAAGAGAAACTTACATAAATCATCCATTGCAAACCAGTCAAAGTACCAATCATAACGATACGAACCGGAAGACCATTCCAGAGTCCACGGAACCCAATATCTTTATAGATACGTCCTGTAGCCGCACCGAATGCTTCACCGGGAAGTCGACTTGCGTTTAATTTTGATACCTGTGAGTATTAAGTTAGGGATTTGGCGGGAGGGATGAGGGAATGAGAAGCTCACCATAACATCAGCAGGATGTGAAACGATAGCGCAGAGAATACCAGCCAAATAACCACCCGTGAACGAAACACCCGTCTGAGCAGCCTTACCGTAGTCTGATTTTTGACCTGGAAGACGATCATAAATCATTTCTACGATCGTCTCAAATGATGCGAATTTCATCATGGTATATGGAATTTGACGACCCCAGAGAGGATACAAGCCCTTGTACAATCCAGCATATCCCTCTTTTGATATAATCTGAGTAAGACCATCCGCAGTACCCTTCGCAAAGGGGGGAATAGTAGTCTGCATCCTAACTTTCACAGCTTCGAAAGGGCAAAGTGCTACATCAGCAATGAATTCTGCGGATGCACTGGCGGATAGATAAAGCCATGTTTTGTACTTGTATGCATTTTCGGGACCGGCGAGATCAGCGTAGAATTTCTTGAAGAATTCATATCCACCGTATTTGAATGCTCCTTGGGCGGAATATCCAAAGAATGTAGGACCCCATCCGGTCATTATGCCGCGGAATCCTTCGGCGCGGAAGATTTTACCCCAGGCTTGGAAGTTGCCTGTGTACATTTTGGAGTCGACTTGACGACGACATTTTACTAGATCGAGGGGGGTAACTGCTGTGTGGGTGAGACCCTGTAGAATTTGGGTTAGTAGGAAATTTTTGCATATTTGAGTCTATATGAGATAAGTCATGAGAGGAGAGTAGGTTTTTGTGATGCCTATCTATCGAGCTTTCGACGAAAGGGATGGCTAGACTACGGATCACAAGTCCGGCCCTCAAGCCGGCCGTATCTATGCAATTGCCCAGTCCTACAAAGTTCGGTAACCGTCCTTTCAACGGGTAGCACGAAGCACTCAAAATGATTTCCAGTGGATAGGGAAGGAGATAAGTGTGTGAAAGACTGAAATGGGTTGAAAGGCGGACCAATATCATTCGCTCATGGTGTATATTCCGCAGCGAAAGTATTAACAATCGTAGTTCCAGTTCCTAATCCAAAGTACCTTGAAATAGACCTCGTTATGGAAAATGAAACAGATAGATCGTGTCTCCCAATTCCAAACCCCTAATATCATAAGATAAATGAAGAGTCACTCACACAAGCAAGTAATCCACCAAAAGTACAAGCAGCATAAAACTTCGGCGAATACAACTCAATTTGACCAGTTTTAGCCTGGGCACTCGCACTAGCTTTCTCAAACTCCTTTGCAGCTTCAGCACTCAATGCATTAGCTTTATTCTTCGCATCGTCCACGACAGACCAAGCTATATAGAGCTCTGAACGAGCTTGAAGTGGGGTACGCTTGGATACAGGAGTGGTGAGTGCTGGTTCGGATCGGCGACCGTAGGGGTGGGGATAGTGGAATACATCGTGCAGAGTATTTTGAGAAGGGAAAATTGAAGGCATTTTGAGAAATGATTGAGAGAAGAAGTATGTGGTTTGCTGATGAGGAAGAAAAGAAATGCGATGCGATGCGATGCGATGTGTATTTGTTAGCCTTAAATAAATTCAGGAATGTTGGGTTGTATGGATAAATCGGATTGACCAAGACACAATTGACGCAATTTGACGTGAAGTGGTAATCTCAAGGGCCAATGACAATTATCTGTATACGGCTCGAATTCTAGATGGTATCACTGTTCAATTCATCGAGTGAGAATGGAATATTTACTCGAATACGTGATACGAGATTTTCTGGAGGCCTGGTTGAGTTATGAACAATACAATACAATACAAAAACTTCGGTGTAATGATAACCTTATGAATCTTTAAGTTTTTCTCAAGCATAAAGAGATCTTCAATTGCTTTGTACGTAGATCTAGAGTGCTGCAAGGTCAGAGGAGCTTTCCCGTTTATGAGTAACCATAGCCAAGGGACTTTTGCGTCCTTTGCATCATTATCACCCCTCAATTCTATGATAACAATTTCTTGAACGGACTGACGCTTTTCTCAAACTTGTCAAACTTCTTCCGAGGGGAAAAGCTTCTAGAATGTCTCAAAACAATGGGAATACTCAGGAACACAATCTAAAGATTTGCTCTCCCTACCGCGCGAAAATCCAGACCCACCTTAATCACGATCTAATCACTCCACCAATTCCTCCCCACCATAAAATACTTTGTTGTTGTGAACATGCAGTACCTCATAAACAACACTTACAAGATGTCGAATATTATACCCAATCAAGCAACCACTACAACCCCAGCTTCTGCAGAAATGTCCTCATCACCCAAACCAGTCCTCTCGAAATTGGCAAATAGATATAGAGGTGTAAGTACCTATTCCTGACATCATCTAGTCAAACCCATCCACATAAACATAAACATGTACATTAACACAACCCCTCTCCCAGGCCACAGTCGAAGATCTCGATCCTCCCTCCGCCCTCTCCTGCAACCCTACCGATCCCATATCCTACGCTCTAATGAGCGCCTTCGAACGCGATTACACGCATCTCACCGTCATAACACCCGATACCCGAGCCCTGCTAGGCTATCTCTCCATCCCGCATCTGCGCATTTTACTCGAGACGGGAAAAGTAAAAGAAACAGATGAGGTATCGAAAGCCATGGTGAAATTTAAGAGGAAGGGAAAGGCTTATAAGGTTATTACTATGGATACGCCATTAGAGGAACTAGAGCTATTTTTTAATGGGGGCGAGAATGGGGAGCATGGAAAACAGGAGTTTGCGGTTGTGACGGATGAGAGGAGGAGGTTTGTTTTGGGGGTGGCGACCAGGACGGATTTGGAGGAGTTTGCTAGGAGGAGACCTGCTTGAGTTGGGGTTGGAATTGATGAAAATGGTTGGAAAATGGAGTTTGGGTTATTCATGAGTGCGGATTTAGAATGCATAGCGTGGGTATAGCATGGTACTATCTTAATACCAGGTTTTGCCATTTTATTATGAGGTTTGTAATGGAACTTTACAAACACCTTGTCTGGCCATCTTTCTCGGGAATCTTGTGATGGTCGGGATATGCACTGTGTTGATGCGAGCCAGATGCATTCATTCTAGGACTTTCGGGTATTATGTTATGGCAAAGTTCGCTGTATCGATCTCAAGTTAGGCTTGATTATTGCAGAACATATCTACAAGACTACGAGTGATCTTTGATACACACGCAAGCGTTAACAACTGATTAGGGCTATGGAACTTTTCTGGACTAGGGAGTAGTACACCAACATCATTCTTAGTTCTATTATCGTCCCTAAAACCGCGGGATCGAGCGAGTAGGAAAAATTGCGAATATAATGTTGGACTTCGAAAAAGATGTTATGAATAATCGATTCTTGAAGTTAGGAAATAGTACCTCAATCTTCATGTCTCAGAGAGCTTTTTCATTCATATACTCTCATCTCAATATCTTCTCTTTCCCCACAAAGACCTATTCCACTGAGGATATCACCGCTATTTTAACCATGAACTTTCGGCGCGTCTACAAGCTAGTCTGCGCTCCCGATAGCCAACGAGCTAATATGCTTCAAGTGCGTGAAAGCTACACTTTTACTTGGGGTTATCTAGTCGTCGACTTCTCTATTCCTATTCTTATAACTTGCTCAAATAAGAAATCTATCATAATTACGTGTATATGAATAGATGTCGTTTGTTTTCTCTTTTCTCTTTTCAGGGATAACTATATGTGTACTAGGTATATACAGCACGCATCATCCTTAGATTTTCCTCCTCGCAACACTATCATAAGAGTTAAAGAGATATATCCTCGGTTATACGTACCGATCTAATATGTTTGTCTATATTCTAAGATTATATTTACTAGAAATGCGAATCGGTAGATGAATTAAGAAGAGCCTTTTTTGCTGATAGGAGGGAGTAATACCTCTTTTTACAAAAAAGATTAAAAAATTAAAAAAAGCTTTTCATTTTGTTATTTATGTTTGATCATGGGCGATTAGTTGGATATATTGTATCTAATTAGTTTACATATATATATTCTAAACCCCGTTCTACGAAACTAACCCCCTTTAGTAAAAATTAAAAAATTAAAAAAAGATATACCTTAGCCACCGCTAAAGTTCCTTGCTGTAATTGTATCAAAAAATACCATTCCTAAATCTAAAGTCTCTATATTTCAATTTCAGTTTCACTTTCATGACGAAACTTCATGAGCAGTAAGTTATCTATCTAACTCCTATCTACCTATGTGCAAGAGCAGAGTATGTAGGTATTAATAGGGATTTCTCTCACTCCCCATTCATGCATGGTGGCTTGTAGCTTGGTGAATTCGGGTGGTTGTTGATATTATTGCTTTTGCTTTATATGAGTCTTTAGACCTTTGAATTTTGAATCTTTGAATCTTTGCAATAATAAACTGATAAGAGGAAGATTAGTTCACAGCTAATTAGCTATAAAAAAAAAAAATATAGATGCAAGGATTATAACTAGGAGGGAGAGCAAGAACGGGAAATAAATGTATCATTGTAATCTTACCGTAACATTCGACTTGAATCCTCGATTTTGAGGATTCTTTTAATACAGTCAGTACTAAATTTTGATTTTGAGGTATAGTCTATAGGAGGTATTCATACTATGTGATATGTTTCTCCATCTATCGATCGATCTATTGATCTTCTCATATAAAAGATGTCCGAGTATAAGTATCAAGTATCAAGTATTAAGTATCAAGCAGAAGACCAAAAATGGGCTTTTCCCCCTTGATGTAATGATGAGATGGATATTTCGCCCCGATACATATATACACGCCTAAATTATTATCAATAGTCGACTAACTACTAGGTAACTAGGTAACTAGATAGAGTGTAGATTAGAGATCTTACCTTAGCCGCTGTGGCTTTTGGAAAAACATGTATGTTTTATATTCACATATACTATATATGTATACATTAAATATCATATAATTATCTTATCTTGTGTATTCTTACAACTTAATATATATCTTTGATCTACTAAAAAATGGGAATAGAAATGAAAATGGAATAGGAATAAACTAGAATCCTTATATACACGACAATTGAAACCCAACACAGCACAGTACATCACTTGATAGGTACCAAACATATCTACTATCTAATTAGTAAATACCCCAATAACCCTAAATAAATTATAGAAAATTCATCCCCTAACATCCCATCTATATCATTCACATCCATCCACCAACATCCCACCTACTATCATCCCATCCACTAAAAACAACAATCCCCAATCTCCAATTCCAAATCCCCAATCCTCAATCCCACCCTCTAATGATTCCCAACTCTGGTCCCAATAGAAGATTCACTCCGAATGAAAAATTCAAAGATCCAACATTAAGCCTACTATGGATAATTACTTCATCAGACGGTATAAAGGATGTTGAGAACAGGAAGAACGGTTGAGAAAGCAGAATGAGGATGGAATATTGATTTTATATGAGGATATTTGGATGTTTGGATTAGAGATGAAGATATAGAGGAAAAGAGAGGTAGAGAGATAGAGAGAAAGGGAGGCCCAGTTTGATAGGTATGACTATACAGTCTGTGGTGTATGTATCAAAGGAGCATAGTGTAGTATGTGAAAAGCGCTCAAGAGGTTCGATCCTAGATGCGGGATTATGGAGAGGTTCCATTCTTTTGCTTTTGCTTTTGTGACGTCGCATGTCCAATTCCTAGTGAACATTCCGTCAAGTATAGTTTCAGTGGATAGCTTACCGAAAATCATCATCAGCATAGCATTCGGAATGCCATTGCATGCTTTCCCTTCACTCATTCACTTGAATATTCAAAGTAAAATACTTTTTCACAACCAAAATAACCACCTCACATGCAAAACATTTTATTGAAAATCATTAGTTTTGTGCAATAGCCGTTTGAATTCATGAGAGTACACCTATGCAGTTTTTATGAACCGCTCTTGTAGCCCACATCCATCCATCGCACCCCGCAAGAATATAAAACAGACCCATGAACCATTCATGCCATTTATTTCTTAGCAGCAGCGGCCTCATCAGCTGCCTCCTTTGCTCTCTTCTCACGCTTGCCTGCCAATCTAGCGTCACTTCTTGCAACCCGCAACTTTCTGTATGCACCTCCCTCAACTGGTTTTGGCATATCGGATTTGCTGATCTCTGAGAATCCACCCTCAACGGTGGCAATTGGCAGAGTGTTCTTGACACGGCTGCTGGTCTCCTTGAGGGATGCAACCTCCTCCTTGGTGGAATCACCCTTCTTGGGTTGACCGAGTTTGCGTGGGAAGAGGATAAGACGGGCACGGAAGGACTTGAGGCGGTCGACGTTAGCCTTGAGGGACTCGACTGAGAGGTTTTGGCGGCGAGCATCAACGGAGATACCGATCGTAGGGGCGAGCTTGCGGGGAATTTGAGCCTCCTATATATGACATCAGAAAATTATACTCATGAAATCAAAGATTTCCTTTTTCTCTCACCTTCAATTCGGCGAGGGTGAAACCACGACCAGCTCGTACACGTCTGTTGTACTTGATGGTTGGGCATCTAACAACTGGTCTCAACAAATCGATTGGTCGTGGAGCGACAGCTGCTGTCTTCGCAAGACGAGCATTGCGACGTCTGAGTTTTCGGCCAGGCTATTTAGACTGTTAGATTCGATTCCAGAGCTGATTTGATTCCCATCTGCGCGTTGTTTACCTGGTCGAAGTGAACTCTAACTCGTCTTTGCCAATCCTTTCGGAAATCTATCCATAATCAGCATCTTCGGAATCCTAATTGATCTGCGGAGAAGACATACGGTTGTGGGCAATTTGCTGGTTGTGCTTGATCGCCATTTTGTCGGGATTGCGATCAAGTTGTCGTTGGTCGTCGTCTTAAAATTCGAGATGTCGGAATTGTCGCAGTATTGAACTTGCTGGGTTCGAAATTTTGGCGACCTAGGGCAAATAATCCCACAACCGAATTTTCCAAATTAGTGAGCACGTGATGCAAACTTTTCTCTTTAATCCCTGTGAGCCCCTCTTTTATTGATCTGCACCGTTTGTAATAAGACCCTTTTACCATTGAATGCATCGCCAACCTGCTGGGTATATATCGCAGAGTCTGAATGATCTTGCGGTCAAACAATAGATAAGTCAGTGTGATATCTGGCATATTGATACAATCTACCAATCCAGAAATCTCAATCCGTTCTAGTTCGTTTACTGGCATCACAATACTCAACGCAATATATACTCTTTTGAATCGTGGGAATTGATGTATCATTACCAACCAGCCGTCACTTATTGTCTTGTATTAGGACATACTTGTACATTTCTCAATCATGTACTCGAGTGTACCATAGACTCAATGGCATTCACATGGTACAAAAATCCACAAGAACATCAGGTCAAGAGTTGTAAAGGTATAAACTTCATTTTTTATTCATTAAACTACTCTGTAGTCTGATGAGCCGTGTCACACATATCTCATTACTACCGTAAACTTTTTCGTAAAAGTGATCATCTTCACCTAGCAACTAAGGCAAGTAATTGTCTCAACCCCTCAAGAAAATAGGTAGGCCAGAAGAAATGACCACCAATCCCATCCGCCCATTTTTTATGCAAAGACATATATCATTTGCCCTCATTCCAGTGAACCAAATCAACGCCAATGCACCTTTATTAATCAATTACAAAAGCCCATTTTTCGAGTCTGTTCATAGACCAAGGCTACTTGCTTTCAGTATGTGTGAAACCCACCCAAGTCTTCCTCAAGCATGGGACCTCTTCATTGCGATGATCATCAAACGGGAGGACAACCTCTTTCCAGCCAACTGCATTCCACTGACGTCCATTCTTAATTCGATCCTCGTCCGGTACATTGCTAATGAGTGCTCTCTGTCTTCTCTTCTCACGCTCCTCGATAACAGCGTACATGACCTTTCGTCGAAGTAAATGAGTTGTGTGGCCATGAATAACACCACCATTTCCAGTCTCCAATGCATGCTTTAGAGGACCGAATGGCAAATTGAGCAATATTCTTGACAAAGTAACGGTGATAGGATCCGAAGAAGAGGAGCGAAGACTCTCTTCTGTAGGGTGATCGCCAAATTTGATGGAGCTCAGGCGTGATGGTGTGGGATTTGGTCGGTGGTCTGGTACATGCGGGATTCTAGAATTAAATTGAAGGTCTGAGACTGTTGTATCTAATTCGAAATTGGAAGGGAAGGAGAGTATGATCAAGTTAATTATGTTGTAGATGAGCATATTAGCACATGGCGAATAAAGGCTTCGGCCGACTACATCGTTGACATCAGGGGCGGTTGAGCTCCATGACGAATCAATACCCCCTTCGAGAGCGAATTCGAGAGCTTTCTCAGCGGTTATCCAAGTGATCAGTTGACTCGCAATAGCGCAGCCAGTCTTCCAAATCTGAGGAATCTGAAGAATAACCCCTGCTGCTACGTAGCCAAGCGTGAAATCGAAACGGTCAGCTGGTGTTAATGGCACGGGAGCTGATCCAATGTATGGAGCTGGAAAGCGAGCCATTGCATCCAAGTCCAATATAGGTCCGCCATAGAGATATCGAACCGCCAATGAGAAGGCATCAGAACGCAAGTAACGATCGTCCGACTCGATCAAGATATTCTGAATAGGTAGGGGCGAATCACCGTTTGTTCGTACTCCGGATGTGATGAGACTTTTTAACACGAAACTGCGAGCAAAGATCAATCTGTGACCACTGATCCTAAGAGGTGCGGCACGGTCATCAGAGTAGCGTAGCTCAAGCACACAGTCGGAGAATTCTGGTTGTGCAAACTGTTCACGAAGGTGAAACCAAAGATCTCGACGATTGCTGCCTGCCCAAGGAACCTCTTCTTTACGTGGGTAACCAGGAACTCCACGATAAGGTGGTGGCCCCATTGGTGGCATTGGAGATGGATGATGGCCATAATGAGGACCTAGACCATTCTCTTGATCAATCTGTGCCGATGATCGAGGCCCATGAATGTTGTGCGCAGGAGCTGGATCAAAACCGCTATTAAATCGAGGACTCTCTGCAATTTGAGGGCCAGTTGGCGAATAACCTTCGGACGGGCCAAATGGTAGTATTTGTCTGCGGAGGAAATCATCAGCTGGAGCGGCCTGAAAGCCGTCTTGGTGGTGATAATAACCTGGAGGAAATACAGGGGTCATTGGTGAGAATCCGTTTGACATGTGGTGTTGATGACCGCCGTTCGATGGAGGGGGGCCATGGCGCAAACCACCTTGTTGTGCGTAAGCATAAGGTGGAATGTTGCCAGTACTCGAAGGTGGAGCTGGTGATGAATTATTGGAATCAGGGTATCCTCCAAATACCGGGTTTGAACCGCTGGGATGCGCATGGTGCATTGGATGCTGACCATTGAACGCAACCTGCTGTGGGAATTGGGTAGAGTCGGAGGACAAGGTGGATTGATTGCTAGCAGGGACAAAGGGCGGAGGCAATTGATATGTTGATCTAGATGTGGTCGATTGAGTTTCGGATGGGGCAGAGTGCTGTTCATCTTCCACTGCTGCAAGAGGTAAATCATTAGCGATGTGGACAACTTCTTGGGCTTACAGATATCGCAAGGCTGAAATTGAATTTCCTATCTCACCTTTGACTTCAATCACGCTGGCAAACTTTTCCTCGCCTTCGCGTTCAGCAGAACCACATTCATAAGAAGCAGATCCAATTTTTACTTCGCTCTCAGTAGAATTAAATCCATCCAATGATTCTGACGTAAATGAGGCATCGGCAACTGCTGCTGGAACGCGCTTGGGGGACTCTTTAATTGCTTCGAAAAGTTTTTTTTCAGAAACAGGCTCATCGGCGTGGGTGGGAAGTATATTTGTAGTAAAATCCGATGTGATGGGCACTTGAACTGCTGGAGACGTTGAGGATGGGGGTATGAATTCCTTCGTCTTTTCCCGGCTAGGTAGTTTCTTTTGTTGTAGCTTACCATAGGAAAGAGGCAAAGCAGGAGCAACGCCTCTCGGAATCGCAACTGCAGGCCTTGAGCGATTCTGCATGACTTTTGACGCGCCGTTTGTCGGTGCCATTTTCGCAGTATTCAGCCAGTCGCAACAAGTTTTTCTACTTGTTCTTGAATTCACGACTGACGTCCCCAAGATTCAACAATGACCTCAGGCTGGTCATGTAGCATCTGGGGAGTCTTTCGTTGCTTGATGAAGCTTTTAAGGTAGGCGCAAGTGAAAGGACTTGCAGTTTGAAAAGAAGCTCAAGACACTGATTAGAGGTAACCAATTCTGCGGGGTGTGAAATAATTTGTTTAAGCCTGAGCTGCCTGATCTAGGGTAGACTCTAACCTATTTAGGATATAGTGTGGTTCATAGTGTGATTTTGTGCCTGGTTTCTCCGACGGACTTAAGGGGTAAGCACCATTAGGTAATATTAGATACGAACTACTCGAGTACGCGTGGACTAAGGATCCAAGCAAAACAAAAATAAAAACATTGAATTATGTATCTTGATTTGATATTATATATTAGAATCTATTTGCACCCCCTATATACATCTTCCTTCCTTAATATCTCAAATGCAATACTGTGTTGCTCTTCAGATCTCGAAATCGCTGAGATGGTTCTTTTCAACATATTTCAATAATATGCAGCAACATGACATAGAACATGGAGGGGCATTGAGATAGTTCTCCCCCATTAAACTTCAAGTGTATGCCATTGTAATCTTACGATATGAAATCCAGAATACACTCGTGCTCTTGGTGTGGTGTCATCTTCATATTGCAAGAAATGCTCAACCCTTCTAGTCATTGTTACACAGGAAGTGCTTTATTAGCTCAATTAAACAAAAACATCCTTAGAAGTCTATGGATATTGTCTCCAACCATTTGCAAGAGTTGAAGATTGAACTATCGAAAGTAGGGGCTTTTTCTAAAAAGATTTTTATACTATTCTGGCATATGCTTATGGCATTGGTATTATCAAAGGCTTGAAGTTTACTATATCCTTCCTTTTTTTTAAAAAAAGAAATTGCATGTGATACTGATGGAAGATCAAAACAATTATCATTTGAACACTCTGATCTAATGTCTATGATTTAGGTAGTTGATTTAACTATTGTCCGATGTGATATTGACTCAAGCTAGATCACGCCATCAAATTCAGTAGCTTATCAAACATTGCACAAAATTTACCTTGTCGGATAATAGTGAATTTCAGAGAAGTCTTGCATATAGTTGATCTCTAAGATCGAATAGTTTTCTTCTCACTTTTCCAACAAACAATCAGGTTTCCCCAGACTGACCGCAGTCTTAACAACCCCAACACTACCACAATGTCAAAAGTCGGAAGACAAAGTTCAATCATGCTGAAAGTCGAAGAACAAGTTCGAGTCATTTCAGGAGTCGGAGAAGAGGGTCAAAAGAGCGTCACGAAAGCTAGGTACTCGAATGTTAGGTGCAGCAGAAACATGACGGTAAGCACCATCTCAAAATCTTGGAAAGGCTCTGGTAATATGATCATATCCATACCTTGCACTAACAACATTGTATAGACCGAGCAGCTGTTGGAGAGTTTGAAAAAATTGACTGGACCAGGAGCAGAGGATGAAACGAAGCGAAGAGTGATGGTGTACACGCAAAGGGAAAAGAATCTGAGGCGGGAGGCCAAAAACCAAGCTTGGAGTAAAGAGAGGAAAGCCAGAGCGAAGGTGACACAAATCCGGCAACAAGCTAGACTTGCGGAGAAGAGAGCCAGAGTTGCGGAGAAGAAAGCCAATTGGGAGTCAAGAAGGCAGATGATTAAAGCAAAGAAGGCACAGGATCAAGCCAGGGAGGTAGTGAACAAGGCCATGATAGCAAGCTTAGATGCTAAGAAGATGGTAAGTTTATCTATTCCTTGCTGATTGGCGAGGATCTTGGATGCTATTGTTATAGATTGCCTAATCATGTGGATGCCTAGGGTTTCCAAACTCCAATGGAGATGGAAGAGCTTAAGAAAATCGCGGAGTGGGAGCGGTACAAGGCTCGAAAGGCGGCAAAGAGCAAGAGTAATGGCAATATGGTGGAGCTGATTCGATAGAGGCGGGTGAGGAGGTTCAAGGCGCAACGTTTCAACTTCCTATTAGGGTAAAGTTAAGTTTTGTTCCATAGATGCGAAAGCGGCGGATTGTTTATTAACAACTACTGATGATAATCATGAACCAATAAGAAATGCATAGTTTGTAGACCCCTTCCATACAACCCATTTGGATCATCTGACTTCGGCTACCTTATTCTTTAGTTTTCCTTGTTTTGCTAGATTCGCGGGTCTTCGGAAGAAGATAATCTCCACCTAAAAATGCCTTGAACACCCCATACAGTCCACTCAACGGCCAGATACTCCAAAAGATCGCCGGCAACCACAAACTCCACGATCCTTGCAACTCCCTGCGTTCCGCCTCAATATCAACTTTGACCTTATCGTAAATACTCGGAAGATGTGTTGCATGGTACTTGACACGAAGAGCGTCATATTCCTTACGATTATAGATCTCATCGAATTCCTCCTCGGTATAGTAGGTGTGAGCATACAACCATTTCTGTCCACCCAACTCTCGAACTTTGTGCTCAAACTTTCGGTTCCATGTTATGAATGCATCAAGATTTTCTGGCCCTGGTCCCCAAACCCCAAAGTTGAGCAACATGTTAGGAGTAGATGAATTTCCTTCTCTCTCAGCGAGGAGCCCGAGTGGCGATTCGCTGGAGAGCCCGTCCTGTCGCAGCGGACACAACCAAATGGGCCACTGCCTGAAATCCTTGTCTAGATAATTGACGAATTCCGTGGTGCGGTGATATGGAATTGCTACGTCCTGGATTATAAACTTTTTGGAAAGTCCGCTCTGGTGTAGTGCGTGATACATCACTCGCGTATGCATAAAGTAATCGAGTAGACGCCGCGTGATACGGTTAAATGGAGTAATGAAGTATCTAGAAGCAAGGGTGAGTGTCCTTCTAACGTTCAAGTTTGACAGCTTAGTTACCTAAATGCAAATTTGCCGGTCCAAAAGGCTCCTCGATCGTATCGAAATAGATAATCAACGAGAGGAATAGCCTCTGTAACCGATCCGGAACTCCTATTATGTAAGCCCTTAGCATGGAGATAAAACCAAGGATCCGAGCTTTTTACGAAGCCCTGTATGTGCGTGTTAGGCTGCGCTTTGTCAACCAAACGCCCGGAACAGATGACGCCAGTCTCTTTGCTGAACAGGATACCATCAAGATAGTCCACGTTTGGATCCTTTGTAATTTCCTCGATCTTTTGTATCGCCTCCTCCATGCTTTTTATATTTATATATGTCAACTCGACATAGGGTTTTGCTTCAATTAGCTGCAACTCAAGCAAAGTCGTGACTCCTAGCGTTCCAAAAGACGACGCCGCACCATAAAACAGATCCGATTTCTCACTCTTGGAAGCTGATACTATCTCGCCGTTTGCAAGAACAATCTCGATCCAATTGACTGTGCGATCAAAGAATCCATATTTGAAAGAGCTACTCTCTCCGGAAGTACCAGCAAATCCTCCTCCAGTGGTAATACCTGGGAATTCCATAACCACCGGGGGTACCAGACCATAGCGAAGAGTTTCCTCAACAAGACTATCCATTGGTACATTTGGTTCAACGAGAGCAACTTTTTTCTCCGTGTCTACACGAAGCACGCGATTTAATTTGCTCGTATCTATCATGCGGTCCCTGCGACGATTCGAATCCCGTGTACTATTGGTCGATCCATGATATAATCTAAAAGCCTCTTTCCTATCATAAAATTGTTTAATAGAAGAGGCAATGACAGAAACTGCTTCATTATGACGGTCCATTTCTCCTGAGTTTGGTTGTAGGCTAGATATAATTTAGGATGACTTGGGGAAAATGACCGAGAGAAGTTGAAGATTTTGGTTGGAAGGTGCAACAGATATAGATATGCATTCAGCTTCCAAGAAGCGTTAGCCACTAAAATGAAACGCTAATGATGCCGGAAGCTAAAATCACTACATTTTCTGCAGGTGTGATTGGAGTGGGGAAAACCTAAGCTCATCCGAATTGCTAACCGAGCCGAAGCTGCCGAGCATGATGATATCACAACTTACGTTAGAAATATCTTGTACTTTCCCCACAGAGTAGTTCACTCTTTTCTAGGATTGGAAGCTTGATACAAGCCCGTGTAGCTTTATCTGACTGGTACTCGCTCGGATGGTGAAGCTCAACGAGCTTATGATTGAGATTGAGATTCGAAGTCGAAAGATCATGATTAAAATCCTGCACCTAAACCGTCTAAATCGTCATTACCATCGCCATTGCTGTCTATGATGAATAATGCATTCCTTTAAAGTCTATAGATTCAGTGAGGTAGAACTTACCAAGGTTTTCTTGGGAAGTTGTTTGGCAACTGATTTTTCCGACACCTCTTTGATCATCATCTGCTTGCAGCTTCCGATTTGCCGCTTCTGTTCCCCAGCTTGATGCTCCTTTTCCGCCTGCAAGGTTCAGCTAGCTCTGTTATTCTAGACTCCTTCCTTATCTCCTCGTTTGATGTCCTCAGTCGCCACTTTACACGCCATCTCTAGCTTTTCGGGCTATAGACCACCATCATTAGCTATAGCTCTAGATATGAAACAAAAGATCAAGAATATACTTACAGATTTCTTTCTCATGCCTTCATCATCGCTAAGGGCCCTGAGAGTACTGTACTCCTTCGGAGCTTCACGTTCAAGCGAGTATTTCACAAGCCGAGAAGGATAGTTGACTGGGGCGTAACCAATGATATCACCATAGTCATTCTCTTCATAATCTGGCTCTACCCCAGGCATATTCATGTCATAAAGATGAAAACTTTCTGTATGAAATGATAGGAATGGATGAAAGCAAGATGGTGCTTGATGAATGTTAATGTGCGGGGCCCGGGACGGGGGTGGAATGGCCGCATTCCGCTGCAAAGAAAAAGAGAATGAACAGGGAAACAAGCAGTTCTTTTACATAGAAGATCTTAGTTCTGAAGATCCACCGAGAGCTTATACTGCGGCCCTGGGCGAGCTGTGTCTACCTGTACGGGTAGTCATCTAGGACCATATACACCTCAGGAACGTGCAGATGGACTGTTCTAATAGGGTCTCCGCTGTAATTGGAGCCATGCTGCGGAATTTATCTCGATAACATGCTCATTTTAAAGCGGCCTGGAGTAAGTAGAGATCATGTATAGACGGTCTAGTATCCCCAACTTGCTCATGTAGTAGTATTGCAGATAAATGAAGTCAGAAGTTCGGTTTGGAATCCAACAGGCTTAGAGTTAGCATAGCCGTAGGTGCCAATCTAATTTGGTGGTTGAAAGCTCTAATTATATGAATGCTATTTATGTAATGTATACTCGATTGGTTGGAGCGTTCTTATATTTGTCTGTTTATTATCGTCTAATTGCGATCTCGGTTTTCGATTGAAAATTAATTAGTATTATGCTCTTTAATTCTCGTCTAATAGTGAGTTGAGAGAGTCCAGAGCTTTAGTGATTACCATACTTATATCTGATATAGACTCTAATACTCGAGTAAAAGTAGGCGACACTCTTATCTATATCAAACTAGATACTTCAAATCAAGTTAAATATCATCATATCTTCATTTCATTTCTTATATTCTCGTCTAATGTCGGGCTAGATGTCTAATTTTGAGCTGAATATTTTATCTTCCCCACCAGCCACCAAATATAAAGTTTTTTTACATGAGAAATACCGTTCTTCAAACCAGCACTTCTTCAATCCGTTCACCGAATTTTTACACTTCGCTCTCCTTAAGTAGGACAAAAGCAGGGCCTGCCATTCTCCATTCTTGATCTTTCGGACGCCGTTCTTCTGCGCCATGTCCAGACGTATGATGGGATAACGGCAACGATTGAGCTACAACCCGTCGTATACAGAACGTGGGAAGGAAGTCTGAGCACCATAAAATGTTGAACGTGTGAACCATGATATCACCAACTTGTATGTCCCCTCTCCCAAGGCCAACAGTATCGCCCTCTCACTTGACCAGAGAGTAGGTTTTCATCAATTCAAAGATACCAAGCACAAGAGGTTCGTCGGTAGATACATGCCGCTTTCGACTTGATGCTTCTAATTTATCCGCTAAATTTGACCAAGGCCTATTTTCGCGTCGGCCTGATACCTTTATCGGGTTCAGTAGATCCTCCGTCTCCTGATCGTTTGTGCTTAGATTAACGGACCCCTTAGCTAACGCGAAGGCAAGAACATAAAATACTGCAAATACTTCGCGCCCATGATATCTAATATCATTCATTCCGGGACAGGCGGCCATTCTTTAGAAGTAGCAATTACTTTTCTTCCAGACCCCGTGGCATAAAATGACAATTTCGTGTCGTTTCGTCTCATGACCAGAAACGAAATATTGTATGTCGATAGAGACACATTTGCCATGAAATCATGAAACCCCCGCACATTATTCCAGGCTGGAATCCAGGAAAGAATTCTGGGATTCTGTTGTTGCTCCAACAACGCACCGAAAATAAACAAGTGCTTCAAGAGAACATGCCATCTCCCGGCCTTCACACATTCAAGTGCAAATCCTCGATACACTTCGATCCAGGAACTCGTATAATCAACAGGAGACAACTTATTTGGAATCGAGTTCCCAAGCTCCAAAGAACCCTCGGCTGCGACATTAGGCATAACGTCTTCAGCCAAACTATGAGGAGCAAAATTCGATCCCGAGAATCAGAATACTCGCTCTTATGAAAATCCCAAATGAGTGGGAGTAGCTCGTCAGCATGTGAGTAGATCATGGAGGCATTATGCACAGAATCTAGAGCTTCTGGCTTAAATATAATGATGCCCCTATCCAAAGCGATACGAAGCCTCCTAAGTGCGTCGACGAACCAATGCCAGGATATTTGGACTGGGCCGCATTGTACGACGGTGTCATGACCCAAGGCCACCTGATTACTTTTCTCGTCCCTATCCGCTTGATTCAAACAAATGGCATCCATCATAAATATCAGACTGAAGACTCTATTCGGAAATGCCGCAGAAATAAATCCACGTTGTGCGTGATATTCATAAACGCCAATTTTATCACAGAAAATCTTGCAAGAAAGGTCTGAATCACCCCAAGTTGTAGAATATGGCCTCGAAATGTTGTTCATCATCAATATTGAGGAGGATTTCACGGCGGTCTTGATGGATGATGATGTTGCACTCTAGAGGCTCATTGTGGGTTCTGGCTGGTTGAAGGACGATAACACGGATAGTTTTGAGGGTCTCGAGAGGTCTGCATTTATATGGGGCGTGGGGAAGAAAGGGAAAATATTTGAAGAACAGAGCGAGTAGGAGGCAGGGATGATAATGATAATGACGATGATGATGGTTATAAGGACAATAAGTGCGACTAAGAAGAGATGAAGATCAAAATGGAGATAAAATCCATTAACACTGAAAATACAGGGGAACAAGATTAAAAGCATAAGTATGATTAAATGATAACCCTTAGATAAAAGATGGTATTTTTATAATTTCTTGATTTTTTCTGTCCGTCAAAACGAGTGAATAAATGCAAAAAACTGCACGATACCTCATTGCTTAAAGAGAGAGAAAAAAAAAGGTCAGCAATACAAACAAAGTATGCTTGCATCCAAGAGCGACGACTAGAAGGATAAGAATCACCATATCCGCCCATCTAGCAACTCGAAACAATTTCCAATCCGGGCAATAATCTCTGCGAGATGAGAAACAAGGAAACAAACCAACTCATTTTCCCAAGTATGCATATTCTACAAGCCGATGCCCAATCCAAAACTGCAAGTGTAGCATGCGCCAAGGAATCCAGTTGCGCCGCAGCGAGGACACGTGTCTGTTTCCTTTTTATGGGAAGTGTCTGGAGCTTTTGGTTCTGATTTGGCTGTATCGTTTTGGGATGCTGCTGCTGGGTTTGCTTTCGATTCAGCTTTTGCGTCTGGCTTTGCTGGCTGGGACTGAGACTGAGACTGGCCTTTGTTTGATGCTTCCTGGGAATTCATCTTGTGCGTTGATGGACGGTGCTTGATGGTGTGTGTCGTAGGTAGTATTGTAGTTGCGTGAGAATCTGCCGCTGGGTAGATTTCTGTAGGTGTTTCGTAAGTTTTGTGGGGTTGTGTGAGTTTTGCGAAGATAAGAAGGGAAGTTGAACCTTTAATAGTCATGTCTCAAAAGCCATCGTCATTCTTTGGTATCTGTGACTGTATTGTTCATTACTTGTTCCGTGAGAACTATGATAGTACAGTAGTAATTTCAAAGCCAAGGACTTCTTGGTTTGTATCTCTCAAAGACACGCTAACCTCTAGATTGGTACGGTAGCATAGGAGGAGTTCTGAATAACTGATGAACTGGAGATAGATGTTTGCAAAGCAATAATAGTTAGCTCATAGGATGGCAATATTGGAAAAGAAGAGAGCTGACTCGGTGCACCCATAAACAGAAGGTATGCTAATGAGTATATACATGAACAAATAAGGAACAGAGCAGATTGAACTACCACTAAAATCCCATCTAGTTCTAGAGCAGAAGTTTGTGGATACTTACTCCAGCAAAAGACAAGAATAATAGAAAATTCTAGTCAATATGATAAGAAGTGATTCAGTATGAACCTTTGGATATTTATTTTTGAAGTTGCTCTAGTATTGGATTATATGTGGAGATGTAATGTTAAGCGAGGGGATGGGGTGATGATAAACACGGCGCCATCGAAACACATACGCATCTCAATGGGTATCGAGTTAGATTTCATAAAAGCAAACATCTAAAAAGCACAGTTACAGCCAAACAACAATTCTCTAAATTTCCAAGTGAATGGTAGCCGATTCCGTACTATACATAGCCACGAGAGCAGGCGGACGCCGCAGCAATTAGGTCGAGACCCGAGGATATCGGTGTTTGCACATCACAAATCAGCAGGAAGATCACTTGCATCGTTGAGTTGGAATAACACCATCCAAATCAACAAACAAAAATTCGTCAAAAACACATAAGATATAATAATACATCTACCAACCATCGGGGCGCAATTGCAACTTATGGATGTGCCAAAGATTCATATGAACGGGATTGTGGCGTTGCTAGTAACACTAGCCATTCATGAGCGCCGATAGATAGATATTCAACCTGTGAAGAATCGGTTCCACTTGGATGAGAAATATTGGAGCGGACTAGTAATATATAATGCACACGCTGAGATATATTATACATACTAAGCTATATGTAAGGCTTACCTAGGCATTATCAGCCCCTAAAAAAAGCAACCAACATAAGCACAGCGATCAAATCAAACAAAACAAAACAAAGCAAGACTCAAAGATGCAAAAATCCATGGGGGTATCATATTTACAATGAGTATCTATATAAATTCTATAGGCACATCACATCACATCACATCACGTTCCTCGCTTCCAGATCCTCCTATCTTTCGCCATTCCCATTACTTATCAGTTTGTAATCGCAAGCTTAAAACTTCAACGATTTCTCTTTCCTAATCCTTGCAAGACGGAAGAGTCCTGTTTACCCATTCTCTCGATCCTTTAGGGATATTCCATTAGCTATTGGTTGGTAATGAACTTAGTACTTCTGTCGAATAATCTCCAAGAGGAAGTCCTCGAAGGAGAGAGTTATGTAACCTAATGGAGATGAATTAGAAAATTGGATTTGGAATATATATAACAAATCTTACCGTCGCGGTCGTCATCATAACGCTTGAAGCTATTCCCAAAACACCATGTTAGCAGCAAATCCGTAAACGTTTCGAAAATCCAGAATTTGAGGACGAAGCCTCCAACAGTATTCCAAACCCTGGCCAAAAGAAAAACCACAAAACTTACACATCAGTCATCCTCTTCAAACTAATACAACTCTGCACAAATAAATCAAAACTAATCGCGCCCTCGTTCCTCTTATCATATGCCTTAAATAGAACCCCCACGAAGCTATCACTTAATCTATATCCAAAAGCCACTAAAGCCTCTGAATATTCATCCAGACTAATATTTCCACTACGATCCTTGTCGAACCGATCAAATAATGCACGCCAAGCGGCAAGAAATCCCCAGAGCCCGCAGAATTCATCAAAATTGATTGTATTGCTGCGGTCCGTATCGAACATGCGAATCATCATTTTGACTGTATATGGATCGAAGGCTGTCCAATCACCATTTACAAGAGCGGCGCGGAGCTCTCTCTCTGTGAGAACACCGGTTCCTAGTAAAAGGTACAGGTAAGTGTTTGGTACTTGTATATCAGAATGGAGGAATGGCTAAGAACGTACTATCTTTATCGACAGCCCTGAAGAGTGGCCACAATTGAGGATCTGCACCAGGAGGAGCAGGTGAAGTAGTAGGCCTTGTTTGCTGCACTGGTCGAGTCTGAGGCGCAACTCTACCGGCTTGGAATTGCGCTGGAGGTGGTGTTGCGTAGCCTCGATTTGGTGGAGATACGCCATAATTGCCTGGGGGGTGCATTTGCGGAGAGAATCTTCTGCCATCAGGTCTTCGTGCGTCTGGGTGTATGTTTTGAGGCGGAGGTCGATTTTCATATTGCGCGTTGTGCATTGCTTGTTGCGCTTGGCTGTGGATGGGGGATTGAACGGCTGGTGATTGAGTGTGTTTCTATTGTGCGATTAGTTATATTTATGCGATGCGATTCAGGGAAGAGATAGTTTACTCGTTCTGGCTCTGCAAATCTGTGGTTATTGTCAGCGGGGTTCTGTTCTCAGAAGGGAGAATTGACTTACGCAGGCAGCGAATCTGGGTTGAATGCTCTGTTGTAAGCCATTTTGATTGTTTGAGTATGTCGATTGTAGGAATTTTCTCGCGACCGATTGTTCTTGAGTTGTCAAATATGTATGAAGGTGTAAGGCTTTGATGTTAGATACTAAAGATGCGAATGCGAGCTCGAGCGGGTAGAGGGGCCGTGAGCATGTACGGAGTAACTAGGTTAAAGGTTCCCTGAACACGAAGCGCAGCGTTATGATGGTGGATCTAATTTCAAATATTTTCCGAATGTATCAAATAAGACTTCCTACGAAATTAATCTGATATGGATGATATGAGAAGTATCGCGAAAAGAGAAGAGAAGAACTGAAAGCCCAAGTCCTAGAGATATTTTATATGGAGTGACTCTTTCTTTAAGTAGGTAAGTAGTTACTCATATTCACGGAAGCAGGCTGAAGTCGTTGTTCGAGGATACTTGAATGATTCATCCACCAACTCACCTCAACCCACCCACCTGTTCCAAAACCCTAGGATGAGAATGCCAATACCTACCTAATGTGCCAAATTTTGCGCCCGGTGAGCAAACCTCGCTGGAAAAAACTTTGTCATAACAACTGTCACTTCTACTCGCCTTTGGTAAAAAACATCGTACTCGGATAAAGGTACCAGATTTGAACAGTCTGATGTGATCATCTTCATGCTTCATATGTTTATCATTCCCCTATTGCCTGAAGTAAACTAATAAATAGATTCATTCATCTCGAGGAAAAAGTGGAAAATGCAAAACGCTAATGTGGCTAAGTATTTTCGGTACCAACAAGCATCGGCTTTACCCTTACTGACATTCCGTTCTACATCATCTTTATTTTTACCCCTCGATTGATAAATAATACTATCATCATACCTCATCATCATCCCAACATCTAACCCTTCAACATCATGGGCTCCAACGCCCTCAACGATTACAGCAATTCCGAGAACGAATTCTGGATATTTGGATATGGGTACATAAACACCTCTTCCCCCTCTTTTCCAAACCAAAAATAATACACAAAAAATTATATATATCAAATTTCCAACTAATTTCCTAAACAACACAGAAGTTTAATATGGAAACCCCCACCACATTTCGGTAAACCTCCCTTCGTTCATCATTATACACCTCGTACTCCCTCGTACTTCCTTCCTTCTTTTTCAAAAAGTACCACCGAAACCTAGATGTAGGATTTTAATGACCAATCTTTTTGTGATGAATGATTAGATCGTCGTGTTCCGGGATATGTGACTGGATATGTGAGAAGATTTTGGCAGGTATGGTTATTGTTTATGTCTATGTGGTTCTTTTTCAATCTAGATAGTGTTGGAGTTTGAGGATGCTCATTTATTGAACATAACTCATACAAATGATGAAGAACCAACAGAGTAGCTGACAGCTGCCCAGGCTAGGTAAACTCACAACCCCATGACAAAACCTCACCCTTACCCTCCCTCCTCCTTCAATCTCCTCTCCTCGAACCCATCTAACACCCCTCCGCCTCACTCCCAGCGAAGACCACCGCGGCACACCCACCTCCCCAGGACGAGTCGTAACCCTCATCCCGCACGCCCACTGGCTCACACTCCACGATCCGCACCCCATCCCCTCCGAAACCACCTCTCCAAAAGTATGGGGCACCGCCTATCGAATCCTCGCCTCCAAGGTCGCCGAAGTGCGGGAATATCTCGATATACGTGAGATTAATGGATATACTATACACTATACACCTTTTTATCCCTCCTCTTCCTCACCCATCAACTCAGACAATGAGAGTGGCGGGGCTACGAGTATCAGAACATTGGTCTACATAGGAACGCCAGATAATGCGCAATTTACCGGACCGCAAGATCCGCAGGAATTAGCTGAACATATATGGAGGAGTGAGGGCCCCAGTGGGTTGAACAGGGACTATCTTTTGAGTTTGGATATTGCTTGTAGGTCGTCTCCATTTCTACACTTTTTGTCGAATGATTCTAGTCGTTATACTTGTCTGCTTCTCAGGGTGGATCGTCATGCTGATATATCTAGTGGATGAGCTGAGTCCTGAGAGTGGGGATGAGCATGTCAAGGATCTGGCGAATAGAGTTCGGAAGATAGCCATGGGGAAAATAGGTGTCGAAGCAGAAGCAAGTCACACGAATGTTATAGAGCATGAGCTCAAAAAGGTCAAGAGCACGGATGAGCAAGAAGAGACTGAAAAGTAATGCGTGAAAGAGCCACTCGTTCATTCCCTCCGTGGGGTATTATTGCCATAGAGACCATTAGAGAGACCTGCAAAGATGCGGACCTTCATAAAGAGACCTCGATCAAAGTGACCGAGAGCCGAAAATACAGGCAGAATTGAAAAACATTCGTGAGATGTTCAAAGAAATAGTGATCGAGCAAGGTAAGGTACCCCTTCCGAACTCCATGCAAGCATATAGCTCGCCAGGCCAGAACCGCTGCCAGAAGCCACGAGATTAAAATCAAGCTGCCATCGAGAAGGACAACATCCTAAAATCCACCACACAACAGAATTTCGCTGAAAAAACCCCAGGACTGACTTTTCTTGTTGAAAATTGAAAGATTGAGGAAAACACCGTCCACTTGAAAAGCAATTTACTGATTACCCCACTGGCCAGCGTTTCCACCACCTTGTCCACGGTCATATCCTCCTCCACCTGAATATCCACCACCGCCACCACCAGAGTAACCTATGGACAATTAGTATACTTGTAAGAAGGAAAATTCGTGATGCAACGTACCGCCACCGCCGCTTCCATTGTAGCCTTTTATCATTTCAACCGTTAGTAAATGCTATTCAAATATTCACGACAGACTTGTCTAGTGGGATTGCTTACCTCCACCACCAGAGTAGCCACCACCTATTTTATCAATCGTCAGTATAATTCATGCGTCATTGAGGAGAAACCCTTGGGAAGAAGTCTTACCTCCGCTATATCCACCACCTCCGGAGTAACCACCGCCGGAGTTGTTGTCGTATCCACGACCACCTCCGTATCCTCCACCACCGCCTCCATATCCACCACCACGGCTATATCCACCGCCGCCTCGGCCACCACCGAATCCGCCGCCACCACCAGAGCGGTCATTTCCTGAACGTTCGGAGGCTTTGTCGACACGAATAGTACGGCCATCGAATCTTTATGCATGTTAGTATTAGATTAGGAGTAAACATAATGGGATAATCATACTCGACGCTATTCATTTCTTGAATGGCCTTCTCGGCATCTGCCTCTGGAGATGAGTCGTTGCCTTGTCCATAACGAACGAAGCCAAAACCACGGCTACGACCAGTGTCGCGGTCCTTGACAACAACCTGTATTAATTGCATCAGTTTATCATCTTCAAGAGGAGCTTATCGATAAAGGGAGGGTGAGACATACTGCTTCTTCAACAGTTCCGAATTCAGAGAACTTCTTACGGAGGGCCTCCTCATCTGTGTGCCAAGCAAGGCCACTAATGATAAACGTTAGTCAATCTGTCAAGTGATGATTTGGAGTAAGATGTAAATGTTTCGACTTACCCAATGAATAATTTAGACATGGTTGAATATTATCGAAAACCTGGCTGAAAGTCTCAATGTCCGCACGCATTCACACAAAAAGGATCGCGCCATTTGAGGCGGGAGTTGTGTATACGAGATACGGAAGGATCACACAAAGAAAGATACATCGAGGCAAAACAGGTATCCGCAAAACGGATGGATGGAATAGGAAGATGATGTGATGTGGAATGAATTTTGGAATCAAATCGCAAAGACAATCAAGTCAGCGAGCACAAGCAGGAGAATCGGACGAACTTCTTGAAAAATTAGAGTGTCGAGTTGAAGTGAAATATCGAGATTTCTTTGTTTGATTGATTGATTGTTTGGATGGAGGTAACGGTCTGAGTTGAGCAACACAGATCGATGGAAATATAGTATCAATCGGACGATTGAAAGGACAGTGCGACCTGATAGAATGTAAGAATGCGAAAGTAAATCGCGAGGGAAGGTATTTTGAGTTGAAGTTGTAAAGAGGATGGAAAAAGTTGTAGGAAGAAAGGGATTGATGAGTTTCGGTTTGGGTCTGGAAGTAGGGAAGGTTTCCCTTAAGCGCAAAGCGGGGGATTTGAAAGAGACTGTATTAATTATTATTGCCCCTCTCAAAAGATTCACTAGCGCTCACAGAGAGTTAGGGAGATTCCTTGGCTGCGCTCGACCTTTGATTGATCCGTTTGATTTTATGATTCACCCACCTTGACGGCACCCGGTCCACCCTATTCTACTAGGGGGAGGTACCAGCTACTTTTTTTTACCGTTTACCAACATTTACCGGTATTCAACCAATTGAATATGATATATTTTTCGAGGTATTTCTACGTTGGGTTAGTTTATATATGAAAGAAACTACTAATACTTTTTCTCTCTTCTCTTCTTTTCTTTTCTTTTCTTTCCTCACTTTCCTTCACACTCCCGTGTAACATTCGGCCAGCCAAGCATAACGCAGACATCGACTGAAGGCGTAAGGTTCCTTGATAATTCAAACTCAAATGGAGCGTTTGAAGTCCGTGGCTTGATAACAACCCTGTCTGCTTTCGACTTGTTGGTGGAACAAGCAAATGTTTTCCTCTGATATGATCTTTTCAATATTTCTATCCTGAGAACCATGTTGATGTGCTTGGGGACATGATTGATATACAAGATCTTCTGTTGCACTTTTCGCCCTACCCTGATCTCTTCTATCTCAATGGAAAGTCTCGGCTGGATCAAATGCAGATCTCCGATACTCGGAATAAGGGTATGGTATGGTGCAATTCACCTATTTCCTTGATATTGGATTTGCTATTATCAATCACTCACTACCGACGGACAGGTTGAAAGATGAGAATGATCTTTTAAAGCTCAAAATTGTCTAGATTCCTAAAGCTCTTCGGATAACTTTTACTGGGTAGCTTTTCCCAAGCTTCACAAGCTCTACTGCATCTCCTATCTCGTATGCTGGGTATGGATTCCTACATCCGATCCCAGCATATATGCATTGTGCCAAAAAGGCCCAACCTGCAGGTGTTACCTAGATTGGTAATAGGATATGGTGACATGAAGCTGTTGAGCTATGAGGCTAAGCTAAACTACATTGCATTAAATAGCTACAGCTCTGCCTCTATCCAAAAAAAAAAAAGATTGCTATCGATTATCTTACAGGTAGCCAGTCCAGGGTTCTAGGTGGGTGTGAGGTGGGTGTGAGGTGGGTGTGAAGTGGGTGTGTGTGGTGGGGTAAAGTTGATCAAGGGTTCTCTGTGGAGCTGTTCTGTTCTAAGTTCAAACACAGGGCCAACGGTCCTTCCACATTAACCTTATCATACTCCGTACAAAAAGAATGATTGATACGAAATGGGAACACTTTTGGATAGAATACCTATAGGAATACAAGCTCTACTTTTTTGCTTTTATTTATCTTGTTTATTCAAAACAACCCGAGATTTCCGTTTCAATAATATAACATCAAAAGAACTTTATTCGATTCGTTCACATCATCATCATCGATTGGCAAACATGGGTTTAGGAGCTTCCTGGTCCAAATTTTCATGGGCGTCCTTACGCATCCTGTTAAGCTTCTCTTCACTACCCAATACGCAAATGCAGCAGCCATTTATCCCACAATCACACTACAAAAAGTCCCCGCCGTCTTTCGATCGTCTGCATAAAGCATAGACAACCCTTGGAACTTACATGCATCAAATTCAACCCACGTGCGCAGAAACTTATACGAATTCAGAAATCTATTCGGCCAGATACACACCTAACTTCCTAGGACCATCTCTTCAAATCAACGCTCTCCTTGCGATGGGTACTTGAGCTTGAATTTATCCTGCTCACTCAATTCTTATTAAAAGTAACCTAAAAATCTAGAACTCAATGCGACTCTTTCAAATGAAGCATAATAATCTAGGACGATGTCACTTCAATCAGGACCTCGCCTACATTTGATGGGTGGTTTTCAAATCCGGGCGGATGGCGACATGGTACACAAGCCTTTTTGTACCGAATCATTCGTATATTTTCATGCGGGGAGTCGTGGCAATAGTCGCACGAAAATGCCAGATAATCAGATTTTCATATCGTCGATGAAGGTATACAACGAATATCTCATTCTAAGGTACTGGTACATAGCTGCAGAATCTCCCGCTTCTGTGTAATAATTCGGCCCCTCGAAAGGTAGGTTGATTATCGTGATAACTCACATCTCACAGCGTCTCTTGTATTCCATTTTCGTCTCAATCAGGTGATGTATGGATAGTATTGAGATCAATAATGTTGCAATTTTTATAGCTTATCGAAAGTTGGACTGGGAAGAGCCGTTGCGAATTTGATGTTTGCCTATGCGGATGATAGGGCTGTAATTACCCATACGATACTTGCCTTATCCCTCGTTTGTTCATAAAATGCGGCTGTTGCGGTCAGCTTCAATGGGAACTCGCGAGTTGCTTGAATCTCCTGAATGATTTATGAAGTCAGAATTGCCTAGTAAGCATTAAAATACCTATTGCAAGAGGACGTCTTCAACGGTAGCGAAACATTATGGTAGTAATCTTTCAGAACCGTTTGAGGATATCATTAAGGTACAATCCTTTTAAGCAGTTGCGTTGGGATTGATGTAATTTACGACGGGAAGATTGCTGCTTCCTTTACTTTGAAAGTATTCCTTAATTGTTCCTTCTCAGTAAGAGGCGCAAATCGAGCGGGGTCGCGCCTTTCATTTCTTCTCTACTTGACCGTACCTTCCCTAAGTTGGGAGAAGGAATTACTCACCATGTAAGTTCATCATTTCTTTCATCCTAGCAATTTCATAGTACCGACTTTCTTTGAATCTCTAGCACAAAAACATTACTGCTATTATTTCGCGCTTGAAAATATTTTCATTTCCTCAAATGGAGAACAATCATCATTCTCGCAAGCGGAAGCACGCCCACGAGCATAAAAGTAGACTTGGAGAGTCCGGAAAACATCACAAGCATAGCAATTATGATAGCGCACATCTGAGGCACCCTCGAGATCATTCCTTAGGAAGATCAGCGGGAAATATGCAGCCACTTTCAATCAGAGATCAAAATGAACTATCTGGGGACAAAGATTACATTCGCAGCTGGCTCGCACAAACTCAAAATGAGGGCATTACCAATTCGCTGGAACCTTTGAAACAAACAAGCCCGAAAATAGGTGAAAAATCGCTCGCATGTTTCAGTAACCTCCTGGTAAATGCATGCACTGACATCTCCTCGAGATCTAGGCAATCAAGAAGAGAAAGCTAGACGCTCAAACTATATCGATATAGCACACACAACCGGAAATAACATGTTTACCACAAGATCGAAGCCGAAACCTGATAAAGAAACTGTATCTTTTGATAGTTCTATACTTGAAGCGCCAGAGGTACCAGTTGTAAAGGAAAGGACCAGAGATCCCCGGGAATTGAGCGCCACTTACAACGGTAAAAAGAACACACAACCTCACAAGCACCAAAAGAAGCCAGCATCAACTGTGAGTTATAGTTCATCCCAATACTCCGTTGTACGGCCAAAGCAAGAAACATTTGAGAAAAGAGCGCGCCATAGGACGAAAGAGGATCGATATGACGCGAAAAAGAAAAGTAATAAAGCGGATGTGGTCAATAAGCCAATTAAAACAAGGCGCGAGAAAAGAGGGGACCGCAAGAAAGCTATAAGGAAGGCTAGTCAGGATCTTATAAATAATTTCGCATCAGAGAAAATAGGTCTGGACCGTTTATCGGTGAGTAGAACCTTAGCACGGGAAAACGAGGAACTGATGGTTCCAGGTGCGCCCTTCCAATGGACCGGGCATCTTTCAAAACGGCAGGGCTTCTTCACCCCCCAGACGACGAGGATGTGAGTATCATTCATATTGGCTTCTTCAAAGACTACTAACTTACTCGCTAAGTATCCGACCTCGCTTTTTCGGAGATGGAATTTCTTCAGCGCTCCAGTAAAAAGTCTCATCTGAACGATAACATTGTTATCCCAAAAAGTTGTGCCAAAGAAAAGAGGAAAGCTGCTCGAGCGCAAGATGAAATAGCAGCATTCTTCAAACCATCTAAGACGCCAGTGAGGGACAACAGTTCCACTATCGAGCCTCCCACCTCTCCAATTTCGATACATGGGGCCCCCCTCTACGAAAGACAACTGAGAAGAGACCGCGAGCATGATCAACAACGGTACTACAGCGAGAATTTGACAACACCACGTGTTCACGAGACAAGAGATCATTTGAAAGAGTCTAGCAGCCGACAAGTGCAACCCAATCAATTACGATTTCCTCCTAATCCCGCTCCGCAGTTTCTCTCCAAAAACGTTGCCGACTGCAACATGTATTCAGAGACTGCTGATACCATTGTGACATGGTCAGAGTCCCAAAATTCTCCTGGAGCTACTATGGCCTTACGTCGAGCAAGAGAGAAATACTGTCAGAGGCAAAACAGCACGACACCTGACTCCGTACGGAGTTCTATGGAAAAAACAGGTATATTCAAGGATACAGGCATTGAGATTGCAAGTCGACGAAAGCCAAAGCCTCATATGCGCGAGGCGGTAAGTAAAGGACCGTATAAGACCCAGGATAAAGGCTCAGCATCTACAGCCGATAATCCAGCTGTGATTAGCAGAGATTTATCTAGCTTGAGCACTGATTCTGCTCAAAATTCTCACGAAATCAGCCCGACTCCAGATTTCCAGCAAAAGGATTGTTTGCGTCGAACTCTACCGCATCTGGAAGAGAAAACAGAAGGGGCACCTTTGGAGAGAAGAGCCCTGGACTCAGCAGAAATTTGCGTTGATCGACTCCAAAGAACTGTCGTTGAGTATTATGATCCGAATCGTGGCTGGTACCGGAAGGAAGACTCTGAACCACCTGCCAAGTCACTTGAGCATCCTTCGGATTTAGTAGTAGCACCCATAACAACACCACTTACGCGTCAACAAATGGCACGCAATGCTCGAATCCAACGTCCGTCAACTACTCTTCCGGTAATCAGGGAGGCTAGCGACGAAAGTCGAGAGAACAGCTCCTCCTCAATTTCTGGTATTCCAGATAAAGGAATAGAGCGCACAGAATCTGCTCCTATTCGATCCTCGATTGTGACCGCAGATATGAGCGGGGATATCTCGCGAGTTTCTAGCAGGGCAAGGCAAGATAATAGCATATCCGAGCCACAAGTCCAGGAACCAATGTCTCCACAGCCATGTTCCCAATCCCACCATGGTCAACATAGCCAGTTCGATCGATCAGGATTAAACACCAACAGTATCAACGGAGAAGTGATCTCTCAGGGTGGAATGATGGATAAAGAGGGCAGGCAGCTACCTTTGACGGGGGGAACACATCTGAACGGCAGGACTCACACACATTTAGGGACCATTCCATACACCATTTCAAACAGTGAGCGTTTTCAATTCTCCACCGAACTCCCATTTCAGAGAGGGTTCCCAAGCAGTCATGGGCGACCAACGCAGCATACTACAGCTGCCCCACGCTCGCCGCTCATTCGACTTCCGTCGCTCTATGTTCAACAATTGGAAATCGAGCAAGAGAAAAATCAAATGGCAAATGGTCTTCTCAACGGCAGAATTGAAAGGCACGGAGCTCATATTGTGCAAGGGTCTAAATCCAACACGGAATCATACGGAGAGTACTGGAACAACGCAGATACAGTACATGAAATGACTTGTGGAGTGGAAGACGTCCTTGAGAATCGCCATTGCACCGGGGATCTCGGTGAGCTCGGACCTCAAGAGGCAAACGCATGCGAAGCTCCACTATCAAGGCACGAGGTGACGGAAATCTGGTATGAACATTCGAATCTGGATTACCAAAGCCCAGACCAGCAGCTTCAACACAATCAAGGACATGAATATAACCAGTGGGATAGTGACAATCTTTATCTCCAGGAGCCTTTGATTGAGACTCAATATCAGCAAAATTTCCAGCAACTACATGAAATGGACTTTCTTAGCAATCAATCAGTTCAACGTTTGTTACCTGAATACCGGAAACTTGACGAGGGCCAGAACGGGAATGCTTCGGAAACTATCTTAATGCAGAGATTTTGGCGGCCAAACCCACAATATTGAAAGGATCTAGGCCATCGTACAGTAAATTATACTATAATTTAAGAAGACTAGGTGGAGCGACATTGTGAACTCGGGGCATCTTGGGGTTATCATATATGTCCTGATGTACTGATCATGATATCTGATTAGCATGTCAACAGATTCATGGAAAGAATCGAAAGATTATGACTAAATTGTGTTACACTCAATACATAAGAGAGAATTTGGCATTTTCCAGAAGAACACTTATAGTCACCATGTCGTCCACATTTTGTTGAGCTGTATCTTGAAAAATTTCTATTCCTATGACTCTTTGATCACAGCAAAATTCTTTCATGTTGATCGCCTCCTTTTCCACCGGAAGAAACCGCTACGATAATGAAAACACCCCTAGAGTCTCCGAATTATCGTTGTCATGTGATCAAATGATCCACAAGGCTGAGTCTCGGTTGGGCATTACCAAATGCCATTCCATGATTCAAATCCCTATTTTCGTTTTCAGCCATTCACACACATTCCGATTAATCTGCTCTTCTCGGCGACCCAGCTGAAGCTTGGATCATGCAAAGGATAACCGTGGGCGGAAATAGAACGGCGAATACGATTAGCTCATGCTTGTTACTTTCTACTCTGCATTAACGTTATTCTGACAGTGCACCCGGCGGCGCGCAAATATTGAGTCAATTGTCATACAAAGAAAGGTTCAGCTATTCCGTTTTTTCTTCGGTGCAATTGAAAAATTTTAATGAAACCAGTACAAGTCTTCCGTGATCTTCCTCTTCCAAGTCAAGAAGACAAGACATTGCTGTGTCAGCCTAGCCAGCGTTGATTTATGATATAATTTGTTGCTATACATATCTTTTTCAAGTAAAATAAAAGCTTAGCCCTCCATCCTACTTTATGGCAATTGTTCAATAACACATTCCAACATTTAAATTTTACTTCTACTTTTTCCTCTGCTGGTGTCACAAATTTATAGTCAATCTACTCACATACTAGATGAGTTCGATGTATGTATCAAGGGTATCCAAGAGATCTCTTTCAAACCAATCCACAGCTCAGCTATCAAAGGCTGTAGCTTTCTTTGCACAATCCTATGGTTTATCTTCAACAACATGTACAGCACATGTACAACCAAGAAGAGCCTTTACATCTGGTTCCAAAATTCAGGTAAAGGGTAGAGATCTATTCCCAGAACCTGAACATGGACAAATCAAGAAAACAGAACCAGCTTGGCCTCATCCACCGTACGTCCCTCCTTTATATCTTTCACAATCTTCACAACCCTAATCAGAAATTAGCTATACCGCCGACCAAATGCGCAGCAAAGTCTACTTCGCACACCGCAAACCTCGAGACTTCTCGGATCGTGTCGCGTTGTGCATGGTGCGTTTCCTGAGATGGTGTACGGATTTCGCTACGGGATATAAACATAATGTGGAAGAACCCAAGAAGGCATCGGATAGTAATGCAGTTGCGGCTACGAAACCTTATCAAATGAGTGAACGTAAATGGTTAATTCGTTATGTGTTTTTGGAATCAGTAGCTGGGGTTCCTGGTATGGTGGCGGGTATGTTGAGACATTTGAGAAGTTTGAGGGGGTTGAAGAGGGATAATGGTTGGATTGAAACTTTGCTTGAAGAAGGTATGTTTATTTGTTTTCTATTGTTTACGGAAAACTCGTCAAAAAAAAACCATTTGCTAATATATTTAAACTCCAGCATACAACGAACGCATGCACCTCCTCACCTTCCTCAAAATGTACGAACCAGGAATCTTCATGCGCACCATGATCCTCGGCGCCCAAGGCGTCTTCTTCAACTCCTTCTTCCTCTGCTATCTCCTCTCCCCCCGCACCTGCCACCGCTTCGTCGGCTACCTCGAAGAAGAAGCCGTCCTCACCTACACGCTCTCCATCCAAGATCTCGAAAACGGCCATCTTCCCAAATGGTCCGATCCCAATTTCAAAGCCCCCGATCTGGCAATCGAGTATTGGGGTATGCCGGAAGGTCATACGAGTATGCGCGATTTATTGTATTATATTCGTGCGGATGAGGCAAAGCATAGAGAGGTTAATCATACGTTGGGGAATTTGAAGCAGGATGTTGATCCGAATCCGTTTGTTAGTACGTATGGGAAGGAGGGGGGGGAGAAGCCGGGGAAGGGGATTGAGAGTTTGAGGCCGGTGGGGTGGGAGAGGGATGAGGTTATTTAGGGAGGGGGATGAGGTTGGTTTTTGGGTTTTGTTTTTCTGGGGTGGGGGAGAGGGTGTTTATATTTAGATGGATGGGGAAGGATTATGATACCACTCTACTCTATAGATGGGGATTTTGGGAGTTTGATAGGAGTTTTTGATTTTTTTTTTTTTTACTTTTGTGGAAGGGGAAGGGCAAGGTAGATAGATGGATGGATGGAAACATTGTTGATATAAATAGATGATGATTGCGAAATCAATAAATACTAGGTATATTGTACAATTTTTATATTCTATTAGTTTATCTCTTATATTAAAATGTAGGGGTAGTCCACTAATCTACGAGGGGTTTGCAAGATATAGTTTATAAAAAAAATAAAAATTTATAACTTATATAATTGATGAAAAGGTTTCTTTAAAAAGAGTAATTTGTCTCTAAAGTTGTAAATTTATAAAGAAATGTAGAGTAAAATCATGGATAAATAACTTTAAAGGGCTTGTTCGAGAAATTATTGTGTAATATGTATTTTTACTTTTTTTTTTTGCTGGATATTGTTGAAATATCAGGTGAATAGTCAGCATCTGAATTTTGAACAACTGTATAAGTGAGTGTATAGTCATATCACTCTCTTCGGACTCCTTACCATATATAGTGATTCTCCGTTATAACCTATAACTACAGATTCCCAGGAATACATACAACATATAATAAATATCTCCAAGTCGCCAATCAAAAGAATAATTAAGTGAGCAAGTCCGTACACATACAGCTGGTACAATTATTAATTTTAATTTTCATTGCAAATTACAGTGCAATATTTCCTCCTCTAATTATCCCAAATATATGGATGGGATTCTAAACTATGTAATTTATAGGTATGAACTCTATATATATATACATAGCCCTCAGATTCCACAAGAGATACATCATATATCTAGTATTCTCTTCTTACAAATAGGAGATTTGGAGATTTTTCCAGATAGAGAGGGGTGCGCTCTATATCTTCTGCTTTTTGTCAGTTTCTCTGACGCGAGATTTAGGGATGTATGTTATGTTCGTCTTTTTCTTCCTTGTACAGCGCTCCTTACTGCTCTCTTCCCACTATCAACTTTTTCCCGTTTCCATTGCAATTGCAGCACACTCCATAACCAACCAGCCAACTGACCAGTAATACCAATACCAATACCCCCAAAAACCAAACCAAATCACAAAATTCCACAACACCTTCATTCCCATTACCGTTTTTTATACGCCTCCCTCTCTCTTTCCCTCCCTCCCTTAAAAAGCCAAATGCACCCATAGCTAGCTATACACAGCATCCTCCCCTATCCGTCCCTTCCAAGAACAAACCTCAAAAAAAAGAAGGATATCCATCCATCCATTTATTTAAGGTTATATAAATAAATCTAGAAAGGCCGGATCCCTAGGCTCTACCGACGTCCAGTGTGGAAATACCCCACAATTCCAATGGCGACGCCGATGATGCCGAGGACGCAGATGATGATTATTAGGACGCCCATTACTTCCATGATTGCGGTTTTGGGGGTGGGTGTGAGTGTGAGTTTGCGAGGATGAGGATGAGGATGAGGATGGGGATGGATGTTGGAGAGCTTGAGGTGAGGCCAAGATGTGGTGGGTGGATCGATGCACGGGATTGAGGGGTGCTTGGCGAGTGTGAGAATTGGAGATTGGGGATTTTGAATTGAGGATGAGGATGAGGATGAGGATGAGGATGAAGATGAAGTTTTGATGAATCTTTATCGTATTTGAGGTCGAGGAGGATTCTGGAGGAGGAGGAGGACGCTTCGGATGGAATCTCGGACGATTGGATTATTTTCGTATTGTATAGTATGGTATTGTACGAACTGCAAACTTCAAACGCAAACTTTGATATACGTATTCGGATAAGATACGAGTACAGTATTCGTAAAAGGTATCTATGTATCTACCATAGAATTCGTAGTCAAAGCCGCAACGTATTAAGAAGTGAATACAGATACAGACAATATCTACAACAAAAAGATCCAACAACCAAGGTCAACAGAGAAAATATATTTTCTTTTATTACATTTTCCCATTCCCTTTTTAACCTTATCCATCTCCTTTTTTCTTCTCTTACACTACCTAGGTTACCTACTCCTTGAATTCCTCCAAAATTTCATTTTGATTTTGATGCATGCGAGTCCGATGTATCTTACGAAACGGATTATTGGAAAGTGGTTTGATTAATTCGTAGAATTTCAGAAGGATTAAAATTTCTAGAGGAGAGTGGAAGTGGAAGTGGAGCTGGAAGCTTGGATGCATAGTGCGCCAGATGGGAAATTGCTAATGTTGGGTGATTCAGGATGTTTGATTCAGGGTAATTTTGTTATGGTGTATCATTTATCATTTACATTTTATTTTAACTTCTGCGTGTAGTTTTGGGATGGATGAGATGGATGCGATGGATGGTTGTTTGTTTAAGGTATGGTTTGGTGCTTTATGGGTTGGAGGAAGGTTTGTTTGTCTTTTGATCATTTGAGGGTTGGGTTCACTCAACTTACTACGGTGCTGATTACTTGTTGGGTGGGGATGAGGGGGTTGATAAAGGGGCTTTTGATTGGAAACTTGTGAGTTTTTATTTATTATTATCTGTTCATCTATCTATCTTTCTTTCTTTCTTTCTTTCTCTCTTTCTTCTTCAATCAAGCAATACTCTCAAAGCAACACCCACAAAATCCATCGAGGATAACCATACAATCAACAAAGTTATATTTCGCCTTTTCGCTTCTATTTATTTCTTAAGGTTAATTGCCTCATTTCTCTTTAGATTTGGGGTAAAGATTCCAGACTGAAAGGAAAGGGAGGAAACAAAAGAATGATATACATACCTGGAAAGTTCCTGGAATTTAGAGGATACGGGAATGTATCTTTTGCTTTGGCTCTGTTGGGCTGAGCAGGTAGTAAGAGGTTTTATCGATGAGAATGAAGCTTTTTGAGTGTAGCTGCTTTGATCGATAGGGGAGGAAAGGAAAAGAGTGGTTGGAGTAGTTTCCAAGTCGAAAAGGAATATCGAGAAGCAAGAAACACGAGCGCTCTAATGTGGAGTGAGGAAGGGAAGAAGTACGAGGAGATGATGTATTGACTTGGTATTTGGCGATGTTTCCCTAAATACTAAAACGGTATTTAAGTATCAGCTCGTAGTAAGACTGATACCTTTGATGTAAAATTTGTTTTGCATGGTCGTTGAATTCGTTTGGATTTTAATTTTGGGAGTGTGTATGCTGATAATTTTCTCGAAGAAATCTCAAGGAAGAATCCAAGTTATACCTAAATACACTCTCGATGACTACCTATCTAATACCATTCGAATCAAAATTCCAAGTCCGCTCTAATATTCATACCTGTGACTTCAAGAATATCAGTTTGTCTGAGCAGTCACTACATTCATGACCACTTCAGTCACTCTTAATAACGCTTAACCAGTCAACGTCTCTTTCTAAAAATGTCAAAACGCTTAAAATGTAGTATTATTTTTCTTCCAAGTGAAGATATAGATAATGTTCCATCTCCTCCTTCGTCACAAAATCACTAAATCGCAGATACATAAAAGTCGACCCACTCCGTCTATTCTCCCATCCATTTTCCCCAATTATCCAACCCAAAACAAAAGCTCCAGATCTGCTAAACCTACATTACAAAAAGCTAATAGCCTTTAGTAGAGTTTTCTGAAGATTTCAAGGAGATTTCTTATCCAGCTGTTCGAAATCTTCTTCTCAATATCATCCGCATCAGTCTCCATACACGAACGATATTGTGATATGATAAGCCCAAAGGAGATTGCATGGAACAAGATAACAGTAATATAAATATTAACCTTACTGTTTTTGCGTCCATAATGTACATGTTGAGTCCGAGTATACAAGATGGGTAACTAGACGATAATACTCGGAGAGTTCCCATCATGTATGTAGATAAAGTAGACATAAACCCAAGCTCACCAGTCACACAATACGATTGATATAAGTGAATTAAACTAAATGTATGGCATTCCCTTACAGTAAAGACTTCAAAATTATATATATGAATCTAGCTATAAACCGCGTTGAGAAACTATCCCAACAACTTCAACAATTCAATTATGAAGCTATCAAATATAAGATCTTACAACTCTAACGGATACTCTCCACTAAATTCCCATCCTAACTCTAAAAATCCTCCATGATTATCCATGTATGTATGTACTTCCATTCATTCATATCACCTATCTCATCTATCTCATAACCTCAACAATAAACCTGATACGCACAAAAATATCACCTCATCACCCTGCGTCTATACTCAGAACCTCATCTACATCTCCACATCCCATCCTCTTATATAGAGCCGTCACTCGTACTCTTAATCCTGAAACCTCAAATATATATCAAAATTCCTTCCACAATTTTATACCGCCGTACCTTTCTACCTTTCCACCCCCATCTTCACATCTAACCCCAAACAACTTAAAATCCACTTTAAAACCAGCAACAAAACACAACACAAGCAAGCGAGTAATCGAAAGTCGAGGTTCGAATACCCGATGAAACAGGTGGTTTTTTTTTCAAGACTTTAGTAAATTATACCAGTAAAGAGAAATATAAAGGCGAGGTTTCGAATTTATTATTCTATCTCTCTCTCTCTCTCTCTATATCTATCCTACCCTCCAGCTCTTCCAGCTCTTCCATCAAAAATCAATCCCAGCGTTCAATTATCTCGTTATTAAACTACTTCACTTAACTTAAATAACCTAAATAATTTCCATCTCATTATCTCATCATCTAATTAATTCCCAATCACACAAACCGCCAGCCATACATACGCATAATAAGGACCAAATCACACTCCCATCCTCCCAAACCCCCAAGCTCAACAACAAAATCATCCCCATCCCTTTTCCCACCCAAATACCAATCATGCGCAAAACACATAATAACAACCAACGTTGCTGCTCCGGCGAAACTTCCACTGATGATGATTATTGTTTTTGACATTTTTCTTCTTTTTTTTTTTGTGTCTGGGTGTTGTTTTTGTTGCTGTTGGTGGAGTGATTGTTGATTTGGAGTGGTGTGGTGGGATGTGATGCTATTTTGGAGGTTAGAAATAGAAAGGGTTTTCGAGGGGGTTTTGGGGGGGGGGGAGGGTTTTTTGAGGGTGGTTTATATGATATGATGTGATGTGATGTGATAGGGATATTGAAGGGGATTTCTTTTTATATAATGGAGATAGTAATGGCGGGAAAAATGGAAGGGGGTAATAAATACCTACAAGACTTTACGAACTTGAACTCAACGATATAATTTCCGTGTAAGATAGATATCGTAGTTTCGTTTCGATCGAGTTTTCAAAATCTAGTATGCTATTCTAATTATGAGAAAAATACACAGAAACCCTGTCGTTGTCGTTGCAGCTGACAGATTTAAATTCAGAGTCGTCGGAAAAAAACAACACCTCGTAAGATATCTATCTATCTTACTTTCTAAACCGCCAAAGATAGGTACAACAAGTAAGTTTTAATGCGAGTACAAGTACTCCAGCCTATACATGTACCCCTAAATCTTGGATACTAGCAGTTGAATACTCCTCGTATGGTTGATTTATCAATGATGTTGTATGTAAATGGTAAATTACAACCTTAATACAATCCACAAGCTCATAATTAGAAGGGGATTCTAGCAGTTTTATAGGGGTAATATATTTAAGTGTTCTCGATGATTCTTATTCTGGCTCAACGGCAAAAAAGGAATGTATAATAAGATGTTCCATTTACTTTATCTGTGAGTCTGAGTCTGTGGCTTGTGGAAAGATGCATTTCATTGAGTTGTCATAGATGATTCTTATTCTGACTCTGACTCAAAGAGAAGAAGAATATATAATGAGATGTTCCATTTACTTTACCTGTAAGTTCTGTGATTTGTATAAAGATGATTTCTAACAAGTAATTAATCTTTTATGATTATTTCTTTAACTCAAAGATAGAAAAGGAATGTATAATAAAATCTTATATTTATTTACTTTATCTGAATTCTATAACTTGAAGAAAGATCATTTCTGTTGAGCAGTCATGTCATATCATTCATTCACTAGAATGGACATAAAAATATATCTTTAACATTGGTCGAGCTGAGTCGAAACACAATGACTCTTTTACAAAATACACTCGTAATCACAAATGACAATCCATAATTCACGATTCCCCAAAAGTACCTCTGAGAGAAACGCCCAACGCATCTCAGCCCTACTCAGACTGCTAAACTCAAGCCATAAACCCAAACCCCAACCCAAAGCCCGGATAAATATCCATCTCCATCTCCATCTCCCTATCCCACATCACCACCCGTTCCCTCCCCATCCTTCCCCCCTCCTTCCCCCTCCTTCCCCACCACCACACCCCATAAACCCCTCAAAAAACCCCCCAAAAACCTCCTAATTCCCATCCAACACAAACCAAATCCCAAATCCCAAATCCTTTTTATATATCCCTATCCCTCCCCATCATTTACAAATACTTCACAAACGCAAGAGCTAAAACCTATATCTATCATCCATCATCCTTTATCCTTCAGATATGCGAGCGTAACATTGTAATCCAGTAACACAGTAACAGAGCTTTTCCTTATATCGCAGAGAGAGAATATCTTTCTCTTTTTACTTGAAGCGAAAGAGGGGGAAACTATTCCTTAAGTAGTTTGTTTTAAGCTTGTGTACTCCGGAATTAATGGTTATTTATATTTATGAGAGATTTCAATTATAGAATTGGTAGCAGAACTACTGCTTGATTGGGAGGTTAGGCTATGAAAATAAATAAAATGGACAAATAAATAGATAAAATGAATATATAATTCTATAACAATTCTTCCATCATTATAATCACAAACCACGTAAGACTACCTACCTACCTATATATATATATATATATAACCACAAGATCCACACATCTACCCACAGAAAACTATTGAACCTATCAAATATATATGCAAGAAAAGCACAACCTCCCCCCTCCTCAATTTCACATAGTAAGTACCTAAGTAGGTATAATATCTTTCTGTAATTTCTTTCCAATATAAACAAACACCCGACTCTTGATATGAAAATCCAAAACGCCCTGCTAATAAAACTCTAAAATGCTATGTTCAAATTATTCTTTTCTTTTCTTTTCTTTCCTTTTCTTTTCTTCTAGTTTTCGTGTTTGTGGATAGGTGCGTGGTGCTTGATGCAAGAATTTCATATTCGTAAGTTCGTGGAAGATTGGTCGGGATAGGAATGCGTCTGTAGGTAAGTCGTGATATATGCGTGTTCCAAAGTACAACCTACAACCAATCCACTTCAAAGATCGGCACATTTCTTCCCGCATGATATTGACCTTTTCTCTTTTCACCATCCCCCTCCTATTACCGACCCATTTCCCATTCACAACCCACCCTCCCGCCCCCAACTCACCACCACCACCCAAACCCCCCTAAACCTCCTCCAAACCCCCCTCAAACCTTTCCTCTGCACACCACCACCCCACCAACGCCCTCGCCCCAACCACATCCCCCATCCCCCTCAACCTCGCAATCTCCACATTCAACGGACTACTCTCATCCCCACCCCCCGCAACCAACGCCCCAATACACTCCAACGCGCCCACTACCCCCAAAACCGGCGTCCATTTCTCCCCCAAAACATCGAGACAAATCTCTCCCGTCTCCCATTTAACATTCGGATGACAGATTTTCGTAACGAATTTGATTTTTGGGGCGCCGATGGGATAGTTGGAGGGGAGGGTGATGGAGAGGAGCCAGCGGCCGGTGAGGTAGCCTAGGGAGGGGGGGGAGGAGGAGGGACATTGGAGGATTGCGGAGAGGGTTAGGAGGGAGGAGGGTGAGGGTGCGACGGAGACGATGCCGGTTTGGCTTGGGGAGGGCGGGGAGTTGTTGTAGGCGGTTAGTTCGGTGAGGATTCTTTTTGTGGGGGATCGAGACATGCTGAGTGATGGGTTGGAGGAGTGAATGCGACGCGATGTGATGTGATGCGATGTGATTTTTTATATCTGATTTTTGTTCTTAGACGCAAGATCTTGTATTCTGAGATTAAGTAAAATGGTAAAATAGAAGTCGTCGCGGGAAAGAAAAATATCTTAGACGTAAGGTTAATCTAGACGAGAGATAAGCTCTCGATCGTCTAATGCCAGCACTTATGTACAATGACTTGATAAGTACGTCAAAGGAGTCGTTATGGAATTGTCGGTCGAGCAAGAGATAGGTATTTGAAAGTTGAGCTACTCTATTCTATCTAGCCTTTTGGTTGCCGAGGTCAAGATCAAGAGGTTCGTGCACAAGGCAACGAACGCAAGGCTGGATTCTACACTCGCCCAAGTTTTCCAATTAAGGTGAAAATGTTTACATTGGCTTTGAGAAAATTAAGAGTGTGCAGAAGAATAGATGAGTTGAACTAAATTGTCTCAATGTGCAGGAATCATGTTGTTTCTCGTTGACATCCACACGTCCTATCGAAAAATTTGTGTATAATCAATTGATTAGGTATACCATTGAATATGGAGAAATCACGAATCACAAAATTACTTCCAACTAACACACATTTAAACATCTTTTGCACTTTGACAAAGGAATGTATATTTCTAATTTTAGTATATTCATTATGTTAATTGCATCAACCATACTTAAGTATGAGTGCTCACGCAGTCTATTGGTTACAGACATGCCACCCTTTCTTCAATCTCATCATTCCACTCTATCTCTCATAATGAGAAATATGTTTCCTGTTTGAGAGAGATATTTGCGCCCCTTCAACAGCAGATGTAACCCACTCCTCCATTTAAAATTCTTATTTGTGAATTTCCGTGATCGAAATGAAAGTTTACTCTTCCTTCCCGCACACCCGGGGGCCGAAGCATATGAAGCAAAATCCAAAGCAAATACTAAATCATCTTCATGCCACCCGATACACTCAGCTTTATCATTAAAATAAGAGAACGTTTCGAAAATAGCCACCCGTACATCTTGTCCTAAATGCAAGAGTCTTTCCAATCCCGGAGAGAAATTTGAATGCATATGCAGCAGTGTAGTAAAGTTATTCTTCTGTGTCGCGCCTGTTCAAATCTGAAAAACGCCGAAATCTCGCTCAAAAGTGCAAAGTGCTTTGCCAAGGTATAAACCAAAGAAGCTTGAAAAAAGGAGACCAACCTGATATTGACTGGCCGTGAGATATTGAATGATAAACATTAGAACCGTTAATGTTCAATGATGTGCATTGCAATGAGGATAGATTGTCATTCCGGTCATATGTACCAAGTTCGCGTCATAAAGTTAAATCCGACCACCGTGAGATATGTAGAATTGTGTATAGTAGAGATGGGTGAGGCTTGGGCAAGAGTTAAATGGCAAAGCACAAAAAAACGAATCAAGTAGATTCTTTTGTCTCCTTGGGCTTCCAGAACTGAATCATACGACTGATTCGCTTGCTCTTGCTTCCTTTATTCTTCTTCTCCATATCTGAACTGCTAGGGGCACGAGATTCAATAGACAATTTGCTTCTTTCGCCATGAGAAGTGCTTATCAAGCGGGACAAGGAAGCCATGCTAGAGCGTTTTCGAGTTGGGCCACTAGCAGAAGAGACAGAGACCGAACGTTGGCCGTCTCGGAAGATGTAACAGGGATTTGCACCACTTTCTCTTGTCATGGTGGAATTGCTACTTGTCAGCGATGGAACATCATCTACGGACATTCTCAATTCTGGTCCGGGCTCGCCAAGTAGTAACGAATGGAAGGCATTTTCATCTGCAATGGATGATGGCGCTGTGGATATGCGCTGTGTATCGTACGAGAATGGTGATCTGGGAGACGGGAACGAGGAGTGACTGGTAGAATGAGGACTATTCTGTATGAGATATGCAGGCTGTAGCGAGAAAGGATTGATCTCAACGGGTGCAAGATCTTTGGCAGGGCGTGGGCGGAAAGGTGGAGTGGCGGTAGATTCCGAGGACTGTGCGCCAGAATCTGGTCTAGGCGGAATGGTGTCATCTACAATTTCAATTGGACTGATAGATTCCTCTCCCAAGTTTGACTCATCCTTCCAGGACGTATTAGAGTGGTCGGATTTCAGACTCGCAATACTGTTCTTACGCTCACTTTCACTAGGACCACTACCATTTTGCTTTACACGTGGTGACTCGTCAATTGACCAATCCATAATCTTATCGCTATTGGACGCTTCCGTCTCCACGACCGTGATGTCGATACCGAGGGCATTTTGATCATCATCTTCGGTTCTGGCCAAAGAATCTTGGTCTGAGGAAGCCTTCGTGTCCTCCCATTCATCGTCTTCCTCATCTTCTTCAAATACGTCAGCCATAGTGGAGCTGCTACCAAGACGGTGTATCCCGAATCTATTCTCAAATGGGACCATTTCGGGAGCACTCTCGGCTCGTCGATGATAATGCATACCCGGTCCTATGAACCCACCCATGCCTGCTGCACTATGCATTCGTCTCTTAGAAGATGTCTTTTGAGATGATTCCCATTCAACACCGTAGGAGGAAGGGGTGTTGAAAGGACCCAGAGCGGCATCTAGGTCAATGATAGGACTCATAGCATCATCATCAGATGGGTAAGTCTGCCTTGGCTTCCATGATGCAAAATCTTGTTGCTCGGGAGCAGGGGATTCTTCAGCATGAACAGATAGAGGTTGAATATCAAGCGCTGCCGAATCACTCATTGCCGAATAAGGACGCATAGGAGGTGTTGCGGAACGACGACTTCCCTTCTTCTTCTGACCACGACTGCGAGACTTCCGTGATAGGATCGATCCTGCCCAAGATTTGACCTTCTTTTGCTTCTTGCCAGATTTCCTTGAGATCGAAGACCTACGGGAGCATGAAGGTTCGATGGATGGCATCTGGTAAATGTCTGTGATGTCAACTTTGGGGCTTGAGCGCGAGGAATTAGATGCACTAGCGTCTGGTGCTTTATCGATGGATGTTGAGCTAACAGGACGAGATCGACTTGGTGAAGAGTTGCCAGATGCTGGCTCGTGTCCGAAAAACGTCCACTTTTTCCTAGGGCTTGGAGGGGCAATAGCCTGAATATCATTGAGTAAAGGCATGGATCCACGTCGTCCCTGAGATACAGAGGTCTCTGCTGGCTGAGCTGTGTCCTTAATCGGGTCCAAAATGGCGTTTGCAGTCCTGGGCCGTGAATCTGCCCCACGAATATTGGGCGATGGCAGGGCGAGAAGGTCCTTATTTGGGGGAGCGAGAGTGGCCGGAGGAGTCACGGTTCCCCCAGACACAACCGAGCTCAGCGAATTTGATACTGAGTGAGTAGGTCGCATTGTGACTGTGCTAGATGTATCACTAGAAACTACGCTCACTGGCCTAGGAATGAATTCCACGTTTTCCGAGAACCCGACACGGGCACGATTGAGTATTCTAATGGCAGAAGCGTCATCGTTGCTGGAAGGTATGACTAGCTCGGGTGCACCTTGTTGATTCGCATGATTGGATGGAGAGCTCGGGGCGGATCCCCCTCGCGGGATTGACGGTGTGTTTGGAGCAGTGGGATTCAGAATCATTTTGATATCATGCGCTGATACAGCAGCGGAACGTCGATGTGCATGCCCACGTCTTCCTGGATTGGGCGGAGGTAAAATGTTGTCTCCTTGAGTTGGGCTGGTACTCATCAATCCTGCGCTCGAGCCCACCTTTCCATCTCCACCTATGAATTCACTCGTACCTCTGCGATGTACAGCCGTTCTAGGAGAGTTGGATAAATCGAAATTTGCGAAACAGGGAGAGACTGGTGGAGAAATTGCTGGGCCTGCGGACGATGTCGATGGTTGGTTAAAGGAGAAACTTGGCAATTCTGTAGGGATAGACATCGGACGTCGACCTGAGGTTCTGGGAAATGGTGAGGGAGCAGAAGATAGAGATGCTCTTGCCGGGAAGACGAAGGTGGGAAGTTGTGAAGGAGCGCCAACTTCATTCTGTGCAGTTGTTGATATGGTAGCCATGTTGCCTAAATTCGGGTCGAACAACCAACAATTGGACAAAACCCTAGAAGAATACCATATGGTTGAAGTAAAATAATAAAAAGGTTATCGAAGAAGAAACCGCTCGCAGTTCCAAAATATAAGTTGAGATGTACGATGAGTCGAGAGAGAGAGAATTATTCGAATCAAATCGTAAAATAGGAATACCGGCGACGCAACGACAATAATCCAATCTGCGATAGTTAATTAGCATGTACACCCTTTCAATGCATCCAGATAGATAAATGCGCCAGATCTGATAAAGGTAATCGCAATGGCAATGGCAACGAGGCAAGAATGGATAGATTTTCGACGTACATTCGAAGGCTGCAAAGATGAGGTCTCGAAGATGGTGGGTGAAATTGAAGAAATTGGATGGAATAAGTGATTCGTAAAAATTGTAGTTGAGAAAGGAGTGATAAAATGTGATTAAGTTTTAAAGGAATGGACGGTAGAGATCAGAAGCAAAGCCCTTTTGATATGGACATGCAACTGAATCTACTACCAAGAAAGAGGGGATTTTGAAAGAGGTGGTTGTTGGGCGGAGGGGGGAAGAGAGAGAGAGGAAGAGGAAGAGGAAGAGGAAGAGGAAGAGGAAGAGGAAGAGGAAGAGGAAGAGTTATGACCAAAAAGTCGAAAGGACCAAAATAAGAATCTATGAAAGACCGAAGAGGTGGTATGTGAGTTTTGAAATTCGTCCCAAATGCTGGCGTTAGCTAAGAAAAGCACGCTAAAAGGACACTTAAACTCAGAGGTTAGAAAAGTGGAGCCAAGAAATTAATAAGGAAGCCCCCAAATCGAGTATTGAATAATAAGTACAGTGTAGGTAGGTATTAGGCAGGTACTAGGCAGGTACTAAGCAGGTACTTATGTAGGCCACATGTAGGTACTAATCAGTAGGTGGAAGTAGAGTAGAGTTAGAGTAGAGTTAGAGTAAAGTTAGAGTTGAGACTACTCGAGTAGTTTTCCATACAAGAGGAGTGAGAAAGAGATTCAAAGAGTACCTACCTACCTACCTACCTACTCGAGTAGTGTACGTGTAGTGTACTTGATTTTACTGAAATGTATCTTACTCAGAAGCAGATCAACAAAATCAAAATCAAAATCAGTACAGTACAAAAGTTAATCTTAATTCAGGTCTCTTACAATTGATTCATTCAACAACAAAATCATTCATTGTTCTTCTTCTTATCCACTTCCATTCAGCCCTCTTCTCTCTTCCCTCTTCTTCCCATCTTCCTATACTAGGTAATTATTAATACTCCAACATAATAAATATACCTACCGACCCACCCAGAGTAATAAATATCAACTCACTCCCTCCCCCTCAACTCCCTGAAAGATACCTCCTCCCCTTCCTCGATTTCCTATTTCATCTTCATGATCCAAATCAAGAACTATGTCACAGACTCATTTGTCACGATGCTCCCATTGTATTCACTTCCTTGATACAAACAAATCCACTATCTTAGCTAATTTTGGCAAAGTCTATTCAGATGGATCAGAAAAACCGGAGAGAACGTGGATCTCTCCCGAGGCGCCCAGGAACAAAACATTTTTATAGATTTCGTATCTACAAATCCATCCAATTCCAGTGTGCAATACGATGTACGGAGTACAAAATGCAGTACCCACCAACCGGTACCTTTTTTTGATTTATTTTACAGACGTAGTGAAAGGGATTCATCGGAAGAATATCTGAGACTTCGTTGCCCTGTCCGTGGAGAATCATCACTCAAAAAGTCCTTTTTCCTTCCTTCGAATGGGATACACGGTTACACGTCGTACAGCGAGCACTCTATCTTGCATTTCCAAATCACCTTTACACAATTCATGAGAAGCCATTGTTTAGGTGAAAGATGGAAAGATGGAGAGAGTACAAGGGTGACAGCGTCGCATCAAAACAAAATTCGACATGGCCACTGTACGAATTTACGAAATTTGAAATTCATGACTTGATGAAGGGGAAATGAGCAAATACTCCATATGGTCATTCTGAAAGCATCTACACTTCTGTCCAGACTACTCCGTAAAGCCTAATTAGTAAGTAAGTACTAATAAATAAGGACTGCACAGAAGTAGGTAAAGGATTCTTGGATTGAATAACTTTTTAGTTAACAGCTGACCCATAATCCATACCCTCTAATCCATGATCCATGATACCGTCAAGGTTTCATCTGATGATAAGAATCGTAAAATGTACTTTTTGCGGGGGTGGTTGGACTTTTGAATTGCTCAGAATCCTCAGATTGTCCTTCTACTGAGCCGTGACTTGGAATCGCTGAAGCTTCATGATGATAAAAATAGACGATTCCAGGTACGTACCGTACATACGTCCTTGGTTAAAGTACGGAAGTACAAGCATTCGAAGCCTCTGTATAAATTTCACTTGTATGGGAACCCTTACTAAAAATTTGAATTATTCAGTGTACCACTTTGTTCATAACATGAGAAATTCGACACAATATGATGACGCCAAATTTGCATCAATTTTTAATGCTTTGGAAATATGCAATCATCTACACCGAGGTACAACGATATGCACTTGATGAGTTGTTCTATTCTCACCTCTCTTCAAGCCCTCAAGCATAATACCCTCAAAAAGTACTCCGAACTCTGTATTCTTTCAACCTACCTTCTTTAGCTTTTCCGGGGTGGCCGAGGAAGGCGCTGCTAAAATCCACGCACGACTTGAACTGCTTTGGCGTTTTTGATATCCTTTTCCTTGCTTGCATGTGCAGGATAACCTTCTACGCTGAAGACAGGAATAATTCTATGCAGTTGCTTGAAAGGATGGGTGCGTAAGATATGCGTTAAGATATGCATCTGCATATGCATAAGAGTTCTACTCGGCTACTACTCCACACAAAGTAATTCAAGTCTAGTCTACCACTTCCTCTGGTCCTGCTTATCTTTTCATGACTGCAGTGTTGCTTAAAGCGCGCAGCCTCTGCACAGCTGTCATTCAGTCTTGTGCGTTGCAAGAATCGGATAAATCGCAATATGGGATCCACTTGAACATTGAACACTTGTAGGCCAGGTTCGGTCCAGTCTTGCATCACCATTCGTCCCATTCATTTCATTACCTATTGAACGTACGCCATCTTACTCATTATATTTCACCATTTTTTGACACGTCCGGCTCATGTCATTTGATTAAAACGCTAATATGCCGTACGGACTGCAATGGCATCTATCCGAATTATATGCACTAATTGCTACCAAACGGAGTTCGTTCTTCAGGGTCCTTCAAAGAATTCGCTCCCGTTGAATCTCTTGACCTGCAACCCTCTCGCAGCTCGCTACAGTGCTTGGTGGATGAAATTTTTGCGTTCAACAGGCTTAATCCTTCAGCCGCGTAAGGCGAAAGAACAACATCACATCCATCCTACGGAGAAGACAAGCATGGATTCCCACGTCTTCAATCACTGCGATGTTAATTGTTCCTTTTGATGAGACAAAACACCCACCCACGCCTCATCTCTTTCATCGCTTACCGTTTTGACATACAAATTCTCACTCTAAACAACCTTAACTCAAATATTATGCTAATTTACCAAAGCCCATGAAAGAACGAAAGATAGAGGAGATCGTTGGATCTCGGATATTGATATGATTTGATTGTTCATACCTGGCGATCGGTTCACTCTGCCGTGTCCTTCCCTACTAGTGTACCTTTCTTAACCCCTCTCCCCTCATCTTGGGATTCTTGGTAAAAGGTACCTACCGTGTCTAGTCACCAGATTATCTCACCTCTTCGTACTCAATTAGGATTTCAAAGAGGGATTCAAATTTGACCATTGCTGTACCAACAGGCAAATTTGAGGTGTTAACCAGTCATCAACTAATCATTGTTCATTGAATCACCCCCTTACCCGAACTACCCTACCATTTCTCCATCTCTTGTTCGCCATGCATGCATCAATCTTGAATCGGAATTCGTGTAGCCTTTCTGCAAGTTCATCTCACAAACTATTCTATATATGGTCAAGTACGTTTTAGATCCCCCAGCAGAGAGCCACAAACAGACCTCTAATTGGCCAATTGCGAATCTTGCGGTCGAGCCTCTTTCTGCGTCGTTTCTTGAACAGCTGCACACGCTAGCGGTATGAACAGCCCTCTGTAAAGCCATGCTTACGCCATTTATTATGAAATAGAGATTCATGATTCAAGAAAGCGGTCTGAACGAAAACCTGGAGGAATCAAGCAAGTGGAGTGGGTAAGCGAAGGCCGTTCTCTTCGGGTTAATTACGATCTTTTACGAAGTTACGATGGCTCTTACGAAGTAACTTCTTGATGATATCAATGATTCGTTGATAAAGACGTACCGAAATGAATTAACGGTATTTTCCTTTTACATTAAGTAATGTCTACTCAGGAGACAGACATATTTCGCTGTGGTTGCCCTAAACTGATGATTATCACGAAAATCCAATTTCGTTTCATCAAATTACTGCTTTTTATCTTCACATCACAATAAGCAAAAATTTAAACCCAGGTGATTTGCTTCTTATTATCAAAGAGAATGTTGGCTTGACGAATATAAGATGAAAATGATTTCATCATACTTCACTCCAACCAAAATCTTCAAGCATTGATGTGCTACATATTCGACCTGGTCGGTAATCACGTGAAGAGGATGGATGACTAATATATGAAGATTTGAACTTCCCTGCAACTTCTTGTCTTGTGTTCAACCGGAGGAAAACAGAAAAGCTCCATGACACACTCGGGATGGGTAATCAGATGCTACATCTCTCTTGTCGACGAGTGGGGATCTCGAGCAGAGTTTTTCACAATGTAAGTCGTTACCAAAGAATAGCCAACCGCGTATTCTCACAGACTGCCAAAGTTGGCGATGATATCAAAGACGACTATGAAAATGGGCTCAAGATAGTTCGAGTTGCATCACAGCGACAAGGACTCGTAAGGCATACTTCCGCATCCGCCAATTATTATCCAACAGTTGCTGGAGAAACAATTCCCGAGGACCTTGCTAAGGATATCAAATCATACGTCCAAGGGCTTCAAGATGGATCGCAGCGGAAGACTTCTAGCAAAGATCCGTATCGGTCTAGGATCCCATCTCAAGATGAGCACCATCATGATAATTCTGTTTCGACCGCATCTGATATGGTTCTCGAGCGAAAACCTTCTTCCCTGAGTCCCCGTCAATTTAGCATCGTCTCTCCGGACCCCAAGCGCACTGTAAGCTAGGTTGACATTCTTATAATGCCACCATCACTCATATCATATAGACTAAAGAACAAGTCCTGAAACTAATTTCCAAACGTGCCCGCATGACACAAGCTCGATACTTCGCAAACTTCTCTAGCGTTTCCGCCGAAGAGGCAATTGTTATTCTAGTTACACCAGCTTTCGCACAATGGCTTGAAGATGACGAGGGTTTCATCAAGAAAGTCTTGGATTCTTTGACATATTATCACGAGGATAAAAAGCCAAACCATGTAGTTGTTCTCGTTGCTGTGGTTGATGGACTTCCGCCTTCCCCTCATGAGATTCCCGTTGCGGAGCGTGTTGGTCCACTTGAAGGATTTTCGATCTTGCATGGGTTACGGAGTCAACTATTAAGGCCGGAAAATGTGTGGAAACCTGAATCATTCAAGAATGATACGACGAATCCGGAAAAATTGTCACATCTTGTCATTTCAGGAAAAAATCGACAAAAGCCGGGCGAAGAATCGTTGGCGACGACTATGAGTTTACCATTGGCAAATACTTTATTTGTAAACGGAAAACATTCAACCCTCGAAATATCTCAATGGACTCGGAGACATGAAGGTGAATATAAATGCATACAAACTGCAAACAAGCAGTATCAGCACATCAAAGCTTTCCATCATGAAAATACCATGATTCCACCCATATTTGTGCCGGCCGTTCCTCTCACGTTACCTCGACCCATTGCAAATGGCTTAGGAAATATTATTCGACAGCTATCTTTCGGGCCGGAGGACACGGATAACAGACCGGCTTCCTCAGAACTAGAGACTCAGGTCACACGATATATGGAGTTTAGTAAACTACATACAAACATTGGAGTGTGGGCTTTGATATACCGAAAAGAGCTCCTAAATCCAAATCTCAAGGCTACAACACTTGAAAAGACAGAAGATCTCGAGTCAACTTGGGGTGATGATGATAAAAATCTTAGATTTGTTGGCACTCAAATAGCTCTTGGAGCTATTCTTTGTCGCGTTGGTGAGTGGCTTCAACTTGATCTAAATCGCTACATTTCATTCGGGCATGCAGAAAGCTAATTATATTTAGTAAGCGGTGGTGGTGGTTGGGGCGCTAAACAGGGCCTCTTATCCTTGGATCCTGAATTGACATATGAAGATATTGCTTCGGCGCGGTTTGACTATACTCCCTATAGAATTGAAGAAGGGCAAGATTCAACATTAGGCAATCTCGCTCGACGCGGTGATCACATACAGTTCTTTACCATCAAACCCAATAAGTTAAAGGAACCCGAGCCTCTAATGAAGCCAGCATCGGATGAGATTTCCAAAGTAGATTCTAATGTCAGTGTCGACGGGAAAGTGGGAGGCAAACTCATTACACAAGAACCACGAAAGATTCAGCTGAACCTCAGCGAGGCTACTGAACTTAGTTGGTCCAAGAGAACTGTATTCGGAGTGGTTCCTAGTACAATCGACAAACTACCTAAAAGTGATATTGTCTCGGCATCAGCTGCTTCTGATGAGGCCTTGCCCTTCCTGGCCTTTCGAAAAGGCGAGTTTGGCGCCGTATCTGAATCGGGAATTTACCTCCATTCTACACACCAGAAACAACTCAACGCCAAGGCGCACGAACACATTAATACAAAAATCGATATGCCATATTCGTACATCTATCGCAATCAACCTGGGACGGCGCCAAAGGGAACCGTAGAATACAAAATGAAGATGGAATCTCTCCAGAAGAGATCCCCGGAAAAATTTCCCGATGGGGTTGGAGAAGATTTTTGTTCCTCGGTTTCCAATATGACAGCAAGTTTCATGATCACAACCGGACGCGTTCCTACTAAAGAAGAAGAAGAGGAAATGTTTGCCCAGTTGGAAGCTGAACCTCAAACAGCAGATTTTACAGACTTTATAGAAAAATTCTTCCAGGTTCGTAAACAGAGGGTAGGCCATACGCGATGGCCTAAATATTCGCCAGAACCTGAACCGAAGAAAGAATTTTCTATTAGGAGGGTTGTGGCCCCTGTTAGGGAGTTGAGGATTAGGTTTCCTTATAGTAATCAAGGTGGAGATCCGTCGTCTTCGAAGGATTCTTCGTAGTTGATATTGAGTTGATTTTGGTTTGGGCCGTGGGTGAACGGGCTTGAGGTCGGATTGGTGGGTTGCTGGTTGATTGGTTGGTGATTATGCTTTTTGAGAGGTAGTTACTCTAGAGGGAAGAAAGGGCAGGGTATGAAATGGAGACGAGGATGAGGACGAAGAAGATGATGGCTAAATCTTGAAGAAGAATATAGCATTCAAGGAAGAATTGTAAGATTATAAATGTAAAGACATCTCAAATTTAACAGTGCATAGATGTAGCTAGTGTACTCGTATAGTAGTATAGTAAGTAAGGTTATATAATAAAACACAATAACACAGAACAAAAGAAAAGAAAAGAAAAGAAAATCAAATACAGTATTCAAGCAAATAAGATTTAATTACAAATAAAATTCACCGTATATAATTAAGAATCTCAAGATTATCCATCTCTTCTCCATCTCGATCTCTTATCAAACTCAAATTCAAACCCAGACTCCTCTCTAATAAGATATAAAAGTGATATCTGAATATCACCCTTCGTAACATCACAAAAACCAAAATATTACAAAGTAATCTTACAAAGTATTAAAATCCATCCCCCTCAGTCCACCAGTCCACCAATCTCTGCTACAAATCTTTATATGATAATAATACCAAAGTGTAAAAGCAGTATCTTATAAGTTCGGTGAGATGATGTATATGGTGTGAGCTATCTGTGAGATCTCAATAAAATTAACAAAATTAATAAAAATGAAATAGAAACCGAAGTTTTAGATTTATAAGGACTGTTTATCGATCGGTATGTTAGTAGCTGCTGCGGATCACCAAATATAGTGAAGGAAGGAAGGGAAGATAGGAAATTTAATGATTGTTGAGGATAAAAGTAAGATCTTACTTCTTTCCTTGAACCTCTTCTTCCAAAAAATGTGACGAGAATCAGGAACACATTCAATTCCATAAAAATAACATTGACCTGCACCTAGTCTAAAAATAATCCCATACAGTATTTATTATTATACGCGTTAAACAATCTAGTTAGTGCATAAGCGATACAGAACCAGACCGAAAATTTCCTCCTATTGTACTTGTATAAAATATCTATTCAACCATTTCGATATCATCCCCAGTTTGAACATGCTCTTGGGTTGCAACTGAAGCTTCGTTTGTAGTGCCATTGGCGTTTTCTTCCTGTTTTGATCCATTTCCAAAGTAATCATCCATCTCGGCATCGAGTTCTTCTTGTGTTTTCTTGGGTCTACCATCTCTTGCTGTTTTCTCCCCTCCGCGACCAGTATTACGGTCGCCTCTCTCTCTTCTTGCACCAGACCTGCGACCATCTCTTCCTCTACGAGGTAAAGGACTACGTGAGCGTCTTCTTCTGTCTCCTCGGTCTCCTCGGTCTCCTCGGTCTCCTCGGTCTCCTCGATCTCCTGGAACATATCGATCAACATTTTCAGGCGGTGGTTTGCTGACATCAGAATGTCTGACTGGAGGAGATAAAGAACGAGAACGAGGAAGAGTCATGCGATCGGCAAGTGAACGACCCGCTCCTGGTTCATACTGGTTTCTGCCTCCACGACCCCTTGAGGGACCTTCTGGAACAGATCTCAAGCGGATTGGCTGACCTGGAAAATATTAGAAAACATTATTGGTGATTATGCGTGTAACTCTTACCATTGGCATTTGCGCCGTGGAATTCCTCAATGGCTCTCTTCGCATCTCTCGGGTCCTCATAAGTCACATATGCGATCCCCTCCGAACGCCCAGCTCGGTCATAAACAAGCTTCAAAAAAGCGACGCGCCCAATGCGCTCGAAAAGCCCCTAATGGAATTTTAGTAAAAGAAACTATCCCATTGCTTCATGTTTCATACCTCCAATTCTTCTTCTGTTAAGTCATAGTGTACATTCTCGACCAAAATCTTTGCACTGTTTCTTTTGTGATTAGCATGTAGTAACAACTAGGGAGTATTTATTGCATACGATGGTCTTTCGTCTTCATGGTTGCGTCTTTCCGGGCGATTCGAAGAACGGGCGTCTGGGATTTCTGTGAGCTAGAAGGTCGAAAAAGTATGAAAATATGGAAGTGATGCGTACTTCGATCATCGTATTTATCATGCACCCATTCCCTAGTAATGTCAGTTACATTTCGATATAATTGGAGAGCTTAAGACTTACGAGTCTATGTTTCTAGAATCATCTCCTCGATTTGGCTGCCAAAGGAGACGGGGCGTGGGTTAGCTATTTATTCTATGTACGTACTATCCATGAACCGTCGAGGCGTCATACGCTGATGGAAGCAGCGATGCGATCTGAGAACATTCGGGGAGGAATTAAGTATATGAGGATAGAGGAGGTGTATGCACCTGGAGCGGTGAAATGTGAGCAAATGGACTTGAGATTCGTGATTGGAGACTGGAAGGATTGAGATAAAACTCTTACCTTTCTTACACCGTCACGAGGGAAGTCATTGCGATTGTTTCTGCGGCCTTGTCGACCTCGATTTCCACCATTTCTCTGCTGCTCAAAGATATCAGTTATATGTCGTGTTGCAAGGCTGAGACAATATTTTCTAGGCGTCGAGTTTTGACAGGGCTTACCTGGCGATCACCAGTGATTTCATCAAGACTTCGGTCCATTTTAAGATGTTGAAAATGATATAAGTTGTTAAAAATGTTTCCTTCAATATATCGACGTGTATAAGCTATAAGCCGAAGTTCTCCTGTACAAACATTCAAGTAGCTCTTGCCGTGAGATTAATACGTCAACTTTTGGAGTCGCGACGAGGACACGACCTTGGTCTGTGCGTACATATCATGTGATTATACATGCAAATGGTAAACAAGACAAGTCCATATCATCTAGAGACCAGATTTCAAACATTCAGCATCATTTCTTAGATCAAGATTTCAAAATGTCACCGCTTGCCACTGTTGGTATTATCTCCATTGGAGAAATGGGTATGGGCGTCGCAAAGTTGCTTATTGCCCATAATTATCGTGTTGTGACGAATATTGAAGGTCGAAGGTTAGTAGTGTTATCTTTTATGACTCAAACTGTTAACTATCGGCTCAACAGAGCTGCGATGGTCAAAATGAATTCATTTCAGACTGCCCTTAATAAAAGATAATGCTCATGGAGTGAGGAGATATTAACATGTATAGTGCTGTTACTTATATATTCGGAATGGAATTGGCGGATATCCATGATGAACGAGCCATTCTCGTTCTTCCACCGTAAAGTAGCTCACTGTGGAATGAAAACCTACTATATTTTGAGAACATCAAAGTTGATGGTCAACTTCATTGCGATGTTCATTCCAAGGTCTCCTTTAACATTCTTTTATTTTACAATAAACTCACCTTATTTCACTCAGCCAAGACACACACCAGCGCGCTCAAAAATCCAACATTGAACTTCTATCTACAGATGCTTCCTTAGTCTCACAATCGGACTACATTCTCTCCATTGTCCCTCCTCGCGATGCACTATCACTGGCAACTCGGATTACTACCGCCTTTAACTCACTCTCTCCACCAAAGTCCTCTCCACTCTATTACCTCGACCTCAACGCCATAGCCCCTGCTACTGCCCGCTCAATTGCTTCTCATATCAATGCCACATCGCCATCCATTAGATTCGTCGATGGTGGAATTCTCGGCGGTGCTCCTAGACTTAAAACCGACACGACCACTCCCAATACCACAGCATCCATTGATCCGGACCAAGAGCACAGCTGGAGTCGTCCTTCAGTCCCCATTTGTGGACCTCATGAACTGTCCAAGGCTCCTATATCCGGTGCACATTTGGCGGATCTCCTCAATACTAATTATCTAGGTGAAGAAATAGGTAAGGCATCAGGTCTTAAATGTTGTTTTGCCAGTACGACAAAAGGATTTACCGCCTTATGTATTCAAGCATTTACATCGGCTCAAAGATTGGGGGTTTTAGGAGAATTGGAAAAGGAGATGAGTGAGAGGGTCCCTGGATTATGGAAATCGGTAGGCGGAGGAATGACAGGTATGCCACCGAAAGCTTATAGATGGATAAGAGAAATGGAAGAAATTGGTATGTGTCATGGAGAAACGGGATTTTCAGGTGGAGAATCAACGAGTGAAAAGGAAGAAAAGGGAAAAGGTATCTTTGGAGAAATCGCAGACGTCTACCGAATCGTAGCAAATGAAACTGTCCTCGGAGAAGAAAAAACCGAAAAGAGAAAAAGAGGAACGACGGTACAAGATCTAGCTCAATGCATGACAGAGGGATTCGCAAGTAAAAGAGCCAAGAAGGAATAAGCTCATTTACGCCTATTACGATATTCCAATCCCCGTCTTCTTGTTTTTGCTTTCATTTCGTCTCATTTCGTCTCATCCCGTTTATTCCCTTCGCAAACCGAGATTTAGAGATACTGTGCTGTACTGTGACATGTGCAGGGAATAGACGAGCATAGAATAGATTACTAGAAGGGATTACAATCCGTAGAATCCATCGATACGACATTATAGATAGCTGATTCGAGACGAACCAAATAAAACTATTTGAAAGCTAATTACGAGTACATTAATTCGTATACATGGTAAAAATCAAAATATCAGAAAATAATTAAATGTTCTTGATCTTAATCTTACTAAAAATCAAAAGTCAAAAATCAAAATACTTCAAATAAGATTATATATATATAAAACATCCTCCTGAGTAAGCAAAACTTTTCTAAACAACTTGCTCGAAAAAGATATACAACATCGATATCTCGTCTTTCTGTAACATACAAACCTACAAATCTCAAACCACACCCTTAGAATATAAATATGTATATAAATACAAAAAAAAGAAATGAAAAACATAAAACCTAAATCTCCATTACTAACCTCAACACAGCCTTCTCAGCCCTCAACCTCCTAACCTCATCACGTATACCCAAGCTCTAAGATCTTAATCACAAAACCTCAAAACCTCACAACCACAAAGCCAAAAGCACAAAAGAAATCTGTAAATACAATACAGCGCACCCCTTCATCCCCGACGCCCATCCCATTCCCATTCCCATTCCCATCCCCACACTCTTCCCCCTCACACCCGCACTCTTCTTCCTAGGCGCCTCCGTCTGTCCCACAACTCCTACCGTCTTAGTCCCCACAACCACGATACCCGTACCCCCAGCCGCCAAACTCAAAATATCTCCACCCTCAGTCACCGTCCCGCCAGCCGTAAGCGTCTGACCACCAATCATGACACTACTAACAGGAACCACATGCAGCAAACTAGCCGTGCTAGTCACAAATCCCGAATTAGCATTTACCACCACGGCATTTCCGGTAGGAGAGAGAGAAACGGTGGATCCGTCGACCGTGATAGCGGATCCGGGTTTCAGGGTTTGAGAGCCGATTAGCACGCCGGATGCTGAGTTTTTGGTGTAGGTTGAGGGTCCGATCACAACTATGTTGGAGGGGAGTGAGGTGGTTGTGCTGGGTGGAAGTGTGATGATGGTTGAGCCGGTGGTTATTGCTCCGCCTTGTGTGAGTGTTACGCTTCCGATTAGGAAAGCGGAGTTCTTGAAATCGGCCGTTACGCTTGACGTTCCGACTACAAAAACACCGGGGAGGGCCTCGGTGGTGGTTGATAAAACGGCTTTGACGCCGCTAGTTGTAGGAGAGGGTGTGGGTATAACACTTGTTGTTGCCCCATTGATGATAATTGCGGATCCAGATGGAGCAACTGAGATTCGTTCCCCACTAACAGTGGCTTCGGAACCAGGCTTGATGGTTCGGGTACCGATGACGATGTCAGAGGTTTTTTGACTGAGTGTTAGGGAATTAATTACAACTGGCGCGATGGTAGTTTGGCCTGGTAAGGGGTTGATGGTTGTTGGTGTGGCTGCTGGGTTTGACACTGCAGTTGTGACGTCAGGGTTGATTTTTGCACCACTGGGAGATACCTGGATACTGGGGATCGCGGTACCTGTGTCAGATGGTAGAGGTCCCTTAGTTGTGGCACCCGTTTGAATACCAGGGTTGCTGGCTATGGGCTGAGTACCAATAATAATGTCGGCTGTTCCGATTGAACCTACGGGAAGTGTACTTTTGTCACTTGGTAGACCAACTGGTATTCCTACAGCTGATGTACGGGTTCCAGAATTTCCGGTAGAAGAAGGTAGAGATGCAGGGCTTCGAGTTATAGTGTTGGTTGGATTGCTTATAGATGTGTTATCTGCTGGCTTCGACCCGGAGGAAACTGCGGTCGATGTAGGAACTGCAGAGGACATGTTTGTGGTTTCTGGTGGTGAAACACTGCTCGTTGTTATAACGGCATTAGGCAAAGATGATGACACAATAGACGGGGAAACTGTGGATCCTGATGATGATAAGATTGAAGCAGTGCCAGTCAGGTTCGTTCCAGTAAGCAAAACAGGATTGGTAGTTGATGGAGGAGGGATAATATCAGCTGTTGTAGCTATGTTGCTTACCAGTGGCACTACTGATGAGGAAATTGTAGATCCAGAGGATACCACTGCACTATCAGCAGGTTTTGTCGCTGAAATAGACACAGGATTTGAAGATGCTTGTGGAGTTGATATAGCCTTAGCGGTTTCGGTAGGAGCTTGACTTGAAGGCGCTATTGTTGGAGATATTTCAGAAGTATTTCCACCGCTAGCATCGATCTTTGAAATTACAGAGCTAGCTGTGGGAGCAGCAGTTGATTCTGGTGACTTTGTGGTGACTGGATTTGAAATAAGAGTATCAGGTGACTTGGAAGTTTCCGAACCAGAAGTCAAGGAATCTGGCAATTTAGTCGTAGCTAAGATAACCGAAGCACTAGTCGCTGAGACGAAGATAGAAGGATCTGGTGATTTGTTCGTAGCAGGATTAACACTACTAGATTGAACAGAAGTAGGTGCATTAAGCGACTTGGTCGTGGCTGGCGCAGATGTTTGAGCATCAGGTAATTTGCTCGTAGGGAAAACGGATGTTTGAGCATCAGGTGATTTGGTCGAAACTGGATTGGAACTAGAAGGTAATGCCGTAGACGAAGGAACTGTAGATCCTGATGATGGGCCAATGGTTGCTGTCTCGTCAGATTTAGTCTCAGATAGAGACATAGAGTTTGTTGGGTTACTAGTCGCAGGGACTATTGTCAGTATATCACCTGACTTGAAAGTTGAGCTAGTAGTTGGTGGGGCAAGAACAGACGTAGGCGCGTCTTGAGATTTGCTGAGTAAACTTGAAGTAGCTGGGTTGGAAGTAGCTGGGTTGGAAGTAGCTGGGTTGGAAGTAGCTGGGTTGGAAGTAGCTGGGTTGGAAATAGAAGTAGCTGGGATGGAAGTAGCTGGGTTGGAAAGAGAAGTAGCTGGGTTGGAAGTAGCTGAAATGGAAGCAGCTGAATTAGACGTAGCCCGACTAGACGTAGCTGAGCTGGTCTCAGGTATGCTACTACTAGTAGTATCAACTACCTTTGAAGTAGCAGAACTACTGGTTGAAACTATAACACTGGTGGGTGAAGTCGGAACGGGTGTCTTTGAAGTGGAAAAGAATGAGTCAAGAGTGATGGTGTGTGGACATGCTGGTAAGACTTGTCCAGCAACCGAGAGAGTTGCCGTACAACCCAAAATAACACTCGTATTCATGTCTGTAGATGATGGTATAGAGACAGAGGTTTGAGCCGAAGTGGGCTTTATGCTTGATTCGCCCTGTAAAGTCGCAGATGTCCTTGATGGGATTGAATTCGATAATCCTGATTTAGAACTTTCAGTTGAAGTCTGAACTTTACTCGTAGGTGATGCAGTAGGCTCTGTCAACCCCTTTGCCGACTCTGTTTTGGAAATGCCTTCTGAAGTTTGAATCTTTGTCGGGTGCGAAGTGGTTGATTCTTTCTCGGATGACGACTTGATGGATGTAAAAGGCGAGGAGATTGAAGTCTTGGATTTCTCGCCGGTAGTAGAAAAAGTTCCACTAGTGACCTGGCTAAGTAAAACGGAGGATAGAGAGGTTCCTTCAGCAGTCTTTCTAGTCTCAGTCCCTTCTGGAAAATTGGAGAGGGAAGTGCTAATTGAATGAACTTTCGTGCTCTTTAAAGATGTGGATAGCCCCTCAACTGAGCTACTATGCTTTGAACTTTCGCTGACTGAGGAATTCACACTTGTAGAAGCAGTTTCAGGTACTTGGGTAAAAGTAGAGGGTTTCTGAGTAATGCTTGCAGGCTTTGTATTATCAGCAGTAGTTTCTGAAGGTTTTCCTTGAGTAGGAGCCTCGGTACTTTTGCTCGTTGATTTCAATTCCGATGTACTTTGTCCTTTTAAAGTTGAGCTATAAGATGTAGTGTCCGATTGCAATGAAGTGTGGCTTTGGAAAGTAGTGGGAGGGTTGGAAGTCGGATTGAAAGTACTTGATTGTTTGTTTGAAGATATCTCCTGCGTGCTCTGAATTTGGGTGTTTGGAGACACTGAAGTCGGGTGAGCTTCAACCGTAGAAGTTATAGATGTCGACTCGTTGTTTGATTGAGTTTGAGTTTGGGTTGATGTTTGAGATGCTTTTGAGGTTGAAAGAACTAAAACCGACGAAGCTGATGAAGTTGGTGATGCCGATTTGCTGGAGTCTGATTCGCTTACTCGCGACGTTGGAGCCGAAGAGGTTTCGGATATTACAGAAGAAGGAAATGCTGACGACGAGGCAGAAGAAGTCGATTTACTTGACCCAGATTCAAGATCTCGTGTCGTTGGAGACGAGGAACTTCTGGAGGTCTTAGGAGTTTGGAAAGTCGATGATGAATTTGACTGATCTTCTCGTGTCGTTGGAGAAGACGACGTCTCGGAAATTTGCGAAACTAACACAGTTGATGATACCACTGACGACAATGATGAGCTTGATGACCACTTAACTTCACTGGTGGCCTGAACAGAAGATTCAAATGTCTTGGATGTTATGGTAGTCAACGATATCTTCAAAGACTCCGAAGCGGTCTTTGATTTACTTTCAGCTGTAGTTTGAATGGAAGACTCAGATGTGTTGGGGACGGCAGAAGCAGTTGTAGATACCGAAGGAAAGGATGTCAAGCTAGATTCCGGCTGAACGTCATGTGTAGTCTGAGCTGAGGAAGACTCGGGTGTTTGAGACGTCAAGGTAGTTGATGATACCTTTGAAGGCTCCGAGCTGGTTTCCGATCTCGATTCAGGTGTAGATTGGAGGGAAGGCTCAGGTGCGCTTGAAAGGGAGCTGACTATAGAAGAAATTGACAATTGCACAGAGCTGGATTCAAACTTAGGCTCGCGCGTTGATTGGACAGGAGATTCTGATGTTTTTGACGTCGTGGTAGTTGGCGGTGCTTTTGAGGATATCGAACTAGACTTCAAGCTCGATTCTTGGTTTACAGTAAGAGAAGCTGGAGCAGTTGACTCGGAGATTATTGCTCCTGAAGAAGATTCGGGCAGTCTCGCCGATGAAGCAAAATTGGAATTTTTGGACGTGATCAATTCGCTGCTGGAGGTAACACCGGGAGCTGAGGAGTCAGAATTGGTTGTCTTGGATGAGATAGAGATAATGGAAGACTCGGACTTTGAAACATCAGTATGCACAGATGAAAAGGATGATCCGACACTATGCGAGGAAGGAAGTAGTGTTGTTGAGCCTGCTGATGATGCCGTGACTGTAGAGGCTCGTGCTGTTGTTGTGCTGCTAGCTAAGTTTGTCGAAGAAAAAGCTTCCGAAGAAAACTCAGATGTTTTCGATAATGGGGGTTCACCCGATACACTTGGATGTGAGGCACTGGATGTGGTAGAGGCACTCGAGACCGCGGCGTTGGTACTAAGTGGTTTCGAAGTCAATGAGCTTGCCGGTTTATTTGGATTTGACGCGATAGAACTAGAATGAGCGACAGCAGTACTTGAGAATGTACTGAAAGCTTCAGTAGGAGCTTTTGAAGATTCAAGTGTCGAGGAGACTGAGTTAGAACTGGCAGAGCTCAACTTGGTTTCTGGACTGGCAATAGTAGTATGTGCAGATGACTTCAATGTCGATGCTTGGGCCGATGCAGAAACGGCAGCTTTCTCGGACGTAGATACTTCAGTGACACCTTTACTATTATTTGGAACTGATACAGATGAATAAACGATAGTGACAGTGGTGGGACAAGCTTCCCTTGCGGCTGTTATAGGCTGGCCACTTGTTGAAGTTACAGTTGCGGTACAAGGGATAGACAATGTGCTAGATGTAATGAGTGTGGTGGTCGGAGACCCTTTTGATGATATGACAGAAGGAACTGCATGCGACGATGAGGTTCCATTAGTATACCTTCGAACTAATACAACATCTGGGAGGAAAGAATGTATCAGCAGATGTAACATTTAAACGCCACCAGATGAAGCAAATCCACGAATCAATAATGATTAGTCCTACCTTGGTCTAGGCTGAGAAATGCAGTTACTGAATGTAGCAGAGACAAGGTGCCTAGAAAAGGCCCCAGTAAAGTTTTCATGTTGAAAATGGGACGATACTCCGGGCATCAATCCGTGGATGAGGGCTTATGAGAACATAGGATTAAAGAGACAAACGACGAGAGAAGGAGGAAAAGAACAAGATTGCAAGAGGAGGAGGCTCCTATATTCTTTTTGAAAGAAATGAAATTTTGGGGGCTGAGCTCACCAGCCTGCATCACGAAACAATCTCAAGATGAAATTTGGGAGTGTATGAAAGAGTCGGGTTTGCAGATCAAGTCACTTGGTAGTTGGAGAGTAACAAGTTAGATCCACATCCCAAAATTAGCAGGGAGTTTCCATCTCTCGGCCATAGAATGAAAAGTTGATGAGCAGTTCATCGTTAAACTATTTGCTGATGCAAGAACTGATCGATGCTGTGCCTGACACTAATGAGTTCGCAGCATAAATAGAGAGTGACTTGCTCAATTAGGTAATTTGAATCCATCGTAAGCAACATCCGTGGGCCAAATATAGAGCCCGCATACCTCGTAAACAAATGAGTGGGAGGCTGAAGGATCAAGAAAGATCAAGGGAGGTTGCGGAAGCGGCTGTGCCAGTTTGTGATGAGTGGGTGAATAATAAGACTCGGTTGAAAAATAATATAGTAACCTAATCCTAGTGGATACCGATAAAAGTTCCATACAAATAGATGTGACCCCTTGCAGAAAAAGGCACACGGCGCAAAAATAAACCGAGAAGACAGCTACATATAACGGTACAGAGCGTTTTCGAGCATTGTGGTGAAGGTGTGATTGAGGTGCGATTGAGGTGCGATTGAGGTGTGGGTGTGGTGTGGGTGTGGTGCACCGTGCAGTATGCTCACCGGGCATTCTTCTCTCTTTTCAAAGATATTTTTGGAGGCGGAGACACTTGAGGTGACATCGCTGCATGTCGCTAGAAACGTTGGAGTAAGACGGAATCTCCAGAGATACATCTAAATAGATACCATGGTGCGATGATACAATAAGTTACATTAGCAGTACAATGTCAGGATGGTTATCGTGAAGCTTGTCGCGGTGAATGGGGAAAGTATAATAAGGCCATCATTTCCCAAGGTATTGATCTTGATGTTGATGGATGCGACGTGAGGAAGGGGGTTTCCACAACATCCACACATATGTGAGAGTAATAGAATCAAAGGCGTTCGGACAAAAGGCCTAAATCAAATATAGCTGTCTGTTGTGCATGGACTCGCAGTTGCATATAATTACTCGAATGCATATGGTCGATGGTTGGCTTTTTGGGGGCATCTTTTTATATGTTCAGAGATACAGTATGATGTTGTGTGTAACTAACTTTAAGTCATGTTTGTGTGAAGTTTTCTTTTAGTGATGGTGGAGTGAGTGGTGGAGTGAGTGGTTGGTGCTGGTGGTGTGACCTTTATTATTAGCCTACGATTGCCTAACTTTTAGGAAAGATCTTACCTACCACTACATCATCCCATCTCCTCTTTTCTTCCCTTTTTCTCTTCTCTTCTCTTCCCTCCCCTCCCCTCTTACCAAATCTCAATTACCACCAAAGATCAACCGGCTTACGTTTCTCACTCATCATCATCCCTTTTCCACGTTTTCGTAAGGATTCAACTTCGATTAATCCGATCCTTTCGAACCAGGGGTCCACGCTTTTATGTGGAAAATCAAATGACACCAAGATATCGTTACATCGTCGCACATTTCTAAAATCAAGCCCCTGATTTTCGAAGAAGAGGAAGAAGAGGAAGAAGGGGACCACCAACAATGTGAAAATACTAGTGTGAAAGGCCAGCATACCAATTGTTTTCTTCCCATTTGAAATGTGTGAGAGTTCAGTCAGGATTCCCGATCCCAATGCAATGGATTGAATCGCACTCACACTCAGTGGCAGTGTTATGGAGAGAGCCTCGTTCAACCCCAGGTTTGCGTTTCAATTACTCAAGTCGATTCAATTAAATTTCTTCTGTTACATTTTCTAGATCTCGTACTCAATGAGCAGCTCGGAGGTCCATCCCGTTTAGTTAAAGCTGCACAAAACTCCATAGAACCTTGTTACTACTGTACCTTTTCTTGTCATCTGTACATCAGTTCTACCAAGCGAGATAGATTTCCGCCCCAAGGTTATACAGACCTATGGTCTTACGAATCTTCCGTTGCTACAGAATGACGGCTGAAGATTGGCTAGCTATATGCTACATATAGGTCATGACAAAGCCAGAGATGAATCCTTCTCATTAATTATACTAACCATCACATCTCGCCCCTCTTTATGAAAAACCATTCTAAGCTCCAGGCAAATTTGAGAGAAAATGGTATTTTCTTTACTTCCACCCATCCGCAGATCCTGGCACTTGAAATTATCTGACACACGAGATAGTAGTATCAGATAGTATGTGCCCGGTATGCACAGAACGTTTCTTCATCCTTCAAGTTCTCGACCTTCCCCTCGTACATTACTTTTCTTTTTGACGTTCCCGCCTGGATGCAGATCTTGTCGGAAACTTGTGTTCAAGTTACACCTCTTTCGTACCGTTTGAGCCTGTTCCGTCCTTTCTCTTTCTTGTCTCTCCTTTACCAGCTATTGTACCATAGCCAGCATGTTCTGTCTTCTCAAAAAGTATTAATTCATGAAGCTATCTTTAATGATATTTTCCAATGCCAATGTCTTCTTGGAGGAGGTGTCTGGTCTCCATCCTATTGTCTCTCCTCTGCCTACTTAACCAGACTTCGGCCTCAACAATTTCATCGACCCTTGTTCCTCTTACCATTCTTCCAAGTCTTAATTGGTAAGTCATTGTCGATCTTCAAAAGTCTATCTTACCTCGTCATTTGTTAACATTGTCATCAGGAATGGTATTGACGGAAACTGGTCAAGCTTTTGGCTCACAGTGGGAACACCTTATCAACCCGTCCAAGTTTTCATATCAACAGCAAGTAACCAACCTTGGGTTATATCACCAGATGGGTGTACCCCATCAGACCCAGGAACTTGTCTTGGCTCGCGAGGTCTGAATTATAATTCGAGCGGGTCAACCACATGGTACGTAAACTACAAAACCTTATCATGTCATAATGGTGTTAAGGAAGCTCTAGGGTGCCAAATACCATCAATTCAGGAGGCGAGTTTGCTCTAGAACTTGAATCGAACCTTGGTCTTGCTGGCGATGGATATTATGGCAGCGATACCATCATGCTGGGATCCCCGGGTAGTGGATCTCCTTCTTTGAATCCGCAAGTCCTCGCGACTATCACCACTCATGACTTTTGGCTGGGTCTCTTTGGTCTCAATCCTGCCCCCACAAACTTTTCAGGCAAAATCGAGCCTGTTCCAAGTTACATGTCTAACCTCAAGTCTCAAGGCCACATTCCATCATTGTCCTATGGCTACACTGCAGGAGCATATTATCGTAATGGTGGGGGAGCAAGTGGAGGAGGAGTATTTGCTAACCTCACATTGGGCGGATATGAAGAATCTCTCTTCGTTCCAAATAATCTTACTGTCGACTTTGCCACAAATGGTAACGACCTGACCATTGATGTCAACACAATCACTGTCACCTCAACAGGTGGGAAATCTCAAGTCATCTCATCACCATCATCGTCCTTTCCAGCTTTCATTGATTCATCCATTCCGTACCTGTATTTACCAACCAGCATATGTCAAAAGTTTGAAGAAGCTCTCGGCATTACCTACGACACACAATCGGAACTTTATTTACTCGACGATGCCCAGTATACCACACTTGTCGCCAAAAATGCGTCTGTCATATTTACTCTCACGAATTCCACTTCTAAAGCCATGGTAAACATCACACTTCCATACGCTGCTTTCGATTGGTGGGCCGACTTTCCACTTGTCGAAAAGAGTACTCGCTATTTCCCTCTTAAGCGAGCAGTCGATGACTCTCAGATCACACTTGGACGGGTATTTCTCCAAGAAGCCTACCTAATTGCCGACTACGAACGTTCACAATTTTCCGTTCATCAACGCAACTGGAGCACTTTCTATCCCGAATCAAGCCCGACAACCATTTCCCCTCTTCAAACCCCTGCAACATCTTCATCCTCTTCAAAATCTGGAATCTCAACCTCAGCCATAGCAGCTATCGTCCTCGCAATTCTTGTTTCTTTAGCTTTGACCTTGTGTCTAACAATCTACATTCTTCGCCGTGTCCACCAACGCAAACAAGCTCCTGGGTGTTCCAATACTGTTTCTGCACCCTCATCTATTTCTTGGAGTCTCACGAAGAAAGATTCATTCCGCTCCGCTCCATCTTCTCCCTTACCTCTTCCTTTCATATTCAATAAGGATAAAACAGACAAAAAGTCCAGACATGTTTCCAAAGCCCCTTCGGAACTAAGTTTCTTCGACAAAGGAACCAATTCTGTTCTTCTCACTCCTTCCAACCGATCAATCGTCTCTCTAAACATAGGTAAAGCTATCGGAAGCCCAAACCTCACCCTCGATCCTCGATATAACAATTTTAAGACCTCCACAGCCCGAAGCCCCATTTACAACAATACAACAGATACCATAGTCAACAAAAACTCTAACCTGGTCCCCACCGAACCCAAACCCACATTTCATCTTGCAAGTCTTTCTACACGGCGCAAGGAGCGCAAGAAAAAGCGAAAAGAAAAGGCACAGGAAATTTATGAATTGAGCGGTGGCAATGATGAACTATGCTGGGCAGAATTGGACGAGATGGACGAGGAACTTGAAGAGATGGATATGGATAGCCGATCCAATAGTCCCGCATTAAGCGCCTTAAGTTTTGCAAGCAATGCTGCTTTGATTACATCTAACCCTGCCAAACCATGGATGGATACCGAGCGCGAAGTTCGCGGGAGCGGAAGTATTTTACATATGGGTATGAATAGGGATAGTGGTATGGAACGGATGGACCGAATGGATAAAGAAGCAGAAGCTTATCGCGAAAGAAGTGGTGGTAATGGTAATCCTTGGGCTGGAAATGATACGGTGACTACGAATAATAGTCATGGAAGGGAATCTCATTTTACGAATACGACAATGGGTTTGGATACCCTCACTGATGGAGTTAACACGGGTGGAACGTGGGAATTTGAAAAATATCTGGATCCGAGTAAGATGCCTTGGATGGAGAGGAATAGTGGGTTTGGGGTTGTGGTTGAACCTCCGCCGCCTGTAGCTGTTGCGGCGATACCGGCCTTGAGAGATGGAGATCAAGTGCCTGTTAAGAGAGTGGAGATTGTGCCAGGCTCGACTAGAAGTCTAGAGCAGAGGAGGGAGAGTGAGAGAGGTGTAATTGGAGAAAGATATCTTTAGGTTTTCGTCCCATTGTATACCTTTCTTAGACTCTTATTTAGGTCACTTTATTGTAACAAGTCATGTAAGATTAAGTTAGTGTTGAAAAAGAAAATAAAGGCCAGGATACGCATTATTAAGGAAGGGCAGTTTAGTGCCTATTTGTATATCATTTTAGGGTAATCTGGGAGTAGGTATGCGGATATGAGTCTTGGTCTATGATTTGGTACCTAGGGTTGCAAAAAAAATTTTATTTTTCATTCTTTGTAATAATTATGATTTATAAAGATATCAAATATACAGCCTTGGCTTTATAGAGTATATAATATAAAAAATATAATATTCTTATTGGTCATCTCAATAACAACATCATTAAATTCTCCTGATTGGTGGATCGATTTCAAAAAACAATATAATCTTCTACTGTTACTACGAATTAATCCTATCGAGATATTGATATTAATTCTTATATTAAATTATCTCTCCTTATTTACTTTTCTGGAGAGCATCTAAAAATGCGTCATTATTACTGAGTATCATCAGTATATTCGGACTAAATACATAGAAACCCATCGCTAGAAGTAAGGTTAAGATTGAAGACATCTGAGCAGTGTGAGTATCGAAGGCGCATAAAAGCCCTAAAAATCCGTAAAAGCTCTTCACTACAAAACTTAACAGGAACTGCTGCGGAATCTCCATATCTGATTGTATACGTAAGATCTTACTAAAAGCTATGATAGATAGATAACCTTATAATCGAAGCTTCTGGGGCTCTTAATTCCCTCTCTGTGAAAAAATCTCTTCCATCTATCTATCCTCTTCTTCTTTCCCATCCAAATGAACTTCAACGCAGCATAGGTAAAATATCATATCTATAAGGTTACACACCATATCAACCCATCCATCTTCGCATTCCCCTCAAATCCTATTGAGGAAATTTAAATGGCAATCGCCGCTCCAGCGTCGAATAACATCGAGCTGTAGGCTAATGGTATGGTGGAGGAGGATCAAGAGGAAACTGGGACTCGCTATTTCTGGTCCGACCTCCAAGGTGAGCGCATGCTTGAGGTAATGCTAGTTTGTGATTGTTATAAATGCAGGTAAGGTTAAGGCTTTTTGAAGGAATTTCGCAAAGTGGGAGCTTTTTTTCATCATCGAAAATAGTGTTATTGACGAAACTGTGATCGAGATCCGGAATAAATGCTGAAGAGAGTCTTGAGGAAATTTTCGGGGTAGAATCAGTGAAGAAATCGTTGGTTGTAGGAAGCTGGTCTGAAAGTAAATCATCGCCGTCGTCCGAAATTCTACGCTGCGGTCTGGTAGTCCGACTCTTGAGTGTGTTGTAGATGAATTCCATGGCAACGGCAATAATATCTATGACGAAAAGAAGCCCAGTGATACAAGCGGAAATGGGAAATAAAATTGCCATAGCTATAGTCCATGCTATATAAGCTGCCGGTCTGAAGACCGCAAATCGAGCGATTGTGTGGACTATCTGACTTCGGGGACGGAAAGGTATGCTCGTCCACGGGTCTTCCTTGACAATGTCCTAAAGTGTTACTTTCGGTAATGGTTCCTCTATTGTGCGGAAGATTTCGCAGAGCTAGTCAAGAGCTTTGAAGATACAAGCTTGGTCGGGAGATTATGATTGAGTTGCAATATTGTCTATGTTGATATCAAAACTTCCAAGTCTTGCGTTTCTGTGATGTTACCGGAACTCTTAAAATAGGAAAGTTGTAGTAGAGATCCATTGGTCTACTAGGGTGTTTATAACTCCCACGGTTGTTTGTGGTCTGATATGATAAATTCACTCGTACTTGAGAATGCCACTCGATAACAGTGAATCGAATCCACAGGCGTGAAATAAAAATAACATGGTCCTTCTATACCCAAAAGAATGATACAATATGTCTTGATAATTCCAACCTCCTCTCTTTTTTTAAAAAACATCAATATTTTGCAGAGTAAACCTTCGACGGGACATCAATCATCACGAATTCCTCCTGTCGACGAGCCCTCGCTTCCATTTTCGCTTCCTTTTTAATTTGAGCTTCCAGTTTCCTCTTTTTCAGACACCCGTATCCACAGCATACGAATACGAGTATAAAAACTAATACTACTCCTGAAATGCAGAAAGCGACACCGTATGTTGGATTGTTGATGGAGCCGGGATATGTGGTTGATGTAGTGCTGGCCATGTTGACGTTGCAGTTGATATTTTTGGGGAAATTACTGGACTTCTAGAAGATTGATATGTCTTGAGATAATTGAATAGAAGATACAATGATTTTATGAGAATGATTGAGTGACTCGATAATAGTTACAAAGATATAGACGAGAGTTGATAAATGCAGTGTTACAAATTTGTCAAAATTCGTTAGCAGCCAAAGCTCATATTAGAACTAGCACGATTATAGATAATAATAATTGTGATAAAGAAATCCAAACAATTTATGAAAATAAGAATTCCCTGCAGCTCTTCAGTTGGATAAATACCAATAAATCGAATAAGAAACGGGAGGTTGGGGTTACGAATGAGAATGCGCCTTCCATGTTAAATATGTCGATGCAGTTCGCAGCAAATCTTTACTTCTTAGAAGATAGAATAAGGATTAGAAGAACGGAGATAAGATGTTAAATTTATGTTACAAGTTAATATTCAGGAAGCTCATAGTAATGGGGATCGCAAGCTTTTGGATTCTGCTTAACAATTAAGTCCTTCACTACATTCCTCGTTGCTCAAGTTAAATTCCAATGCAACACGATGTTACCATTTTCGAGGTACGTACTGAGAAAACCCATTTTCTGGGGAAAGTTATCTCCTAAAAAGAAGGATAGTCTTCAGCAAATATCACCAGGACCCAACTCATAAGTTCACAGGTCAGGATCAGTCCATATACTCCTCGCTTATGAATTTTCATAACAAGAACAACGAACATGCCTAGAGACTGCCACTCATGTATCGCCTCCCGTGAAACCACCGTTTGTCGAACATTTACACCCCTCTTACAAAAGCGTTTCTCAAGGAATAGCAGAACGAAAACTCCGGCTGTAGCGCCAATTCCAAGGGAAAGAATTTTTATCCATGTGTTTTTCTGGTATTGTGAGAAATTTGGTATTTTGGGCCATATACATAAAGGTCCACAACTAAGCCAATTATATGATCTACTATAGTTAGATATATAAAAAGAGCTTTTGCTTCTTCTTTCTGTAACAATCAACTTATCATATATATACTTTTGAGTCCATATTGTACAAATCCCAAACTCATTGTGAAACCAGTTTTATCTCAAGTGACGATTTCCAATGTAATCTAATCAGCTTTTCTCTTCTATTTCCCTCTCAAAACGTTTTATCGAGACGCACGTATCTCGACCTACCATTTTTAAAGTATGTCATGAGCTTAGAGTTGCTTGTTGTGGATGAACTAGTTTTTGTGTAGGAACTGTGTTTAGATTGGGAGCCGTGACATGTTGATATGAGATTTTGATATGGTTGTCTCGTGGTAGAATGCGGTGAATTCTGCTTGGGTAATTGGCTTGAATGATCCCGAAAGGTTTGTACTTAGGATGTGGGGAGTTAAGAAAGCGAGAACCTGAGGTGTGAGAGACTTGGATGTGGAAATCTGAGAGAGTGAGGGTGCAAAATATCATCTAGTCGAGAAACTTTGGAAGCATGTAGAATGGCTCAGGGGAAGGCTTCTGACCAAGCAGTAAGATATGACGGGATACCGAACTTTTGTATTTTGAAAGCTGCGGTTCTTAATGCTAATAAAATTATTCAAGTATTGGTAGTGATTGAGCCTTGAGAACTTTAGAACTTCCATAAACTAAGCAGCCTTTCTATTCGAAACTTAGAGCTCAGGTTAATTTATACATGGAAGGATTTAACTTCATATTACTGTTCTGGAGAAATGCCGTCATCGACGGAATATCGATACCTATGGCTACGCCTCCCGTAGTGCCGTCTTACTGAGTTGACTGGTACTCGTTGACTTCTTTTCGTTAAACAAGATCAATGACTCCCAATACTTTAGCTCAAACCCAACCACAAATACGTCGCTCAAACTCACAATCCATAACAACCCTCAACATCTAGTCACCACAAGACATCCCCGTTTCAGAAGCCGCCTCGAAATCAAAACCATGGACTATAAAAATCGCCATTACAATTTTTTTAATAAAAAGGTATTCCAAGATCAAATCATGGATGAAAAGTCGGATTAATTTCTAGATATTTGAGTGTCTACTTGGTAGGGCTTAAACTTACAAGCGCTCCTCTCAGAAAGCTATAATGTGTTTCCGGACAATATATTCCGACACCAAATCATCCTCTAAATATCACGCAAAAAATGAAAAGCAAAAGAAAAGAAAACATTAAATCCAGATAGTAGAGTCAATGATCCTGAATAGAACCACAACGGAGTATATCGTTAGTCTCATACCACCGTATCATATCCGAAACAACTCGACGTTCTAAACCACCAGAGAATATCTCACAAGCTTCTAAAGAAAGAGAAAAGAAAAGCAAAAGTAATCCTCCAAATGTATAATCTCCTATCCAGCTAGAACTGACCGCACGGCGCGTTTCAATTTCTTTGAACAGCAACTACCCGTTATTTCCCTGTTCAACGAATCACCATGCCCAACCAAGCAGTGCCGCCCATTCTCTGGATTTGGAAGGTCACCGAAAGAGTTTTTTATCATTTCCACACGCAGCACATTTCCCAGTTTCGTCTTCTGATGGTGGTGTGGGGGTATGTTTAGAATTTAAGGAGTCCATTTTGAGTATCTTGCTGGTGTGTTTGTACTTGTGGTAATGTTGACCCGAGTCTTTGATATTTTTGTAGTGCAGTGCAGCAAAGTGTAGCGCTGGATAGACTTTCGACGTGAAGAATTTATCAAAATGTAAAAACTGTAAAGGCTTTACGGCGTGAGAGTGGTTAAGGGCAAAGCAGTGATTGAGAGCGAAGCAGTGATTGAGAGCGTGAGGACGTTATGAAAGCGGTGGGATTTAAACCAGACTAATGTACCAGTGCCAAGCTACATGATGTGATTTTAAATATGGATAATGCTTAAGCAGTACGATGCAATAAAGTGTTGATATCTGATATTCGAACATTAGTAGTCTTGACGAGCTATAAAGTATTGATAAAGTTTGAAAAGCGTAGGACTTCTGCACACTCAATATCCTTTGACCCCATAACACAATGACCCCAATATTCCAACTCGGCCACGAATGACTATAATGACTGGTATTAGTCATAATAAAAATTTATAAAACTACTATGCTTCCACGTCACCGCTATCATTAATCTCCTCAAGTAGCTGCCTCTGTCTCTTCCGTTCTCTATAGCCCTCAGTCTTGTGCACCACAAAAACCATAGCAATACCTCCCATAAGAACAATGCTCACTACCATAATGAGCTCTAGGGAAATAGAAAGATTGTCTTTAGTCTCTTTTGCGTCTGGGTTTGGGATTGTGAAGTTGCTTGTACTGTTGTGAATAGGCATGATGTAGGATTGTGCTCGGACTTGAGGATGTTTTGATGCGGGTTTAGAAATTTTGTGTGTTGACGCTCAGTGGGATCTTAGAATTTTGATTCGTGCAGAGTAATCTACTTGAGGATGAAAAGACGACGAGGGTTAAGATTTAAACATGTGAATATAGGCGTGTAAGGTTGCGGAGGCTGAAAAGAGTTCGGAACGCTGGCAAAATTATAAAGTTCGGGGACTTACGAGTTTTATTAACTCGAGAATTTACCCTCCGATAATGATGACTCCTCATATACCGAACTCGGCAAAAGATTCATTCATACTAGTGATTCATGAGAGCACGATTCACTGCTCCCGAAACTGGCATTGAAACGGAAGTGGTAATGTTCTGCATTCTTTCAATTTTTTAATGGTGCCTAGAAATTAATCGCACGTTATGTCTGCAACGCATGAGAATGATTTATAATATGTCTCCCCCGACCTTCAGTCTATATAGATGTATATGATATTGGATAGGAACTTAGGTCCTGGTTGCCACCTCAAAACTTAAGAACCCAGGTATATTTTCCGGTAATTGTTTTCTATTTAGCAATGCAGTCCAGGTCACGCACTCATCTTGTTTGGTGCCACCTTATAACGTTTATCCTTATAGATATACTTAAAGAAAACTCATATTAATGCACTGACTCCGCAAAATGACTCGATTGAAAATAGTTATCACCACTCATAGGTCTGATTCATGAATATTACCTAGTTAAGATATTCACTACAACCGCGATAAAACAGTTTGAACGAGAAAGAAATGTAAATTTATGTAAATCGTATGATCTATGAAACTCTAGAAACTATTCTTCTCAGTTCCAAAATCGTCCAAAATAACGTACCTACACATCGCCAAGAAGTCTATCACTAGATATTTACACAAGGTTCCCAAAGCTAGTGTGCGATCATAAAAAGCTACTGATTCCTATCCCATATTTCCCTTAAGCTCAGAAGCCGCGGACACGCTCACATCCACCGCCAAAAGTGGTCGATGGTTGCTGACTCGTTCAAATTGTCAAAACGTGGCTGCCGTCGGACCTTAAATTTGAAGACGAAATAGCAGAGCTTTGAAATCCTCCCCCTGCTAAGAAGAGCGATGTCTGTTTCTATGTCGAGACAAAGTGCCGCGGCGAGTATGATATCTGTAGACTCGAGAGAACTCGCTATTTTCCAAACTAGAGTGGCCAATAACTGCATCATTCAAAGCGGAATTCGTGATATGGAGAATCATGTTGATGTGTGATCGCCACCCCGCGCTTTGTAGCAGATTGGTGCTGAGTATGAGGTTTGAGCCAAACAAAAAAAATACTGCAATGCCTCCTCCACAGATAAGCAAGAGAGCAAGGAATGTAAGACCATGTTTAGTATTTCGATGCATCTTAGAGTTTTTATGGAGGAATTTAGTGAGATTACTTGATTCTTTCTTCAGAACTGTCTGATGTCAGTCTTGGACGCCTAGTCTGCGCCGAGTGTGAATGTCTTGGATTTCGAGTATGTGTTGAACGTGGACGTCTTGAATGCCGATTGTGTGTTGAGTGCGAGCGTCTTGGGTCTCGAGAGTGCACTGGTCGTGGACGTTTTGGAAGCTGTCCTAACTCTTGGAGATTTATGATGGTGTTGTTTCTGTCCTTACGCGGTTCACGGAAGGTGCAGTAAAGAAAAACAGCAGCTAAAAGCACAAAGCATGCCCCCGTTATTGCAAATATAGCTCCCCTGCTCAACTGCATTGATGTGTGATTGTTTTGTTTTGGTTCAACTAATGATATCGCAACCAGGTGAATTGCCCGCGAAGAGAAAATGGTTACAGTTGTGATTGTATCGGAGTTCGAAAATGTAACTTTTGGAATATAAAAACTGCTCGAAATTTTAAATGAAATCAAGCTAATGTATGGCTCTTATCGTGTTGCGCATTGAAATCATGCGTTTAAATTTGGAACTTCTTGGGATGGCAAGTGCAACCAGGGAGAGACTATATAACCAATTTCAATGCTGCAGAAGAAATTTGTTGAGGAGGATGAAGTGCTTAAACAGTCTGTGAATGCCTCTATCTGAATTTGTCAATAAGAAGTCCATATCTCTTAACAAACCGCTGGGTCAATTTGAAAGAAGCAAGATTCAAAAATAGCAATCTTTAATATCACATATATCTCGCAAAAACTTAAGTCAATGCATGACCGCTTCATATTTTTCTTGGTAGATACACATTCACAGCCAGTCCTGAGTTAAAGTGCTTCCCTTGCCCGAATTCAAGAAGTCAACTGAGGCTCTCCTCTGGCAGTCGCGACTTCCTGTAGAAGAAAATGAGTTGAAGGTACCTTCTCAAAACAAATTAAGCCGGATAAGCTCGACAACCATAAGGTCTTCAAATCGTGCAGTCAAACGAAACGCCCAACTAGAGCATACACAAAGTGTCAAATGATAATAGGGATAAAATATTACCCCCACATCAATACCCTCTTACATATAGAGTGAGGGATATACGGCGATTGAGAGTCAATCAATTCTTTCGCCCCTCTTCTGCCCATCGACTTATATATACTCAGTCTTGTTCTGCACTTGAGTATCTGCTTGCAAAACGATTCGAAACGACGACATGAGGTCAAAGAACTGAAGGGCAGAGTTACATGAACCAATACAAGTTTTTGTCATCATTACTATCATTGTCGTAAACATCATCTACCATATCAATAATTTCCATCACCACGGTAGTTGTAAAGGTGTAGGCAGGTCCGATCCGATGGTCACATCTGCAGTACCGATATCTCTAGGACCCCTAGGTGCCCAGTATTGTCCGGACTTACTCATATCTAACTCCTTTGTCCATTCCACCAAGCTTATTGCAGCTTCGTCGGGCGTTACTGCTCCTCCATCGTCCCAGTATTTATCGAATCCTACCCCCTTGGTCATTTCTGTACGCATGAATCCAGGGTGCAAAATTGACACAACTATCCCATGCTCCTTCAGGTCTAGCGATAGCAGTTTTCCAACCATGTTTAGCGCAGATTTTGAAGCATGGTGTCCATAATTGCCGCCACCTTCCTTTTCATGTCGTAATGTTATTGAGCCGGATTCGGAGGAAATAAGAAGAATCTTGGAGCCTTTTGTGATGTTTTTGGCGCGGAACAACGAGCGGACTATAAAAAGAGGAGAAATAGCTGACGTTGCTATAGGATAAGACGTTAGTAAATGCGAAGCTAAGATTTGATAAGTGTTGCGAATCTTGAGAAGTCCTTACTGTACATCTTCACTTCTTCATCCCACTTTGGGCCATTGACAAAGTCTTCTGTAGCAAAATATCCAGCTGTATGATCTGAGTATCAATCAGTCCTTCTCTGCTGATGCATAGCCTCCTAAATGCAGTCTTTTTTCGTGCAACCTAATAAGGTGAGCGGACATACAACAATATCAAATGTGACTCGTCCACTCTTGCCCATTCCACCGCCACCTCCGAGCACACCTAACTGATTCACCAATCTTCTGTCCGCACCTTCTTCTGCCACATCAATATTAGGTATCCATACAATCTTCTCGTTTAAATTGGATGGACCGGCAGCAGCGCGAGTGGTTCCATAAACGGTCGTTGATTCCTGCGCAGCGTAGTTGTTTGCAAGAGATGCACCAAAACCACGAGTAGCGCCTACGACTAGGATATTGGCCATATTCAATGATTGAATGATTGCTCTTGTTTGAGGTACGTCGATAACGGGGTCGCAAATAATAAATATAGGTATGTATGGGTATTACTCAGGCTGTTGGTGTAACTTCGTAGCCGGACAATGACGTCTTTTACAGAGTGGATGATGTCTTTGACCCCCACGTTAATAAATCCAGGGCCCGAATTCAAGGCCACATCCGCTAAGATATAGTGATCATGATAAAGATCGGACATCCTCGACTTGATGAAGGATGCAATTGATGCTTACACCTTACTCCGCTCTATTCTAACGACTGAAGGATATACGCGTTTGATTATGTCCTTAATCAAAAGCCGAAAAGACGTTCCAAGCGGAATGTCCTTCCGACCATAGATATGTGTATTGATAACATCAGTCCGCGTAGGCCCTAGCCATTGGCCCGGGAGTTTGATTAGAGAAGGCAAACACAGGACGAGAAATTTGAAAACCGTCCAGTGAAGAAAAGGACCACGAAAGCAATTGCTGGTCTCGTTAAATCTGGAATTGGACATGCGTCACTACTACGAGATTGGCATAAATTGGCCAATTTTCCCTAGAGTGAGTATCAAACCTGCCGGCGCGTATATCGAATAGATGCTCTCACGGTGTAGCCATAAACCCAGGAGCCTAGAAGGATTCATCCACAGGCTTATAGAAGGATGGTGCATCAACACGATAATTCAGACTTCAAAAAGAGCGTTCAATAGTTGGGCCGGGACTCAATCTTCCTGGAGTTTCGTCCCATGATCACAGGCTAATTCGAAGATGTTCGCCGTCCAAAATTTGAGAATGGAATGGGCCCTACAGGATTTTATACTAAGAAAAGTCGTGGTTCACAACATCGAAACTAATGCCAAAGATTCGATGCTGCAAGCTCACCATGCCGTTTTCAAGAATAGCATGTCGATTTTTAACACCAAAAGATACTGGACCGGAAACTCTCAGGGAGTCAAAATGCATCAAGTTGAAAATACGAGTCTTGGTACGGAAGAAGTGTGCCGTTTCATGTCATTGCAATTTGCATGGTATGAAACAAGGATGGACTCTGATACATAACCTTAGCACCTCATTGAAATAAACTCTAAGAGCCCAGTCTGATCATAATTTCAAGAATACCTAGGCACTTGGGCTTTTCTGTCTTTGGTTGCCATGATATCCAGATCATCAAAAAGAAACTTGGCGGTTCATCCATAACCTATCGCATGCGCCAGAATAAGGAAGAATCATATAAATATCTGTCCTTGGAACCTCCTCAACAACCGCCCAACTGTACGACACTAATACAGGCATTACCTTCACATTAATTTGGCTTACTATACTAGATTATCAAGCTATATTATTGACTTCTCTTCACTGCGATTCCTACATAGCCAAGACACAAAACTCTGTCCCGAATTCCGCACTGACATGACTGTTTCTTCCATAATGTCTCTTCTGTACAACATCTAACGTTCCTTTCATCATTTACGACTTGTGAGTCCCTACCCCACGATCATTGTATAAAATCGACGGTCCTGTATATATCATTTCTGCACGAGAACGCAAAACCACTCATTAAATATTTTTCACTATGGCGCTGTCGCAACAATCAGGGCCATTTATATGGCACAATCGGCGGATACACAGGACTTTCATTTTAGCGATTTGTATATTGTAAGTCCGTTTTTTCCTTGAACTGGAGAAGATTGTGTGATGGTGGACGATAAGACTCAACCCTGTCGGTTTTCCCATCCGTGTTTGGATCCCGGAATTCCGGGTCAATGATTCTAGTGACACACAGTCTAGACATTAATTCTAACATCTTGCAGAAGTTTACTTACGTTGGTCGTTTACCAACAATACGACTTGTCGTCGATATCAAATATCCATGTAGACAAACTAGCATCAGGAGGGCCAGGCACAGCCGCTGGTGATTCTACTGCGAAAGAACAAAAGCATCCACCCTCAAATGGAGCGGCCTTGAAGACGGCCCACTCAAAGAGTAGCACTGGCCTGCAAGCTAGTCTGCCCACAGGTATCCCAGAATTTCCGGACTCCAAAGAAAGTTCGACAACCACAAAAACGGCACTGGACCAGAAACGCGTTGCCCTCCTCCTCGAGACGCGCCCCTTGCCTCATATTCCCGCGCTCCTCGCACATTTCATATCCGTTTTACCAGGACCATGGGTTTTCCGCTTCGTTGGATCACCCGAGGCCAACTCTCTTGTTTTGGCCTCCTCTTCTCTTTCCGCACACGTTAAAACCGGGAAACTAGTCATTACCGAGCTCCCGGGAAAATACGCCATCTCAGACCCGGAGACTATAAGCATGACTCTTACCGATCCAACTTTCTACAAAGACTTTCTTGCCCCCGCGGAATGGCTTTTTGTGTTTCAAAGCGATTCAATTATATGTGCAGCCTCCGCGCATAATATAGAAGAGTACGTTTCCGCAAACTATTCCTGGGTGGGTGCTCCATGGAATATGGTTGTAAAAGGTGGAAATGGAGGACTGAGTCTCAGACACATCCCTCCAATTCTCAAAGTGCTCGAAAAAGAAACCCGTCGGCCGGGTGATTCGTGGGAAGATCGTTGGATATGTGATCGTCTCCTAGAGTCGGACGCTACAAAGATGCCTGGACCGGAAGTAGAAGCAACGTTCAGCGTCGAAAGTCAGTGGTATGACAAACCTTTTGGTTATCATCTGATAGGAAGTGGGAAAACCTTGGTTCCAGATATCTGGGACAATAAGGAGCGCAGAAAGCATATTTTGCAATATTGCCCAGAAATCAAAATCGCTTTGGATATGGACTTGGTCAAAGAAGCAGAGAGACTGGCCAAGGAAGTTGAGGAATTGAAGTCTCCCAAGACCGGTCCGGAAAAAGAGAAGGAAAAAGGAAAAGGGGCTTAGTTAGATGAATTCTGATGATGGGAAGAAGAATACATGAAAACATGATTTACCATGCATACAACAATCAAGATATAAATAATGCCTGCGACATAATGATATGAGCATTAATAATTCGCAGGACATGTAGACTTACAGCTCTTATCCCTCTATTCACGTCAAAATGGTAAGAAGTCGAATTATCATAACATTGGGAGCTGATGAAGGGACATCCAAACAACATTAACTATTGCATATCTATCTTCGACTCCCGTCCAATATCGAGCTTGACTGCATTTGTCAAATTGAAGCTTTTTGGGTTCTCAATTGTATGGCACAGCTCTAGTCAAAACCACAACTGTTGGTATATCATTCCTCTAATGCGCATGAAACATATTTCCAATAACTTTAATGTTAGGTGTCATGGATTACCTATAAAAATAAGGTGAGGTCGACATGAGGTAAGGTTATTCTAATAAAAGTAGATACAGCGCTGTAACGCTGTGCTCAGCAGAACCACGCTAAGCCTTATTCGCGTAGCTATATTTTTTCAGATAAATGGTAAGCTACCTCAAATCCATAAACTTCTCAGCTACGGATTTCGAATTCTACCACCCAGCCATACTCTCGGATTGCAGAGAAAGCGCCCATTCCCAACTAAATTGATGGCATTTGTGCAAAAGCCATCGACCATGGCCGACTCTCAACACCAATCTTCCTCCAAGACCCCTCCCGCAGCCTCACCCAACCCCAACCCCACACCGGCACCAGACTCTTCACTTTTCTCGCAACGATCACGGCGGCAATTTGGTCTATTCATGGGTGGTGCAGGATTTGTCGCCCTTTCGGCTTTCGTCACTCGCAGAGCACTTGTAAGAAAGTATTACGCGATGCTGCCAAAATTCTACACGCCCAGTAATCGTGTTCACGAAGTCGATGGATCTATGGAGGCATTGGAAGCATTGAGTGTAGCGACTATCAATGTGGCTAGCATCAGCCTCATGCTCAGTGGAGGTCTATTGTGGGCTTTCGATATTTCGACCGTCGACGACATGAGGCAAAGATATCGAGCGAAGATGGGACTGCTCGCTCAAGAAACAAACCCGGAAGACGAGAAGCAAATGGAGGAGTGGGTGGCTACGATGATGGCTAGATTGAATATTGATCCTAAGGAGTATACTGCTGAGAAGGGCACGAACGTTCTTGGAGAAATCGGGAAACAAGCGGGAGTAGATACGGACCAGTCAAAGAAACCATAGAGCCGGAACAGATTCTTGTACAACAATCGACAACTACAGTATAGTAAAGATCGCACAGTACTGGAATACTAGCATGGATAAACTTTATTATCAAGACAACGCGCAAAGCGCCAGAGACAAATGACCCTGGCTCTCAAATCAAGAAGAATACTGTACACCGGAATTATTTTGATCGCCAAAAGATGCACTTTGCATGCCGAGGATGAGATACATTCGCGGTAATCGATGCGAATGCAAGAGTCTCTTTACGGATCACTACTTCACAACTTTACTTTTTCATAGCTTGCTTTGCAAGCGTCCCTTTGGTATTTCTTTTGGCGACGGTTCGTATCACGGTAAAGCCATCATTTCACCTGAGACCGTTACATTGGGCGCAAAAAAAGGTGCGGGTTAGCAGTCAGCCACATGCAAGGGTACTCATAAAATGGGTATGTTGAAGGTAACACCTTAGCTTATGATAATGAAATATGGCAAGAAGTCAAAACTCAATGATTCCCAGATTTCTAGCAAGAGGTTAGCGTCAATGTTATCTATATACTTAGCTTTTCAAAGGCTGAACTACAGCAATTCTATTGGTAGCACTTTCTATGGATTGCAAAGTTGCAACACGGAAATATGTTCTTGTAGCGAGACCCTCTAAATGGGCACGGAGAGGTGATCGAGTCGTTGTTCAATCTCCGTGCAGAACATCACAAATGAGTCAGCTATTCCTGTGAGACGATTCAATGGCGATGAAGAAAATTTAGTTTGTTTTATACCCGTACAAGACATTGACAAGGATGGTAGCGTTGCCTACAAAAATGCAATGGTTTCGAGCAAGTCCACACTTATCGATACTCACGGCGTGGCGTTATTTAGAAGCGTTTCTGACTTCGACTATCAACCTGGTGATCGCTTTTGGCTATTTAATGGTCCTGAGAGAAATGGTCATGAGAAGGACGTTCCGGTCATTAACCTACGAACCATGGTCGCGGGATCGGTACCTACTTTCCATGTGTGTTGGTTTCCAAAGATGCGTGGACCTAGCAATGAAGTCTGGACCTTTGGGGGTAGAATTAGAAAGCAAAAACTGCCTGGGAGGAAGAACTTCACTTTCTGGTCTTGGGGCCTATGTCAATATCTCGACGAAAAGCCAGCAACGACAAAATGGATCCAGGTACCAGCAAGAAATGTCAGTACTGATAAACAACAGTGGCTATCATCTTCTGAGGCTTTGACACTGTTCGCTCACATATATAAGAATATGATCAAGGATCGACTGCAAATATTTTCGCCGTTATTGCCTCCATCTCAATCATCAACTTCGGCAGGATCCTCAAATTTACCATCCAGAGACTTGTACACGCCACCTATTCCTCCATGTATGGACAATTCAAAACCAGTGGGTAAAGGTAGCAGTCCGGAGCCGATGCTGAGATCCAAGAAACTAGACATGGCTGCTCGGGACTCTATCCTGGATCTCGCATCAAAAGGCATATCGAGGCCTCTTAGGTGTAGTATAATACATCCACAACGAACTCCATCCTCTAAAGATCGCAGGAAATATCGTAGAACAGACGTTAATGATACTTGGGATGATTCTGGATGCTCTGACAACACCGTTCGACCATCTACAAAATCACCTTCACTGAGAAAGGAGTATGGCAATATCCGTTTACCCAGTGATGATCTAGGGAAGGTAGTATTGTCTCAAGATGGGGGAGATAGAATGGGCGCGTTTCGCCAAACTGATATGGACCGAGAAGTCGCCAAGCAGATTGCAAATAGTCGGATCCAAGACTCAGAACCACCGGTACTTTCTGCGGCACATTCGGTCCTTAGGAGAAACCCAACGATACTATCAACGAGACACCAGATCAAAAATAATGTGGCGACCATCGAAGCTTCGACATTTGGAATAGGTCATATTGCAGAATTGTGCGATCTTGGAAAAGACAATTGCGAGTGGTCACTTCGTTTCGTTTCAAAACATTACCATCCAGACCATAGGAAATGCGTCAGTGGGAAGCGGCTACCAAAGCACCAGCATTGTATCTCAGCACTACGAGCACTTTCCTATACTGCAGGGCCCTGTCTTCTCATTGAAGGTATAGGCGAGCATGAGTGTTGTGAATGGGAGGACGAGGATATGAAAGACTGGCCATCTCCCATCAAGAAAGACTTATATAAAGTGAAGATAGCAGAAGCGAGAAAGAACATTATGGATAGTGGCAGATTGAACATTAAGATACTAGATCAATTAATCGATGGGTGCAAAACTATCAAGGAAGAGCCGTGGCTTCCACATATGCCGGAGGGGGGCCTTGATGCGGATGGAAAATGGCTTGAAGATGAAATCGGGAAGGGAAATTATGTGGACGAAGTTTTCAGGTTGGGGAAGATGAAAGATGATGATCAGGATCAGGATTAGGATTAGTATGAGAAGACTCAGCACCGCGAAGATTATATTTATCATATGTATTGTGGATGCTCCATACTTGATAGATATTAGTACGCAAATATAGATACACTATAAGTATTCTATCGTACAGATCCATTATCATGTACCAGCACTTAAAGTTCTACATTGCTTCAGACGTTCAATTTGCCCATCAAATCGCTATATAAATGAATGGCAAATCCATACACTTCATAAATCCAAATCATCACATTCGCATAACCCTACACTGGATCTCATCTCAATATTAATCCTCACACATAGCATCCACGACAGACTAAAAACTAACCAACCCACCCTAAGGTAACTAGTAATCTACATGTCTACTCCCTCTTGTTCTTTCCCGCCTGCCTGCCTGGCTGCAGCGCCTGCATCTGCTTACCGTAAGGTTACCTACCTACCTATCTACCTGAAAGTTCAAACACAAAATTAAAGCCGCTTACCTAAATAGCTTTTCACTACCACACACCAACACCACCATCATTCTTTCCTTCAAGTTTCGCAAGAATATGAAGGTCTAGAATCTAGAATCTAGCATCGGGATTTAATTGGAATCTAGAATCTAGAACTCTGCGCTACATTTCTCAGCCGCACGCACGTACATCCTATCATGCATAAGGGTACCCTATATATGCAAATGCAGCGTAACACTAACATTAACATACGGAATGATTCTTCCCTGATTGAATCGTAAAGGGACTCGGGACTTGGAGTTGGTGCGATACTTTTGTTTTGGTTTGTATGGCTAGTAATCTTATATGCAAGATACGCATGATCCTTGATGATTCCTTGATTATGGGGGAAAATGTGAAAATGGGAGTGTGCTCAAGATCAAGAACCCGGGGAGATAGTTGGGCTTGTATGAGTGATGTGATATGATGTATGTGAATGTATGTGTGAATATGTGGCGGACAGAAACTTTATTGACCTATTATTCGTAGGGTTTTTTTTCCTTATAATGAATGATTGGTGGGTGGCGCAGATGGGGGATTGATTACCTAAATGGGTTGGTTGTGGACGGGACGGGATGGGATGGGCTGAGTGTCTTAGTTCTTGGTATCTACTTAGTAGTAGCTTTTCTGGGAAGTAAGTTCTGTGTGGTTTAGCTGGGGAATTAGCTTTTTCGGCATTTCAGTGATATTAGGCTGGAAAATGTGGAGTATCGTTGGTTTAGTTGAAAATGTTTGGGAATTATACTGTATATATATCAGGCGTGTAATGAGTTGTAGATGGTGTCAAACATGTTATTGATTATTCATTGATTTGGATTTGTAGAATATCAATCAATTTCCAATGTCCCCAACATCAATAAGAAGAGTGTGCTAATTCTCCTACTAAGTCTAGTACCCTACTTTCGGACCACCCCAAATATGGACTACCTTTTTACACCAAAAATCGTCATTTTCAGCTATTAATAACTTTACAACCAATCAATAGAATTTGATGAAATTTAAATAACAAATTCATTTTATAAAATTTTATATAGAAAAGTCTTTAATCGATAATAAAACAATAATTATTAATTATCTTTTAAAATAAATTGATCCATTTGATCAATTTGAATATTAGAATTCTAAAAAGATTTATATTTTATTTTTAGTTATTTTTATTGAAAAGTTATTTCAAGTTTTAATAGTTTTCAGATTTGTATATAAATCCTATACAAATAGAAAATCGTAATTTCAACTATTCAAATTTCAATCAATTAAATCGCGAAAAATCTGAAATTTTCAGAATTGAGCTATAATTATATAATAAATTCATGATTTAAATTTCAATCGATTCATTCATCAATTGTTGAAATATTAATAGCTGAAAATGACGATTTTTGGTGTAAAAAGGTGATCCATATTTAGGGTGATCCATAATTAGGGTACTAGACTTATGCTCTAGTTTTCATCGTAAATATCCTTCATCATCATCCATCATAATAACGCGTATCTCATAATTCATAAGTCCATCCAACTCCTAGGAGAAAATCCGCCTGATCTTGTGCTTTGTCCTACGCGATTGTATTTGTGTTTCAAACTAGTGCTTCCGGATCGCGCCTCTGTAATCTAAATATCAGCCATGAACGGATGTTGTGTGACATGAAATTGTCAGCTTTTGCAAAATGTGAAGTAGGAAGGAGATCTTCTATCCATCATCCAAAATATTGCTAGTGGCTCATACCATTTATGTTCAGCGTCAGAGAATGTATCCCTTCTTCCTGATATAGACTTGATTCGAAGGGTGATCCATGTTTCGTAGAAGTTTCGGACCGTAAGGACCATTGGACCGATAGAATTGTGGACGGACTGGCTTTCCCGGCTGTTCTTGCAACCAACAAAATATAGGTATTTTATCAGCAGGTGATATACAATCATATAGTGTTTTATGCTGTGAATTGGGTTTTGGATAATTCCGGATGCTATCTATTTTGAGAGAAAAGCCGTGGATGTGGATGTTCTCGAGGGGTTCGGCAAAGAGATTGAGGTATTCGCATTGGTCTTCGGGGTAAAGGAGTCGTTGAAATAGGGTGGAATATTTCAAGCATCCTGCCAAGTATGCGAAACAACACGTTTGGAACGACTGGGGCCTCGCTTCGAAATCGTCTGCTAGTGACTCGAATTGGGCAAATGCTTGATAGATGATCCTTAAAACTTTACATACGGGAGCCGATTCTACCGGCGAATCTCCAGAAGCACATTCTCTAAGATGATCAGCGATACTTGTGACCATTATCAAGCACTCTTTGGTAAAGAGACATATTCTTTGCAACTCCTCCTGCTCTTTGATTGGTTCCATGAAATTGGCATGCGCGCGGACTATCTCCTCCTTGGACTTCAAATCTTTGAGAAGCTCAATCACTTCGGCATTTGAACGGGGAAGATGGTCTGGATGGGGTCTATTGATGACAACATACAGAAGGCGCATAGCGCTACTTAATAAAGACATTACCTATGACTTTGGTTAGCCATCTTGCCTCCGTGAATGTCTAACGAGCTTACTTCCTGATGTGAATCTGACAGATGCAAGAGATGATCGTACAATAGATTCTTAGATGTTGATAGATAGTTTGTATCTAGACGTTTGATGTCTAATATGAGCCAGATTGAGAGTTATTCTACGCTTACTTAAATGTAAGACATGAACAGTTCACAAACGATCCATGTGTATGCTCGGTCGAAAGCGGGTGAAGAGAAAATGTCTGGCCTAGTTTTCTGGACGGATGAATCACTTCACACCATGGATCACCTTGTATCAAAACGATTCAAATTCAAAAGACGGGAACATGGCAGTGAGGCACATTCGGCGCCTTTGTTCCGGCGTACCACTGAAATTAGACGCAAAACGTTGTGAACGCTGATGATCTCTAGGATTCACTAATTCCTATATGCACCGATATTCATCATGAACCTAGCAACACATCGCGGAAGAAACATTTCAGCACCGGGGCTGACAACTAGTCTCAGAACCCTTGGTTATCTTGAGTACGCCCGGATGTTGGAATCAATCTGCCAATAACTGGCTAACCATCTTTACCAGCAATAAAAGCCACTTGGATAAGGCAGCATTCGCTCAAAGTTGCCGAAATAGGAGATATCTGATTTCAGCCAATCTAATATTGAAGGTTTTGTTTTTCCATGAGAGATCTGCGAATGTCGCGGCTGTCAAGATAAATCAAGGGGACCTCCATGGCTTTTAGTGACGGGTGCATGGTTACACGCGCTAACTATAAGAGGGAAATGTCTTAGTTCCAAAAGTCTCAATTGGAAGATGGAAAGTACGGCATTGAGATGCCACTTTGGCCTGTCTTCCGTTCATAGAGAAAGCCCTTGGTACTAAAATTTTCAATTCCAGCAATTCATGAATGATGGCTACATCAAATAATCTTGAGGCCAAGTGCATAAGTAATATGTACTCCTCTGATGTAAGATAGGTAACATATCTGAAAATCTAGCCACCGGTGAGCAGAGCAGAGCGGGGATTCGATCCTCAAAAATGCCCGTGCGGTGGGATACTCAAATTACCCCACCATCCACCAAGATTAGACACTAATATCTAAAAACCCGGTAAACACCCTTAACCCTATCTAAGATTACCTACAAAAGCAAAAATAGATTTCACGTAACGGATTCAAACCGCTGTTACTCAGGGTAACTCCCTACGTAGGTCTCGAACCTACAGCCTCAAGATTGATTCCAACGTAGATGCAGTATCCACTTAGAAGTCTTGCGCGCTACCATTGCGCCAGCAGGGAAATCTTATGATTGTGATTTGATTGCCGGCCGCAAAGTTAGGATTTATCAATATACTCTTCGTTTTGTGGAAGTAATACACGACGGGATTGGTCGGTCAATGCTGCAGTGTCATCCATTAGTTCCACAACATCTGTTCTGAGTATGGAGGATGTTCTGAATTCCGTTGGCTGCTATGTCGAATGAGCACCATAACCTAGACCTAAACACTGAAAATACTCGCCTTGAAGACATTTCTTTCCTCTAAACGGCTCTTGAGTAACGACAGTTGCCCATTACCAGGAAGATATAGTCGACATCGTTGGTAAATGTTGTTAAAGAAGTTCTGCTCATTCTCCAGAAAATTGCTATTGAGCCTGGCTAAAAAGCCACGACGCAGGCGACTTCGGGGCTTGCAAACATTTAACTTCCCTTACAAGTTGCTCTGGAGGGCGCTCTTGCTGATATAAACCATCATTAGTCATTAATAGTTTAACACGCTACCAAATCCATGATAATTAAGATCTTACATAAATACCTAAATGCCTCCAACCTCGACATACCGCACAGGAAGTTCAGCCAGCAGAGCTATCGGTGGCATTCCTACGATTGATTATGTCGATTTCTAATCTCGGTCGAGGCCAAGTAGTTTGATCATTGCTCGGGAGCCGCCTTTCAGGATATCCGATGTACATTCGGGGAAATGGCCAGAGTATAAAAGAAATAGAAGAGTCGCGGAGATAAATCTCAAGGGAAGTATATGTGTGGTTTAGATGCCAGATGAAAAGATCTTGACGCATTGGTCAAGAATGCTATGTGTTTATGACACGAAGAGTGAGGGTGAGAAATATTGCTGATGCTGTTTGCGAATTGTTATTGACTTGTATGTACATCATTTCATTCGATGCCTCTTTAAAGATATGTGATGCTTATCTTGTATACGAATTGTGTATACCGTAAGTCATGGTGAATCTTACAATGAATTCCACCTGAATGTCTGCCGCAACGTTTCACAAGCATGGACCGAGGATGAGTTTGAAGGTTGGTATTGAACGTAGAAGTCAGCCTGGTGCAACTCCTGTGGGATATACATAATTTTGTTAACAATCTTGGGTTCAAGTAAGATAGGATGATGCAGATTTCGCGATCGAAGAGAATTTGTGAATGCTAGAATAGAGAGACATAAGACATCGACAGCTATGGATTAGGTGTGGTGGTGTTATGGAGTTGCGATCAGAAATACGACAAGATTCCATTCATATTGAAACCAGGGGAAAATACCTGCCCGATACAAGAAGACGAAAGCATAGCTGCTCTGCTCGTAGAATAGTGGAAGAGTAAGTACACGTTTGGGTTACTCAGAATCGCATAGTAGTAGCACTAGTCGGTAAGGATATCAACGTGTATGTGATAACTCATGTTCATGTTCTTGTGGCAAGCCACATGCTCTATAGAAGCTCATGATGTAGATTACTTCCGCTCGATACCATTCAACGCGATGGATGTGCGGATGGTGTGATTTCTGTTATAGTCACGTGCTCATATCAGCTACTTCCTCACCGCTCACGGACCTACCGCACCTGTTGGCACATCATGGAGAAAAGTTTGGATGTTCCGTGCATGAGACGTTGCAATGATACGGAGTAATCATTCGGTTTGCTTATATGGATAATGGAGCAGCTATGGCATCACGGCTTACTTAACCTATCAGGAAGTGGGGTAGAGGGATTTATGCCCCGTCAATCAAACTCCTCGTCACAACCTCATATTGTCATACGGAGTGCGAACAACGGGATATTTTACTGCAGATAACCCACCCACCGTATATGCTATACTCAGTATACTCGTATATGTCAAGCACGTCGTTTGCTCGAAGCTCCACTCCAGCTTGTCCAGCTCATAGCTGTTACTAAATCGATGTTTAAGATGTAGCCCCATCCATTAAGCTCTTTCCTATGTGGGAGCCATCAATTCATTATACGTCAGCTTACATCTTTAATTTCTTCCTTGTTCCTGCTTATCAAATGGTCTAGCACGAATCTTTAATATGTTATCGACAATTCTTCGTGAATGCCATTACGACCTGCCTCATTAAGTATGGCGTCAGGGAGCAAAGAGCGGGGGTCTGCAGATCGTCGAAGGGTAGCTGCAGCTGTACCTGCCAAGTTATAAATCATGGACAGAGCTCTTTGGACTTTTGAATTTGATTCCATCCCTCGTTCCAATCCATCTTATTCATAACAATGGTGAGGTCGAAGATCTCGGGCTTTGTTGCCCTCGTCGCTCTGACGCTTCAAGCAAGTGCCATTGTCGTGCCACGCCATTTGGAGGTCCATGAAAAGCGAGAAAGCTTACACCCGAGATGGACGAAAAGAGACCGTGTCGAGTCACACAAGTTATTGCCTATGCGAATTGGCTTGACACAAAGCAACCTCGATGAAGGTCATGATCATTTAATGAGAATGTAAGTGCCAGAACCTCTATTCCCTTAAGACAGCAGAGGTTAATCGGTTCCATATAGATCTGACCCTGCGTCTCCATATTTTGGACAACACTGGACGGAGGAAGAAGTCATCGAGGCTTTCCGTCCCAGTCAAGAAACAGAAGATGAAGTTCGGAAATGGCTGATTGATTCCGGTATTCCAGCTGGACGAATTACTCACTCCGACAACAAAGGATGGTTCGCATTCTATGCGACTGCTGAAGAAGCAGAAAACTTACTGTATACCGAGTACCATGAGTATGAGGATTCAGTCACCGGTGGCGTTATGCCCTCATGCGAGGCTTATCACATTCCCAAGAATATCAGAAGACACATTGATTATATCAGTCCTGGTATCAAACTCCTTGCACCAATTGAACATTCAAAGAACAAGTTGAAGCGAAACGCCGAAGCGTTGGAGAGCGAACTCTCTAAAAGAAACACACACGGGCTCCTACGAGATGCTAGGCACAAGTACAACGGTACAAATGCTACCGATTTGAGTACTTGTGATATTGCTATCACTCCAGCTTGTATCGCTGCGCTTTACCATATTCCACCTGCGACTTTGTCTCATCCAAACAATTCCTTGGGTATCTTTGAGTCAGAGCTACAGTTCTATACACAAAACGATCTAGATTTGTTCTTCGCAAATTTCACGAAAAATATTCCAAACGGTACACATCCGATCCCAGCAAACATCGACGGTGGAATGCAATCAACCACTGATCCTTATTACGCTGGTGGTGAAGCGAATCTCGACATTCAACTTGCTTATCCAATTATTTACCCACAACAAATCACTCTCTATGATGTCGATGACTACATTGTTCAAGCAAACCAAAATGATACCTACACATTTGGATTTAACACCTTTTTGGACGCATTAGATGGAGTAAGTTTAACTTCCACCTCGAATTCCGGGAAGATCAATTAACATTTTCCAGTCATACTGCAACTTCACAGCCTACAACGAGACTGGCAATAACAAATACTTGGATCAAGCCTATCCTGACACTCTGACTGGAGGATGGCAAGGCCCCCTCATGTGTGGTACCTTCACTCCCACCAACGTGATTTCCCTATCATACGGTGGGCAAGAATCCGACCTCCCAATCGCATATCAAAAGCGACAATGCCTTGAGTACTTGAAACTAGGTCTCCAAGGAGTATCTTTCCTTTACGCCTCGGGTGATTCCGGTGTTTCCAGTAAGTTCCAAATTCGACTCGATGGATACAATTTTCCTTTTTTCCTTTTTTTCACTCCAAAACTAACACAAAACTCCAGACTATCCAGGTGACATTGACGGGCCAACCGGTTGCATTGGTCCAGATCTCAACGTCTTCAACCCTACCTGGCCTGGTACCTGCCCCTACGTAACCTCTGTCGGCGCTACAAAAGTCTACCCTGGCTATACCGTCACCGATCCCGAATCCGCTGTTTTCGATCCCGCCGGCCACCCATACTCCGTAAACTATTCGTCCGGAGGCGGTTTCAGTAACATCTATCCGATCCCCGATTATCAAGCTAAATTTGTTGCTAAATTTTTCGATAAACATAACCCACCTTATCCTTATTACAGCGCCTTGAGCAGCGACGCGAATGGTACGCAAACATTGCCTGATATTGGTGTTTTGGTCGGTAAAACCGGGGGTATTTATAACAGGATTGGAAGGGGTATTCCTGATGTATCTGCTAATGGAGATAATATCGCTGTAAGTCTTCTATATCTATTCCAATACATCGCCATCTTTCTCATCTAGTATGTAGATATACAGTGGCAACAATTTCGAACTCAGTGGAGGCACATCAGCTAGTACACCTATTTTCTCGGCGGTCATCAACCGTATCAACGAAGAGAGAATTAACATTGGGAAGAAACCAATTGGTTTCTTGAATCCATCATTATATGCTAACCCGAGCATGTTGAACGATATTGTTAATGGAACAAATCCGGGATGTAACACGGTAGGATTTTCGGCGGTTCCTGGGTGAGTTCTTTTCCTCTCTTTTCTTTTTGTGCTGTGCTGTGCTGTGCTTTGTTGTGTTATGAGATGAATATAGGATAAGAATAATATACTAACAATAATTAATAGATGGGATCCAGTAACTGGTCTTGGTACACCAAATTACCCAAAGATGTTGAAATATTATTTGGGATTGCCATAGTATGGTTCTATGAATCTTTACCTACCTAGTCATAGGATAGATTTTGGCAGGATTATGACGAGTCATTCGGATTTGATTGACGTTATGATGATGAATATTATGAATTCTTAAATAGAAACAATCATGATCTCTTATTCAAATAATAATTGCTACTAGGAACTTACCACAATGAATACTAAAAAGAAAAAATTACACAAATCCTTGAATAACGAATCTAATCTAATTTTTCTTGAATATCTTTCTGGTATTCCTAGAACCGCACCATATCCCCTCCATCTACGCCCCTTTCCTCTCTCAAAAACCTCCCCACCTCACCCCATAATTCTGACTTTCCCCTCTTCCTCTCACCACTCCACCACCACCACGACCCTTACACCCTTCAAAACCGACCTCTTTTCCCTCTCCCCCCATTCCCATCCGCATCCCCATCTTCATCCTAGGGAGTAGATAGGGCATAGATGCAACAAGGACGAGGTTATTAGGAGTTGCCGTGTTAGAGACCTCGGAAGAGAATTAAGGGAGAGATCACCATCGCCTGGTAAGTTGGTAGAAGGATACAGAACACGCGATGGTGCACCGACGAGTCGACGAGGAATTCGTCGGGGTGGTGCATCTAAGTCTACTGTTCGACTTGGGATTAAATGTCTAGATTGTGAACTGACTGCGGGTTCTGGGGATAAAGGGAGGAAATTGCGGGATTTCTAGCGGTCTTGGAGGGGTAGTTGGGGAGGCGGGGGGGTGGGGGGTCTCAGGGTCTAATTCAGGTGGAGGTGCTTGAGGAGGTACTTGTTGAGGTAGAGGGCTAACAATTGTGTGGATTAAGGCATACCCCAAGATTAGCATGAGCGAGACGGACCTTTGCTATCTCAAATAATTGCGCAGAATTTCGTCGCGTCGATGGCTCAATCAAAAGATATTCCGGAATAAGTCGATATCAACGTCCGACTACGTCCGATTAAATCTAGGATCCTTTTCTCTTCCGAGTCGATCATCGCTTCGGTTATATTCTAGCCATGGTCTCATACCTCTCACATCAGACGCGTATAATTGCTCCGGCACACGCGATTTGACGTCTCCTCTATTATGAAATGCACAATGATATCTTCCATCCTAACATCGTTGGACTTTGAGCGCTCGTCGAAAAGAATCAACCTTCAAAATGATGCTCCTCACATGCTGTCCATCCACATAATCTTGGAGATAAACATTTCGTAGATGGAGGTTGAAATGAAAAATATCCACAGCGTTGAATCCAGTTGCTCCTCTGCGGTAATGAGCCGGATTATCGGTGCCGTGATTCAGGATAAGGACACTATGCGCACGACTGTGGAAAAGCTCCTACACTTTTCTTTCACTTATCCTTGTGCCATCTCTGATTCCCTGCTTTATGAAATAATAAAGAGTGTCACTGCAATATTCGAGGGCCGTTCTCTCGACCCTTCCCACATCCTGAGCTAAAGTGTTTTTCCCCTCGTCCATGGCGGCTTTCTTGGACAATTTAACAGTATGATGACGAGCGACGGGTTGTAGCAGAGATTGCATATTGTTACAATGCTGTGACTCGTCACGTAAATTCGGTCTAGTAGGATGTGTTAACCTGGTTAGAGGGCGTTGCTTAACAACAACATGTTTTGTTCAAATTCCGTTCGCGCGCTAAGATGGTCCACTAAGCAGATGCTTGACGTTGAAAGTAACTCTATACCTCGATACATTGGGTACAATGGTCTCTGCCATATCTGATCATTTTGAAGCTAAAGTTTCTGACGTCGCAGCGACCCTAGATCATCAACCGCAACAAAATCTTGAGGTAGTTCCAATTCGCCTAGCATTCCACCATAATCGACAGGGGTGTTGCTGGTCGTAAAACTCGAGATCCTGATCCTCTAGTAAAGGCTCATTAAGATTTTTTCTGCCATGACGTTTCGATTTTATATTTGATAGACTGCTAAAAATAATATTAAGGTGACTCAATTGATGCGATAGAAATAGGAAGTTATTTTGGTTTACCAGGCTACAAAGTTATGTCTAGAATTTGGTAAATAAAAAAATATTTCGATGAAAAAGTGAAGGAATTCGAGAACACTCTTAGTTTGCGGGTGCATCCTCGGAATGGATGATTCCATTCCTATCGGCTCAAAAGAATAATATCTACGAGCAGGAACAACTAGTTAGTCGACCTTGCAAGCAATAAAAAGTTGAATTTCCCAAGTAGCATCTTTAAAAGATGTTTGTCATATAAAAGCCTATTCTTCATTTGCTCGGTTAATGAATATTCAGTGGATTTTAGAATATGAAAGAGGACTTGACGATACGGCCAATAACAATCTGGGAGGTCGATATTAATAGCAATAACACAGAGAATTGAAATCATCAATCCAACGAGGACACGCCCTAACTTTGATTGGAATGAGACAACTTGAATCGAGAAAATAAGATGACAGGACTTGGATAACATTCATGATCCTCGACTTGACGTAATATACGTGATTCATTCATACTGATTCGTACCGTACATATTGAAAGGGTATTCTCTTGTTTCATTCCTAGGTATCAGCTCTTGCAAACTTCGGCTCTATCTAACTACTTATTGTCAAGTTATGTAGTATCAAGCAGTCAGACGAGAGGCAAAGTTTTCGAATATATCGTTCCTCCGAACTTTGTCTTCAGTGGCTAGCATGTTTGCTGATCATGATTCAGTGTTTGTGGCCAGGTTGGAAGAGTCTGGCATATTTTGAGGCATTGTCGCATCAAGCACAACACTCGATTTTCCATCGCCGGCCGAGGAATGTAAGCCCGCAAGCGCTGGCTCAGTTGTGGCATCTTTTTTCGTAATAATCGTTGTCGGTCGAACAATGGTTGTCGCTTCGTTCAATGCTATTCCATTCGTTATATCTGAAAGGAGTGAGTTCTAACAGGTATTTAGTTAGTACTGTTGGTCCAAAACCTTATGGACCCCAAAGTAGAAGTATAGCTGAGAGCGTTCTTACCTTATCAGCAGTAAATTCCGTGGGCGCACGCGTAGGCATAACTTCAGGAGGCGGAGGTGAGGATGTTGGATTTATGGTCGGGTTTTTCTGAAGGTCGGCAATTACCTTGTGGGTATGGTTGTCGGACAACTTTAATGCTTCATCAATTTCAGTCGTCAGCTTTTCCATGTCTACTTCATGGCGTTCGTCTCTTGACATGTTGAGCCTAGCTTCTGCGGCCTCCTCGGCTTCTTTTTGCCTTGTATTTCCTCCAACTGAGATCCATAATTCTTCCAATTCTTCTCGCCATCCCAAGGCATCGGCTAGTTTCCTGACACCAGTGTCACAATCACCAAGAACAACTACATCATCCAACCTGCTCCCAAAATCGCCTACAGAAATCATGTTGAACAATAGTCTTGGAACATTATCAGGGGGAAGGCTTGGCAGCATAGCAAAGGGCTGGACACTTAAGCTGGTACCCATCACAATGACTAAATCAGCTGTCCCGGGAATCATTTTATGGCTGTGAAAGGCTTCTGGAAGCTGTTCACCAAAGAAGACAATATCCGGTTTAACTAGACCACCACATTGTGGGACCAAACAAGTCGCTGGGTCTAGTTCCTCTATGGCTTTCCTCATCATGTCATCGGGATATTCGGTCTTGCAATCAATGCACCTTTGGGTTGCAAAACTTCCATGGGCTTCAATGACCTTTTCCGAAGAAACCCCCGCTCGACGTTCCAAACAATCGATATTTTGAGTAAAGAGCATTCTAAGCAATCCTTTCTTTTCAATCAACGCGACGAAAGCATGTGATATTGTAGGGTAGAATTTGCCGGGATAGAGTTCTCTTGCCAGAACATAAAAAGGGGCCGGATTTTCGCGGAAGAAGTCGATATCAAAAACAGCTTCCGCATAAGGAAGGTCAAGTTCGGCTAGATTTGCGTATATGCCGGTCTCTGGTGAACGGAAGTCTGGTATACCTGCACTTGTGGATATGCCTGCTCCGGTCAAAACAACGATGTTCTTTGCTTGGCCATTTTTGATAAACTCAGCAATTCCTTCGATGGAACGGACTGGAAGCGTATGTGGAGGATCATCAGGATTGATTTGCGGATGAGATGCTTCCTGGCCCATCTTGGTGGTACTTCGTTCCGGTATCACACTTAAGTTTGCCTGGATGGCAAGGCCGATGATCTCGATTGTGGTTTTGTGGTGATATACTCTGGTTGCCTTATCGAAATATTTAGATCAATCGTAAACGTGAAGGGAAAATTTCGGATGAAGATTAAAGAGCAGCTCAAGATGTTGCGTTGGCTCAACGGCTTTATAAGGGACACCAGTGGGGATAGATATATAAGCAGTAGGCAACTGCGATGAATGATGGCGAAACTGGAAACACCAAAATTGTTCCAGCAGTGACGAAATTGTAAAATTCGTGCAGCGATGGGCGCATCCAATGAAATAATTCTGAAGGAAAGCATGGTGCACCGGTGGCATCCATCAATACGATTGTCACGTGAATAAGAAAAGTGACAATGTGATAAGAGTGATAAGAATATCGTGCTTGAAGAATGATCATGAAGAGAGATCCATTTTGACCATTCATTGAAGGATATTGTCGGGGCTTACCCTAATAAGAACAAGTTTATATGGAATCAGAGCTCTTGTTTTGTAGATACTTAGTTATAATTGTATCATTTTTAAACCCTTTTTCCATGAATTGATAGAGTTCTAGCGCATTTGACCCTCGCAAGACTTACAAACTCAAACACTCTCGCATTTCGACCAATCAGAGCTCTCATCAAAACTTATTAGTCATTTCTATTTCTAATCCTCACTGCAGTTAGTTCTTTCCCCCTTGGATAGGCAACTGAATTCTTTCACATCTTTGACCACCAGCCACAATGCATTTGACTTCGTTGTACATTACGCAGTATATTCTCCAAGTGATTCAGATTTAATTACGTACATCCATCGAATTTCAGCTAGATCTTCTTGTACTTCTCGAAGCCGAGTTGCTTCTAGAGTATACGTATCACCAATGTACACCAAGACTCAGCCACCCAACCCTACTTTTTTGAGAACGATGAGGCTACAGAGGCGTCAATCTCATTTCTGACAACGGATGACGGGTGACTCCGTGAATTCAATTCCCTTAAGACACCTGGGCAAAGATTACATTCTTGGCCGATAAGCTTATTTACCTTAAGAACGTCAACTCTGCTCTCGTTCTTATGTTGTATAATACAGGAGACCTTTTGATGCATATTCATTTGTGCAGGGGATACATACTATTACTGCTGCTGCTGCTGCTGCTGCTACTACTACATCATTGACTTGATTTCAAGTCGATGAATTACCTCCTTCGAGAGTAGAGGAAAGGTCATGCCGGTGATTCCTTTGGCTTCGGTGAACAATACAATAGCCAATAACATCGTCACAAACGCTACAAGTGATGTTTTGCAAGTCGTGTGCGCATGGCCTGTGTCTGGTCAATATGGGCCAGGTTCACGTGTCTTGTAAGCCTATCCATTTCCTCACAGCTTTTCCTATATGGATCCACTCCCCTATCCGCGGATGCTGCAAAATTAGCGGTAGTTTCTGACATATGTAATTTCTTGTCTTTATAGATACTATGTTCTCGTAGCAGCCTGCGTCTTCCTTCGAAAACAAAAATGGCTGAAAGAAGCTTGTTTGGCAGCCGCACTTCTTTTCCCCGCTGTGGCCGCAATTCATGGCATCGTCCTCGCAGCTGTACATGTGGACGGTAAGTTAGCTCAAGAGGATGGTTTATTATCCCAATTTTTGTGACACCTCAAAATTTAGGTGCTGTCGATATGGATATTTACGGGGCTTTCCAGCTATGTTCGATAGGTATATTGGCTGCGCCGATAACTGTAAAGTTATCTCGAACATACTTTTTCGAAACCCCCGGTCGAAATACCATATTCTTATGGACTGGTTTAATATTTGCTGGTAAGTATCGGTCTTACTATTGTTGTTGAGGCACCGCTGATGTTTAATTTCTTCAAGGTCTATTAAGCTTGACTGTGGAGTTCACCAGGATAAGCACAAGTCCTTGCACTACTGATAGTAGCGGACACCCGGCCCATTTCACTCTAGGCAACTTCACCTACGATACGACATGTAGCCTTACTTGTGATGTTATTTCTGGCCCCTTTTCTCCGATGCGACGCGGATCAGCCAATAATATCTACGTTATTCCCGCACCAGACAAGCTCACTTTTGATACTATTACGCTTCTCTCGGCCGCTTGCTGCATCCCAGCTATACTTTCACTTGTGTCTATGTGGGACAAGATTCGTGAGACGAATTGGAACAATCGTTTTCGTCGGAAAGAAGAGCCAATCGATGCGCCGATTGAAGGCACTAACAATGCCACCGTTGGACAAATGAAAAAGGTAAACGGTTTGGTTAGGTTCTTCCTAAGCGCTATAGAAGTTCCTGTATTCGTAGGCGCAGTTCTAGCTATTCTCATCCTCGGTGAGAGAAACTTTTTCAGCCGCCAAGTTGCATATCAAACTGAACCCATTGCAACTATCGGTATGTATTTAGTATTATAAGAAGATTGTTCATTGCTAATATTACTTTTTCTTGTTCGTAGGTCAATGGGCACCCATTGTTGGAACTGCGCTTGCTGTTTTCGGCTCCTTGTACCGTCTCTTCGCAGAAAATATGGAAGCCGACGATGAGAATGTAATTTCAAATGCTCCAAAGCATCATGACTTCCCGAAGCGAGGAATTGGCCTCGTAATAGCCCCAGGATCACCAACATCTACTGCTCTAGGAGGTGGCATTGAAATGATGCATCAAAGTGTGTCAGATAGCAGTGCAAGAACTTCTCATGAAATAGAGCATCACGAAATAGCACCGACTACGAGTAGCCGACCTTCAATTGCGCTGGCCAAATCTCCATCAGATGTAGGAAACAGACGAAAAGTGGCCAATATTCTAACTGCAATCGGCAACTATATTGGTACTGCGGCAGAGTTTCGTCTAGATGATTCCGATTTTAAACATGGAAAAGCAGTTGACTTTCCAGAAATTCCTGGAGAAGATCAGCGAAATTCAAAGTTGTCACATATCAGAGAAGCGTACAATCATACGCGGGATGCCGATGGAAATATCACACCTGTGCTTCGTCCTTCCCGGGCACCGAGCATCAACGGGAGTATTATCTCAGGACTTGATATCGAGGCTAGCACGGGGACAGGCGAACCCGCGTCACCTCGGTCGCCTGCATTACAATTTTCCACTTCCCCCGCAAATGGTGATTGTCCAAGACCTCGCCGGGATACCCTTGAAGTTCCTCCGCAGGTCCATCACACTCTTACACGTTACGATACATCCAGATCTGAGAGCCAGGTTTCTCCAGTAATTGTAGTCTCATGTGAAAATACAGATGTGGTTTCTCTGGTACATACACCCACTCCTCCAAAACCTCCCGCACCACCTTGATCTTCAACTAGAGAAAAAAAAATCACAGACACAATTTCACGCATTCCCAAGCAAGTCTCCCCTTGCTGCTTATGACTTCAAAAAATCCACATCGCAAGATCATAGCATATGGTTCACGTTCGTCAGATACGGGGCTTCACGGAGAGTGGGCTGTGTAGAATTTCTCCGCTCTTCAACTACTTCTGACACGTTTCTAATGAAAGAAATGATGTGCAAAGTGATAGAAAAATCATCCAAGCATAATCACACGAATGACAACTGCTGGAACCAAGCCACTATCTAGCAACGACGAAAGGATGTTTGGAGTGAATATACTCGGTGTAGGAGAAAGAAACTAAGATCTTACAATTCCGAATGACTGAAGGAGAAATCCTGGGCAGTAGCGATTCCTAGGAACTTTCACCTAGCGAGGCAGTTTCGATAACAAAATTACTTAAATACTAGGTACCTAGTTGAGGATTGAAATCTCAGTCACTCTAGAAGTTTGGTGAAGGTTATAATGCTTTGGTTCGTTATCAATACACGTATATCTTTGATTTGCGGCAAATTGCTTTTTTCTGATATTAGAATTAGAATATTTAGAAAGAATTGAAATTCAATCAGCTCGAAACCTTTAATTTGCAATTTCTTTCCCATGGGATTTGCTCTCTGAAGCCACAAGTGTGAATACGGATCGATCCTGTGATACCGCGATGTCCTAGTAAGAATATCCTCCCACTGACTTAGTTTACTAAACGTCCAGATTTTTTCAATTCGAGATATATATATAAAATCTTAACCTTACACCTTCCAACTTGTATATTGTTATCTTGATTCAATAAGTGTTATTTATTAACCATATAAAATAATCAATATTCTATTTATATTAATCCGCGTAACAAGTTCCAAGATAGTGGTAAGTAGAATTAGAAGTAGTAAAAATATTATACCATAATTACCTACATGCATAAAGCTCCCCATATCCGAATTACAAAGAACGTCTTTAATCGATATAGAAATAAAGAACTAGCAACTTCTATTTTCTGGGGTTATTATTGCGTTCAGTGCTGGCTTGTATTGGAGGATGGTGGGATGTGATGGAGCTGTGAAGGGAAGTACTAGTTTTGAAGAAAAGATATATATGTAAATAGTCAAGCTGTGTTCCGAGATATATATGCACATACCAACTTGCGCGAGGAATACATAGTGATCTTATATTGGGTTAGTGATCAAGAGATTATACCTACATGAAAAATGAAATCGGTAGCTCCACAACTAATTTGTGACGCGTCGTTTCGATGATTCCGTTTCGATTTCCGCGGCGTTTCTCCTCTTTTTTGTAGAGGGAGAAAAGCTTGCGTTTTATCTATCTTCTATCTACTATTAGTCTTGCTTTAATCGGGAAGGGATATTAGTTCGGAAGAGTTTTACTCAGAGTCTTAGGTAGGTCGGATTATTTGATTGATTGATCTATTATTACCATTAAAAATATCCGCTATAAACTCAAGAAGCTGAGAGATAGCATAGAAGTTATTTTTTAACCGTCGAGTGTTTCCGAGCACTGTTTCTTCGAGAAAGCAAGTAGATGTTTCCCAATTCCTCCATGTTGCTACATAAGTTTCCCCGCATCGCTAGATATCTTGGCGTCAGATACTCAACGCATTCAAATTCTAGTCGAAGTGGTGTATTATTTGTGTTTTTCGTACTTTTATCTTGGATTTTATTTTTGGGGAATGTAAACGTATGTGTTACATGTTAATCTTGGTTTGGATCTTCTGATATCTGTTTTTGTGGTTAAATACCTGTGTAAATATTTTACGTTGTTTTACTTGAACAGCGTCATATTAGCAATGAATTCTTTCTTAAAGACTTGGAATTTGCAGATTTGGTTTCTGTTTTGCGTGGAGAATTTGCATGAGAAAGTTTAATATTTCAGATGTATGCATGTTATGTTTTCTAAACGAGATATTGTGTAAAAGAAACTTTTGATTTGTAGGTTACTTGGGAACTAGTTTAGTGGGGCTCAAAAAGGGTAGTTCGCGAAGTTAGTTTGGAAATCTATCGAGGTGGAAGGCAATTATCTGACCTTCCTTACTAGTGTAGGGTTGGTTCGTGTAGGTTAGACAGATGATAGCGATGATGAGATGATGGCAATGGTGTAAAAATATTAAACGATATTGTTCCTGGGATTAAGGCCATAGATGTCTAGATGATTGTGGAGATTGCCGTCGGAAAGGAAATGTACCGACAATAAGATGTGAAAAGATAAAGGAAGGAAAATGGGATAGTTCTTGGAGGAGTAAGACTGAAAGGAGGAGGATGAGGATACTAAAAAAGTTCGGGTGTTCACTGTAGAGAGTGGCAGTTGGGAGCGAGGAGTAATAGTGTGAGGTCCTTTATGTATCCTAGTATTCGAGTAGAAGTCTGGTTAGAGAGGTGACCGACGTGGTCTAATGGCAGTCTGAGTTCGATTGGTGGTTCGCCTTTCATTGGATTGTGTGGAAAATGAATCGAGATTTTGGCGTTTTAGAGGTCCGAAGGATAAAACTTGAAGGAGCATCAGATTACTAAAAAGGAACCTATCATTGTATTTTAGATATGAGTTCAAGAATAATAGCACTTATATTGTAAAAGTGGTAGGTTGAGATGTGTGTATCCTGATAGTATTTTGTGAGGGGGAAATGGGAAAGAAAGTTGATCAGATTATATTGTAATATATCATCTATAAAGAAAATGGAGTTCATAATAGATTTGGGTTAAAGTTGTATAGATTCAACATGTATATATAAAGAAGATTAATTATTGTAAAAAGAAAAAGTAGAAGCTTCTTTTTTATATCTCATTGTAAAAGGTTCTCTTACAGGGGATAGATGTAAACACGTAGCTAGAGGGCTCACTAGGCGTTAACTATATAATACCTATATGTAAGATTACGAACAAGAGTAAAATAGATATTGCTGTTATTTTTTAAATAATAAAAGTATCTAATGCTTCCACGCGCGAAGCTATAGTCTCTTTTTGTATGATACGATGAATTAGTACCCGTCTACTCCTCATACCCAGAAAGAAGCTCTCAACCCCTTCCCTTAGTTGTAAAGCTTAAGCTCGAATGAATTTATATGAATACACATTCAATCTGTTGAAATAAACGCTCCTCAACCCCTTGACTTCTGACCTCGTCGCGCAGATGCACTGCGCGCATCGGGGATGTTTGGAACCATCTGTGTTTGAATTGCATGCCAAGGAAGAAGTAAATATATAGAGCAACACCACTTGTAGCCGCCACCTCTCTCGCTCGACTTTGACGTTCAGATCAGAGCTAGATTTGTAATCCCTAGCCTCATGCAGATTTCTAGAGTATGAGCTCCGATGAACTAAATATGAGAATATGCAACCCTTGCGCTTAGAAAAAGTATTCCATATAGGTCGCAGACTTCGAAACGTTCATGTATGCCTGTTCCATAAAGTTCTTCATTCTATTGACTGCAGTCGACATTCACCTCATTTCATTCTGATCTTTGATATCATTCAGTCGCTGTCGTTAATGATGAGGATGGATGTATAGAGATCATTCGTCGTCAACCCCTCACGTATTGATACCCTGCGATGCATCTTATGATTTACCTCGTACTATTATACGAAGAATGTCAGGTACTATTGATTCTCAAGTCGTATGTTGGGCTGGCTGTTGTGGGTTGATAGTATCAAGGTGGCCTCGGGGGAAACGCCAGTCCCAAATCACCAAGCTTTCGTTGAGAAGTTGTCTAATGTCGACATCGTGCCATATTATGGGTGCGAGTCTTTGTGCCATCAGCGTTGTCGTGTAATTGGATGTATTAGTTTGTTTAGCTCCAGCATATCGAGTCGTCTCGTAAAAGCCCTAGTGTCTGAACGATGAAAAATGTTGATGAAATCATTACTTAATTTTGCATTACACCTAAATGTACTTTTACTCAAACTAAAAATGCCTGAGTAGCAGACTCCGATTTGAGTGTACACAGAAAGTCCGTAGATTGTTCATCGAAATGACTGAAGTATAATGGGAGTTTAAGTTGAACGTAAGAAGAAAAAACCTGAGAGGATTTGCAGAGCGATGAGCTTTTAGCAGACTCGAAACGAATGCACGCAAGTCACCGCGAATTAAAGCTGACTGAATAAAGACAAAGAAGTGGCACACAATGATCTACAGCAAATGTTTGGTAATATTAGAAGCCCGCATTGACTCTCTCCCTTGGATACATCGCTTCGCAGAAAGACGACGGGCGAGCCATTTTATGGATTCACAACTCCACAATTGTTCGTGCGACTGGTGGCTCTTTTGAACTTGTTACATGGCAGAACTTTAAGAAATATGTAATATCGGAATAAATATCAATCAATGAAGTCGCCACAAGTGTAATGACGATCGAGACAATGTTTCGAAGCCGTTGTCTTACATTATCAAACTTACCTTCAACTCACCATGTCTAGAACTTCGCTGTTGTGTCCTCCGAAGCTTTTTCCTCAATGAAGGATGAGATATTACTCGAGGAAAATTAGCCGCACAAAAAAAAAGGAGATGCAATTTGTGCCATGAAACTGCATGGCGCTGTGGATAGGCTTGAGACCTCTCCAACAGGTGAACTTCTATTGAAGCAGTGACGTTTCCGTACATTCACAACTCGGCATCATTGAAGAAGTCCATGATCCAGTATTTTAATCCACTTTTGCTTTCCAGCCGTCATCTTGCTTCCGGGTTCATCATCCGTTAGGGTTGCAACAGGGCTTGCCGTTGAAGCTGGATCCTTCACCCAATACTCCTACACCATCAGATGACATCGAAAAGAATAGAAGATGGTAGCAGAGTGAGAGGAGCCGCGTTGAGAATGTCGCTATGTAGCAAATCATTGCTGGTTGAGTCTTTTTCACCTCGTCAACTTGTTTCCGGGACAGGCCGAACAACGCTGTCGCCCCAATTTTGAATCTATATATAGTGTATGAGAAGATTGGCGATTGTAACCGCAGTCCTGTGACGGCAAGCTAGGTTATTGTGACTTCGAGACTGGTCGCAATACGTTGAAAACTCTTGTCGAACTATTCAGGAGAGAAGTAGCTGGTGACAGGTGGGCGTGACTGAATCTCGTAATCCTTGACCTCGCATTCAGGCAGCAGTTTAAGTATTTTAATCTAGCCTTATATATCCCTTCACCAATGAGATCCCCATTGTTATTGGAACTTTTTAGGTCGAATGTTGAGGTTTGTATAATCTCCAGAGATAAGTGCTCATTGGCTTACTTTGAACATCACGACGTGCCGGTGTGAGATCGGATAAACATTCTTAGATAGATTGAAGCATTCCAGGACTAGAATCCTTGTACTTCAACACTCAATACTTACTTTACCCATGGCTATAACTTCTGTCAATATGTGTTTGTGGGACTGTCGCGTAAGAAGAGACCGAAGAAAGGTAAGTTGACGGAAGGGGAAACTGGGGGAAGATAAAATTACCGGAAAGGAAAGGTACGAGCCTCGAAAAGCCACAGGATTTCCCTTTCTGGCTTCGAAGTCATGAAAAGATACAAAGACATTCTTGAAAGTATCAACAAAAATAAGGATGTTGGAGATCTCCAGGGGGGTCGTATAAGTCTTGTACTGAATTTAGCATCGCAAAAATCGTTTTGGGATGCGGGAGGAAGCTGCAATCGTGAAAGATCGACAACTAGACAATTTTTCTAGAATCCATTCATACCTAGCTATGATCGCAGTCTCATGGCATACAAGGATGTGGTGCTAGTAACAAGTACAGGGAGACAGAGAAGACAGGCAATATCCATTTTAGTCTGTAAGAAATTCGAAGGAAGGTCCATCTGGACCTTCTACAAATGGGCATGATCTGCCACGCCATCCTGTTTTGACAAGAGCTGAAATCCAATGAAATGAGAATCAACCCACTGCAGATTAATGCAGATTTTGTACGCCTCATAAAGGAATGAGGAATATGTTAAAATTGTGTTAGCTCAGAAATGTGAAAGAGGACTTTCTTGGAGGGAGGCTGAAATGAGTTTGAATTGTATCCTGGGGTCCTGGTTCTCCTTTTTTCTCCCAGACTTATTGTCCTTGACCATGTGGTCGGAGATTTTTTCAGTCGTTGTAGCCATTCAGATGCTGGAAAAGGCGAAAATCCCTGAAATTGTCGCTTGAAACTTCTAGATGGCGCTCTAGTCAGTAGGTTAGTAGAGCGTCAATGTAATTAATCTAGGTACTCTACCAACTAAAACTAGGTAAATCGATCATACTAGTGATATTGTAATAGTGTGTCATCATCGTGGCTTCAAAGGGCTAACTAAGTCTGCAGCATGCATGCCATGTGGGAAAACTTAGAAGTAGTATCGGCTATTTCGACATTTTGTCCTCGTATGGGTATCTAACATCCAACCACCGACACCAAGATACCATCATTACCAAATATATCGATTATATACATTAATTGACATACTGGTGATCGTATATGCCGATACGATTCTGTACAGTACAGTACGATACAAGTCAGTGTGGTATGTTCTGTATGTAGTACGATTATTGATGTCGCATTTGTCTTCCCCCGTTTGCCTGATTTGAAGGGTGTTTTTACGGCTGACCGCGATGAAATTCTCCCCACAAATAGTGATCATTGACGCACGAGTAAGAAGCTGCATCTATTTACTCGACTCCCACTTTTTCATCTCAGTTTAAACTAAACCCACACAAGTCGGTCAAAGCCCCCCGTCCACCAAAACCCCACGAATGGGCGACGATCCGGTCGCCGCTTTCATTTTATATCGGAAAAGAAATCGTTCAATAATCTTGCTAAATGTGTCGCTGAACTTGGTAACTTGGTCGGATGATATCGATTGTTGCTAGCTAATACCTAGTATCATTGAGCTGAAATATAAGAAAGCCGAAGTTAGCCTTCGGAGAATGGCGGTTCGGGGGGTTTGTGATTCCGACGTTTTTAGTGACAAAAGCATGTCGACGGGCTTGGAAAAAAGTAATAGCATAACGCTTTTCTTCCTATGGGATTCATGTATCTACAAATGTGATGCGATTGAATACGATACTCAACGGTTTTGACATCTCTCCAAGACATACTTCCCGTTCAGATTGTTCCTGAAGAAAGGTACCCACGAGCAAAACACGCTTTTCATGCTTCATGCGACCCCATAGAATGGTTCAATGGCCTGTGGTGTGGTGGTCGCCGTGGCTTGTTTGTATGTGCCTGTAACACTCGGATTATCCTATAAATAAATCATTTATTGTTCTATGTGTACAACATACGATGTATGGTAATATCATGCATTCTCTCGATTGAGTAGGTCTCCAAATCATCGGCGATCAGACGAAGAGTATTGTAGCAAATTAAGCAATATTCAAATCCGGAAACAAATGAAATGAACAGCATATGGATATTACATACACGTACGATTGTTTGCAGTCCACCTATCGCTGTAGGAAAAATACGAAGCGTACAAGTAACGTGTTAGCCGCAGGTTCTCGCAATAGGTGATGGTCTCCGGGTGTGGGAATCCGAGAGCTTGGATAAGGGATCGGACTATCAAGGAACATTGCTTAGAAGGATCTTCAGAAGTGTGCTCGCTTGTTAAGTTGTGATGCAGGTATCAATGTTAGATTGGAGGGTTCGTACAGGCTCCATAGTGATGTAAAAAGCCAATGTTTTCAAATTCTAATCATCATGATTAGTTATGTTCCATTTACCAGATAATAATTGTGCATTGTGTACATCAAAAATGAAGTGCGACATGGCTATACCGAATGCAGGCTGAATGATGTACAGTACAGGTGTAATGCATGAATTTGAACCAAGAAAAAGGAAAATCCCACGTGTAAAGGTGTGTTTTCACTAGAAAGACCACGGCTGTACGACCACATAGAAACACGACCCAACTTCATACCATGAACCCTGAGTCAAAAGGACCCAGAAAATTTAGAAGATCATGATTGCTGAGATTGATCGACAGCAACAAATGGTCAAGGCTTCGGTGTTTATGGAGAATTGGAATAAATGTCTGCTGAGGTTAGGGGTATTTACGATCCATGCAGAACCTTTTACTCCGTAATCTCTAAGAGCGCCCAGCCGCTGACACACTCGGAGACTAGAACCGGGGTTGCTTCCCTTGTAGCATTTCGTTGAAACTTAGAAAGGAAACACGGGGCCAGACAAATTGATGACGAGGAAACGAGACAAAATTTGAGATGGGGGTGCCCAAGGGCCCTTTACTCATTTGATGCCTTCTCGTGATACCCAATCTGAAGTTTCTGGATGGGGGGTTGTTGTTTTGGTATTGGATCTAGGAGAAAGTTAAAATGTTGGTTGTGCATTAAATGACGGAAAAAGACAACCCAGATATTACTTCATTTGGATCTTGGTACAACCTACATACAATAGAAGTTCAAGGGGCAGGGGGCGTTTGGTATAGTTGTGTGGAGAAGCAAATCCACCGACAGTGCGGAACTAAAATTTGCATCTGAATGGACTTCGACCATTCCTCGGATCTGGATTTCCATTAATTATTTTACAAGGAGAATCGAATGCATCTTGCAAATCATCGTCACTCGGCGTTATAGAAAGTTAAATCAAGGGGTGTGAGAAAATGCAACCATATGAGCACATCAACCGCTGTCAAATTTTCCTTCAACCAGCTAGCACATTCATCGCTTCGAGTAAAAAAAGGTATGTACTCGAGCATTCAGTCCGTTAGGGAGTTAGAACCTACATGGTTTTGTCTTAGTTTTGGTTTTACAACTTAGGCTCGTCACGCCTTTTAGAACCAACTCAATTTTATTGGTGTGGCTGCATACTAACGTTTGATAATACAATACTGTACTATCGAACAAAAAAGCCATGAGCTCGCCGATTCGCGCGAGTCGTCAGCACCGAATATGGACTATCGGGCGCACTGGTTGACAGATGTATCAGGATAATAAGCGTCCCTAACCGCCAACTGTTAGCTCTTAGATTCTTAAGTGAATTTAGCTATAGAAATGACCAATTTTGTAGTTGGCGAACCCAGGTAAAAGCTGGAAAATACCTTGTTCGTTCAATGTGCCAGCCTTTGGCATGCACAACAAACCCTTTTCATGAACCTCGAGTCCACCTCCAACGAACCAAGGAAAGCCCACTTTCTCCATTATATCAATATACACCGTACAGCCAATCCACGCATGGTAGATCTCAAAAATAATTACCGAATAAATGGGTCATCCTGCTTCGTTAGCTAAGGCCCTCGCAATTACTTCCGAGTCTTGTTGTTGCATCCCCAAAATGATCCAAATCTCATCGGAACTGACCCCCATCATGGTATGCTTCCGCACTAGATCCTCTGTTTATCCAGCCACAATGAGCACTGTCTCTCTTTGGGTCCTGACAGTTTTAGTCCTAGTGTGGTAATGTCCCATGAGTGTGCCATATGGGTTTGGCGGACCAAGATAACCACCAGCATTCAGTAGAATGTGGACTAGGTAGGACATCAGAATAGAAACGATGGCGCCAGAAGAACAAGGGTGCCAGGATACTAGGTACATAGTAAGGCATGCTAGGGCTGTAGATGGAGCTGGAGCTGACAGGCATTTCATTTTGATCCGGGTTGCCAATACCCATGGGGTGGAGCTGGTTGGTGTCATCGCATGTTTCCAGAAAGATTTGTTGATCCCTTTGTATAGGTTATGCTTCCTGAAGAAAGCTTCTCTATCTTCCTTGCCACACACCTTAAATCGTTCTCTAAGAACCACTGTCAATCAATTGTTTAGATTTGTCACATTTCTTTTCCTTTTTTCTTCTTTACATCTCTTGGTGATCCTCTTGGCCACAAACCTGCTGTTGGAGAACTGAAATCATCGTCTGTAACTTCCGATATCTCAACGTCCAACCTTAAAAGACAGGATTTCAGACTGTCCTGCTGTGGCGCGAAGTCCTCTTCCTTCATTCGTTGTCAAGGCTGTTGGACTCCCACGGGCTGCTTATCACCTCCAGAAGCATTGTTTCTCTCCGCTTGGAATTACCTGGCACAAGTCAGTCCTTTCCACCACACCACAAGCCACAGCAGATTCTCTTCGCTTTACCTATCCTCCTGCATCTTACATACTCGAGGATTAATAATTATGGGCTCGTGAAGTCCCTGAACTGATGCGCGACTGGGTTGAATGCATTTCTTGCCGCTCCACTGTCTCTCTACCACTCTTCGACGCCAATAAAAAGTACCGCAGCCTGCTTAACTCGAGCTCATCAGACACAGTTCCACCATCAGCTCGCTTCTTTTAATGCATCGGATCCAATCCAGCTTTGAAGTATCTTACAACTTAATTTGAAAAGCATCAAGTAGTGAATGTTTGTATGCTTGTTATTGTTTATCCGATCTGCAGAAATATCAGTTTTACTTCTTGGTATCAACCATCGAAAGTCATTTTAGCTTTAGCGACAAAGTTCTTTTTTTTTTCTTCAAGAGAGATAATTCACTGGAATTCGACAATATACGCGAAAATAGCCTCAATTGATGGCAGTCTCTGTTCAAGGCCAATTCAGTTCCAAGTCCAGTCTCTGGAACATGGCCGGTCTACCAAACCACAACTACTCGGGAGGAATTCCGAACCATATATCCTCAATAGCCTACCCATATCCTACTATGAATCCAGGTGTCGATCAAAACATGATGCCTAACTACGATCATCATATGGGAGCAATTCGATCCCACTCTCCTTTACATGGGCAAGGGCAATCTCCGTCCAACGGAGAACTCGAGATTCCATCTTTGTCAAAGTCATCTAAAGAATCTAAAGCGAAACGATCAATGTCGACTCCAAACATCAGAACTTCTACTAATACTGATGCGGCTGCCTTAGCTTTGGCTAATGACAAGAGAAGAAACAAGTTGGGTTATCATAGAACATCGGTAGCTTGTGGTAAGCAGTGTTCTCGTCCTTCAAAGACAGATGCGATTACGTTCATGACATAACAAAATTGATGAATATACTAACTTATCACTCTTAGGTCACTGTCGCCGTCGCAAGATCAGATGTATACCAGCTCCAGCAGATGCCCAGAATCGGTGCTCAAATTGCATTAGATTGAAAAAGGAATGCAACTTCTACCCGGTTGACCAGCAGCCTCAGCCAGAAACGAAGCGCCGAGGTTCCAAAGCCCAAAGCGGAACTGGAGGGACCTCTCAATCGTCTTCACCATCTATTCCATCTGGCCAACTACCGGATATGCAGCCTAATCTTCCGTACCATCTAAGCATGCCGTCAATCCAGAATTTAGGAGGGGCGCAGGTCAAAACGGAAAGGACCGCGAGCTTTTCACCTGAAAACAAAGGTATGTAGTAGCCTTCCCATGGAGTTTTCCACTGACAATAGTGGCAGCTACATCACGAAACTTTGACTACAATAGTGGGCACACCCCGTGGATGGGACCCGAAATATCTCCAGGTGCCAAAACGCCAGCAGATATGTCTGGACATTACTGGCCCGCCAACACTCAGGAATCTCCAATGACCCCGGGTTTCTCACCTTACATTGCCCCAAACATGCATATTGCGACATCGCAAAACTGGCAAAGCAGAGGCCATCATGGTCTTTCCGAAACCAACTCAAGAGATCCGGAATGGCCAGCACCTCAGCGATCTGTTTCGTATAGCAATTTAGAAGGGATGCAAGCCACCGGTCAACACTCTGCTTACGGCCTTCCACACCCATCGGATTCTTATGCCTCTGCAAGGACCCGTGCTCCCAATGGCGCAATGTACCCACCTAATATAACAACCACGCATCCACGCTCAGCTGCTGAGATTTCCTCCGCATCAACAGTCGGAACAGCCTATACACATTCCACAACTCCCATGTCCGCTGGGCCTTACACAAGTTGGAGTCAATCATACACTAGTGGTTATGCGAAAGTCTCACCTGGCGTCGATACATATGCTTCATGGAACGGTGCTCCCGGAGAGGGGCGCATTGTAGAAGAAGAAGAGAGTACAGGAGGGTATAGTGGGTATGGCAACTCCGGAGGCGGGGCCTATTATGCTGGCCAACCACATGCAGCAGGTCGGTAGTGGAACAAGAATACATTTATATCGAAAGCAGCACATCACGGATCACGGTTACGTTTCTGGACTATTGGCGCATGGGGATTTCGTTATTCTTTCGGCATATATCGACAACTCGATATATTGAATTTTGCGATTGGAGCAGAGTGAGAGCGGGGAAATAGCGAAGGCCGATAAGGACTTTTCGCCCACGTACGAGTGTAAATGTTATCTCACGGAAGACGCACATCAACAAAATGGAAAGCGCCTTTTTGTATATAATGGACACCCGAAGACAGAGAGTTTGGGAATTTCTTTGCTGGAACACTGGGCTCATCATGATGCGAAACGATATGAAATGGATTGGATCCAAGACTGGTTTTTCTATAATATTTTTTAGGGCAAAGGGGGGAAAGGTAAAGCGTTTCTGGGAGAAGGTTTATTGGAGGGACAAAGCGGGATGGATGCATCTAGGAAGGTAATCTCATGATGAGCGGGGGAGTTTTCCACGGATACCTAGACAAAACGAACAGAAAGGAAAAAACATTATCAAAAAGGCAGGGAACAGGTAGACTGATTGCTTCATCTCTGCTCATTTTGGATGCGTGTACCGCAGATATATAGCGGGAGTTAGTATACCACTGCTTCTTAACAGTTAAAACAAACGAAAAGATTCAAAAAACGACTTATTTCTAAACTTGTCGTCTTACTATATATGTGAAGTTCTCCAGGGCTGTTGTTTAGGTGACTGTAACCTTACCGCCTTTATTCTGCCACCAATCAAATATGATAATTCTGCCCCAACCTAACTTAAGGTTGCCATCAAGTCTCCGTATAATAGATGTCGTGCTCTAAACTCCTCATCATTCGCTCTGAGGTTCTCCCATAAACATATTGATCAACGTAACACGGACAAAGCCTCCACCAAAGACCCCGGTAAGCAATAAATATATTACTTACGGTATGTCTACTCACAAACTCGGCCGGTTTGTTGGCATGTTCGAGGTATTTCTCCAATCTCATCTACTTCTACCGGTGCTACAGTATTTCCTTACTCCGTACAACTTCTATCCGCATGATGAATTCCCTACTGAACGTTCTGGAGCCCCATCCAGAAGATAGATTACATTTACGCTTACATAGAGCGCGATCCGTCGTTTTAACGGCGCAAGAGTTTGTTCCCTTTTATTCTAGCTAGCCTTGAAACGCAGAAGAAGAAAAGCGGAGAGCCGTATGTGTATGTACTCTGGCTGACATGTTCTGGGAACATACAGACTTGTGGAAATTCGAGCCGCCCAGAGAACCTTCGAGGGAGCATATATACGGACCGCTTTGGGACAATTTAGTTTCGCTTTGGTGGTATTAAAGATCTTTACGGCAGAATTCTACAGTATTGGGGCATTATTTGCGACATACGGAGCCGGTGTTTTAATGGTCAGCTTGTATAGGAGGTATGAAGGCAACAGGCAATTCTTCAGCGAAATTGATGGAGATGGCATGGGAAGGAAGAAATTTAGGACCAGTGGGAATGCCGTGGTTGTTTTGACGACGCTGAGTCTTGTGGCTTATGTTTTACTGATTGGATTGACTATAAGACTCGAGACCTAATATTCCCTGGATGAGCTGACTACATGAGCGGGATAGCCATTGAAACATATATTTTTCACGACGCAGGGGGCATTTTGGGCCTTGCAATCGATATTTTGAGCCCTGACAGTATGACGGAGGGGAGGGCAAGAGTGTGCAGAAAGCCTATCAAAATCACGACGTCGTTTACAATCATTGTGAACAATAGAGCAGATGTGATGCGACATATTTTCTTCATTCACACTATATGTCAGTAGCGAAAGTCGCTTGTTCTGGGGAGGAATTTCTTTTTGGAGAAGGTGGTCAGCTACATCACCTCAGAATCTCAGTAATAGGCATATTGAAGGCAAACCCGCCGCGTGGCTTGTCGCGAATACGATCAGACGAACAATCAAATATTTCAGTTAATCATCGTCATTACACCATTTTCGAGGCACACAATCGTACCTAGTGGATTTGGATCTCATTCATAATCTCGAGTTAGCTTGCCTAGACCTTTCTCTTTAGGCTCAGGGACGTGCGTCAAGAATGGATTTTCAGACGATCATAGCTAGGGCATTATGCTGCAACCTCTTCCATGTAATCTCAATGCATAAAGCCTTTAAACGGTGGTAAAATCTTTGGTGCCAGTCGGAACCCATCCTTAGTCGGCTAGTAGTGGCGGGGATATCAGTCCCTAGGCTCAGCTTTTGACCGCCGAGCTAGGAGCTTTTTGAAATAAAAAACTCTCTAGGAACAGCACGAGCATCTAGCAGTTTTCCTTGCGAATTATGCAGGTGGACTGCTAGCCACATGTCCACTTCAATATCCAATTTATCGAATAACGATTGGTGTTCCTGAATCATTTTAGCTTTTAAGAAGCCCCAAGCTGAATACGATACTGCTATCCGACCGCACTAAGCATGAACTTTGAGCTCGCATCCATGATAGTGTCGGATATGATTACATACCTGGCCCGAGTCATCTTTAGGCTGTTCTAGTGTGGCATGCATTTGGGGTTTCTTCCGCCAGAGTGCTATCTTTAATCAGCCCTCTTCAACGCTCGTCTCGTATATTTCCGAATTGCTTTAGTCTCTAAAATGCTGAGAGACAAGAAATCTTAGTGAGACGCCAAAAATGGGCTTCGAACTTGTATTTGTTTCATTCTGATTGACATCTGCGGCCATGGACGAATTAGGGTAGTAGATGGACACTACCGTTTTGACGTAATCACCGCCGCTGTAATATGTCGCATAGTGTTTTTATTCTGAGGTGACAATAATTGGCAGCCATCACAATCAGAACACTGCACCTGCTTCAAAAGCACGACGGTACAACACTAAAGTCCTATGAATCTTACACAGAGTTCGCTTAGCTAATTTTATAGACATCGAGCCACATGAACATGAGACATTCCAATCACGTTGACGATTCACGACCATAAGTCGTGGTGCCAGCATGGACTGGAAGTACCAGCAGAAGAATTTTTGGACATTATCTGAATGATGCCTGGGCTTCGGCCTTCATGCAAGTTCCCATGCACATTGATCAGTTAAATCCTGGAGTGGGGTATGTAGTCGGGCTGTCTCGTCATGTTTACTGCAGTAGCAATCTCGATTTGCATGCATATCTACAGTAGATTTTCATCATGTCCCTCCCTGCCTGTGCAAGTCTTGTGCCTTCCAGGCGGCTCAAAATTAACATCAATATAGTGCTCAGTTTGGATATCATTTTACTTCGTATGTCGAGTATTCTCGTCCGTGTTAGCCTAAACGTTTCTTGCTACAATGTCTGCGGCCTACTTCTCTGCATTCTCTCGTTTCCGGCGAGGCATGTTTAGCTACTCTAGCGTTATAGACCACTAGGTCAATGATTTATTTCCATCATCATATCCCGTATTCCTCATGATTGAAACTGCAGTATTCCATTCTTCTCACTCCCTCTTAGTTGGTGGCCGGTTGAAATTACTCCCGTGGCCAACTGCAGCCTTCGCAGGCGGAATATCAATTTCTTGCATGATCGTTACACAGCAGAAGTGTCAATCGACCGTCAGGTCGACTCTACACCCTGCCTGCATACTTCATTTTGTGCCGTTGATGTTTACAATGCACCTTAAACATCCAGAATTCCCCCAAAAATATCATAGTCCCCGACTCCGTTCGCCGAAGGTATATCATGCAGGCCAAGTGCCGACAGGAGCAGTTCTTCATATAGCATGGGCTTCGGCACTCAATTTGATAGCTTTCACAACGCTTTAAACGTGTTCTTTTTTCGAATAGCTCTTCGCAGTGAAGATGCTCCTTGATATCAAAGATCGGATTTGATCATCCTTGGAGCTTCACAGAAGCATAACAGGAGGAATGAAAATTGGGTTGAGCAAGCTGAGTATGCCAAGATTCAACTCAGGTAGATGTATGACTTCGAAACTAAATGTTTTACAGTGAAAAAAATCACATCACATCAGGTGCCTAGAGCATTTACTCTCAAATCGAATTCTCAAACGGCTGGCGTCCTGGGATTCTTTCTGGGTTTCGGAACATGATGATCCTTCCAACTTTTGGAGATTCTATGACCACGGAGACTCTACAATTATTTGGAATACAAATTGGGCTCTGACGAGAGTACCATGATTTTCCCTGCTTTGATGGTCTTGTGGCAGAATCCGGCTTCCCATTGCCTATATTTGGTATGCAGACTTCCACATGGACTGTCCCGTACTTCACGAGGTCCGTTTATAGGAAGTCTTTGAGGGTGAGGTAACTAATTTTGGCTTATCCGACGGAGGTTGTAATTTTCGAGCCGGGCAAAGTCTTGGTTACTAATTACAGAGACAAAAGAGCTCTACTACCAGCCATGGAGCACGCCCAATCGTTCTCAATGCTGCCCGGTGATGTTTGACTTTGGGTCACTCGGTGGACTTGATGCCGACAATCAACGTCTCAATGCGAATTGAACCTGTGGAAATTGTCATCACAAATCTCGATCAACATGGCGAATCTCTGACCGTATCTTCCACGTCTTATTGGACACTACTCCATCGGTGTGGTATTCCCGAAGAAGAAGATAAACACATTTTAGTTCCAAATTGTCGGACATTTTGAGAGGTTTTGGAGGACGTGGCCCATAGCATTTTCGTTCCGACGATGATATCCCAATTATTGAGCTCATACCTCCACGTGATTGAAATCGCCACAAATTCGATGTAGCGACACAAAATTTCGGCAAGTTTGAACTTAATCCACTCTCAACTGCCACAACATGTTATTTTCTTTTTTAATATTCCGAGAGGCTCTTTGTATACTTTAACAATATATAAATCCGGGGACCTCATGACATGGTCGCCGACCTCGCACCAAGTGTATCAATTTTCGACCAATCAAACACTTATCAACCGCAGACTGACGCTTGTCGCAAGCGCTTGCTCCACGGCAAAGCGTTATTCAACTCGACGATACAGCGTCGCTCTGAGCCTTCCCCGCCGATAAGCGCTTATGCTTAAATCAACGATCAAACGCAGGAACGACGGCACTTTGGTACTTAGTCAATGATATCATGAACCCCGAGCCCGTCTATTCCCCACCTGTGCTCCCTTGTACTACATTATTGATTATCAATCCAACAAGGCTGAGGATTTCATCATCATGGATACGTCCCTTGGCTCTACATCCACTACGAAAGTCGGCACTGCATGCTAGCTGAGATATTTCTGAAACGTCATCAATCATCGTCAAAGGATACACGGTTCAGAGGAGTTTCTTAAGCGTTGTGCAACTGTCTGCTTAAAGAGGCGTTCTGATCCCAACTAAAGTGCTTTTCAATGTGTAATATTGACGTTTCGAAATTGTCACACATCCAATCTATATCTCGATCCTTGAGATCAATAGTCTGTTCATGGGTCTACAAGCAGAAAAAATATCTATTCAATGGACGACTAGGGTATCGGATTATGGATCGATCACGATGTTTACTAATATTTTGAAGTTACCATTGTTCACAATTGGATTGGAAATATTTCCTTCAACTATGCAGATCTTTTGCGCTCGGTTCGTTGGAAATACTCACGCGATTCACAAATAGAAGAGGTAAAATGGAATGTCACCCGTTAAAAAACCCAGATCGCCAGGTTGGAGTACGAGATCGCAGCCTGTCCAATATTGATTGAGTTGGTCCATACTACAGCTGGTACTCACAGGAAACATGTCAATTGGACAAATGGCAGCCATTGACGGGCGCCGCCTAGAAATTTCGTGGTTGCGGCTATATCCGCTAAAGGAACCGCTTTGTAATAGGCACCATCCAGGGCTTGCTGCACAGCCATTCTATGATCGGTCGACTTCCATTTTGGGACAATCAAGTTGCTATCGGTTCTATTTTCACACGGCACATCAGGGTTTTTCATCACGCCTATGGCTTATTCCATTTAGTACAGTAAGCATTTAGAGTTCTACTGAAGACAACGCCCCAGCTGCTTACAGGTTCCAAACGATGGGATTTAACAGTACGTTAGATGACTAATAGTAGCCCTACAGGTTCGCTCCAGAAGCTCAATGGGACGTTGATTGAGTCTACTCCAAACATGGCCAACATTCGCTCTTTCTGGAAATCATCTTGACTGTTCACGGATGTGCCTCCAAGTTAGGATATGTAATAACAGCTTACTTAAAGCTCTATCAGGTCACAGGCTACTATTAGCCTGAGCGCTTTTTTTTCCTTTTAACCCGTCTTGCTCCGAGTCCTTCGAACTTGTACATATAGAAATGGGCAGTTACCTTCGGTTGTTTTTAGTAACTGTCTCTATATAAACCCAAATTTTCAGAATTTCAACACTATGGCATACAACCGACAGGTCGAGGCCTTCAGGGAAGAAGAATATCCTATGATGAGAGGTAAGTTCAGACAACCGTTCCGAGCTGATAAAACTTCCAATCGCTAAATCTGGCCAGGGAAAACATATCTTGACCATGCGGGCACAAGTAAGACGTTACAACATCACTCCTGTTATCCCATTGATCCTAAGCCATGACTTTCAATACTTGGCCTTTCTCCTCGTCGGATTGCCAGATTCATCTCTTGGTCTTCGGAAACTATCTACATTACGCAATGCTAATCATGATGGGTGTAGCTATCTACGCGAAGTCTCTGATAGACAAGTTTTCCAAAGAGATGGTGGGAAATCTCTTTGGCAACCCACACTCCGCCTCAGCTCCAGCACAGCTTTCTGGGTTTGTCGTCGACTCTGTGCGTGAAAAGGCATTAAAGTTCCTTGGGGCTGATCCTGAGCATTTTGATCTCGTCTTCACCGCGAATGCTACCGCAGCGATCAAATTGGTTGCAGAAAGTTTTAGAGACTTAGCCCTAGAGAGCTCGACGTCTGGATCATTCTGGTACGGCTATCATAAAGATTCCCACACGAGTCTCGTTGGTCCGCGAGAGCATACCAATGGACAGCATCACTGCTTCACCACCGACCAAGAAGTGGAAGACTGGTTACTCGGTTACAGATCTTTACCCGGAAGAAGGGAAGATGATGAAACGCCAGGAATATTTGCATTTCCCGGACAATCAAATATGACTGGTCGTCGATTACCACTCTCCTGGAGCAAGAAATTACGGGCATCTACTCGTATTTCACACCAGAATACCTATTCCCTCTTGGATGCTGCGGGCCTCGCCACAACCGCTCAACTTGACCTTAGCGATCCAGATGCGGCCCCTGACTTTACTGTCCTTTCATTTTACAAAATATTTGGCTTTCCCGATCTGGGAGCTCTGATAGTTCGCAGAAAATCCGCGCACATCTTGACTTGGCGCAAATACTTTGGTGGCGGAACAGTTTCATCTCTGACAGTACTTCATGAAGCATCTTACCACAGAAAAGATGCCACGATTCATGATGGCTTAGAAGATGGTACATTACCGTTTCACTCAATCATTGCCCTTGGGTGTGCCATTGATGTGCACCATGATCTTTATGGGTCAATGGCGAATGTATCCAAGCACACCATGTTCCTCACTCGACGCCTCTACAAGGGCCTATCTAACATTCATCATTCTAATGGCCGGCCTGTTTGCGAAATTTACCATGACGCAACTAATACCCCTCCTTATACCGATGCAACTACCCAGGGTGCTACAGTAGCATTCAATATTCTACGCCCGGACGGTAGTTACGTGTCTTATTCGACCGTAGAACAATTGGCCAACCGGAAAGACATATACGTAAGAGCTGGAGGGCTTTGCAATCCTGGTGGCATTGCAAGTTACCTCAAGGTAGCACCCTGGCATTTCAAGCGAGCTTGGTCAGCTGGCCACCGATGTAGCGAATCTGACAACACGGAGATAATCAATGGTAAGCCTACAGGTGTGGTGCGAGCCAGTTTAGGTGCTATGTCGATCCTTGCCGATGTCGACAATTTTCTCGCCTTCATGTTGGAAACCTTTGTTGAAGACTCGGAGCAATCACTTATCATCACAGCGCAGCCGCAAAATAAATCACCACTGGCCAGGACTCAAGGATCCGCTGGTCCAGTTGTCGTAAAAGTACCCGGGAATTGGCCTATCCGAGAACTTTTTCCCATCAGCACGGAGCTGCGGCAGAGCCTGAGGGACCGGCCTCTGCGCAGATATGAATTATACGATTATGAGATTAATCGGGAGCGACCACGGACAAGTCATTCAACAGCTTATCATTCGCCAGTGCATCATCTTTCAACCGGGTCAAATGATAGCGCGATAGTGATGTCGGCAACGGAAGTGAAATATTTGGACGAGGCAAATAAAAGAGTGGGCCACGAAACTTGGGCCGAGAAATGGGAAAGAAGGCATTCGAATGAAAATGAAAAGGGAAAATCAAAAGAGTCACGGCCGACGGAAGAAAAGGGAAAGAGACCGGAAAAGACGTTATCGAAAGCCAAAAGTTTTTGGGGCTTGAATAAGGTCGTCAAGGGCAGGAGCAAGGGGTGATCACCGTGCTTGGTTGCATTGCATGCCGGGGGTCGGTTCCAAATGCTTGGAACGATCACTTTGAATATTTTGGGTGGGGTCAGGGGGTGTGCTGATGGAGCAGGCGCTTAAGAGATGGTTCTGGCTGAGGATGGATGATACGTTGATACTTTTCATCACGTTTGTATGTACAGGTTTGTGTTCATGCCAAGTTGTTATACGTCGGGTTGCTGTTGTGTGTGGCGTGCTGCGTATCCGAAGATTGCATATGCATGATCCTGCTGGCTTGATTTTAGCATATATACTCCGTACAACTCAATATCTAGGTTTTTTTTTTAAGGATTACATGTAAGCGATTGATTTCAGGGTTTTTGATCTTTTGACTATGTATCTCGTCTGTTTTGTGTGTGTGTATGTAGGTATCATAATGTAGTATCTATGTACGTACATGTAACAGGCTCATACGCGTATGCAAAACTGTTTGGGAAAGCTTGCGAAAACCAATCATTTTTTCTGGGTTGCATATCGGTTCGCATACGGAGTACCCAAGTATCTATACATACATATATACATACTCGAGTACATACATATCACTGAATACATAGGTACATATACCTCTTATTATTATATCATCATAGACACCACCAGCATCCATTCCATTTCTAGATTGACTTTTAGACTCCACTCGGTTGGATATTCATCCCATTTCATCCCATCTTATCTTTTTTTTGGTTCGGCTTTCGGTCTTATCTTTCTTGTCTTGTCTTGTCTCTACCGGGAATTTTACTACATGTGTTAAGGTTAAGGTTGTAATATAATTTTACTATTATGTACATGCATACTACCTAGGTAAGACTTACATACACGTATATACGTACGTATGTACCTACGTAGCTATGTACACGTATGTACGTAAGTACCTGTATTTGTATTTGTAGTTTGATATTTTTTGGCTTTGATGGAACCGGTCAGCGTTTAGAGAGATTGTAGTTATTTGTATATGTATGTATATATATGTATGCTGCACACGGAGTATATTTACCAGAATTTTGTTGACTACATATATCGATCTCTCTTCTATCTTATAACAATTCATATAATAAGTAAGATACTATATTCCTGAATCAAACGGGCCAGGATCGGATTTGATCTTTTTGCCGATCTTGCACACCTCTACCTCGGGATTTGTATGTTGCGAATTTTCCTTTTTTTTATTATTTTTTTGGCATATGGAAGAAGAGGATGATAATGACGGTGATGATGATGAAAGGCGAGAAAATCATGAGAAACATGCATCCGCATCCGATAATCACAAGACTGACTAAGGTTAACCAGTCGGTAGTGGCGAGAGAGTGATACGTACGGGTAATGAAATGAATGGGTGATGGACGCATGCCCAATGAAGTTATCAGATCACATCACATCGTGACATTTACTATATTCAGAAATTATTTTTATTTTCCCTTTGGCTTTCCCTTTTCTTCGGCTTTTTCTCAGCGTCACGTCACGGTTTCATTGACACTAATAAGCAGAGCAGAGCAGAGCAGTACAGGCAAAATAACCCGAAAGGTATGAACATACGATTCGTAAAAATGCCCGAGAAGGAGTGAGTAACCTTAACCTATTCCCCTCGGTTTCCCCATCCATCCATTTTACGCCATTTTAATTCTCCCCCAAGGTTATCGCCTCCATCGGCTCCGGATAATCATGAAGGGGGCTCGACAGTGCTATTCCTCAAAATAGTCTCTTGCATTCTCAGGGTATAAATCGCTCACAAATCATAATTCGTCTATCTGCGCCTCACAAGCTGCGAGATTCCCCGTCCCGTGGGCGGTATGGGGTTGTGATAACGGTTCATGTGCTTTTTGCCTTGTCTTGTCTTTCCTTTCCTTTCGTGGATATGTGGAATACGGGCCGTGTTTAAGGGTTTAGATGTAGAGAAATACGGAAATTGGAATGTAAGATAAGCTGCGGCTTCGGGGATGAATAAGTTATCGGCTGCATACAAGCAGCGCAAAGGGATTGAAGAAAGGAAGATCACGAATACGGCTGGAATAATCACGGTGTTGAGATATCAAGCCAGTGCTTTGATTGGAGCGTGTGCAGTGTGCACGCGAGGGTTCAATTTTGTGAATGGGCTAGCGATCGCTGTAAGCTTACTGTGGTATCGTGCTTTCAATATAAGTAATATTTATGGCATCCATGCGTATCCCATGCGACCTCACCGGTACACAGAGGACGGAGCCGCTACCCAATCGCTCGGGCCTGGTGATACTAGATTGGGAGTTGTGTACATGGCTTATGACACATGATGTGAGGGTATTGAGACGAATTTTCGAGTTGCATGGAGGGTGGTGTTTCAATATTCTAGATGGGGTAATAATAGGAGTATTTAGGATAGGGATGGAGATAGGGATTGGGATTGCCGAAGGACGAACAGGTTTCTGCGGAGGATTGAAGTTGGGATAATGGTGATGTAAAAGAAGAGGAGGAATGGCCAAGATGGCTAATTTGTTGAAGATGGACTCGAGTAGAAGGGAGAGGAAGTCGGATGTCGATGTGCTAGAGTAGAGAGAGGAGGGTTACGCTCGGGAAATGTTTTGGGTTCTTACCCCGCATTTTGTCACATTTTTTATCACATGGCGATCACATTTTTGTCTATGCAATTTATCTAATATGCATCATGGTGATGATCAACAGCAGGAATTATCAAGTTATGACATGTGAAGGATTTTGGCTGCATGAATGTAGAAATTCATCGTCACGGCTGTTGTGGTACTGCATTGATATCATTTAAGGTTATTGTTAGGTTAAACTTGGGTATTATGAAAACCATAAGGGTACCATGGATTTCATCATCGGCGTCTGCTAAAATCTAAATCTAGATGGAAGCGAAGCTGTCTATCAGATGATAATTCATCTGAAGAATGACTTTGAATGAAAATAATCTGCGCGAGTTTAATGTCCATGCTGAAAATAATGTCTAAAAATCGCAATGCTGTGAGCAGGAATGAGCTCTTTGAAGTAAAATCGATGAATCCCATGAAGTAAACTCCATAGAGTGAAATTCACCAACTAAACCGATCAACTAAAATCCACGCCCGTATCAAAAATCAAACCAAATTCATCCCCAAAGATATCCATCCCCTAAACCATTCATCCATCCATCCATCTATCCACAGTCCTCCCAGAAAAACAGCGCAACCCCCTAAACCCCAAACCAAGCACCATCAAACCATCATAACAGCAGCCACACCAACAAGAACCACCATAAAAGCCTTAACACTCAAGCCCATAGCTGCACTACACGAAGTATTCTGATACGGTGAAGAACCGCAATCATTCTGTCTAGTTTGGCGATATTTAGTTTTGGCACGCTTATCAAGTTCGACCAAATCGACGGGGGAATCTTGACGACCATCAAGTTCAACAAGATTAATAGTTGTAGGTACATCCTGGGTGTTTCGAGGACGCATAGAATTATATTTATATTTGAGCGATTGACGATTTCCGAGTTCGACGAAATCGACAGGGGAATCTTGATGCTTGTCGGTTAGGCTAAGTTTGGAGTGTAGGAGTTGAAGTGTAGGGCTTGGAGAATATTTTCTGGAAGTTGGATGAGGTTAATAGGATTGTCACGCTTGGAAAGTTGGATGAGGTCGATGGGAGGATCTTGGTACTTTTTCTCGGGGAGTTGGAACGGTGTGATGGATTTGTCGCGCTTTTGGGGAAGCTGAATCAGGTTTGTTGTAGTATCCAGTTCAATCAAGTCAATAGAGCTGTCACACTTCGAGCTGGATTATTAGATAGGTGGTCAGTAAATACATCCACCCAGTTAATCTCTTTAAGAATATATAAGAACAAAAAGGGAAAAGAGGAGGAAATGACAATAAAACATAAAAATAACATAAATCCAATCTTTCACATGCCCATCCTCATTCCCATTACCCAAAAACATTACAACCACATCACAAAAATAAACTTACACAAACTCCAACCCATCACCAAGCCCACTATCCTCACCAGAAAACCGAACCAAATCCGTGGAACCATCATTCTTCATCCGAGAATGAGAATGAGACTGAGAATGAGAATGAGGATGAGATTCAAAATGCTGAGGATCCTGGGAAGCACGCGTATACTCAATCAGTGCACCTATAGGAGCCGTGACTGAAGTTGGGGCCGCGATGCAGAGGGATATGGAAAGGAGGAGGGAGACTTTGAAGATATTTGGGATGTGCATTGTGAGTCTTGGGGGTTGATGCGTTGATGATTGAGATTGGTATTTGGTATAGGGTTGTATGTAATCGAGTGATTGTGTAATTGAGCGGCTGGAAGAGTAGATTTTAGGAGTTGTAGTAGTTTGTTTTTGTTGTGTTGTTGAAGGGTGGAGGTGGAAGAATTGGATTGGATTGGTTTTATTGCTTTTCGAGAGGCGGAAGAGGAAGTTATAAAGGGTATAAGATAAAGGCTTTTCGAAGTTGAGAAGTGGAGAATTTCTTGAGTTGTTTATATCACGAATACGGAAAAGGTGAGTGCTATATATTAAACAGGATAAGAGAAAAGTGAAAAGGAGAGAGGATGACAAGGTAGATATTCAGACGTATCAACTCATAAAAGTGAGAAGAGAGTTGATGCTGATAGAAGTGTATTGTCAAGACAAAGCAAAGAGGCGGTATGATTTTGTGAATCCATCAATAAGGTCAGAAAAGATCTATCTTATTATCATCTCACTTTGAGCTGTGTTGAACAAACAAGAGTAGAATTATATTAGCAGAAATTTGATGAATCCGGCATTAATGTTGACACTTCTTGTTCAGTATGCACTCATTCATAATGCGAATACTAGGTCCTAAATCATGTATTCAACTGAGATCTGGGTGTTTGTCCATGTAGAAAGTGTAGATTGATTCATCCACTCAGATATTTGAGTACGATTCACATGGAGCAGGCGACAGTGATTCCTCTCTCAATGAAAGTTAGCTACTTGAGGTTCTTGACCCTATGTAACCACCACATGGGAAGCTTCTCTCGGTTTCTTTGTATCCTCCGGAATAATCTGAAATCAGTTGAGGGCAATTCATATACAGAACATGACTAGTAGACTGCTGTAAGGTAATGATGAATTTTCTCATCAAGGTCCTTACAGCCCCCTTCAAGAGGCCTGTTGCAGGTCCACAGCTACAGCTATCTGAGCTATGAGAGTATAGATTATCAATTATACTTTGTAAAATGAACTAGCTGAATTGGATTGAAATGTAGGATGATAGCAAAAAGTGTAACTAAATACTCTGAAGAAATATCAACAGCGGTTCGGTAGTGCTGACAAGATAGTGGCGACGACGAACAGAATAAAAGTCTTGAAAGAAATAATGGAAGCCAAAGGAAGACCAGTACACCCTGATGAAGACATGAAATTGTTCGCAACTATAACAAAGAATATTGCCTTCCATTTCAAACCCGTGCTTCTCAAGAAGATGCGGAGAACTGTAAAAACAACAGCATTTATTCCAGTCGCAAGGTTTCATGCCAACCGGACATAGAAAAATATAAATGCAATCCAGGAGTATCCTTGGGTTACCATGATATATCCTAGCACAAGTCCTCCATAGGTATTTCATAGTATCAATAACCAGTATTATCATTCCATTTCATGCTGCTTCTCCATACACACTCCATCGATCAAATGGTCCAGACTAACAAACACCATACGCCATTTCAACAATCCCAAAATTCTATGCCTGTCTCATATATACCTTCGGTAGTCGCCAATGACCTATCAAGAAAGAGAGATAGCTCCTCTTCGATTGTCGCGGAAATGTAAGAAAGCTTGGAAACCACAGCCAACAATGAAAACCTATCGAACGACGTACAAATTAGCTTGAGGAAAAGAATGGAACAAAATGATAAATGAATATCGAATCCAGCATCATCGAAATATCCATCAAACATACCGCATAAACAACTACAGCACCAAAAACAGTAGCAGCAACCGCAGCCCCGTCTTCAGGATCTTCTTTTCCGCCTAAAAGTGCATGATTGTTACTCTTGAAAAGAGCACCGATGATAGAGAGAATGACGATGGCAAATACGGAGATGACAATACTGCGTAATAGTTAGGGATTGAAAGAGGCAGAACACTAGGTAGTGATTAAGGGCACGAACCAAGACCAAGCTTGCATTACTCCTACGACGGGCTTCATCTTGTTGTTGGGGGTACTCTCTGCGAACGAATAGATGCGGTTAAATGGATGCGAACTACGAGACGTTGCGATAGCGTTGTAGAATTTGATAGTTGGTGGTGGTGGTTGGTGGATGGATAGATGTTTGCAGGTTGATAGAATTAGAGCTTGTCGTCGAGAGGTCGGAAAGTCGGAGCTTAAAAATAAGTCTTGGCGTTCATCATTCGTGAAGCTGCTACAACTTTCCCAGTTCCTATTCGATGAGATTTTATTAGAGTGATTATAACTTTATATTTTCAGCAAATTGTGATTTCATAGTCACCATATTATGGTTCCTGAATGGGACTTTTATGCTACTTGTCCTTGAAAGACATCATCCTTCATGAGAATATATATCTAAATCTAGTTGCAAATTTCTGTTTGCAGGATTAAACTTCGAAACATTCGACAACTCTTTCATCTGGATTTCTCTTAATATATGTCGATAAGGATATACACATTTTATAGGACGTCATCAGATTTGATATTTTGACATTCTATACTACTTACATTACTTTGTCCTCCTTGCTTCATCATCCAGCAGCACCATTCATCTCTTCAGGTGTCATTTGCTCACAAAACATGCCTATCTTTCACACATGAATCCAACGGTCGTGGACTCTCTGTAGGTAAACATCTAATGCTATGGTACTCAATTTGACGACCAGTGACTTCTATTAGCCTTGGAATCCGGGGTATTATACCACAATGATATTCACGACAAAGGACGAAGACAATACCATCTAGACATGAGCAAATCACGCAACCTCATCTCAGGATCCACTCATGTGGTCGTCGCCAACAGGTCAGATGACCAGGCCTATGGATTGCTGGTTTATATTGCTTTCTCAGAAATTGATTGGATGAAAGTCCTGTCGCATTGTGAGTTTGTGCGCTTGTGAGCTGGTGTTGTAGATGGGATTTGCTCAACAAATTGAAACTGGATGTCCTGCGAGAAGAATCTGCCAATATGTTGTATACCGACAACGACTCGCTTGCCCCTCCCTCATTTTCTGGGGGCCATTATCGATGCGTGAACATAACCAACATTTGTTCTTATATCTAGTACAATATTACCCACCACTTATCTATGCATTAACGGTCCGATGTTTCTAGATAAATACCATCCGCAGATCCTAGCCAAGCTCTCTGTCAAAAAGTTCGAACAGGCGGAATGAACTTTTTCAAAAGCTTATGTCGCAAATTGTTTTAACGAAGAGATGCCAAGGATATGGTGGTAGACCACCCGTATCTTACAAATCGCTCAGATAGAGGGTTTGTTCGTGAAACGCTGCCTCTGTCCCGTTGTATCAAAAAATAAATGGCGGATATACTCGGCAATAGCCCTAGCCGGTATCTTTGGATTTCCCTTACCTTGAGTCGAATTTTGGTAACTTCTGGTTACATGGTGACAAGCTTGCAATACCAAAGAAGGATTCATTCGCCATTTCATCAGTCTCGGCGGTAACATATGCGGCCATCTATGAATACCTATACTCAATACTGCGCCTCTTTCATCGTTGCATATTCGCTCGCTTATTGTGGTACCGACACAGGTACAGTACGCGCAGCCAACCAATACCCCGATGATGAAAGTTTGTGAAACGAAACATGGAGATGAAAGGTACAAGGTACTTTGGTAAATTGCAGAGGGAAGTAGCGCGCGGTACTTGCAAATAAAAAGCCTTCCAATGATTGACATTCTACATTGTTGATATGTGTAGGATCATGATCAACCAACAATTCTCATCTGGATTAGAAACCACATACTGCCCAAACCATCAAAGCGTCCCCAATTGCTCGTGTTCCTGAAAAAGAGCACAGATGGATGATTGACGCAAGGTTCTAAACGCTCGGAGTTCAGGGGTTGCAGTCAAACTAAGGAAAGCTTAATCCATTAACCTTAGCAAGTTAGCGTTTACCCCAAAATCTCGATTTCTGTGGAAATCATCAGAATCCATGTCTCAAATCTTCTTTCAACTGACTTGTACGTTGTACGTAGCGTAGTACAACAACATATCAATCACAAGGTCACCATGTTATTGGATATCGCCAGCCAGAATCCCAACATCTATTTCCAATTCCATATCATTCATTGCTCAATGAAATTTATTTGCCTGTAGAAACCAACATGTTGTTGATCCTGTTCAGGCTCCTCTTCACGATTCATTTCCACTCGATATGATGGCCAACTCGATGCTCTACCAATGGTTTGTGCGGAGTCATGAAACGGCTGAACTATCAAAGCCATACCATATCTACTTTACACATAATCGACTTCTATACAAATTGTGTAAATTTGATGGTCTGATATATGATTAAATTTGGAAAAGAATAAACAAACAAACTATTTTGAGAATATCAATCCATTCGATTTTGATGCAACCGGTGGCCATTGGTGGTGATGGTAATGGTCTAAGGGTTCGTAGCGAATCGCTATGGTTAATGAAGTGAAACCAGCAGAAGCTGCCAGATCCGAGATATCTCCCGCGTCATTAGGTTAACTTCCCTCTACCGAATTTCGAAACAGCCTTATTGATTGATACGGCCTCAATAATGTCTATTTGCTCACAATATCAAAGTAAGGAACTGGTCACGGCTTTCCAATTGCAATCAAAGTGTTTGGAGTGTGTATAACCTCTATCCACTCTTTTCAACGCTTGAACCTAAAGATATCCCTTCAATTTGCTGCATAAGGGATGGCGCAGTAAATTTGCTGCAAACCATCTGCACCTGCCACCCATACAAGTTTGGTGGAACGGCACTGCTGTACCTACCTATGACAAGGCTTTCTATCCCATTATCAGGATGCTGTACAGTAAGTGAATCCTTGGGATGGTATGATCCACCATCTGTGCTTGATAAGTCTTGACTATCCCCCTCTTTAAGAACTGACTTACTTATCTATATACTCTCGTTCTTTTGAATCATTGTTTTTCATTTAAATTCAATACTATCCGCGGTAGTCGAAAGTCTTACTTCGGATTCCTACCTATCTACTATACCATTCACATCTAACGTTACTTCCGTTTCAACGTGAGTGTTTGTTTACATGCGAATATTTACACCACTTTAAATTCCGACCTTTCTTCTTCAGTTCACCTATTTCATCAAGAACTTTTCCTGGCTATCTATAAGTCTCCCATTTAATCAATTTTCTACCCACACCATCAAGATGCATTCAAAAATGATCTCGTCGGTTATTGCAACCACAATCCTCGCCTTTACTCGCGCACAAACTACAACTTTTCCCATAACCGGTACCTTGGGCAACGCAACCATCCCAGAAGACAATCCTGTTGGTCCAATCTACGTCGCTACACTTCCAGAGATGGAGTTCTTTAATCCTGATGACCCACGTGGTAACATCAAAGGCTCTGTCTCCGCAACTGCAAATCCTGATGGCATTGGTGTCCAATTCCAAGTTCAATTCTCCAATCTTCCTACAAGCGGTGGTCCATTCCGTAAGTCCTTCCATCATACACATATCCCCTTACCTGCTTTCCTCATTAACACCCACCCAGTCTACCACATCCACGCACACCCCGTCCCCTCAGACGGAAACTGCACCGGCACCCTCGGCCACCTCGATCCATTCATCCGCGGCGAAACCCCCTCTTGCAATTCCTCCCTCCCTCAAACCTGCCAAGTAGGCGATCTCTCCGGCAAATACGGTAAAATAACCGCAGACCCCTTCCAAGCATCCTACGTCGATGATTTCACATCCACACTCCCGGGTCTAGGTAGTTTCTTCGGTAATCGCTCCATAACGCTCCATTTTGGAAATACGACTCGAATCACCTGTGCCAATTTTACTTTGTTGGATGGTGTGGTGGGAGGTGGGGATGATGGTGAAGGTTCGTCGAATAGTACTCGTGATGGATCGAATGGGACGGCTACTAGTACTGGGGGCCCGTTACAGTATACTGGGATTGGAGCGGCGGAGAGGAGAGGTACTAGTGTGCAGGGTAGTTTGATGGTTGCTGTGGGTTTGGCGCTGGTGTTTGCGATTTGATGATGGATTAGTCGTGGATTAGAATATACATGTGAATGTGTATACGAAGATGCAGATGCAGATGAAAGAAAATGATAATGCGGTGGGGGTTGGGTGGGGGGGAACACGGAGTTTGGCGTTGAAAAATATCCATACCCAGCTGGAAGCCGGGGACTTATTACCTATATGGTTAGGTTACCTAATAAGCGCATTAATGAAGAGGGCTTTTTTTTAATACCTAGGGGATTATTTCCATAGGGATTTGGCAATACTAGGTACTTAGCTATCGAGCTGCATGTGTCTGTCTACATGTGCCTGCATATGCCTGCTTATAGGCACTCTGTCGTGTGTGTAACTCTTCGATTTATTTATTTATTTATTTTTTATTCATCTTTTTTATATATTGGGATAATGTACAATGAGTGTTTAATGCGTCAAGTATATTTATTATATTTCTGATGTAAGACCTTCATTCTTTCCTCTTTTTGATTGATTATTTAATTAGACTAGTAAATAATTGATTTATCATCTGTAAGATTAAAATCTGTTAAAAGGAATGACCTTACACAGGGAATAGTGGGAAGCTGATAGGGCAGAACTGAGGTAATATTGGTCTAGTATGTTAATCACTCTTCTAAGTTCTACGGAAGTGCGAAGCTCTCCTACAGAGAGCTTCTCAATCTAGTCCTAATAGGACTAGTGCCCTGTGCACGTGCTACGCAGGAACCATTCACTTTAACAAAATCCAAGTTTAAAAATGAATAAGCTAAGGAGTAGATAATATTTCTATATTGTTATATCACTGGATTAATAAATAAATAAAATTCATTTTTATTATTATTATTAAATATTAAATAAAGTATTAAATAACGTAACTTATGGTGAACCGGGTCATATGTGTTACGGCGGCTTCGGGCCTCGTATCATGTGACCACTTACGAGGTCACGTGGTTCCTTCGATCCCTTCGGTCTCTTGACCGAAGGGACGATTAGCATGAAGGTCTATATAGCTAGGAAGGATTCCCTTATTGTAGAGCTTCGTGCTCAAGATCAATCATTTAGTATACCATACTATTAGTTACGAATTGCATCATATTATTGTCATTACTTTAAGTCCCTGCTTGACGCCTAGTTATAAACCACCTCGAGAGCCTAGAGCACTTCCACGTGATCTAGACGGCAAACCTCGTAACAATGTATAATAATCTTGTACAAAATATTTCATTCGTTCTCTATATTATATACTTTTTAACTCAACTCAACTTCCATCTACATTTCATATTCCTTTCTTTTTTCTTCAATCTGATATGTTTATCTTCTATTCATTGTTAAACATTAATTTACTTCTCTTTACTTCTATAATATTATATATACTATAATACATAACATATAATAAACATTATAATAAATATATAGATAAGTAAGAAGATAGATAGATAGATATTCCCTCCCAACAAGCGTAACATGATATTACATAACATAATATAATATAACTAGATAAGTAAAAATAAATAAATAAATGTATCCTAATGATTCATCGGTTTATTCATTTATCCATTCATTCATTCATGTATTTACCGCCTTCTCTGTCGCGCGGCTGTTTCGACCATTTGTGCTGTGGGTCCTTCTTTGGATCTGTGGTGGATTGGAGGTTAGTGGTTGTTTGATTTGTATAGGTAATTGTATATTTATCTTGAAATCTTGAAATCTTGAAATCTTGAAGGGGGTTTGGTGTGGAAAAGCGGGAGTGGGATATATATCAGAGAGGAATTACAAAAGGAGAATGAGATGAAGGAGATAGAAGTAAAGCGCAAAAAAAAAAAAAAAAAGAAAAAGGGAAAAATAAACATACCGATTAGAAGGAAGCGAACTCCCATCATCCGAATCACTCAATCTCTGTCTCGGCGGTGGAGGAGGAGGCTCTATAAACTCTCCTTCTTCCCCCACATAACGAGCCAAAGGATCCGAATACGCAACTATCGAATCCGCTGGATCCATAACCGCAGTCTCCCTTCTCCACTTCGCCCACGCCGCACTCTTTCTAGGCACTCTACCGACTGGATCCGCACACATGCGATCGATAGATTCCAATGATTGGCCTTTAGTTTCATAGATGCAGAAGAAAGCAAACACGGCGGAAAGAGCACAAGTACCTCCGAAGATGTAGAAGACTTTAGCTTCCAAATTGGCATTTTCTTCGCCGACTAAATAGGGTGTTACGAAAGCGATGACGAAGTTCCAAAGCCAGTTTGAGGCGGTGCTGAGAGCGATTCCGCGACCGCGGAGTGAGAGTGGGAACATCTCCCCTGAGACGGCCCAGCCGGTGGGTCCCCAGGTGCTGGCGAAAAAGAAGATGTGTACGCAGACGAAGCTGAAGAGGACCCATTGCGCGGCTTTGTTTTCAGAAAGGACGCTGCCTACGATGGCGATGATAAACTCACATACTGCCATGCAGATGGCACCGTAGATGAGGAGGGGGCGTCGACCAAAACGCTCGATACTCCAGAAGGAAACGGGGGTTGAGAGAACGTTGACTGGGTGTGTTAGTTTAAGTATTGCGAAGATGTGTTGTGGATGGAGTAAAAGTTACTTACCGACGTTTGTGATGGTAGACAAGAGGAAAGCACCTGTTAATCCGACTTGTGCGAAATATGTGGTACCATAGTAAAAGATGAAATTAACACCGGCTAAAAACTAGTTAGTGATAATTTCGAATCACGTATAAGGTAGGAGGACATACTTAATTGTTGCATCATTTGCACGGTCGTACCGATAAAAGTTCTATGAAGATTACTTCCACAAGTGAAACCTCCCGTGAAAAGATCTCTCCATCTACCCTTTCCATTCTCCATCTCTTCACTTGTTTCGTCTAACATAACATCATACTCTCTTTCTAAATAAGGATCGAATTCTCTGCGTCCACGCATTCTCATCAAGGCATGCTTAGCTTCACCCTTTTTCCCCTTGGAGATAAACCATCTTGGGGATTCGGGAAGCATCGTGAGCAGACCAACAAACAAAATAGCCGCAAAGACAAATTGCAAACCAATAGGGATCTGGAACGAGGCATTACTCTGGATTTCTTTTGTAGACTGATTAACACCGGAGGCAATGAGTAATCCTATCGTAATACCAAATTGATACACGCTAATACAAGGACCTCGAATCTTCTTGGGGCAGATCTCGGTTTGAAATGCTACGATATTGGCGGATACGAAACCGATACCAAAACCAGCGATGGTACGACCGGCGGATAGAAGAGCGATGGATGGATGAGCTACTTGGAGAATGACACCGGAACAGTAGATCACGCATCCGATGAGGATGGTGTTACGACGACCGAATTTATCGGAGAAGTAGCCGGAAGCTAGGGCACCGAGGAAGGTACCGACGGAAAGTAAGGAAGTTATAACAGATTTGCCCCAGGTGGGATACATGTAACCCTGGAAACCCAGAGGGTCATTTGAGGGTTCCCCATAAGCCAATTTGAAATAATCCACTGTTGATAAGGAAAGATTCGATTAGTATATGTACGTTTATAACTGTTGAAAATGGCAAAAACTTACTCCCAAGACATCCGTTAATATAACCAGCATCATAGCCGAAGAGAAAACCTCCCGAGGCAGGGAAAGAACATCTGAAGATTTCCTTCCATGAGAGAGGAGGGTCATCATAAGGATGACGAGCAGGAGCAGGTTTCTGCTCTATATCTTCTGAGTTCGCCATATTGTCTGAAAAACGAATTGACAAAGCTTTGATGCAGATGGAAAGCTTTATACAAAATTGAGCGCGCTAAAATGTAACAATCACCTTGATTTTCCTGATGCTATATTTGTCCGCAGAGTGACGTGCATGAAATGCATGACATGTGTTATTGGCAGAATGAAGGATAACGCTTGAATGTAGCTAGATTTTCTCTGCTTAGAGTTTACTCAACTGTTAGGTACGAGTCCAGGCTGTATCTATCAAGGTTGATAACACTATTAGTATCCTATGAACCTACGATCACCATTGATAAGTTGGTTTCTCCTTATTGCACTAAACAAAGACCAATTCCTAGCTCCTAGGCCTAAAGAAACGGTTCGAATTCCTACTCATACACTACCAACATCATCGAAAGCATTCCTAGATTTCATCTATACTTTTCAAAGCCTCTCATTACACATTATGCACCTTTATGCCTATCAAAAGATTCGCAAATTCGAATAAGCATCACTTCTCGTCACAAAGACCTCATGCTGTCCGTCGCAAGTTATGAGGTTATCTTAAAGATACGCCACAACCGTCGGCACTTGCCAAAGCGGGGAAATTTTAGCGTTAGTAACTAAGATGATAGACTTCTGTCAACCAAGTTTACAGATAAATGATCTTCAATCTAGACCACAATAGCTGAGGTACCAAGGATTTTAGGAGAACCTTTTAAGGAAAAATTATATCTTGATCAAGCGGAGGAAAATCATATATGGACAAATGGGCAATCGTAACCGAAATTGATCTGCTATTTTGTTAACCTAGTTTACGTGAGGGATGATCAAATGGACCAGACATAGCACTTAATGCCTAACACCTAACTCATGAATCGCGTCATGGACTATATTTGATTGATCCTCAGTACGACGGTTAATACCGGCATCCAGTTGTGAAAGAAAACCCCCGCAATTAACACCAATTTCCCAGCAATGAATAGTAACCAAGAAAAGTGAAGAAAAAGAAATGAACATGGTGGTATCTATGCTATAAAAGGAAAAGTTATATGCAACTACAATACATGAAAAGATATTTTCATTGAAATGCCGAAGACTCCAAAGCCCAAAAATTCAAACAACTCCGTAAAAGCTAAGATATCATAGATGTCGGAAGACATACCAACCATCATTGGTGACCGTAATATTGCATATTCTGAGGAGAATTCCGCATGTTTGGAGGAGATTGACCATAAGAAGAAGAGCTACCTTGAGCACGGCTCATTGGTATTTGTTGGAAGTTGCTCATGGGGCTAACAGCCAAGGAATCGAAGCCAAATGTACTTTGATCCGTCATTCCTAGCATATTTGCAGTTTGGTATGCTGACACCGGAGTAGAGGTTGTGACGAAAGGTTGATTCATGGAGAATTCCATAGCGGAATGGGTTGTATGGTTAAAGTTCTGATTGAATTGCAATGGGAAAGAATTGGAGCCGATCGAACCATATGCAGATCGAGGTTGGTGGTCAACCTTATTTTGATTAAAGCTACTTTCGATATTCCCAAAAGCTGGTTGTGACTGGTCAATTTCGAAGCCCGTGTCAATGAAGGATGGTGAATGATGCATACTGCCAAGGTTGGCAGAGTCCACCGAACCAAACTGCCGTGGCTGATTCAACTGCTGAACATTGTACGAATTGGAAAAGATTGGAAATGGCTCGTTTGAGACATCTTGTGCTATTGGAGTGTGCATCATCGAGTTCTGCATGCCGTATGCCGAAGGACCTGAAGTAGAGTAAAATGCGGGTTCGTGGAAAGCGGAGCTGATTCGGGGTACCATGGGGATGTTAGGTGACATATTCTCAATAATATAAGGACTTGAGCCCTCGAATTTTGTTCCACAAATTGGAGTTATTGGGCTAAAATTTTGTTCAACTGGGCTGATGATCGTATCAGCATCAACATTCTTCTGTTTAACAAGGTGAAGAATAGGCAAACTGATATGCTCCATATGTTTCGCTAGATGAACAGTAAGTTTTTTCCACGTGGCGAAAGACTTTCCGCAGAATTTGCATGGCTCATCCTGTGGTTTCTTTGTTGTTTCGTGGTGGCATTTATCCAACATATCCCATGCTATCTCAGTATGTTTTGCCCTTTTGATAGCAGCTTTTGTCTTTTGTTTAGGCTCTGGTAACTTATGCTCACGAACTAGGTGCTGTAGGAAATTGTCCTTTCGAAAACAAGTATGTTTGCAATCATCTATTTCACAAATCCACCACTCCAACTGCCTATGTCTTTCATTCTCATGGCGAACCCAATCGGCCTTTCGTTTGAATGATTTCGGCTCCCGGCACTTTTCATAAGTACAAGTGAATGGTTGGACATCTTCATGGACATGTTTTGTCCAATCTGAAGGTTTGTTAAATTTCTTGGCCTTGAAGCACAATTGGCATTCAAATTCTGCTGGAAGATTTCGAGTTGGCGGTAATGGAACACCTTTGGGGAAGGTTTCACTTGAAAGCGCACCATCACCAGGATTTGAATCATCGGAAAAGTCTGTTAAAAGCTGTAGCCCGCCAGCACTGCGCTCATTCTCCCGAACATTCCCTTTAGCATCAAATACTGTAGCACTTCCGCCTAGTGCAATGCAATGTGGTCCAGAAGGGCAGTTTTGATTCATGGTGGCTTGCATATGTTTGACCTTTTGATCGAGTAGATTCTTGTATCGAATCTCTTGCTGATGAGCAATGCGGCTCACAAACCAATTGGACTTTGGATCCATGTCAGGATTCAGCCGCCGTACGTGCTCTTTGAAACCTTCATAAGTGGGTACGATTGGCTCCAATATTGCAGGTTCCGTTCTAACGTCACCTTCGTCACCTTGCTCATCATCCTCATCATCCTCATCGTCGTGATCAATCAGTTCTGGGAATTGCCTTGTGGTAGAAATGACCGAGTCGGGCTCAACCGACGCTTGAGAAGCCAAAGTGGGAACAGGTGGGCCACCTTGCTTTTTCCAGAGTTCGCCGATAGCAGATACTGTGGCAGACGCGCTCTCTCGAATTGACAGCTCGCTCTTGCTTCGAGTCCGTCCACTGTCCTTACGGAGGAATGATAGATTTAGAAGAGGGCTTTTTGGAGATGCTGCACCCACAGAGCCATTGCGCGCGTGCGGAGGATGATGTGCACTTGTACCGACAGCAGCGACAGTTCCAGTCATTGCGGCTATTGCAGTGTTGATACTTGGTGTCGGCTTCCTACTTTTACCAAAGCTAGATATTCTGGGAGGCGGCGCTAGATTATTTGAATTGTTCTGCTTTTGGTTCATTTCCGTCGAAGTAGCTTGCATGTTTGACGAGCTGCGAGCTCTCTTTACGCGCTGTCCCAAGCTCGAAAGATTGGGCCAAAGCACCGATCCTTTCTTTTCATGCTTGATTGATAATTTCTTGAGGAAACTGCCATCTTCGACCGCGCTATATTCCATCAAACTTGACTCACTTTTCCGACGCGTGCCCCAAGTTGCTGCACGTGATATTACTGAGAAGTTATCTGCGTCTCCATTGAACTTTTGGATGGCATCGTTCGCCGTCTGTGGCGCTTGGAAGCCGCTAACTGTCATGTATGGTAGCGCAGGAGCATCGTTGAATTGACGCATCTGGCTCATCAATTTTATATCTACATCAGTTGGGGATTCGCCTTTGATGTTGTAGTAAACTTGCCCATCAAGAAATCTATTTTCTCTGATGCTTGCGGCATCATCCACCGGCACTAAATTCACTTCAGCCTGCTCAATTTGCACTGCATAGGTCGATTCTCTAGATCTCGGTACATTTGGATCACTGGTTGAATTGCCTCTTTGGCGCCACAATTGGACCAGTGCATTTGTGTCGTTAATATGCCGCCGCTCTTCTTGTTCTTTCAGATTGAGGATTTCGGCATTTGAGATCACTCTGCGTCTCTCAGGGTCCAATCCCGTCGGGCCGGTTGTACCATTTGGTCTCCACACCCCTTCATCATTCCGTGATGCGGTCACTTTGGAACTCTGGTCAAAATTTTGAGATGGATATTGATAGTCCTTGAAACCGGTCTTCAACTGCTTCCCACGTTGACTCATATCCGGCGCAAAGTCGGGCCTAGTCGATGATTGTTCTACAGCCCACTGCGAAACAGTCACATGCGGACTATGGGCACGAAAATCCATGCTTGTTAGCTCCACCCCTTCGGCGCTCGTGTGGCTGCCACCGCTATTGTCCGGCGTCAATTGAAGTGTTCTAAGTGTCGATGTCAATTCTGGAAAAGGAAATCCCGACTGATTTGATTCGTTTTCTATTTTTATTTCGTGATGTGTAATGATTGAGTGGGCTTTACCATTTACTTCGCTTCTGGGGGAGGGTGTGTTTGGAATGCTTGTATCCTTAGGGCTTGGAGGATATGTTGAAGCTGCGAAAGTTTCTGATACTTTTTGACTTTCAACGTTCGTAGATGCGTGATGTACAATGTTTGTGTAATCGTCTTTTGGGTATGTTGCGAGGGTTGCAGGAAGTGAATCTGTTCGCTGTACGCCGGCGTCAAAATCTACTCCAAAATACTCGTCTTCGATTTCACTATAGTCGCTACCAAAATTGCTGTATTCGGAAAGGCTTTCGACTGGTGTACCACCAATGTTGCATGGGCTGGTAGAATTACTGAACGTATGCGATTGATTGTATGGTGACAGGAGAGTTGGGTCGAACTGCGTGTTGGATATGTGGTGTGTGTTCAGGTAAAGAGGGTCGTTCTCTTCTTGAGAGAGTTGAATTTGAGAGTTGGCTGGGTGTGCTGAGACGAAAGTGTATGAAGACATAACTTGTGGAGAATATATGAGGCTATGTATCTTTGGGGATACGACTTGGATAAAAGCTGTGGTCTTTTAATTGTAGGCCTAATTAGCTACAGGTGTGGTCAATATGTAATGAGCAAGGTTTTGGTCATGTTGCAGCCTCGGGAATCGGTGTCGCGGGTCTTTTATGCAGGTCACAAATCTGCAATTGAGATGAACAGCTTCGATGGATGATACAAGTCTCGTAGCAATGTGGAAGAGGAAGAGATAAATCCGGATTCTTGAAAGTTTGGGGGTATATAATATTCGTACGGATGAATGAAATTGAGAGGAGGAAGCTGTTCTATTCGTGGGAAAAGATAAAAATATGGGTGACGATGGTGAGCTGACGGAAAATAGATAGAGGCGCTCCTGTAAGATGGGATGGGTGGGATGAAGAGGAAAAGAGGAGTTGGGAGAGAGAGGAGAACCCTCCTTCGCGACCTGGGGGTGTGGTACGAAATCGACAAGGACAGGCTTCAGAGCTGGAGGGGGGGCAGCGATTAACGTTTAGGCGCTAAGGCTAAGATAAGCACTGCAGAACAAGTGCAGAACAAGTAAGTCGTTGAATGTTTGGAAGTAAAAAAGTCCAAATCCGACGAGGAAAGTGGTGGTGATTATGGAGTGCAGTGGTGGGACATTGGCTTTGTATATAATCGAGTAAATCGTAGGAAACGACAGGCGATGTTATTAGTGGAGGGTTTTAGTCCGTAAAAGGCGAAATCAAAAAGATTGAAGTTATATCTGCTGTTGGTTTGATAGAGAAATCGATAATAATAATAGAAAGTCTTATTTTATTGTTTAACCTGATCCGTCTATAAATTTCTTAGTTTCCGTGCTTCTTGAAAAGCTAAAAAGTAGGTGACAGGGACTGAACCTAGCAGGCCGGGGAACGAAAATCACAGACTCAGGTACAAGGGCCGGCGATTAATCTGGTGATTGGCGACCAAACAGAGAAATTGGCGGCGGTGAAGTAACAACAAGCAATACAAAGAAGTACTGTGTTAGGATAAAAGCGGATAGCTCAGAAATGACGAGCAGGTGGAGTAAAGTCGAATGGTGGAGGGGAAAGCAGATCTAGACGACTGCGCGCAATCTTCCTAGCCCAAGCAACCTACAGGATAACTAGGCGACCCGATAGAAAACTACGGAGTAGAAATATTCCATAGAAAGAGTGGGTGAAAGTGGAATCGCACGGCTGGATAGGCACTTTTACTTGGCTGACAAAATAACACTACCAATTTTGCCATAATTTGACTCTTTTGCCCTTAAAACCAACAAGGGAATGAATGCTCAGGGAAATCTTCAATCATGGCTATAATCATTGGCCGTTTACCTTTAAGGTATGCTAGGTACGGGAGCCTTCATCAAGGATCTCAAAAAAAACAGGTCATTTTTCAATTGTGTTAGTTGGAAGTCATGAATCATCTTTCTCCTGCCTACATAATACGATACAGCTCTGGATATACAACCCCGTTACTGGGGCAAGGCAGATAAGCATTCTTTTAACTCAAGCTTCAAATCAGCCCGAGCTTTTTAGCTCTTGGTACTTATGACATAACATGGCAAGTCGGCATGACAAGGTATGACGGCGGGAGTGGCTGTGCATCTTTTCCCATGTTAGAAATACTCATCTAGCTAACTAGCTGTACCTTTTTGTTCTTCATCTTGGATCTTGTGCACATTGCACAAGCCAGCAAATGCATCATTCAAAAAATTATATTGAGGGTAGCTCCGTAATCTTCCTTCCTTCAAAGCCATCATCCTCTGAAGATGAGTTTCCGTTAAGCAAACTGAGAATGTTTAAATGTTCCAAATTCCTATTGGTTTGTTGCTCACGTACCTACCTAGTAAGGTTACTTTGGTAGGAAATGGCTTGACTTTGTGTTTCAAGAAGCTTAAGTCTCAAGGGTAATGATCGTATTGGTCTTGTCAAGCAAAAGGAAGGTCCATGGAGGGGCTCCAAGATGGGGGCATAAGCACATTGGCGCTTAAAAACGGAGTTATGATCCATTGTCCACTAACGAGTTTTATATGTATAACGATAAACACTTCACTTATAAATATTAGAGATCTGTGCTCCCCGAACCCCTGCTTTTCGAGGAAAAAAAGAGGAATAAATTTTATATTTAAAAAGGTTTATTATATATTTATTTATAATAATAAGTTTAAATAGTTGAGTTGAAATTTTTTAATCAAATATTTCTAAAGTTGAATACTAAGACGCATTAATGATCAATCATATCGTTATCGCAACTCATTTAAAGACTTTTTTCTTCTAAACCTACTCCAGGTAAACTAAAATATGTTTGCGTACACAGCAAGCTTTTGAAATCGGCAAACCGACAATCATCTAAAGCTTAAAAGAGTCAAGAATAACCAAGACGAAGAGTTTACAAGCATGCCCCTTCATCGAAGTCGCTTGTCACAACGTTACCGCCGAGTTACCAACAAGGTGGAACAATCCAAATCTACCCAAAAAAATTCTCGGGATCTCTCATTAATCACATCAATCCCGTCAGTTTTCTGTTTTCGATGCTTCCTCTCACATCCAGTCGTCAATCTACAAACTTCAACAAAAATTGCATAGCCTCGATCAAATAGAACCTAGCATAATTGTGCTACCACTCATTCCGTCCAACTCATTCATCGCGGCCGCTTTTTTGGCTCAGCTCTTTTGCTCTATGCCTGACTGGCAATCATGTATCAACAGCCTTGTCCAAGTGAGCAATATATATGTTCTTCCAGCTTCCAGCCTGGCCCGTTTCACAAAAATATATGGCGTCTCCGCTGCGCTGCGGCAAAAATACCGTGCTTCCACGCGCATGCTTCGCCCACCAACGCAACGGGCTGAGCAATTCTTTTTCTCTTCACCGAACAATTTTGACCAGAACCATGGAATCTCCTAACCCGGAAATAAATGATAAATGGAGCGGGATTTGGGATTTTCAAAAGACCTAGAATTTGGACCCCATCCTTTAAAGATTTACTTCTTGGATGAAGTCACAGTTCTTATTTTCCTCACGAGTACCGAGCAGGACCACGCCCGGATCAACTCGACCTCGATCAAATTTCACGTCAAATTAGTTTTTGATGTTAAAAGCAATATTTAAAATGAGCAATCCCATTTTCTATTCGTGTCTTCGTATCTTCCTTTCTGGATTTCAATTATTCATTTTTTTCTCTTCTCATCACTCCAGTGACGATGGCAACAAAGGGACTTACCTCGTACCTGCAGTGCTCTGCCGCTCAGGAGCATCTCACGTGGCCATCATTATACCCCGCACCACACACATCATGTAAATCTTATGTTAGTACTCGACCAAGAAATGTGTCAATGATGTTTCAATTGCTGACTCCATCACTTCATGCTTCATAATTCATACTTGACGGTTCATAGATTTCATCATGTCTCCCTCTTTTCACGCAGAATACCAGGTTTTCGGGAAAGACCGGAAAGTACGTGCCGATAATCATGCATTGATTGCACAAAATCCTACGGGTCTCCTTACCAGACGGCCGGCGGAGGACATAAAACGTGGTTACACTTCGACCAGTTGATCGATGACATTGATCAATATTCGTGATGGAGCCGAGATCCGAAATCCATGGCAGTTTACTCTTTTGGCCAATCTCAACTCTTTCTTGACAAAGTCTAGGCATCCTCCACTGCAAGTCTCATGTTGAAAGTGTAACATTTCAGGAGACATCTTTGTCTTGTTAGATATATTGATCTCTGACTCGCTCCCAGACTTGTTCCAAGCTGAGAAGTGAAGTTTCAGTTCAAATATTGATTTCAGAGTGGAGGGGTGTCGATACTACTACCACTGGCGACGCTGGCTAGTGATCTCAAACAGTTAACTATTCACATCGTTCTCCTCTCGAAAGGATACCCATCTACAAAATCGGTTCTAGATTGACTACTAATGCTATCCAAATAGCTTTGACATCTTCAAACATCTATCACTACTGAGTCAAGTATGTTTGATGTAGTCCGAAGCTGACTTCGCTGGGGCCGTCGTCCGCAATACCTTTGATTTGAGCATCGAAATAATAATATTCTAATCGATTATTCTTCTCATCCAAATATCCTTGGGCTAAATCTGTCAATCTATAGGAAATTTCTACACGCATGTACATTCTAACCAACCATTTCATACATAAAACCAACACTTTACTATCAAGAGGACACAATTTTCAAGTCTCAGCTCGCAACCACTCATCTCCTAACCTTTATTCTAACTTTCTTTAACCCACTAATCTATTCCCCTTAAAGCATATCTCCACCTTCCCAACCATATCCCATTCTCCCTCATTCCTCGTCATTCCTCTATTACTCATCCATAGCCTCAGCATTTTCAGAAACTCTCCCTCTCTCCTCACATTATGGATATCCAGTAGAATCTCAGACCTGCTTTATCTTATTTCAAACTTCAAAGGCTTCTAGAACTAGTGACAGATAGCTAAATATGGGATTGATCAGGGGTAAGAAAGTTTTGATATCCATCATCATGTATTTAAAGCACACTTCCTTTTTCTTCCTCGAGATATATCTGAGGCAATAGGATTGAGGATTGGAATGTCGACTCACTCTATACATTCCTACAATCTATCTTTAAAGCCCATACTATACTTACATAAGCATGCCCCTTACCATATAAATCTACCTTATATCTGCATTCCGCACACCAGGATGTTGTTGCGTCACATAATACATAACATCAAGACTCAATCACCACAAACCCATTGATTGATTGATTAAATTAACGTCTACACTGAGTCTATGACTATCTAAGACGGCTAGGAGCTTTGTAGGCTTCTAACAATAATAAACGGAGGGTAGCTGGCCTTATTCGACCGTAGCTAATACAGGTTGGGGAGATTGAGAAACCACAAACCCATTATACAGTAATCCAACTATCAAAAGTGAACATAAAGAGCTATATGATAAATCGGCGCCTCAAATCCACATCTCGCATCAATCGGACGAATATAAGAAATATAATAAATGAGATAATAACCATATATCTATATGCAGAATCCTACTCTTCCCACAACTCATCATTCTGCGGAGCTTGATTCAATATTTCTCTTCTCGATTCATTGATCCACAGTATAAAAACACCAGAGAATTCAAAAATACATCAGCTTCAATTTGATGAGTGTAGAAAAAGGCTGTCAAAGTGCTGAAATAGATTTAAATTACCTCAATCAAATAATATTTGCAAAATATTTCCAAACTATCAACACACTTTCATTACAACCAATACTCTTCTCGGATGAATCCAGCACATCACGAACTGAAGAGCACATCACATCTCATCTCATAGCCTCTGAATTTTCTCGGAAGTCCTAGAGAAGTAGTTCACTCTCATACTCAACCTCTACTACCATAGATATGAGGCTATCATTGATAGTCAACTTCGTCTACTTACACCTGCCATATCACAAGGAACGTTCTATATCCCATTTAACCAGTGGCGAAAATTCTCTTATCGAAATTAATATCCATCCAAAGCTAAACCGATGAAACAAACCAACTATTATGAGAATTTCTTTTCAATCGGTCCATCCACACATCCCATCCACAGATCATTCATTCTCTTCCATCTAACACACCCGAAACAAGACCCTCCCATCCAACCTCTTCATACCATTCTCTTCCGCTTTCCCAAAACCTCCTACTCATAGACCTCCTATTCACCAGCTCCAATCCATATCTTTCTATCGCCCTTCACCCCTCTAATCCCCATTCCTCGAAGGCTTCATACATATAAAATATCAAGATGCCAATTCGGCCGTACTTACGTGGAAAGAGGGAGTAGGTGATAGATAGTAGATACCTACCTAATGATGAGTATTAATTACCAGCTAAAGATCTAGAGCGGAAATCTAGAGGTGTTTTTGCTCGTATGGTTGGGATGGGATTTTATGAGGTTAGGAGGACATATGTAGGGATGCTAGATGTGGGATGGGGTATTGGGCGGGGAGAGAGTATGGCGCTTCAGGAAGGAAGCTGAGCGGGGAGTTGTGTAGAATGGAGACTGATGTGCTGGGTTTAGATGGAGAGATGGAATTGAGGTGGAGATTTGGTGGTATGAGTGTATGGATGTATGTGTATGAATGAAGCGAAAGGGAAAAGGAGAAGAGAAAAGCGGTGTAAGAGAATATACAGTCCTAGGACTGACGATAGCCTGTGTTGGTAGTTGTCTTGCTTGTATCCCGAGGTCAGTAGAGTAGCTGACGGAATAACAGCAGAATAAACGTAGTGGGATGACTGTTAGCATATTCTCCCTGCTGCAACCCACGGAAAGCCCAATATTGAGACAGGTTTCATGTTTGAACAAATGCGCTGATGGGAATAGAAGTGGATGTAGATACTAATCACCAGGCGGACTTCTAATAAGGACTTCCCACTGATCAAGATCCGGATGAGATCTAGAATGAAAACTAAACATGCATTGCAAACCCGTAAAACTGTAGTAATGCTATTTGAAGCTTGATTTGATTAACTAATTATCTTATCTTAGTCAAAAGGTATCCTTCTCAATCCTTCATTCCCCATTCTTTTCTTCATTTCCTGGCCCGCCGCGACACTACTCGGCACCTTAATTCCGCAACAATCACCCCAACTATTCATTTGATGAACATGCTTCATTCCATCTTTCATAACTACCACTTCTCCCCCCTCCGCATCATCCTCTTCATTGGGAACTCCGAATTCTTCTTCCGTGCTCATGCCATCCACGGCAGGTATCAACGATCCAAAGAGGAAATGTTGCATGACGGGTAATTTTTTCAAAACCTCGGCCACAAACATCCTTCTCATGCCATCTTCAACCTTTGACCAGTTTTTGGCAGAGGATATATCGTCTAACATTGGACTGTGCCACCTCAGTCCTTCAACATTTTTCACGCTATTGACAAAGTTGACTTGCCCCAAGTACAGATATTCATTGCCATATTCTTCCAGTATAAGATTTTGATGAATTGACAAAGGACGGATGTAGGGATGATGTAAAAGTTGAGATGCGCCAAATAAGAATGGAAGAAATTGGTAATCATCAAGTCCCCATACTCCATGCGACCCGGCTGGTTCTAAGTAATATGTTTTTTGTATGATCCTCATAAGATCTAAATATCGCGTAAAGACTTTCAGAACCAGCGGGCGGAAATCTTGACGAGTCACTATTCCAAGTTGATATAAACATAATAACCATATGATAAAGTTCAATTCATGCCCCGAACCATAATCTATTCTTGTGCGATTTCCAAAAGATTGTAGAAAGTATGTAGATACTTCGGTGATAGCTTCTGCGGATGTAATGCCCAATTGTTTGTGCCAGTCATTGTGCTCCTTCGAAGCTAAATCGAGGAAATCACGGAAACCTTTGTTGCCAAATCTTGAATTGCCCTGTTCTTCCGGTGGACTCCTTTTTACCACATCTTCAACTTTGTCCAGTATTTCGAGGATATTCGTAACAGTGGAGCTAAGGTCGTTATTGTTAATCGCTGATACGGGTGTATCAATGACTGAATCTGTCAAACCAAAGACAAATGCTAGAAGCAATTTGTAAGTAGGAGAAATAAGAAAAAGATCATGATCATGCGGTGACAGAATTCTTCTCGTAGGCTTGCAGAACTTTAGGCTTGATGGTTCAGGAGGAGATGGAAGATCTGGGGTTTCGGGAACAGGAAGAGGATTTGATGGTGGATTTCGCTTTTTTCGAGGTTCTAATTTTGGAAGACGGTCGCGGAGATTAGGTATGCCTGTAGCAGGTTTATTTTCTGACTGCTGAATGCTTTCTGTGGTTGAAGACATTGTGTGAATGCTTGATATTGTTGCCGTTGTTGTCGTCGTTGATTAGAAAGGAAACCTGGAAATCTGAAATGACATGACAAAGACAAGCTCGACAGGTACCAACTCCACGGTTAGTGTCCAGGGACTTTAGGCTATTCCTAAGTAGCGTTTAGCGTCCATTTGCGATAACGATAAACAAAAAATTAAGATCAAATCTCTAATCTCACATTCATTGTTGTAGCTACCCTACCTAGTATGCTCAGCCTTTGAAAGATTTCAATCACAATCAAAATATCTTCCACTCAACATCTACCTTCTTCTCACATCACCCAACTCAAGATGGTCTACTCAACCGAACCTACCGCTTTACTATCGCCTCTTCATAGAGCAGATGGTTCTGCTAGCTTTTCACAGAATGGTTATACTGTTATTGGCGCTGTAAACGGCCCTATTGAAGTCCAGAGACGCGATGAATTACCAGAAGAAGCAGCTATAGATGTTATTGTGAGACCGGCTGCTGGTGTTGGAGGCTAGTACATCCCATAGGAATACTTTTTGATTGATGGATCTGGAACTGAATGTGTCTTAGGTACCCGGGAGAGACATCTTGAAGCAATCCTTCAATCTTCTTTACGCCAAATAATACTCATCCACAATTTTCCACGGAACCTTATTCAGATCACTTTGCAAATTACAAGTACCCCAGAAAATGATACTACTTGGTCAAAGTTGGTACAGGCCAGCTCGGTAAGTGTGCCTCACTCTTGTTCTATAATTGATTTATTAATGATCATTCAGAATCTTCCCTTACTGCCAGCCCTCCTTCAAACATCGGTTCTGACATTATTATCCGCTTCTATACCACTATCTATGACCCTGACATCGGTCTTACTTGCCTTGAAGAATACTGAGAAAGGCGCGACCATCACAGAAAATCCTACCCCTCTCGAATGTCAGGATGCAGCTTCGATTCATGTATTAGCATTCACTTCCCGCGGGGAACTTTTGGTCGCCGAAAGTGAGGGAAGTTTTGATATGGATGAATGGGAGGAAATATACGAGCACGGAAAGGGCCTCTGCTGCAGAGGTCACGTATCGGCTGAGGATGATATCATGCATGAGGATGAGCTTGAAAATGAGGCAGCTTCAAATCTCATGATGTTCGTAAAATCCGCAGTACAAGAAAAGGTTGCTACCGACCTCCATTGGAAAGGTTGAAAGCGGGCCATTAATTTTTTACCGCTGTCGTCCAAACTTGAATCGTTGAGGTTTCGTCTCGGCACGGGGAAGCCCACATGTAAAGATGCATGGAAGGCCGGTGCGCATATCAAAACGAATCATGGACGCAAATGTGGGTTGCCATCAAGACTATTCTTTCGAGTACCAATGACGAGGAAGATGTGAGCAAATACTACACTTGAGGCATTAAGGATTTGTGCATCGGGCGCCTGATACAATGTATCAAAGGTCCCGATTATCCTAGGACGTTTCATCCTCCATCGACCATCCGATCAAGCCAGCCGATTCAAAATGTTCGATAATTATTACGACCCGAACCAGACAACGAAACTAGGAGCTACTCAGTCGCAATTTCAGATTTTGCGGAGTAACGTTGGACTTCTTTTGGGTACTCCTTAGTCGCAAAGTGATTAGACGAAATTTATTATATGTCTACTGATTGCCTGTCAACACTGAGAATTTCTCACCTGGGAAATCAACAACAAATGGTATACCCTTCCGATATTACCATTCCCATGATCCAGTATTTTGTGATATCAAACACCATGCTTGTATCTTCGTACCTTTTATGTTCCTAATTTTCCGGGTTGATTGTACTAAATGCTGACCTGGACCATGACTGAAAACGCTAGCGTGAAGGGGACAGTGATCCTTTCGAGACTCAAAACTCGCCTCCATATCCGTCGATCAAGGTGGAGATGGAGTGGCAGCTGTAACCGGGCGCGAAAACATAGCATCACATTGTAAGTACAGCGGTAGCCAGAGTCTGGAGTAGGTAATGTAACCAGACTAATTCTCGCCATATAGAAAGGAAAGTCTTGTCCTTGAGAGTGTCTCCTCTCTTCTCTCTCTAGTCTTCACTATCAGACCAACCTATCGTTTCCAGTTTTCAATTTCTTCAGCAGGGCTCCGGTAGCATTTGCATTGATTTTAATTTGCCTTGTCTTTTTTTTTTCAGTCTATCGTTTTTAGACCATTGTATTTTGCACATGCAGACTTGACTTTTTGTTTTTCCGGCAACAATCCACCTCTCATCCATCTCCAGCTCGACCGGTCCACCATACCTGCACGGGCTACTTTTGACACGGCAGATATTTCCATCTCCATTCGTTTCTTCCCATATTTTGGTCTCGTTTCTTCTGCACGCCGAATCACTATCACCTCCTAAAACCATATCACCAGACGTGGAAATCCTACACCTTAGACCTTTTCCACGAAAGGAAGTCACAACTAGCGGCCGAGACGCAAGATATATCACAGGAGAGAGCATAGCAAGCTGGGCTGTTGGCATACCATACCATAACCAAGTGAGTCCATTAAATTTATTTGTGGAGTCAAGACACAATGGGGTTGCACTCCGCACACATCCGGATTGATAATAATGATATCCATTATCTTCTATGTGTGGGGTAGAACAGTATTGAAGGTTGATGAAGGTTGATGATGATCAGGATTGGTGGACCGACTAATTAATTGAGGGGCTAAGTTGAACCTTTGAAATTGAAGAAGGCTGATTTCGTGATTTATTATAGTGAAAGGCAAGATTTATATATACTAAGATCTTCGTTTCTTGGCAAGATTTCTGTTACTCGGACTCGAGATTAATAAACATCTGTCACATCGCACATAAGATCAGAAATCACATTATTGAGAGATAAAAAATTTACAATCAGAGACTCAGGAGTACATTTTCCATCATTCGGCCGATATTACCGTACACCAACTACCTGAGCACTTACTCGTTACCTCCGCTATATCCGAAATTGGAAATCAAATCGTTAAGGAACCAAACATTGTGGATTATTATTCTTATTATTGTTATTATTATTATCCGCGTCTAACATCATTCCATCTGTGCCAACCAAAACCAAAAGAAACTCGAGTCCACAGCAAAATAGCAAAAGTCTCCGCAACTGAAAGCAAACAATTTTTGAAGGAAACCCCTCCTCTCACAGCCCCCTGTTTGGTGCATTGTTCCCTCTTTTGAGGCCATAGAAAAGAAAAGAAAAGAAGACAAAACAAACGAGAAGCAAAGAGCCGAGTTGCGCAGGAGTATTGATTACTTTTTTACCCATCCCCTCCTTAAGCTTCTCCTTGTTCTCCTTTTAGGTACAATTGTTGCTATTGCTGCCACCACAATCTTTCGACCTTGCCTTGCATCGCATTCATTACGCTATCTACGATCTCCTCGATCATTATCTTGTCATCTCCACCCAATTGATAATAATAGCTTGGTTTGAGAATCCTGGCATTATCCAATTATATTTGAGTTTCCTTCGGTGTATATGACAAATCTATCCGACTCCCGATCTCCGACGGAAAAAAGATAGAAGACGGAAAAGTAATTGGCGTCATCATCCACATCACAATGTCCGACATTCGCTCTCCTACTTCGATTCATCCTGCTCTTACTAAGCCCAACAATCCCCCACAACCTCCTCAAACGGTATTCGATGAAGCTGTTACACCTTCAGCTACGGTACAATCCTTTTTGGGATTCAATGGCATGAACTCAAAAGTTAATGCCGGGGACAATCTCCGACGCGACCAGGGCGTACAAGTTGGTTCTCTAAATGCCATCAAGACCAACTTTTCAGATAATGATCTATCCGAATCATCTACTGACGCATCTACAACATTTTCTGCTGCAACAACTGTAGGAAGTGACTGGGCTTCTGTTCCATCATCACCAGTGTTCCCTACTAGAGCTTCCAGAACTTTTCATAATCAGAGCAAAAACGCTCTGTCCATTGACGCCGTACCCCGCCAGACTGTTATGAAAGCATTAGCCTCTTCAAGAAGAGAACATAATCCACACGACCTTTCTTTAGCAAATATGAGATCACCACTCACCGAGAGACCTGGGACTGCCTCGTCGCAAAAACTCAACGCGGCATTGTCGGACTTAGCACAGCGAAACACTCCTGCCACGGCTCGATTCCCCTCTTTGCAGTCGCCATGTTTTTACCATCAGCGATTCGACGATGCTGTCAACATCGAAAAAGTTCTCGAAGAGATTAACGGAGACGAATGCATGTCACATTCTCGACTCATGGCAACAGCTACTGGTGTGCGAGAAGTTTCTAAGCAATTACAAAGACGTCCAATCAAGAGAGCTGTGCGCAATGTTATGATTGTCACAAAGGCTAGAGATAATCAATTGGTTAATTTGACCAAGGATTTAGCACTTTGGCTCATGAGCACTCCACGATATGGCTCAGACCTTGGTGTGAATGTTTATGTTGATGCGAAATTGCGCAACTCAAAGCGTTTTGGAGCAGCAGCATTGATCGAATCACAACCACGATTTCAACATCTCTTGAGATATTGGTCACCAGATCTTTGTTGGAGCCAACCAGAGAAATTTGATCTAGTCCTCACTCTTGGTGGTGATGGTACTGTTTTATTTACTTCTTGGCTGTTTCAGCGTGTTGTCCCTCCGATTTTATCGTTTAGTCTGGGTAGTTTAGGCTTCTTGACTGGATTCGAATATGATCGATTCAAGGAACATTTAAATAAGGTTATGGGAGAGGAAGGTATGCGAGTAAACCTTCGTATGCGCTTCACATGTACAATTTACCGAGACGGAAAGGAACAAGGTCACGAGGCGGTAGAAGGCGAACAGTTTGAGGTTCTCAACGAACTCGTTATCGATCGAGGACCATCTTCTTACATCTCTAACCTCGAGTTATATGGCGACAATGAACTCTTGACTGTTGTCCAAGCCGATGGATGTATCTTCTCTACTCCTACCGGCTCAACCGCATACTCATTATCTGCTGGTGGTTCATTGGTCCACCCAGATATTCCTGCCATCCTCCTCACGCCAATTTGCCCTCATACTCTTTCCTTCCGCCCAATGATTCTCTCGGATTCACTCTTACTTCGAGTATCTATTCCACGTAACTCCAGAGCCACCGCTTACTGCTCATTCGATGGAAAAGGTCGTGTTGAGTTGAAGCAAGGTGATCATGTCACCATTGCCGCTTCACAATATCCATTCCCAACTGTCGTTAGCTCTCCCTCAGAGTGGTTTGATAGTGTATCCAGAACTCTTAGATGGAACACTCGAGGTGCCATGCAAAAAGCTTGGGATGGTACGGAAGAAAACAAAGAAGAGGAAGCTGAATGGGATATCGATACTGATTCGGCTTGTTATGGAAGCGAAGAAAACAGTCTTAGTGCAAGTCCACTGAGAAGACAAATGAGCATGCTTGGCATGTAAATGTGTCTGTCTGATTTAATTGTACACTTTGGGTACAAATGTTTTCATGATACAATCCTTTCCCGCCGCCTTCCACCATATATATGGCGCATTACAAGATCTATAACTACATGTTGTATTACTTAATACCCCTTTTTTTACATTTAGTCGGACATCAACAAGAGATGATCTGGACATTTTATGGTTAGAAACTGGATAGCAGGCGTTGGTTTTTATAATTACATTAAGCGAATAGGCGTTGGAGGTTTTAGAGGGGAAATAAAGAAGGCGATAAATAGTAGTGGCTAGATAGGTAGCTACGAAACTTAGACGCGAATATCATGACTTTTGCTGGCCAGAATTGTCAGCTTATAAATTATATATCACTTTTCTTTTGGATGGTGTCTTGTTGTTGTTGTTGCTTTGGTAGTGTTTTGATGATTATGAGTGAGTGACGATGTATAGTAGGGAGGAAGATTTGTTGTGAATAATGAGTAGTAATTAGATGAAGAAAGTTATAACGTGGTTTATCAGCAGTCCGCCCATATCACTAGTCCGCCCACTTTTTGGCCATTTCCAACTCTTCCACTTCAATACGCGTTTTATCAATAATTACTTATGGAAACTCATTCTAAAGAAGTACGAATTATCTTAGCTATTGAAGCTATTAAACTTAATCCACAATTCTCAATTGGGAAAGTGGCAAACCTTTATAATATACCTCGATCTACTTTGAGGGATAGAATTAAAGGTTGTACTAATATGGCTGATTATCGACCAAAAGGTCATAATTTGACCAAATTAGAAGAGGAGGTGCTTATCCAGTATATAATCGATATAGATGAGAGAGGGTTTGCACCTAAATTAAGTGGTGTAGAAGATATGGCGAATTATATCCTCGAATCGCGGGGTGCAAAGAAGGTTGGAAAGCTCTGGGCTCATCGCTTTGTTAAACGATGCCCAGAATTAAAGACGCGTTTTAATCGCGTTTATGACTTTCAAAGAGCTCTGCGCGAAGATCCCAAGCTTATTGAAGAGTGGTTTGGATTGGTATCGAATATGCGGGCGAAATATGGTATTGTCGATTCCGATTTCTATAACTTCGATGAAACCGGCTTTATGATGGGTGTAATATGCCCTGGAATGGTCGTAACTAGTATTGAACGATGTGGCAGAAGCAAGGCAATACAACCAGGCAATCGAGAATGGGCTACGGCAATTATATGTGGTAATGGAGAGGGTTGGACTATACCTCCATTCTTGGTGGTGCAAGGGCAATATCACCTTTCTAATTGGTATACCGAAAGCGGTTTTCCTGCAGATTGGGCCCTTAAACCTACTTCCAATGGATGGACGAATAATGAGACAGGCCTAGAATGGTTAAAGCATTTCGATAAACATACTATTCGTCAAAGGAAGGGCAAATATCGAATGCTAGTATTGGATGGGCACGAAAGCCACGAATCAATACCTTTTCAATCATATTGCAAATCAAATGATATTATATGCCTCAAATTACCACCACATTCAAGTCATTTAACTCAACCACTTGATGTTGGATGTTTTGGTGTACTTAAACGTTCATATAGTTCTCAAATTGAGGAGTTTATCAAGGCACATATCAATCATATCACTAAAGTTGAATTCTTTATAGCTTTCAAAGCTGCATATCAACAATCAATCACCTCTCATAATATGAAAGCTGGCTTTCGAGGAACAGGTCTAATACCATTTGGCCCTCAAGCTATACTCTCAAAATTAGATATTCGAATTCATACGCCTACTCCCCCCCCTTTCGATTTAAACCTTTGGATCTCTCAAACTCCTCACAATCCAACTGAAGCTCTTTCTCAATCAACTTTAGTGAAATCTCGAATGGCTCGTCATCAATCAAGCTCCCCTACACCTATATTCGAAACTGTACTAGCTTTAGCTAAAGGTACAGAGAGATTGGCACATGAAAATACACTTTTAAGTGCAGAAAACCGTACACTTCGGAAGGCAAATGAGGCATTAAGCAAACGTCGACGCGCGAAAAGACTCAATTACGTCAAGGAGGAGTACTTACTGGACAAGAAGCTGCAGATATATTATCACAACAAGAGGTTGATAATCAGATTCAACGCGACGAGCGTCAAAATGGAGGAAATTCTAATAGGGAATCATCTACTAGTCGATGCTGTAGTAAGTGCGGAAAGACTGGTCATAATTCAAGAACTTGTCAAAATGATATAATAGATCCTAGATTATTAAATTCTTAATAGTTTGATCAATTGAATAAGTTATGATTGATTAATTAGAATTTGAAGTGGTTAAATGGTCAAAAAGTGGGCGGACTAGTGATATGGGCGGACTGCTGATAAACCACGTTACTTGTATTTATTATATTAGTTGTTGAAATTAAGGTCATTATGGGCCTAGAATTGAGGTCATATGACCATTATGGTGCACGGACCATAATTGGGAATATCTTCAATTCTACCATTACTGTAACTTAGATCCTTAGTTCAACCTACATCTAATAATACTACTACTTCCAAACAACTTATTTTCAACATTAGTGAATAATGTAAAAGGGATAGATAGGTCGAGATATATACGTCTTGATAGCATATTGTAAAAGAGAAATGAGGGAGAAAGCTGATTAGATTATACTCCGTATTATAATATATTACTTGTATAAAGAAATAGAATTTATAATAGATTGGAATTGAAATTATATGAGTTTAAAATATATATATATATATAGCTTATAATTCCAATTTTCTCTTCGACTTTATTATCTATAACTTTTCGCTAACCTACCCTCTCCTAGACCTCAAGCCAAATAACGTCTTTCTTGATTGGTATATGAACGAGAAGAATGAATTCCAACTGGAAAATATGACATTGGGCGAATGGATTGTGCTCTAAAATTGGAAGGGGAAAAGTTTCTAAATCACAGGATAGAGAATTTTATTTTGCGTAGCCGGGAAGGGCAACTAGGGAGAGCTGTTGGAAAGCCTTTGGAGGTGTTCTCTTTTGCACTTCTTGTCAGTCAGCTTTTTGTTTCAGTAGATCAATATTATTATAAATATCTCCTAGTGTCTCTACGTAAATCACAAGTGCGCAATTTTTTTATCCAGATTTTGAGAACCTCGATATCGAACCTGAGCCAGTGATTTTGTGCACGCTACTTTCGGTCTTCGGCTCTCTATCGAATGCGCTCGTAGAAAACTTTAATGACGAGGGAGCGGCTGCGCTCTTAAAAGGCCTGTGGTAGGCTATAGCAGAAAACGGATCAAACGAATCTTTGGAGCATTGACCTGAAGAGATGTTACCTAACCTTGACAATGAGGCAAAGAGATTGATATTGAGGATGACAAGTCTCGATCTAGCTAAAAGAGCATTAATGTTGGATATTATATTAGATCCCTACTGGGAATGAGTTGGGAAATTCTCACAGTATTGATAGGATTGGAAACGAGTGAGGTAACGCTCCAGATTGGTTTTATGGATACATAGTATTGAACTGGACCAGAAACCTGTCGGATATGATCTGGCTTGTTTTTAATTACTATCGTTCACAGGAGTATCTAGAATCAATACGTTCTCATTGTGGCACACTTCATCCAGCAAGTATTTGGCGAAGCAGATTTAACTATTTCGTTTTAAAATTCTTGTGTAATGGATCTCTCTACCGATTCCTCGCCCCATTTAAGATCGGGTCCGCATTCACTTCTTCGCCAGCTGAATATCTTGGACTTAAGAATACACGCGCTTGGTCGAAAAGTACTCGCCCCTGCCATCCTCAAAGATAGTTGTGAGGTGGCTCTGGGTACAGCTGGAGCTTGGATGCTCCTGCCACTGAGCTTCGTGTCAGAATTCAATCCTCAAGGTCTCAATGTTGCAGCAAGTCAGTCACGTCAAAATAGCGGTAGTGGCACCAATGGGGCTATCGGTCTTCTCTCCGGATTTGCTGGAATCTTCCTACGCGCTCTTGCTAGATAGGTACGATTCCAAGTTCCAGTCTTGGCGGCATATTGACCGTGAAATTCTTGCCTTGGTTAACGATGTCCTTGGTCACTTTGCTGAGAATGAGTTTCTCCGTAGGCGTCTTCTTGGGGGAATAGAGTTATGCAGAAAGCAATGGATTGCCTAAAGCTTTTGTCTTCTTGAATGGTCATTTGATATTTTGGGTGCTTTTTGACTGATGCTATTGTCTGAGCGGGGAACAGCTTCATTTATAGCTACGAGTTTGAAAGAATCCATAAAGACGAAAGAGATAGGTGATTTGAAGATTGGTAATAACTGGCCTTTTGTAGCAAAGACGATACGAACTGCAGGACGGTGAAGTGAAGTGTACATTATAGCCAATGCATCGCTGAAAAGGAAGGGCTTGTAATGTGCTCTGCGACTTGCAGACTGTTGGATGATGATGCCTCTTGGTGCAGAGCCGAGATTTCTTGTGCTGATTGACTTCGATAGTTCCTCCGGGTGGAGTTAGTTGCAAGTTCGTAGCTCAGCACAACTGCGGGATCACATCCTGTGAACACTCCATTCGATACAGACTATGCACCACAACTTGTAGGCGCAGTCCCAGAGAACACAGAAACCACATTTACTAATAATTTGCCTAATCTCTAGCCCCTGTCTACACTTAGCCTCGGCGTCTGCAGCTCATACTGTATCAACATGCTGGACTAAGCGACACACTCCAAAGAGCAAGAAAATGCTGTAGTAATCTTACATCTTCATTCAACGCATTACTTCACGCTCTGTCTTATAAATGAGCAACATACAAAAATAGTTTACCATGCTTCAAGCTTGTTCATACCTTCTGCTACTTCATGGGTGAGAGTTAGAAGGGATGTTCGCGATGGGCGTCCTTTAGTGAGGGAAACACTGCGACGTCACATAGTTGTTCTCGAAATAAAGCTCAAAGACTCCGACCGACTCGTACGTCTGCAAACTATTAGAAATCAGTACCCAGGCCTTCTTGTTAGCTTGCTCTTGAGCCTCGGGATGAAATATACGGAGGTTGAAGGGGGTAACTAAGTAAGGTTATTGTATACGTATACGTAAGTCATTTTTGACCCACCTGTTGCTGTTTTTCCTGCCTTTCGATGCTGCTTTAAAGAATTCGTAGGCAATGCGTATTGAACTGATTCCCCCCTTGTATTTGATTAAAAATTCAATGATTTCGATGATTTTCTATGATTTTTGAAAACAAATCTTGAAATTTGCAAAACTTTAATCATCTAAATTTCATTGTAAGATCTTACAAATTTGTAATCAATGCAATGATTTTATTAACCAGAACCCTTGGCGTGTCTTGCCCCATCAACCTACGTGCGCTTGAGCCACTCCAAGCTAGATATTTCGATATAAGGATATATACTACAGGGTTTATATAGCATTCGTTTGTTACAGAAAGTCTGAGGCGGCAGTAAGGTTATTGCAATTGTTATCCCAAACATTCCTACATGACTGACTCGAAAACTCTAAACTTACAACGATTATTAATACCCACCCCTTGAAACTTGGCAGCATTTAAGGATATCATGGCGACTTGATCAAACTCTAGCCCAGCTTGCGTCCCGCGTTACAAACCCGTTATAAGGATATTCATCTCAACATTTTTCCGATCTTCACAACCTGCATCGTTCTACTCCACCTCGATGTGATGCCATCGGAACCAGATCAGCAAGCTTCATTGATAGCAACAATAGGACCTTGATGCTCTCCTCGTACCCCTCTTTCGCTTTTGTCGGATAATAAGTTCTTCCCCTGAAATCCCTACAACATTCACCTATTCTCCTACGGAGTGGGTCATCCTCACGCTTCATACTCCGGCTTGATACTTCAATTCAGCAGCAGACGAGCCAATAAAAAACCATGGCTATTTCTAGAACCCCAATTTCCCACTCACAACGAGTCGCGCTGCGCCGATACTACCAGAAAACGAATCCGAAGCCTAGTCAGTCTGATTTGAGAGCATGGTTTAAGTCTCGATTCGGCTACGATATTAGTCAGTCCATTGTCAGTCGAAGCCTCAGCGATAGCTTCGCTTATCTTGACGTCTGTGTTGCGTCAGATTCTGAATATCGAACACGAAATTGCCAATGGCCTTGGATAGAGACTTTGCTCACAAATTGGCTTCAAGAAGTGGAGACTCAGTCTGGTAAGGCCTCAAGCAAAACGATCGGACGTAAAGCCAAGCAGCTATGGGATCAATCAGATGAGTCTCAGGGTCAAGAGACGCCAAAATTTTCTACTGGCTGGGTAGCGAAATTTAGACGAAGACACGAGATGAGGCTTCAATCTCTCCCAGAACAAGATCACATCTTCGTGATACCAGACCATTCATCAGGCGAGGATTCCTTTTCCTCGTCACATGGAAGCTCTGCGGAGTCCCCCGAACAAGCTTTAGTCCCATTTGTGTCCCAATCAGAGCCATCAACAACGATCTCTTCTACAAACAACATCAGCCTTGACTCCGAAATCAACGCATCAGCAACGGTCACAATCTCCTCTGATCACCTCATTCATCTTGTTCAACACAATTCTTATCGGGCGTTAATGTCTAATAAGTCTCTTCTACTTACCAAATCACTCATTTTCGCAGCATCAAATCTCACAGCATCTATCAAGCAGTTCGCTACTACGGTTTGTGGCGGTCTAACGGTCATCCGCCCCATTGCTGGCCAACATATCCCTGATTCGCTATATCCGACGCAATTACAGATGAATTGTGCCCACACGAGCTTGATTAATATGTTCCCTTTCCCGAAGTTTCGAGATAACCTAATCAGGAAAGGTGTAGACTTCGTGCCTGAAGAAATGTGCCGGGACCTCTTTAGTGATATATTCCCAGATTTTGTTACCCCAATAGCTGATACTCTGGCATGTACACTAAATATGCGTGGCCTTTCATCAGCATTGCCGTCACTTGTAGAGAATGCCGATCCCGGCATCGATTATTTCGAAGACCAGGATGATTATACAGCTGGGCGTCGATGTCTGATTATCTGGGGTGATCCATGGAGAGTAGAAAGTTGGGAGGTCACGCCCGGCTTTGTAAGGAAATGGGGCTGGTCACTAGAAGGATGTGATGATTTAATCCAATCAAGTAATCGATGGCGCGCGGAAAGAAATGAGAGGCCTATACCGTGGATTTCACGTATTTAGAAACTCGACTGTCGAAGTCTCTTATATATTAATCGGAAAGCAATTCGCTTGGTCTTGGTGCATATATTCCTGGATTATGGATAAAAAATCCTTCTACTGATCGGTTATTAACCCTACCAGAAGCGAACCTTCGCCATAGAATTGTGGATGTACTTTACAAATTCTACACCCATAATTTTGTGATTATTATTACTATAAAATATTCTCCATTCTTCTCTTTCCATTCCTGTCCAATTGCAGCCCATACCGTCGTCCAGGATATGGAATACTTATATGGCAGGCTTGAGACTAGTGTCCGAGAATGGTTGTTATCTAATTCGAATTCTCAATCATAGTAGGCATAAACAGGCCTTATTGGTACATATTGATCATGGCATGATTTATTAGTAGCATCTAATCATTTATTGGACTCTTTATAATCTAAGGAGGAATTTTAATTCGCTTTATATATTATTGTTTTATTATGTTTTATCCTTACTAGCTGCTTTGTTCCTTATTTATTATACTTATATCTCTTAATTGTCCCTCACTAACTGTCACATACAAGCTGGTTAGGAAGGAATAAGATTAAAGGAAGATTATTGAATTCCAAACACTACACCATATTAAGAAAGCATCTGATAACAAAATCTAACCTAGAGCTCCTGTAATCAGCGGCACTTCAATATGGCTGTTGTATTGACCACCAAAATGAAGTACATGCCGACCTTTGTTACGGTTCGCGAACTTTCCACGAGTACCGGGGAAATCTGCCAGGTGCATGTGATGGCCAGCAACCTTGAATACCAATTGCTCTCCAGCTTCAAATTGAATTGCACTGACCCATAACCCAATCTCTAGCTTGACTATCTCACCTGGGGTAATGCGCTCTTCACGTGAGTGATCGTGAGCCGGCCAGTGTGGCTTTGAAAGAACAGGATCCAACGCACGGTGACTTGCTCTTAGAATGCCTGTAGGACCCGTGTATTGTAAAACGTTCACAAGGTCCTTGTCTTGATCTGCTGGCTGACGCAATTCTGGAATTGGGATGTTGCTGTGACGCAGAACCTTGCCCTTCTTGTCGGTCTTTCGAATCTGCACGAAAACGTCCATGTCGTCATTGTCGGGACATGACATGTAAAGGATAGCCTTTGAGGCTCCAATGAGTGTCGTTGTCTCATGAAAAGAGATTCTGAACTCGGCTTCCTCTGAATCGGCGTCCATTTCGAGGACGGGGACATCAGACTGGTATGACACTGTCCTGATCGGTTCTGCTGCTGTGGTCTCGGATGAAAGCTGGCCTTTCTCTTGCAAAAAGAAGGATCGGTGCACAGCTTCAGGCACAGGCCAGCTGGAAAATGGGACGTTTACAATCGGGTCCTGGGACGTTAGCGCATTCTGACTAGCAGTTTTGGGCTCATTACCTGGTCGTAACGTAAGACTGAGACCCGAACTTTCGACGTTTGCTCCCAGCCATTCTGGATGTCCTTCATGTAGAAGTCTAGGAACTTCTTGAAATCGAGAATGGAATCCTCATGGTACAAGTCGTACCATTCTTGTGTCGGATGGATTCTGAGCCTGCGGGGTCTTTTTTAGGATCTTGCCAAAAATAGTCGCGACATGAAATTGCTCACCATTTTTTTGCATGTGGGATATCCTCGTAACTTCTGATAGAGCCCATGGTATGCAGAACCGAAGACATGCTGGCGAGCACATACGCGGGCACCTGTATCAGGTGTGGCTTTGCTCGTTTGTCTTCCCAGTACTCATTCATTAATGGGTATTTATCAATCATGGAAATGGCATCCTCGCCACCATTCTCGCCTATGAATTGTTAGCAGCATCCCTGCTTGTAATTCTGCTTGATGCTTACCGAATAAGACCTCAGAATGTAGCCACTGCCAGAACAGTTTCCAGGGTACACCACCGCGGCACAACGACTCACGATACAAGTCGCTTACGCCCTCGAGCGGCATAATTACAGTCAAGTGCGGTGGCCGTTCAGCCCCGACAAACCATTGAGAGCCGGCTAACCAAGAGTTTCCCATCAAAGCCACACGCCCATTGCACCAGGACAGCTGACTGACATACTCAACAGTGTCGTAACCATCCCTGCCTTCAGCTGTACCAAACCATCTTCTTATGTTAGCAAGAAAGAATCTGGACTATAAACACTAAGCCTTACCTGTGTTCGCCTGAAGAGTTGAATATGCCGCGTGCGTCAACGTTCACAACGGCGTATCCAAAGGCTGTCCACACTGCCGGGTCGGGGGCTTCAAAGCTTTGAAAACCACTCACTCTGCTTAGGGGTACGCCAGCGCGATAGGGAGATATAGTTACATCGGCATGGCCTATCCAATTCATCAATACTCTCACATTGCATCAAAACCCTAAATTGGAGCCCAAATTCGCGTACCTTGTCCCGTTTTCCCATATGGACTGAAGACCAATATGATTGGAACTTTCTCGGTGGCATTGGCCGGACGAAATACGTCTCCAAAGAGATTCGTCCCATCCCTCAGTGGGATTTTAATATCCCGCTCGTAAATGGTTGGACTATCGAAACCACGATGCTCGCTGGATTTCTTGAAACCTTTGGGCAAGGTCGTAACTCCAGGCTTTAGTCCTTGATAGTTTGCTTTTTCCGATTCCAAGGAGTTGAGAGATGCATGTAATACGTCAATTGAGCTAATGCGTAGCGGCATGGTGAATCAAGTGTGTCCGTTGGGGATTCGTTGTCCGGATGATGCGTACAGACTGGCCTGTAGAGATTGAAAGAGAGAATTGAATTGCCTAACTACATGCTGCCACAACGAGTATACTTATATGGCTACCAGATTACTTCAATATGTCAGTCTGTGAGAAAGTAGTATCGGACAAACGGAAATGTTCTGATCAATATGGCATTCACGGACATCAATGGAATGTGCGTGTGAAACTGCCTAAACTACACGGAATATCCAGAGGCATGACGCCCTTTCGCAAGTAAGAGGATCAGGATTAGGTGTGAACGAAGGGCTTTTGAGAGGATGCCCGCTTGGATTAAGCTTTGGTGTATGTCAACGATAGGTTTAGCTCGTTCCAGTTTCAAATAGGGCTCCAGCCGCGGAAAGTACACGTATAATGTGGAGTCGGCGCGATGTCTCCCAAAAAATATCACGAGATTTCAGACAAACAAGCATGTATGAATAGAGCATTAATCACCACGCCTTTGGAAACATTTCACTGATGTATTCCTCTTAGCCTCCTTAGCATAAAAATACAATTTCAGATTGTATCCCAAACAGCCTGAAATTCTCTAAAGAAATATATAATCGCCTAATTGGTCATGATGATATTCAGTATGACGTTATGATCACCAGATATCCACAAGCCTTTTTAAATGATTAATAATCCTATATCCTCCAATACAAAATCATCCTCTTTTTGTGGTTCTTAATCAACACATCTTCCATCTTTTCCGCTCTTCTTTAATTGTAGATCGAAAAACTACGATAGCAGAATCGATACCGTTTTTTTTCGTGATAATCGAATGGATGTTGTAAGTCCTTCTTTCTACTGGCTTTCCAGACTTTATATACTATATGTTTATAGCCGGCGCTACTTACAGGTGGGAGTCCGATCGTCTTGTCGCCATCTGGCGATAGTGCCGGAGCATTTTGTATCTTAGGATACATACAGATATAAAATCCATATTCCGCGATCATGCACCTCTCGAATTTTCTACCAAAAACAGACGGTGCTGCCAAATAGTAAGATTACGTCGGAACTTCATCACTTCTGCACCTACAAGGCTCAGGTCGGTTCGTGAAGCACAGAAAAGAAATATAGACTTATCTGACTATATGCAAAGTACCACGTACATGCCCAAACAAGTCCCAATTTCTCGTCTATGCTCTCTATCGACTTCGATTTAAAAGGGGTAAGAGTAGTGAAATCCTAAATAAGTTCGTACCCCGGTTTCCTGTAGAACATTCGACAGGTGCATAGATGCGAGATCCGTACAGTAAAACCCAGTCATACCGGACGCGAAAAATCAGGTTTATTTAATCTGATATGCGGGTTTCTGGTATATCGAGGCCTTCTTTTTGCAACTTTTATATCGGAAATTCGAAAATTTGTTTGGTAAAGGTAGAATACCGGAATTTGCGGTACTATATAACTGTATAAAAAAATGCAATTACGAAATTCGATCGGTATCGGCGGGTTTTCGCTATATAAATGTCCGATATAACGAGCTTTTACTGTACTTGTTTCCATATGTACGAAGCATATAACTAAAGTAGTCTTCCGGCGGTGTTAAGAAGACGTCGATAACTAATCGTTATCCCATATCCTGCTAGAACAAGTTTTCAAAAGAGCAGGTTGTAGTTAAGCGAGTCGATGCCCCCCATTGTATGTACGTACACCGTAGTAGTTGATATCCTTATATCGAGACAAGATCATTATGGTATTTGTCTCGCAAAAAAAGGAAGAAAAAAATGCATGCCTCGGTTACAGCTTAAGGTTTCAATTTGACAGGATGCTGGCGCCTGACCTTGACTACTCAGCTGACGAAGCAGATTTGTAATCCCGAGGACCTATTTCCAGGGCAGTGGGTACAGGAGCTAGTCCAGCTCAAATGCATGAGGGCTAACCTCAGCTACAAAAATCGAATACATTCCCTCATGGAATTATAGGTTCTTCTCACATTCTCTTTAGATCTGCAAACTTTCAGCCGACGTTACTTGCATCCGGGTTGGTTTTGATTATGACCCACAAAGTGCTACTCTTCCTGGGCGCAGGGAGGAATGTTGGAGCTTCGTCCGTCGAGCTGTTCAAGAGCAAAGGATACAAAGTTGCATCCGTCGCACGAACTATCAAGGACGAAGTGAAAACGCATTCGGACCTTTGCCTCACTGCCGATTTCAGCAATCCAAGCACTATAAAGAGTATTTTCGAGAGAGTCAAGAAGGAATTAGGACCGCCAAATGTTGTGGTATACAATCGTGAGTCAAACCCACCCTATGGAGTTTTCACTTTGGCATTCTATGCCTAGGCGAGTGTCACTAGTTAGAAAAGATAAAAAAACAAATGCTTAATATGACGATAACTGACTCTAGCTTAGCTTACTCGTGGTCCATGGGCCCTGATACTGCAAATCCTGTTTCTGCATCCCTCGAGGACTTCCAAAAAGATCTTGCAATCAATACTGTGAGCGCATACGCAGCCGCCCAAACTGCCGTGGAAGGGTTCAAGGAGCTTCCTACTACTATAAAAAAGACTTTCATCTATACGGGTAATAATGGAAACACTTTAGTAAGCCGTATTCTTGCATTCAAAAAGTAACACCAGCTTAGCCTCTCAGATATTGCCACAGTTTCTCTCGCTTGGGATCGGAAAATCTAGTGCTTGGTACTTAATTCAGACGATGGCTGCAACGCCTGCCTTCGCTACTGAAGGTTACCGCTTCTACTTTGCCGACGAGCGTACGCCAGAGGGAAAAGCTATGTATCACATTTCCGGACCCGGGCATGCAGAATTCTTTTTGCAGCTAGCAGAACAAGATCGTCAAGGGGAGCCATTAGCGACATTTGTAAGGGGGAAGGGCTACGTGAGATTTGAACGAGACCAAATAGCCACTCTACCAAAGGTTACTGTTGAAGAGGTAGTTGATCCGAGGTATGGGGCATATGGAACGGCGGAGGCGGGGTATGGGCATTGATGCGAGCCAAGCTTGCGTGTTTGGTAACATTAATGGAGTTGTATGTCCTTTTTCGCCTTATATTTTTAGCTGCCTACTCGTCTGTAATTCTTGGTCTGTTTTGCATGGCTGCTAAGTAAGCCAATATTGGTACCAATATGTTACGGTACATTGCTCAATATTATCGGCATTCCGAAGTCAATTTAGCTCAATTCGAAATACATTGCGTTTTTAGAAATGAACAAGTTGGTATCGAAATTAGAAAAATGAAGGTGTTCAGAGAACTACAATTTTAGTATTTTCAAGCTCCTTGTCGGCGCATATTGCCTTTTCCTTTATTCAAATATCAGGTTTTGATTTCTTGTACACCTCGAATCTTTGTAAAAATTGAATACTTTCTTTAGACTTTGATTCTTTGTAAATCTGAATTCATTTATTATAACGTTATTAGTATTGTGAAATACAAAAAATATTTTGAAATGAGTGAGGATACTTGGAAATGTATTTATATATTGAGACTAATCGTAAATAGATTAGTTAATTCAAAGATTAAGCTCAGTGATCGATGATTTAGCTTACTTTGGAATCACCGTAGTTGATTTTCGAATGAGAATATTGCCCCATATCCCTCAACAGATATAAGTACAAGAAAGTATAATGCAGAGGGAATAAAAGAGCTAGCAAGGGTAAAAAAGTGCAGATCCTGGAGATATGATAGGAAGGCTAGGACTTGTGAGATGCAGGTTCGGGTCACAGTATGCGTGTCAGTGATATAAGCAGCAGAGATTGTTGAGGTGAATGGGACCACAGAATTTAAAATAAGCAAAGAAAGAGTTAGAGTACAACTGATCTACTATCTATTGAAAGACATTAACAGAAAGATTAAGGGCTGACGTTCCTGAATCAAGAGGGAAGAGCCCTTTTAATTTATTGATCGTCTGTCAAACCCACCATTATCAACGAATCCTTCCAAAGTCGAGCCTCAGCCTCAGGATCGTAAGCATGCCCTGCAAACCCTACCCCTCCAATCTCATGATTATCATTCCCACGGGCTGTCTTTCCACACTCAGCAAGATACTCTCCACCTTTGTTTTCCCATTCTTGCCCAATGGCAGCCCACACCGTCGTTGCAGCACCCTGTTCTGCTGACTTGACTAATTTGAACAAACTTTCGTCTTTTGTCAGTTTTTCCGACATTGCAGGGTCCATATATTTCATGAGCTCCGTTGCAATCGCTCCAGGATGAACGCTTGTAGCATGAAGCCCTCGCGATCCGTAGCGCCGCTCGATTTCGTTGGCCATGTAGAGATTGGCGGTTTTTGCTTGCCCATATGCAACCCATTCACCGTATTCAGTCTTCTCAAAATTGTAGTTGCCTGATTCATTGACCGGTGCTACGTGGTGAGCAGAAGAAGAGAGATTAACGACTCGAGACGAGAATTCAGGGCTGGCGCTGGCGAGGAGAGCTGGCTTCAAGAGCTCAAAGAGGAGGAAATGAGCGAGATGGTTGACTCCAAATTGCTTTTCGAAGCCGTCTTCCGTGAGCTCCAGCTTGGGCAAAGCCATGATACCGGCGTTATTGATAAGGATGTTGACTTGGTTGTTCGACTTCTGGAGAATGTCTTTTGCGCCGGCACGTACACTGCTCAGTGAATTGTTGTCCATCTTGACAAGTTCAACGCGTCCTGGTTCGAGGATTCCATCCAAAGCGGTCTTGGCTTTGTTCAAGTCTCGTGCCGTCAACAACAGCTTTGCGCCAGTTAAAGACAGAGCACGTGCTGTCTCGATCCCTATTCCAGCTGAAGTGCCTGTGATGACAATAACTTTTCCAGCTAGCTTGCCCTCCACCCCTTCATCTTTGATAATTTGAATAGCTGTTGGACGAGCATCCCCAGGGCCGTTGGGATTGAGATGAGCTTCTGCGTATCGGGACATCGTGATTGAGAGAGAGAAGATATTTTGGTTTTGAACTATGGTAATGATGAATACAAGATGGATCCAATTTTGGAGGACATGAGAGAACTATTTATCTTTCTGTTCGTGGCTTATTAACCCTCAACTCAGGACTTATGTCTTGGGAACTTTACTTAGTGGGTGGCGGTAGAAATGCCTCCTACTCAGCAATGGATACAAGTCACAAACCCCGCAGAACTGGATTTATTATCAGTATTACGAATCAACCGGAAACAGACTTTTTTTACACATGCGTAGACCACGCTTGGTTCCTTTCCACTTCTACTACATCGGTGGTGCTGCTTACTTCATCTGCTCTATCTCGGCCCACTCCGTACATGACCTGACGTTTCGATATGCTGCTAAAGTGGAAAATGCTGATAAATTCCATCTCTTACGAGGCAAAAAAATCATTATTCGTGGAACAGACCTACATTCTTGATCACGTTGTCTTACTGCAGCAGAAACATGGCTCAATATAAGGATGTGTCCCGATATAAGGATGTGTCCCGATATAAGGATGTGTCCCGATATAAGGATGCGTGTCTATGTAAGCATTTTGTCTCCACATAAGGACGTGTCTCGATAGAAGGATGTGTTTCGATAGAAGGATATGGTGATTAATCATCCACTTCTGAAATCTGACACGTGACCTTTTACTGTAACTACTCACTTTAGCATTTTAATACTCAAAGCAGACACACACACACATCAGCATCCAAGACAAGGCATTTCTGAAATCAGCTTGAAATTCTATATAATCTTTATATTTATAGAATTAACAAAACCTATAAGGCGGCTGTAAGAGAGACAGTTCTCTCTCTGCTAGCCTCCCTCTCCGCTATGGCTACCCCAAGCCCCCCAAGTCTCTCTAAAACCCTCTCCGATAAGGCTAGCAACCTTCTCCACAAGGTTAACGATGCTCAAACCATCTACAACCCAGTTACCCAGCTCCTAGATACCTACCTGAGCTCAGAGGAAGTTCTTGCTCTCCCAACGAGATCACGAAAACTTCTCACTGCTCTTTGCCTTGAATTTAAGGCAACTACCGAGCGACACTTTGATGCCCTGATCACAGGGCATCACCCCCCCTGAGTCACTACGAACCCCGCCACCAACCCTCCGCTACCCCTTATAACACCCCCCTACAAGTACCCGTACTAGCCCCCCGATCACAAAGCCAGGCCCCAAGGCAACATACGCCCAAAAAGCCGCCAGCCCTATTGATCTTACACTATCGATCAAAAAGACGAAACCGATCACCTACACTGATAACCGCCTGTTTGCACGTATCGAACAATCCCACCCTGCACGCAAAGCAGGGTCCTTTGCAATCCTCACTGCACTAAAGAAAGTACTTGGCCCAGCGGCCTCTCTCTTGAAAGAAGTCCAAGAGGTTAAAACAGGCTTTGCACTCTGTACAAGCTCGCCTAGCAATCTAGCAGCTCTCGAGAAGGAGAAAAGCATCATTGCCAATGCCATCGGGAATTGCAAGATTGAAACACAAGAAAAATGGGACACATACCGCCTGAGCTATGTACCTCGGAAAGTTACAGTGCTAAACGACTCCTTCGAAATTGATACTATCACAGTTACAAAGGATATAATTCGCAACGCTATCAAAGAATACTCTGGGCAGGAACTATTACACGCTGTTCAAACCCAGGCGAGCAACACAACCGATCAATACCACTCCACCTGGATAGTAGGCTTGAAATCAGGCACTGAAGCTCTAAAGAGAACCCTCAAAATCCTTGGAGCCAATATCACCACTACCCTCTTGATCCACAAGCCAAAAACCATCCAATGCACTCGCTGCTATCAATGGCATAACAGCAGATCATGCTCCAAACCTCAAACTTGCAGACTATGCGGCTCAAACAAGCATTCTGAAAACGGCCACACAACCAAATGCAACACAGCACATACATGCCCCCCAAAATGCCTTCACTGCTGCGGACCACACCCAGCAGATGACCCCAATTGCCCTCTGCGCCCTATCGCCAGTAAAATAAAGTCCAAATCAGAACGCCAAACTACACGCAAAACATACAGTGAAGGCAGAGCCCTAATCTGCTTGAAAGCCGGTTGCACGAAAGCCCAGGCACCTGACTCCCAAATGGAGAATGATACCACCCCCCACCCCCCCCTCACAAGCCAACCCCCCCTCACAAGCCAACCCCGCCCCAAAACCCCAACCCGTATATTCGGATCCATCCACTCTACCGCCCCCCTAGTACTCGCCCTACTAACCGCTTCCGAAATTTCTTTGATGAATCGAACTAAACCTCTATCCATTACACAAACAAACGTTGGTAAGGGAGGGATCTCACACGATCTCGCTCTCAACCTAGCAAACTCGGACCAGATCGACATCATCCTGATCCAAGAGCCATATATCTACAAGGATATATCAAGGAAAATCACCAAAACACATCCCTCATACGAAATCTTTACCCCATTAGACGATTGGAAAATCACTCCTCGCGTCCTGACCTATGTCAGAAAAGGAATCGGAATACGAATCAACCAAATCAGGCCCACAATCTCACGAGACCTAATTTTCATACAATTACTCTCCACAAACAACTCGGCATTTACAATCATAAACATATACAATGCCCCGCCCCAATGTTCAGACGGTAACCAAGCTATCACTTCTCTTTTTGAATTGCAGAACTTCCCATCAAACGTTATCCTACTAGGCGATTTCAACCTCCATCACCCTAACTGGAATCCTTTACATCCCACCCCCCTCAACGCTAGCTGAGCCCTTCGTAGAGTGGTCCAACTCTCGAAATCTACACCTCATCTCTCCAATCGGAATTCCCACTCACACAAAAGGAAACACCTTAGACCTTGCTTTTCTATCAGGACCCTATATAGCATACACCTCTCTAGCTGAACACCTAGATTGTACTTCAGATCATAACACGTTAAAAACCTTACTTCACTGGAACTGCCAAAGTCCGAAGCCCATTCAAAAACTTAGATTGGACACATTGGACGAAAAACTCTTTACAGACCTACTAGGAATGAACCTAACCGATATCGATGCCAGCACCGAAGCACTCTCCACCAACGAGCTAGATCGATTAGCATCATCTCTCACACAAGCTCTCATAAAGGCCTACACAGGCTCTGCAAAAAGATCTACAAACGGCCCCCTTCAACAACCCTGGTGGAACGAGGACTGTACAAAGGCTGTACACGAACACAGGACTGCTAAAACTCCTGTATCCAAGCGCTCTCTCCGGAGAACAGTCCGGAAAGCAAAACGTGCCTTCTATATCTCGAAAATCGACAAAGTAGAGAACATAAACGATGTATTCCGAATGGCCAAATGGCACCAGACTACAGGCACATACCGAACCCCGCCTCTAGCAGACCCCTCAAATTTGACCACTGCAAACAGCATCGAAGAGAAAAGAGAAGCATTCGCCAGCAATCTATTAACAAACTCGGCCGAAGTCGACGATATTCCTTTCGACATCCCAGCGATCCCAAGTCGTTCTATCATCTTTCCCGATATCGATCTACAAGACATAGAACTAGCTATTCTAAAGGCCGGGAACACAGCACCCGGTGCAGATGAAATCCCGACGAGAATCTTACAAATCGCATGGCCACTAATCAGGGATATAACCCTCTCCCTCTTCAAAGGATGTTTAAACCTAGGACATCACCCAGAATGTTTCCGGATAGCCACAATCGCAATCATCCCTAAGCCCAATAAGCCCGACTATACCAACCCAAGATCATACCGCCCGATTGCTCTACTTTCAGTTCTAGGCAAAGGCCTTGAAAGACTCATTGCGAAGAAAATATCATGGCTTGCTCTAAACTACAAAGTCCTAGCAAATCAACAGTTCGGAGCTCTACCACTGCGATCCTCAGTAGACCTCACATCTTGTGTCACACATGATGTCGAAGCATCTTTGAAACAAGGGTTAAAAACTACACTTCTCACAATGGACGTGAAGGGGGCTTTTGACGCAGTATTACCAGGACGACTAGTGAACCGCCTTCGGGAACAAGGATGGCCAAACAAATTGGTTAAATGGGTACAGTCCTTTGCCACCAATCGTTACATCAAGATCCGACTGGACGGCGAGATCGGCCCAAAAACAAAGCTAGAATGCGGCCTTCCCAAGGCTCTCCAATCTCCCCGATCCTGTTTATGCTCTATATTGCGCCCCTTTTCTGGATGGGCAATCCGCGGAAGAGATTCGGGTACGCTGACGATATTGCGCTACTAGCAACATCCGATAGCCTCCAAAAGAACTGTGATACTCTTCAGGCAAATATGCAAGAAGCTCTCGAATGGGGGAAAACCGAAGGCATCACCTTTGACCCCAAAAAGTCTGAGCTAATACATTTCTACAAGGGACATCGCACACTAGCTGAAGTTCCCTCAGTACACACTGGCTCCCTGAACATCGAGGTGAAACCTGGTCCGCTCAGATGGCTTGGAGTCTATTTCGACAGAAGACTAAACTTCAAGCCACACATACAGATTCTCACAGCAAAAGCCCTCAAAGGAGCTAATGCACTAAGATCCTTCAATAACACATGCCGAGGGATACCCTCCTGCTCCACCAGAAGAGTGGCCGTAGCCTGTGTACTAAAGAAATGCTACTTTGCTTCGGAAACATGGTGGCCAGGCCGAACCAGATTAAAGAAGAATGCCTCGAACGAGTCAATTTCAAATGTAGTGGATAGCCATATAAATCTACTCAACAAAGTGATCCTCACTTGTGCAAAAGCAATTCTCCCGGTATACAAAACCACGAACACAGCGGTGCTATACGAGGAAGCCAAACTCAGGCCCTCCGAAATCGAGCTAAACTTAGCCTCACAAACATATGCTGCGCGAACCTTCAGACTAGACCCTTACCACCCCCCTCAGAATTAGAGCGAAGAGCATGATCAAAGCCAGAGACCAGAACCGAACTGCAGATACAAGACTTTCAAGGTTCATCACAGCATTACCAAAAGCCGAACATATAAATCCATTAGCTTTCCCTTCATGGGAACACAAGGAATCGAGAGCAGAAGCCGAGATACGTGTAGCTGGCCCGATGGGCAGAACAAAGGCCCAAGCGGCTGACGACTTCAAGGCCTTCCATACTAAGATCCCAAGGAGTGATATACAGATCTTCTCGGATGGTTCAAAAAGCGAAAGCAAGGACGGCGCCACCGGAGGTGGCTTTGTAATCACACAATTTGATATCCAAGTGGCCCATTACTCCTTCTCACTTGGCACAAATGCAGAGGTATTCGACGCGGAAGCTATGGCTGCAGTAACGGGGGCAGCAAAGGCCCTAACGCTACCATCAATCAAACTTGCTACAGACCTATGGATCTTCTTGGATAACTACGAAGTAGCCCTAAGATTAGGCTCCCACTTCAATGGCTCGTCTCAGGCGGTCTTCGAAGATTTCCTGAAGCTCACACAGGCCTGGGCCGCTAGACCGAGGCTCCCACATATCTCCCCCTGGTAAAATACGCATACGCTGGGTCCCAGGGCATCTCAACATTCCAGGCAACGAAATGGCCGACAAAGCAGCCAAGGAAGGGGCAAAACTCCCCCCACCCCCCAACCCGGCCTGCACGTTAGCCTCCCTCAAAAGACTAATCAGATCAAAGGCTAATAAAGCGGATGACCAATTGTGGAACACAGTCAGCCCTCAGTATTACAAAGATCTGCAATATAAACACACTTCCAATACGATTACCCTCTCTTTAAAAAGAGCTACACTTCACTACATTCTTGCAGCCAGATCACAGCATGGAGACTTTGCGGCATATCACGAACGCTTCAACCACACTACAGCCCACACTCTCTGCTTATGCGGTAAAAGGAAAACCCCGTTACACTTCTTCTTCTGCAAGAAAGGCAAAGCTTACAAAACACTCACGAAAAGCCCACCATCTGAAGCCATCCCCTGGCTTCTAGGCATCCCCACAGGTGGTCTCGCACTAGCCGAATGGCTTGAATCCACCAAATTCTATACAGATATCTGCCCACAGCATTTATCTGCAGCTTAAAAAAAAAAAAGCATTTCCTTCGTTTTTCCTCTACTTCCTGTATCTCCTTTGTCAAACAGGTACTCAAAGGGCTTATTCTCTCTCCTTCTCTTCTCCTTCCTTTTCTTTACATCTCTACTCTTCTCTTTTCTCTTTTCTCTTCTTTCCTCCCCTTCCTTTAAAAAAAAAAAAAAAAAAAACAGTAAACACACAAGATAATTCAACAAAAACGTATGAGGGGAAGGGAGAGTGATCAAGAGCCAGTGATCTAGTGGACGAAGAGGACCACAATATTAACCACTAAGCCAACCGGCCCCAAATCTGTCGCGAAGGCAATCATGTAAACCCTGCCCTAGCCCCTTTAAATTGTATATAAATACCCTCCCTAGCTAGCTAGTACACTACTCAGAGGCATACTCCTCTGAGCGTCATTTGTCCAAATCTGGAATAGATGGCTAAGGTTATCACGCGCCAAGGCGCGTGGGCCTACGGCCTATGACGATAAACACAATCAATCAATCAATACTCAAAGCAGACAAAAAAGACATACATACGAGCGATCCCTTAATATGTCCAGTCCAATTGACACGCCAGGCCAACCACCGGCCGGCGAGAAGACTTACAACTTCCGGACGCGTAAACGCGCCGCCCCTGATCCCTCTCCCTCGAGATCGGCCTCTGCTGACGCGTCTGATCGCTCTATGTCTCCAGCAGGAACGACTAACACGCCGCCCTCAAATCAAGAGGCGGCTAGAATATTGGAGGGCTTTCTGAGCCCTGGAATACCCGACTTACCCAACAGAGGCACAGCAGGACGCGTTGAGTACGCGTCTAGTACCTCAGTGCCCCCTGCACCTGCCAGAAGCGAAACTGACAGCTCTACGACTGCACATATAGCACAGTTTACTACAGCGGTCATGCACCTTATTAGAGACCCTCTCGCCGAGCTCGAACAAACGGAACCAGCCTGGGGCTCCACCTTCCGCAACTTCTTTGGCCAGCTGGCTGGTCGTGCCATGATGGGCTTCCCACCACCCCTAGATATCTCAGCGATCTTTGCCCTGCCGCCAACGCCAACCGCCTCCCCCCCACGCGCCTCCTCACCGAGCGCCCCCCTGCAAGAGTCCTGGGCTAGCAAGGCCCAACGCGCAGCTCATCTGCCAGAGCAGACCCGCCCTCCACCGCCGCCGCCGAAGCTACAGAGCAAGGAAGACAGAAGAGTGATGATCCGTCTAGACAAAGACCACCCTACAAGACAAGAAGACCCGTATACAATAAGGCAGAAGATAGGACAGATCCTAAAGAATGATAGAATAGCTAAAGATGTATGGGCGGTCCCATCTGGATTCACAGTCCTCGCAAGCACACCAGCTCAAGCAGCCACAATCATAGCACATGCCTCCGAAATAGAGAACGCTATTGGCTCAGCTAAAGTGGAAAGACAAGAGAAGTGGACAACCTTCGTAGTCGGCCCCATCCATAAGAGGATTCAGACTGTAGATGGAATAGTAGACCCAGTAGCAGAAGGCCATGTTCTTACTGAGCTTCAGCTAGTACGTGATAATATGCCAATCCGACAGCTTGAGTGGACCCGTCGTGCACAAGCTGCATTAGACGAAGGCTATATCCGTGTATGCGTCCCTTCTAGCAAAGCGGCCCTATTCCCGCCGAATCTACGCATTTTCTCCCGCCCAGTTCGGGTGCAGCGGGTTCGCGATCATAGCCCTACCTCCCAATGTGGGCGCTGCTTTGGCTTCCATCCCGAACGTCTCTGCGCACGCGACCTTCGCTGCGCTCACTGCGGTAAGCAGGATCGCCATATAAACTGCCCCAGCCTTGCTAAATGTGTTAACTGCTGCGGCCCTCACGCTGCAACCGATACCACCTGCCCAGCGCGCCCCCAACACCGCAATGGACAACTAATAAGACCGACTAAGAACGAGCTTCGTGCTATTAGGACTGCTGGAGGACAAGCTAGCGCAAAGCGAGACGCACAAGCCCAGCAGGAAAAAGAGGCAAGTATACAGCTACATCAAGAAACGGAGGCTATGCAGAGCAATAGTACCCAACCGACAGCACCCCCACCAGTACAACAATGGTAGGAGGCACCAAGAAGAAACAACATAGGCAGAGCAGTCTACGCGTTCTACAAGCCAATGTACGAAAAGGGGGATCCAATCATGATATTGCTCTCTCACTAGCATTTGAGAACAACTGTGATCTGCTGCTGATACAAGAGCCTTGGATACACAATGATCTTCAACGTAGATGTACAAAAACGCATCCTGCTTTTGAGACCTTTGCGCCCTGTACCGACTGGGATAAGCGCCCCCGAGTAATCACCTATGTTCGGAAAGGGAGAGGCTTTTCACCCTGCCAGCCAGCGGCAAACCTATGTCAAGATATACTACTTATTGCCCTAAAAGGCAGAGACTCCCCTATGCTCTTCTGGAATGTCTACAATGCACCTATAGGGGCTATTGATGCAGGAGAGGGCTTGCAAGCACTACTGCGACATGGGCATGAAGCCCCCACACTTGTAGCAGGGGACTTCAACATCCGGCACTCCCTGTGGGATACTACAGGAGGAACGCCAAAAGACGGAGAAGAGCTAATCCAGTGGGCAGACAGCCATAGTCTACGCATTGCTAACCCTCCATTCACTCCCACCCATCAAAGGGGAGGCGTTCTAGACCTAGTCCTAGTCACACATCCTAATGCAAGATGTGAAGTCGAACATTCCCTACATACCTCGTCCGACCATGAATCACTACTAACCATAATCCCCCCTATCAAGTAGTCTCTACCCTAAGGCAGGACGTCTTGACTTTGGCACCTGCAATACTGAAAAGTATCTACAGCTGCTCCAACATACAGCTGACCCCGTATATAGTAATCTAGAAGAAGAGACCTCTGATATTGTTCAAGCACTCCAAACCGCTCTATACGGCTCCTGTAAACGGTATCTCGAAGCCACAGGCGGTGCCCCATGGTGGAACGACTCATGCCGGGCGGCATATCAGAGATACAGAGCTCTGCGTAGTACTGGCCCAGCAGAAGAAGAACGTAAAGCCCTTCGGCGCTGCGTACGCCAAGCAAAGCAAACGCATTGGCAGCAGATAGTACAGAATGCAGCTAATGTCACTGATGTCTATAAGATCGTGAAATGGTATAAGAAAGAGACAGTACTCCAATCACCTCCACTACAAAAAGAAGGCGGGCTGGCTACAACGCCACAGGAGAAGGCACAAGTGCTTCAAGGAGCTCTACTCTCGCGCCATCTTGAAGCAGAAGACATCCCCGCTAATACACCCGCAGTACCCAGAAGGACAATCCCTTGGGCGAACATCACAGCGAAAGAGGCACTCTCAGCTACATGCCAGGTCTCATCCACTTCACCAGGAGCAGACGAGATCCCAGCAGCCGCCCTGCGTCTGGCCTGGCCAATAATCGGTGCACGTATCACCCTTCTCTTCCAGCGCCTTATGGAAGAAGGAATACATCCCCAAGCCTTTAAACATGCTGAAGTAGTGATCCTACCTAAAGCAGGGAAACGGGACCGCTCTCTCCCTAAGTCCTATCGGCCAATTGCACTGCTCTCATGCCTGGGTAAAGGTCTAGAACGACTTCTAGCCAGACGCATTAATTTCTGGGCTCTTAAGCTTAAAATACTAGCACGTGATCAGTGCAGCGCAATTAGCAAGCGGTCGGCAGTAGACCTTACTACAGCGCTTGCCTCAGATATAGAAGAGGCATGGGCAAAAGGCCTTGTAGCTGGTATGCTAACAGTAGATGTGAAGGGAGCTTTCGATGGTGTACTGGCCAACAGACTTATCCAAAGGCTCCGAGAGCAGGGCTGGCCCAACTGCCTTGCACAATGGGTTCGCTCCTTCCTAGCCAACCGGACAGCGCATATTCGTCTAGACAAGGTCAAGTCGAAGGCCTTCTCTGTCCTCTGCGGCCTGCCGCAAGGCTCTCCAATCTCACCCATTCTCTTCCTGCTATATGTAGAGCCGTTTCTACGCCTTACAAGAGGAAGATTTGGGTATGCTGACGATGGAGCAATGCTGGCTATTGGGGCTACAACACAAGTAGTACAGACAAAACTGCAGAGGCATCTTGATATGACCCTTGCATGGGGGCAAGAGAATGGCGTACTTTTCGATAGCGCAAAAACTGAACTACAGTACTTCTACCGCAAGCGCCAGGCTGCTGAACCGCCACTACACCTGCCTGATGGCGTCGAGATCCCCCCAAACAACGTCACCCGTTGGCTAGGTATCTTCTTTGACAGGAAGCTCTCATTCAAGGCCCATATACAGATAGCATGCCTGCGGGCGAAGCAGATCACAGACCATGTACAACATCTTTGCCGTACAATAAAGGAGCTAAACCAGCCCTTCTTAGGCAAGCAGTACAGGGCTGTGCCTTCGCCACCCTCTTCTATGGTGCTGAAACTTGGTATGGAAAACATACCTCACCTGTGATATTCCGCCTGATACAACTTGCAATCAACCGGGCTGCTAGAGCTGTACTGCCGGTATACAAGACCACCCCTATCCCGGTACTCCTGAGGGAGACCGGATGGGCCCTAGCCCTGCCTGGCTCGAAAGAGCACATGACAGATATATAGCACGAGTTGCAGCAGCAGACGAAAGGCACCCAATACGCTTACGCTGGGGCTCTAGTCGAATGAAGTGGATGCGCCGCCGACAAGAACTAGCACTCTCTCCTACCTTTCTTCGCCCCCCTTGGGAAGATACAGACCGCGACAATGCCCTCAAGCAGATTGCAGCCTGTGGACGGACTAATGGGCCTCAAGCATTCAAGCAGTGGCTAGAAAAACAGCCCATCCTAGACCTTATTGTATACTCCGATGGCTCTATGAACGAGAATGATAATGCGGGAGCCGCGTACTGTATATACCGCGGCAGCCAACTGATTGAACAAGGCCAGGTCCCCCTTGGCAAGACTGCAGAAGTATATGATGCTGAGGTTATAGGTGCTCTCGCAGGCCTGCAGGCTGCCCTGCGATCTTGCATGGCACGATTTGCTACGAGTATTACAATCTGCCTCGATAATCAAGAAGCAGCACTACGCCTTCATACGGGTATTCCTACAAGCACTAGTGCCAGCGAGATTCTAGAGTTCCAAGCCTGCAGGCAGGCCTGGCTGACAAGAGGGCGAGCCCGGAATGCCGCTTGTGGAGCAGTAGGTATACGCTGGTGCCCAGCACATGTCGGTATCGCTGGGAACGAACTAGCAGATCAACTAGCCAAAGCCGCATGCCTGCTGCCTACTACACGCAACAAGGCTTCTGTAGCACGTGCCCAGCGCTTGTCAAAACTAAGATACGAGCGAGCTGCAGCCGAGTACTGGAGCGAGAAGTGCCCAACTCAATACGAACGTCTCGACCTACCCTTCCCTACATCAAAAATGCCAATGGAACTTACACTCCCCCGCCCTACCTTAGGGTACCTACTAGCCGCCCGCTCGGGGCATGGTGACTTCAGAGCCTACCATGAGAGATTCAATCACGAGAACGCGTCTCTTTACTGCCAACACTGTAATCAAGATAGCTCCCTAGACCATTTTGCCATCTGTGAGGCAATATCACCACCTTTCGAGCTCTTTGCCCCAATACGCTGCCCAAATCCTGCCTGGTGGGCGCTAAGCACTACTGAGGGCGCAAAAGTCTTTGCTAAATGGTGCGCAAGAACCCGTTTCTTCGCACATTCTTAATTCTTTCGTTTTACTACCCCTTTCTTATCTAGTCTACCTTAATCCTCCCCCCTCCCTTTTCCTTTTTCCGTACCATACAACACCCATCGACGAAGCCATAGCCTTTAGCTACCCTATATAAGTCTAAAAATGCTCATAACAGCATTCCCCTGCCCGGCTGCCGCAGTAATGCGTTGGAACTGTCTGGTAACTATGTATATAATCCGTATATAGCTGCGCAGGCACGCTGGATACCCTTCGGGAGGTTTAGTGGCACGTGCTATAACACGTGACCAGCCCAGCGCTTAAACAAAATAAATAAATAAATAAATAAATACTCAAAGCACTTTAACATCTGAAAACATAAAGAACTTAAATATTTATATATTATCACGGGGCAGGCAGGCAGAATAGGGCTTCTAGTAACCTTGCCCTAATTTGGCAAAGTTATATTGATTCAGATAATAGGTTCAGATTAAGGATTAAGACGTAGCTCGAAGAGCTACGATACAGGATCTTCCTGGTTGAAGATATACAGACTTTTCGCAAGTAAGCTAGCCCGATCGGGCACTAGCTCACTTGCGCACCGGCGCGAGCGCCTATCTTGGTCCTATCGGATAGGATCAACTGCTCACGTGACTGACACCGTGACATATATTTAACTTCAAAAATATTATATTTGAAGGTTTTTTTTATTATTATTACTATTTAATCAGGGAATCGATTTTGTAATATTAATAATATTGATATTGAAATAATTTTATAAAATTTTAAATGTTTTAAATTCAATCATAAAAATATACTAAAAGTTTCATTATTTGAAATTTATATATTCTAAATAATTGTTATTTTGATAACTTATAAAATATCTAAATATTTTATAATTTTAGAGTATCAAAGTATTTTAAAAAAGTAAAAAAAAATCAAAAATCTACAAGTTCTGAAAGTTTTGAAATGTTCTTGTCAAGGTACGGGTAAAGACTTATATTGTACCATAAGGGTAGAAGAGCTATGGAAGAGAGAGGCCCTACTTATAAGAAGTAGGGCACGCTAATGACCAATGCCTGAGGCACGAAGGCAACTACAGAGCATGTAGTTGGTGCCGTGACAGTTCTAAGTGCTAAAGTACTCTAAATTTTGAAGTGGGGTGTTATAGTAGATGGCTACATAATTAGCCATTTACCTTTACTCTTATATTCATGCTTCCCTTTACCACGTAAGGCCCTCGCCACAGGCAATGGAAGAACACACTCTCTCAAACAACTTTCAAACGTTCGAATACTGATGAATCGCGTCTGTTTGGTCTATCTCATTATACGTAAAGATAGGCTCTAGTATCTTTTGCATGTCATTAGGAAGTCCATAGACTTCCCAAATCTCCTTCAGGGTATCATCCACAACTTGGCGTTCTTGCTTCTATGATGGGTACTGGATAGTCTCAAAATGTTCTTACAATATATTCAGTATAGATTGTCTTGCTTTGGTAAGTTTAATCGATTGTATTATATGCCTAGCAGTGCTGTTTTTTTTAGGATTCCGTGAACCTTAAAACCCTGTCTACGCCAATATTTTCCTGCTTCCTCGCCCTCTACTTCTTCAATATCTCTCAATGAGTTTCCGTAAGTCCGAAAGCAAGAAAGCAAGCAAGCTACTTCTTCCAGGTTGCTTCACTATTGAAGTATCCACACTAGTCGATACTGATTTACCAAGATACACTGGAGAAGATGGGTGACTTTGTTCAATCATGTAATGGTAATTATAAGTAGATGGCCATTCTAGATCAACCAAGTTCTGGACGTGGGGACTTATCACATAAAAGCATCGAAACCCCAAAAAGCCTATAGCCAATTCTAGCTTAGCCAGCCATAATCGGCGACGACCAAGGGGACCCCAACTCAGAATGTCATCCTCATTTTAAGCAGATCCTTTTCAATAATCTCATCTTTCTTCTTCATAAACTCTTCCATATCCCAAGGACAGCTCACATATCTTCCACCGAGCCACTCTTTACGTTCAGCAGCTAACCATGCAATCGTATCCCCAGCTATCTCTGGACGATCAGGAAACGAATTCCGCACAATCTCGGGCACAGTCTCAGTAATCTTTGTCTTGATCGCACCCGGGTTTACACAAAATGTCAGAAGCCCTTGATCGCCATATTCCAATTGCAGAGACTCTGTCCACCTCAAAATCGCAAGCTTTGAGCTCCGATAGCTCGCGCTTCCAGGACGAGCGCTCAATGCACCTGAGGAGGATACATTAATCATTGTGCATAAGCTGTTGTTACTTTTACGAGATAAAAGCTGCATGGGAAGAAAGGCACGAGCAATATTCAAAAGTCCGTGGATATTGACCTCCCAAGTTCGCCAGTATATATCTGGATCTGAGTCGAGTAACGGCTTGTATGGTTCCATATGAGCTGCATTGTTGACGACGATATCCAGACGTCCACCAAATTTCTCTGACACGACTTCATACATTGCTTGAACACTGTCTTGCTTCGAGATGTCAACGGTGCAGCTCAGCACCACAGGCTCTGAACGTCCGGCTTGCGTAGCAGCCAGCTTGAGCTTTATGATAAGATCATCTGATACACCGTAGAGATCAGCTAATGCTATCGCTGAAGCTCCTGCACGTGCAAAGGCTATAGCTGTAGCATATCCAACTCCGTCCTGCCATGCTGCCCCTGTGATCAGAACATTCTTTCCAGCAAGGTCCAGCTTGATTGGGGAAATGTAGTCATAACTCATGGAGTGCCGTGTAGCTGTAAAACTCCCGCCAGAAAGCGCTGTTCTATCTGACATGGTGACTTGGTGAATTACCGTAAGATCTAAGTTGATTGGTAAGTCGACATCGGAGGTGCTTAGTAATCGGATTGGTTTGTAATGGGATTTGGTTTGTAATCGGATTGGTTTGTAATCGCAATGTTAGTAATCGGAAGATCATGGCCTCACTTCTGAAGGAGATTTGCCAAGTCTATATCATGCATCGAGCTTGCAGTAGCGCAGACTTAAAAGAGCCGGCGGATATGACTCCTTGAAGGCTTGCATCATGTCGATGCAAACTCGGAATACGAGGTATTCTCCATATTTTCAAAAGCTCTGCGGAAGTAAGACAGATATGCCAACATCAAAGACATCCCGCCGCGCAATTAGTTGTCGTACACCCCTAATCGTAGGAGCGTATTGACTCGCGCTTTCATTAACCTCATTCTTATTCTTAGTAAGGCTCATAAGCAAATTGGCTCCAATGAGGTTGATCCTAGAGCACAACTTGATGTCTCTACTCCGTATACACGGAATGGCTCTCGGCTGGACCCATTTTATCGGCAGTTCATACAAGTAGGCGATGTCTCCCCGAGTTCACGTCTCTCCTGCAACTTCAAAACTTAAACATCTAAGCAACGATTAATGCTGATCACTCTATACTTTCCTCTAAATTTCAATCATCCAAGAGCTAATTCACCCCAAAGTCTACTCTTCTCTATCAGCAAGCTCTTTCATTCGTAAACTCTTCCATCTAAATCTCTCACATCTCCAACTGCCAAATTGAAAATTTCCTCCTCAAATTCGACCCTGTTATGGCTTTCCCAAATCGCCTTCTCAACCCTTCAACATGGCGCCACGTTGGTCTTGGTCTCACAACCACCTTCTTCGCTCTGGGAAGCTTGGCCATTATCGCACCGCCCGTTGCTGCGGAATCTCTTGGGGTCACGCCTACCACTCCAGAAGGCAAGTCCGTAAATGAAAAAGCAATGATATTCCTAGGTATACGAGATTTGGCAGCTGCAGCAGCGCTGTTTTGGTTCTATCACGATGGAAAGACGAAGGAGATGGGAGTTTTGATAACGGCGTGGAATCTCGTAGTCGTGACGGATACATGGGTTGCAACGAAGGGCCCGAGGGGATGGGATAAGGGAATTTGGACATTGTGTGGGGGGGCGGTCGTGGTTGCGTTCGTGGGCTTGGGTCTATTGCAGTCATGAAGTGTTTTGAGGGCTAAAGATTGGCTACGGTTGCGCAAATATCTCCAAGGAGACCCTGTAAATTGGATTCCGTACAATCATCAAAGTTAACATTAACCGTCACCTAGACGATCAAACAATAATATTACCAGTAGAGGCAAATTATTGTTAAAATTTCCCACACATCAAATGTCCGCTATCTTATCCACAACGACAGGTCTCCATTGGTCAATTTGTATTTAACTGTCCTTTTTCCGTCGATTTTGATCTTCACTTTCTCGAAATCGCGGAGTTGCTTGACAGGCACATGTAGAATTCCTAAATATAGCTGACAGACTTCCTGACCTTATCGTTGGCCTTTATTTGTAACTTCAACAAGTACAGTAGATAGTGACCCCACAGATCGACTGCCTCACCAGGTTTAATATTGCCTGTTGGGTAAGAATCGCTGTTCCTTGGATGCTCATTCACGGTGACCAAATTTGGAAAGTTGAATGTAAAATACCGAACTGCCAAATCTAAACTCGTACCTGGGTGTGATATTTTCTCAATCAAATGCTGTACAGTCAACAAAAACAACCCAGTGAAATCGCTCTAGGGGAAAAGGTTGTATCTGCCTCCAGGAGAGGATGGATGTAGCAATGCGCCATAATTCGACTCATTTCTAGTCATGGCGTAAGGCAACTCTCCGAGAAGTTTTCATCACTATGAAGAAGCGGCACAAGAACGCTCCAAGCCTCTTGGCCGGGTAACTGTGCATAAATGATGGCTGTAACGTTTGGATGGTGCACAAATTTATCGACGAGATGTATCCCTGCATTTTATATGACCGCGATCCTATTGTTATAGTGGGCACTGCCCGGCAATCTGAAGAGCATGTTAGCTATCGGAGTGTGTACAACTATCAAAAACTCACATTGGAAAAATTGCTTGAGAGAAATCATGTTGTAAGCCAGGCTTTTCATGAACCTCAGCCGAGAAGGCGTTGCAAAAAACCAAGCAAACGGCGCTACTTGCATCTACAATCAATGTAAAGATAACGATGTCAAATTTCTGGAATAGGCTGGTTTAATATTTATATACCCGACGTTGCAAAGTATCAAAGTGTGCATCAAGGTACGGAAATACCACAACGCCAGCGCCACCCCCCCAAAGTCAAAACTATTAGCGATTTCTTTATATTCAGTTCTCTCGAGGCCTAGCTCACCCAAAAATTCCTGTTAGCAGGTATTTGGCTAGGTATTTCCGCGCCCATTCCTTCATTATTGATCTTGTGGCAATAATCAAAATTGTCGAGAAAGTTCTCGAATCCAGCTTTCCACCTATCGACGGAACCAAGCTCTGGATAACACCTTTTTAGTTGCTACGGTGTCATATTTATAGATAGAAAGAAGCTTATGGTTCTCGAGTGGAAGTTATTGATATTCCCAACGGACATATGTCCTTCGATCTCAGATCTCTAGATGATTCTGTCAGCAGCAGGATATCTAGCGTCCACTCCAATAATAGCATGCCAGTCCCATGCATTGAAAATGAGGCAGAGTCTTGACCCATTTCTTACCTGTTCGCTGGCTACAGAATCCTGTAGCATAGTCAGAAATATGAAAGTCATTTACGGTCGTGAATCAAACTACCGAGTAACCACATCATCGAGCAGTGGATCTGGCATGCTTTCCTTTCGAACCGAAAGTATTAGATTACAGCCCCAAAAATCCAAGGGTAGTTGCACTGCAGCTGCCATATCTAGGTCGTAAGACGCTGAATCATAGCGAGCATGCTAGGCCAGCCACTGAGGAGAGCACATTAGAGTGAAAGGAGATAGTAAGCTGATCAAAGGAAAAGAAAGGCGCTCATTACTTACATGTGAATCATCACAAACTACGAACCCTTCAAAGCCAAACTCAGTCTTCGATATTTCATTCATCAAATTACTATTTTGGCAGGTGTATAATGAACTATTGACACCGTTGAAGCTGTACATGATATTACTAGTCTATGTGTTCAATTCGTCATAGAATGTCTAGAGAATTGGATGATATCACTTGAACCGTCTATCCCACACAGGTTTTCACTTGATTGAATTAACCTTCTTACTAGTACGCTGGCCAGTATTAGATATTCCAAAAACTTGGGTTACGCCACTAATCTCGTTTGGGATCAGATGTCTGAAACTCACAATGATCCCAGCTCCTTATATAACTTTTACAGATTCTGCAGCACACTTACCGAACAAATAAGAATCATTATAAAAGCTCTCCCAACTCCTCCCTTCTAATATCACCCTCCAAGGCCACCAATTGCTGGGCTTAAGATAACGTTTACCCTCTGGAGTCAAAACTCCAAGCCTATATGCTGAGCACGATCACATACCAGTCGACTATCCCACCTAGCTAACTACAAAATCGCTATTCTTCAGAATCATATTGATCAGGATCCTATCAAACTCCATCCAATAATGCACAGTGCACAGCACAACGCCATCCCTACTGAGGATATCAGATGTTAACCAGTAGACAGAAAACTAGGACTTCAATCCGTCACTCCCACCATAACTACTTTTTGGTTTTCATTAAGTACTACACCCGAATTGTCCCTAAAGTCCACTCAAAAGAAAAGAAAAACGCACAATAAATCTCCTCCTCCGTCCAATTTCATCGTACCACTAAACTCATCACCACTACAAGTCTGCAATTATCGTAATAGCTCCCTAACTTAATATAAGTTTCTCACAGGTAACCTTAAATTAGCTCTGATTTGTATCATGGTATTTCAGTTGTAAATTTTAATCTTTCTTACTGTATAGAAACGTTCAAGTACATACATTCGTTGTAAGATTAGATTAGTTTTAAACATATTTGCGGAGGTAAAACCAATAATTAATCATATAAATATATGACCACAATCCCTACAAAGGGGTAATAAAGTATTTGAACAACTTGCTCTACATATCACTACATTCGATATATAGAATAATCACGACTGTGCTTTGTATTGCTTTAAATTTAACAGGTATTGAAGTCTTAATTCTTCACTTCTTCAAGGTGGTACTATATCCCAATCCCAGTTTAGTATTCCTATCGATCTTTCGCCTGTAGTTATTATACTCATACCGTTTACTCATACCCAGCTACACTTGATGCTCCGGTCACTTGCCATTATCTCTCCTGTCACCGACTGCAGCCCTTAGATATCTAACCCATTCTTATCCTCACCCACAACATCGCTATCCATCCCGCCTCCCACTCCAACTCCCACTCCCACTTCAATAGAGAAAATATCATCCCTCTCATCCTCATCCGTATTGCAGCTCCCACAATCAACCATCACTATTCTAAACTCCTTTCTTTCCATCTCCCATCTCCCCATCTCCCCATCTCCCTACTTCCTACCTCCCCAAAATAAATTATATACCTCTCCATCTTTCCTATCTTCACTCCCATTCCACTCTATTCATCCCACAACCTCAACCTCACAACCCCCCAAAAAATCCATTAATTATAAACACCATACCTACCCAATCTACCACCCATCCTATTATTAGCCAGACTTCAACCTCTAATCTCCCATTACAACAAAACAAAATAAACCAAACCAAATCAAATCCATACTAAACCCACTCTAAACCCTTTAACCCCCTGACCCTAACCCAAAAAAAAATAAAAACTTGATGATTCTCAAAGATTTTCAAATCATTATATCCTTTTACTTGGGGTTAATCTTCCATTTGTAAACCCAAGATCTTAACCTTACAAAAACAGCGAATCAAATAAAAATATCTCGAGTTTTGAGATTGATTTTGAATTTCACTAAAGACTCATCACGATAATGGACTATCATCGATATGACGAGATAATAAGATATAAAAACTAATTATACTTCATATTCCCTTCCGATGATATATATATACACACACACAAGCAAAAATAAAAGCACAATCACATAAAAGTACATACATCCATAACAAAACCCTACATGAACGTTACCCCTAAAAACGAGGCAAATCGAGAGAAGAATGTTTATATTAAACAGTCCAACTCGAAGAAACGCCCCAATCCTATTTAATTTTCCAGTACCCTACGCTTTGATACATACATAATACCTGACCTGATGGAAAATACCAGCGTGTTCTTCTCCCTTCTCATGAATATGCTTTTCCCTTAGAAAAACCCCTCCCCCCTATCTGCAAAGCGCTGATTCATCCAGCCATTCAGCTATTCATCCCTCCAAAATATTATATCTCTTTTTATTCCTCATTTCAAATATCTAGTAAGAAGGTAAATGAGTAGGAAATTGATGTGCCGGACATCTCTCACTCGTTATAGTGGTAGACCTATAATATGCATATGTTAGTAAAAAGAACTCATCATGTAGGAACAAAAGATGGTTGAAACAAAGGATGAAAATATTACCTTATAATTAGGCAAACCAAAAGCATCCCAACCCAATCTCTTTGCCATTTTTGCAAACCCTTCCGTTTCTATTAAATGGTAAAAGGCAAAAGGTGGGAACATGGCTCCATCACGGTGTACCTCCGCTTTTACCATTAATGCTGTTCCTCCTACTCCATCAAGTGGGATGATGGCCCTGGAATCTCCAGAATCTTCGGCGAGATATGCCATCAATGGTCGGTATGTAGCCATATCAGCATAACCCTCTAATAAAATATCATCAGGTCCCATTGATTCCCCAAGCTTTCGTGCAACATCACTCTCCTGCCAGCTGTTGAAATCATAGGCGCGTTCTGACATTCGTTTATCTTTACTATCGTAATATCTCTGGAAACAATTTGGCACAATGATGGCTTTATCGTGAGAAGCCAAATCTTGAATCAAACTTGGAGGAGTCTCAACAATGTCCGAATCTAACCATAGAACCCAAGATACCGAAGGCCCAAGAGTAGTGAAAAGGAGAGAATTCCTGGCTCTTGACATTGCAGCTCTTCTTGCCTTTTGATTCTCCATCTTATGTCTTTCAGCTTCGGATTGAGATACCAGAGGTGGATCGAAGTCTTGTCGTTCAATGATGATACTCGCGAATCGATTCTTTTCCGGTCCAGACTTTTGAGTTTTCGTAACCTGCTCCTGCAGAGCTGCTGTAGCGGCATTTCCTTCTTTATTCTTTGGGATGATAAAGGCGAGAGTAATGAGCTCATGCGGATATGAAAGCTTCAAGAGATTATCCCAATATTCTTGATAAAATCGTGCCAAAGGTGTCAAGATGAGAACCATCTCTCGGTTTCCTAAAGGATCGGCGGTACTGGTAACATTATTCATGTGGTAATGAATGACAGGTGGTGGTATGCGTTTCCCACTTTTCGTAGCCTCATTCTGTTTTCGAAAGGGAGATGTAGGTGGTGAGAGGGGATTCGATGCTGCGCTTGCTCTTCTTAATTGAGATGCTGCGTCGTCGACATTTGATGGCGAGAAGAGAAATACGAAAATGATGATACATAAGACCACACCCACAATCAAGGTGAGCGGGTTCGTACGCCGTAAAGAGCGGACTGGGCCCATGGCGCCGTTGTACTGTTCGAAGGGTCGTCCTCAATCGATAGTTATGAAAGTCTAGGGGCGCATTTGTTGATTTAGAGATGGTGGAATAAAAGAGGGTTGACTTTTGTTCGAGATTATGTTATGTACGTCGTAGGTAGGTAGGTGTGAGTATTCGGGATCGTTTTGTCGCAGATGTTGGAGGGAGATTAAAATTAAGGCAACAATCTCTTACAATAGGAATTGATGAGATTGGTTGATTGGATTGAGTACTTTTTTCTCAAGTATCAAGTACCTAGGGACTTGCAGAATATGTCAAAAAGTAAAGAAAAAACGAGTGTTGAAGTTTCAATCTGTTCGATAGTACAGATAGATGTTTTGATGCGAACTTGCTCTTAATAAAGTTGTGAGTGATATTATTGGTTGAAATTTAGTAAGAGGGTCATTTTTTGAATGATCTGGATGATCTGGACAGAATTTAAAGTTAAGAGCAGGCTCAAGCTCAAGGTATCTACGTACGTAGTATGGACTATGTATGTATGTGTATATGGAGTAGGTAAGTTATTCTCATCATAGGTACATAAATATATATAGTAGTCGTTATTCAAATCACCAAATTACCAAAGATGGGAACAACTCTTGAGACAATGAATCCAAGAATAGTCGATGGAAATGTTGATGGTACCGTTGATGTTGATATTGACATTGACATTGACATTTGTTGATGAGAATAAGAATTACCCATGCTCAACTCACATAGGGGTATAATCAAGAAATACCTACTCAATATCAATACATTCAGAAGTTTCTTCCATTGAACCTTCTCTGTACATTCCATCTTCCATCTTCTCGTATTTTCTCCACGTTAGACTGATTACCTAGGACCTATCTACCGCAATATAGGATCTTACCTTTGGCCTTTAAAGCGTCCATACATGTTACCATTCTCATTTGTACTACCTACCTATTAATGAGGAATCATCCAGACAATCAATCATCCATCCACCTTTCATTACTGACGTTTCGGGAAATATGAACAAGCACCTGAGAATCGCCAAAGACGAGCAAAACCTCGTGATATCATCGCATTATCAAATTCTCAAAGATGTTATTTGTTTTACATGACAGGAAACAATAGCTGGTGAACTAGCAACCTTCAAAAATCAGTGGCTCTCACATTCGGGGACGTACAGTGGTTTTGTTTGAATTCCTACTTTTATCCGGTTCCTCCACCGATGCTCCCATTGATAAGATTACTTCAAAGTCCTGACCCCTTTTCACATAGAAAAAAATAATATTCTCAAAATTCAACTTTCTCCTTTCGCTCAAATACCTTTCTGTCTCTAGATACTTAACTTCGGATTGGTTACCACTGTACTTCTAGCGGTGGGGAGAATGGAAAACCTTATATCTCCTGCTGTTAAACGGCTTGTCAAGGAGTTTACTCTAGTTGTTCACGGGATGTGATCCTATTGATAGTTCTTGAATGACAAGTTCACCGTTCAACCCAACGGCGCAAGATTTACAGTGGCAAAATGTAGTAAATATGGGGAAGGAAGGGTGAACTGTGAACTTGCCACTATGCTATACACTATATGGTATATCTTCGTTGGATCTACAGATAGGAGCTGTCAATTGCCTCTTCACGCCTTCGGATAAGGAATAATACATTGAATTGAACCAACCAGGTCTAACCATACACAATTTTCGATTCCATTCGAGAAACTTCGTCGAAGTTCAAGCAAACATAAAAGAGAGCAGACCCATCTTTAATATCCCATTTTCATGCAAAACCCATCATGTCGGAATAGTTTCATATGAAATCAATGATTAAAGATTATCTGATGGTGTCGCTATCTCATACTCTCAGATCTCTATCCAATGATGTGGGATACTCAACCAACCAGATATCCACTTCTTCATGCTTCTATGAATCCAATCACGCTCATGTTGGTACAGTGTTAGTTCCAGTGGTTGGTACTTATCTATGTAGGTACGAGTCAGTAGAACCAGTAGAACCTTGGGATATTATCAAAAGATTGAGCAAGATAATGCAGCGATATACCTGCAGTGAACGGGACGGGGTATTTTGAACTCGACGTTACACAACCTAAGTATTGCGTCAATGGTGGATGGTGGATGGTGGAAAATAAATTTACCTACTCAGGTTCATGCTTGACCACGTTTATTGTTAGGTTGTTTTTCAATTTTTTTTTTTTTCTTTCTTTTTCTTAACAAAATTCTGGTGGTCGTACTGTAGATCATACTGCATGATACCGCGTGGCAGCTCCAGGAACTGTTCGCAAACAAACGACACCGCCATGGACATTGGAGGGGTATGGAATAGTGGAATTTGTTGAAACATGATGACATTCGGGTAGAAGGTAGTTGGAACGAGAGGAGGTTCGAGGCCGCATGATCTGTGACACTGGATAATGAATGTCTGTCGGACCACGCTGAATGAGAGGAGAGCAGAGAAAAGAAAAAGAAAAGAAAAGTAATGATACCTAACACAACATCAGAGGAAGAAAGATCTGTACATACATACTCCGTGTTGCATCCTAGATAATGGCTCATTGTTATAACCGAGGTTGATTGATATCTATCTATCTAAGGAATCAGGATGTATGTACTCCATACATATGTACTACATAATATATGTTCTACAGATCAAGTAACCTTACAGTACATACAGATAAGCCAAACTGCATGCATGATCCGGTCTCAGAAACAAACAATGACAAGGCAAGAAAGACAAGGAAGACAAGACAACACCAGCGCCATCTTCTTTTTTATTTTACCATTTCATCATTTTATCCATGAAGCTGTAACCCGTAGTCAGTAGGATCAGATGGTAAACATGCTGATGCCAGTGCCACCAGGACTTTAGAAGATGGGGTGGAATACGATTGGTTGTTTTGATGATTTAAACGCTGCGTTCGTGATGGGTCTATGCTTCAATGCGACAAATGAATCCATTTGGGTAGAGTGGAGTTGTCTACGGTACGTAGTAATGAGTTACTCCAGCCGGAGTGGTGGAGTAGAGAGAGGTATTTATTAGGGAGATAAATAACGTAGACCTTGATAAAGTGTGATATTGGAGATAAACTCCACAGAATCTGGAGGAGGGAGATCAAGATACATGATGCATTTCTCTCCCGGAGTAACCGCTTCCGCTTGCAAATGAATTGAGGTATGTGATCGATTTGAATTCTCCGTAGTAATAATTCTTCATCTAGAGTCTCTTCTATATGGGTCTTTTGGAATTTCACCGAAAAGATAGGTAGGTAGGTAGATACTGTAGGTACTTATTACTAGAACAAACTACAACTATCTAGTAATACTTTTAGTTTTATATCTCTAGGTTCCTTAGTCGATATAAAATCCTAAAATATACTAGAGATTCTTGTAAATATTCCCTTCACCGATACTCTCTCCATATTCAATATTTAATATATATTCATTTGTTCATTTTCATCTTCATATAATAAATTCTTATTAGTTTATTGATCTACACAGTGGCTAGGATAAATACTAGGTACCAGGTATTTACATAGTCCATATCTACCTAGTAGGCTAGTACGTATGTACCAAATGCCATTTAGAAGAGGAGTCAAGACCCTTTAATTGATAAACCTCCGAAGGGGAAGGAGAGGGAGAAGAAGGAGAAAGAGGAGGAAGAGGAAGAAGCTCTAATAAATTCTTCTAACTTAACCTTTACTAACTTACCGGCCTCCCCCAGAAGAGACGAACGCGCCGTCTAGCTTTAAAGAATTCCTGGGTTCATAAGAAACGATTCCCCAACTTTAATTATCATCATCATAGCCATGAATATGACCATGACCATAATCATAACCATAATCATAATCACAACCACAATCACAACCATGACCATGAACATGAACATGATGATATCCGCATGAACATGAGAGTGAGCATGAGCATGAGCATGTACATATACATGAACTATATGATAACAAACATTTTCGTTTCTCCTACCATAATTTCAACCTTCCACTTTTGTTAAAGAAGAGGGAAAGAGAAGGCTTTTTATAGGAAAACGAATCCCCCTTCAATTTTCTCCCTTTTTTATTATTTAAATATCCCTCCCTCCATTCTTCATTCCTTTTGCGCTGGTATCGCGAAACTTCGAGAAGAAAAGAGAAAGACTACATACATACAATACAGTACGGTAACATCGAAGCAACATAAGCCCCGTTCCCAAAACAATATTCGATTTCACTTCAACCTTGGAATTCCTAATATCTATCAACCAGTGAAGGGAACAAAACAAACACGTTAAGATTAAAATCAAGGAATCGAATCTCGCGACTGGTTTGGTCTATTTTCTCTACTTCGCTATCGCATTGCAGCAAATAAAAAAAAAGTCACCCGAAATATTACCCTTACCTCAGGTTATTACTGTACATACTGTACTTTGTCGTACATTCACCACACTCCGTACAGCCGCTCCATGCCGTTATTGGGTCCTCACAAAGGGTCGCAGTAAATCATGGAACCCGTGCCTGAACTCCACTCCCTGGAGGAATTCAGAGCATCTCCTGTACCCAGATTACGATTACAAGAATCTGCTCTTTACGACAGTCAAACTCCAATAAAGGATCGAGAACAATCTGCCAGACCTCAAACTCTTCGAAGAACTACAGAACCAATACCGCAAGCACCCCGCTCCCCAGGATGGTCGTCCCCGGTTACTCCTTCAATCCCCTTTCGTCCTCGAAATACTTCACCATATGCGAGAGGCCACTTTAGATCAAGATCAAACGGTAGTGTTTTAGCACCTCCAATGTCGCGAGCACAATCACTACCAGGCGTAAATGGTGCTGGTCACCTACTCATGTCTCCTCAAAGACCCGCAAGTCCTCTAGGCTCACCAGCTCGAGTTCGCATACCCAGGAAACCCGCAGATGAAGTGTTCCCAGGCTTTCCAAATCGTGCTTTGATTAATATTAGTGAGGGTGGGCAGCCAGCTTTTGATGAGGATACCTCAAAAATGTCGGATCGAAGCGCCTCCCCCATCTTAGGGATACCTTCCAACGGTAGTTATACACGCGTACGAAGACCCGCTTCCCCTTTACGACATATCACAACAACAGGTCCCTTAATTAGTGGCGGAACCCCCACGACTCCATCTTCTTCGACTTCATCCCCTTCATACAATTCAACGAAATTCGGCGAATCATATCTCACCTCGAACATTTCCACCAGTTCTTTGTATTATCCTGGTTCATACACATCTTCATCCGTTCCTTCCACACCTACCTCTACAAGATCTCGCAGCCCGAGTATATCCAGCTTGGAAACAATACCTGATACACCGGATGCAGAAGAAGCTGCCATAGAAGCAGATAGGATAGCTCAGTTAAAGGCTGCAGCAGACGCGGCAGATGGAGCTGAATGTGAAGATGCCAAATCAAGAGGACTTGACACTTCTGGGGGACGCGGTAGAGGTCTAGGAGGATTTGGTTCACGAGATAAGAGAAAACGTTGGAGTGTTTGTGGTGCCGAAAGAAGAGGTGATTTGAATCTAGATACGATCTGGGAGGATTGAGATTGTTTGAATCACGATACCATGATGATGAAAGGCCTATGAATGAATTCGATTCACGAGAAGATTATGGTCAGAAGAAATCAGTTGTTGATGATAGGAATAATGCGTTGTTCAGATTACACGGCTTCAGTACAAAATTCCGATTCGTCCCTGCTGTAATACTCCACAAGTCGAATTGTCTAGATGTGCATCTGCATCATCTGGAAAAGAATCGGGAATACTGAATCAAAGTCTCTCAGTATCTTCCCTTGCTCATACATTATTGTACGATACCCCTTTAGCATTTTTGGGGGAATGGTTTCATTTCCCAAGGAGCATTATATTTGGAGTTATTGGGAGATTTGGGGGAGGGAGGGAAGGGTTTGATAGCATTGCAATGGATATTTGAATTTTTCTCTTCTCTTTTTTTCCTTTTTTCCTCTGTTTTTATTTTTTGGAGGAAGGGGTTTTGGTTCCCCTGAATAGGTACTGTAAATAGGATGGATTATTGAAAGTGGCATCAAGCATCAATTATTTATTAGTTTGAATTGATAATCAAAGAAGCTACTTACTAATTACTCGTACGAAAGGGTGAGGATTTGATTTGATGGGTGAAAGTTTGTGAATTGAACTGGACTTGTGTTGCTTTGCTTTTTTTTTAAACCGTACCTTGCATTGCATTGCATTGTTTTGTTTCGGTAAATTTTTGGGATATCCCTTGCTCTGTTAATATACTTGGTTACCCCTTTTTTTTGGATTTGGGATCTAGGGGTTTTGGATCTTGGGGGTTTTGAGGTGAGGTGAGGTGAGGTGAGGTGAGACTGGGAAATATTTGGTAGGTAGTGTTGGTAGTGTTGGTAGTGTTGGTAGTGTTGGTAGTGTTGGTAGTGTTGGTAGTGTTGGTAGTGTTGGTAGTGTTGGTAGTGTTGGTAGTGTTGGTAGTGTTGGTAGGTAAGTAGTGTAGGTAGGTAGGTAGAAATACACTAACTAAATACCAAGAAAAGGGAGTAGAATGTGAGTTTGAATTTGAATGTAGGAGTAGGAGAAGGACTCCTGTAGGAAGGAGTAAGGGTGAGAATATTGAGGTGAGGTTGAGGTTGATGTGAGGTTGATGTGAGGTTGATGTGAGGTTGATGTGAGGTTGATGTAAGATTAATATTGAGTTTGAAGTTGAGATTTCTGGAGCGAACAAGCAGATGGGAAGGATAGGATAGGATAAGATATAAAGATATAAAGATGAGGATATCCATTCATCTTTTGAGATTTGGAAAAAAGTAACTGGAATAGAGAAGTGGAATAACTATTCCACATTTGTGAGAGTCGGATTTAGATTCGATACGTTACGTTACGTTACGTTACGCTACATTCTCTTGTGTTGAAAGGAGGAAGTTTGATAAACGGGAACAAGAACAAAAACTGAAGGTTGGAAAGTTGAGGTCAAGATGCATCTCCGCGCTCTAGTCGTCGCTGGAGTTCTTTTGTCGAATGTTGTTGAGGCGGTTCCACAATTGAATGGGGGTGTGGGTGGAATTGGGATTGGGAATCGGGTTATTGTATGTTGATTCTTCTTTTTTGGGGGAGTTTTTATGTGTCTTTCTTTTTTAAGAGAGGTGCTTTTGGGAGATATAAATATACTAATACACCCCACAGGAACAAATCCAACATAAACGATGGGGTTGGCCTTGGAGTAGTTATTCTGATTCTGACTCTTATTCTGATTCTGATTCTGACTCTGATGGAAATGGAAATGGATACGGAAAAGGAGGGAAGGGTGGGAATGATGATGATGGGTATGATGGGTATGGGGATAATGAGGATGAGGATGAGGATGATTTGATCGCGGAAACAAGATCGCTTGTACCGTTTACGCATCCTCATCTTGTGGTTGAGGCTACGGGTGTGGTTGTAGCTGCGGCGGCGAGATTTAGTACGGAGGTTTCTGGGTTGGGTGAGTTGGGTGAGTTGGGTAGGGTTTCGAGGTCTGTGGTTGTGGGTGGAAGTGCGAGTGGGAGTGGGAGGGAGAGGACGAGTGCGAGGGTTACCGCTGCTGCTGCTGCTACAGGTGTGAATGCAGCTGCAGGTGCAAGTGCGGGGCCACAAAATACTATCTCGAAAATGGCTCCAATCACGGATCGAATTCCCTCTCTCTTGATTAACTCTACACCAACATCAACATCCACATCCGACCCCATTACTTCAACAACCCTCTCACCCCCCTTCATCCAAAACCATACATCTCTTACCCTCTGTCCCGCAAACCCTACTACCTTCATCACCATTACCGAGAATTGCACGAGTACGTATTGGATTACTGCTTCTGCGGGTAGTGTGGAGGAGAGTACTACATCTTTTGTTTCAGCTTCTACTCCTTCTACGGGTCTTTCTACGATTACATTATCGACATCTTCGTCGATTTTGGGGGTTCCTTCTACAGGGGGATTGATATCTACGGGGGCATTTATATCCACAGGGGCAAATTCGACGGGTATTTGGACAACTACGTCATTTCAAAGGGTGAGGAGTAGTTCTGCTGTTGTATTGGCGCAATCTTCGGTTTCGGGAACTCCTTCACGAGGTTTTGTATCTGTGGGGACGAATTCGACGGGGATTTGGACGTCGATTAGTGCTGCTAGCGCTAGTTCTAGTGTGCCGGTGAGTAGGGGTTGGAGTACTGCGTTGGGGAATCGAAGTACTACGGGGGGGGTGAGTAGTTCTTTGGTGGTTAGTGAGACTTTGGGGTTGGGGTTAGTGAGTTCTGGGTTGGCTGGGGCTACTACTACTTTGTCTTCTTCAGTTGAGACATCGACATCGTCATCGTCATTAAGGAAATCGCCAACTTCGGCTTCGACTTCGACTTCAGCTTCAAGTGAAGAATTAGTATCGACTACGGTTTTCCTTTCTACTAGTACGCTGGGTTATCCTTATTCATCTTCTTCCTCATTATCATTATCACTATCATCTTTATCTTCATCCTCATCCATCCTCCTCTCCCTCTCCCCCATACCCCTCAAACCCAACAACAACCACAACCGCACAATCCAACCCCCCAACCTCAATCCTCACCCTCATACCCACCCCCATCGCAACCGGAACCACAAGTCTCCACCCAACCACCACAATCCCATTCACAACAACCATAACCACCATCCAAATAAGCGGAACACCGAACCCTGCAGCTGTCCATTGCGGTTTACATGGTTTACCTGTTGGAGATTATTTTCTTGCCGAGTTTGTGGAGGAAAAGGCTGGAGTGCCGGTTACTTTGAGGGGATGCTGGGAATTTTGTTTTGTGAGTTTATTTTTTTTTTTTAAATCTTTTCGCTATCTATTTTGTTGGAGGAATCATCTCTTTCCCAGGATTCTTACTTATCTCTTGTTTTCGGGGAATTTTTCCCTTCCCAATTTCTAATTTCTGATGATACTATTATTTCTGATGCTAATTTCTCATAAATAGGGCGTCTATGGTATAGATAAAGGCTGCGAATCATATTCGTTTTATCCGGAACCGGGAACGGGTGCTCCAAGATGTGATCTTTTTGGGGGGAGTGTGGCGCAGAGTTTGGATAGTATTATTCCGGGTGTGCCGAATGTTTGGTTTGATTTGGAGTGTGGGGATCCGGGGTTGTTGGGTTGATTTGATGAGATGGGAGAGAGAGGGAGGGGGGAAGGGGGTTTGAATGGGAATAGGGGGGGTGAGAGGGAGAGGAGACGGGAGAGGGAAATGACAGTGAAAGGAAAGTAAGGTAAAGTAAAGAGGCAAGAGAGGTGAATAATTAATTGTAGGCGGAAGGAAGAGAAAGAGAAAGAGGAAGCGGGAGAAACACTATACAATAACCTTGTAATAATAATATATCCTTTTATACTACTCTACTATCTCTTCTAGGCTGCGCAACAAGCTCTAACAGGACGGATTATCGCTCTTGTGAATAATTTATAGATATTCCATTTGCAAAGCAGGTTATTGAAAAATATTTACAGTATATTGCCAGTGTTACATTCGATGCTGAGCGCGATATTTCCGGACTTCAAAGCTGTCTCAGGAGAATTTCTCAGAATTTTAGAATTGATGGGATGTATATTTCCCGTGAACTGAAAGTATAATTACTGATAATTGATGATATCATCCTCGAAGTAATAAGACGACAGCTTGAAGATAGTATGTTTCTAACTTGTGATTATACACTTATATACATATATTGTAAAAGATAATTTTTATGAAAATATAAGATTACATTGTCCGGAACTTGCTAATTAATACGAGATGATGTATTGAAACTCTGACGACTGCAAAAAACACCCCTAGCTATCCCAAATCCTAAGTTCATATCACCATACAAATTTCACAATGGATTTTCATCTAATTAATGATGACAAAATGAAAGAACTCCTAAGCATGCACTAGCAAGCTCTAGCAAGCGCTAATAGCATTTGCAGCCGTATTGGCTAATAACCGACATGGAGCTAAATACACTTAACTTTTAGTTGGGTTACATTTAGTTGAGAATTAGTATAATGATATAAATGCACGTACTTGTCTTCATTTTAATCTCGTGCTTGTTGTCCATCCTGTTTCCCGCGAAATCGTTTATGTCTTATGGCTGTACTTGAGCTGTGGCTGCGTATAGAATGGGTTTTTTCCTACTCTACTGACATTCTAGACATCATGGTCTCTGAAGCTCCAATTGGCGAATAATGTGTACAGGAACAAAGCAATTACGAAATAGTAGTATTCTATGTATTAATAACTCTTTGTAGAAGATGATTCCAATAAAACCTTATATTGTATAAACAATGTTAGAACAACTTTAGAACAATATTAGAACAACCCTCAAAGGAACTACATATAACAAACCACCTAGCCATCCCCACAAAAACTACCCATCCAAAACCCTCAAATCAACCATCAGCATCTAAAAAATGGATTACCTAACCATGCTTATTATTGCATATATGCTCATCAGCCTATTCATCATGCTGCACATACTCCAAATCGTTATATTACTCTCGAGACTAACGATTAGATTTCAAGAAATACTTACTCGCTCCATTATTCATCAATTGTAGCGAAATTTTAACGCTTTTTAGCTAATCATCTGATGGATGGATGGATGGCGAGTATTAGATTACTGGGGAGGAAATAGATAGGTTGCTTTATGTGATAGCCACAATAGGAATCTAGATTAGATTGTTGAATAGATTGTTATATTTAGAATTGTTTAAAATAAAAGCTCTTATATGAATAGATACATTGATGTGAATAATTAATTACAAATAAACAACGTGACTCTCAAGAACCGTAGAATGGAAAAAGAAATTCGACTCATATCATTAGTGACTAATTAATAGATCATTCACTGCTTTTTGGAAAATGATATTGGAAAGTAATCAGCAACAATATAGCTATCCTCAATAACATAGAAGAACTGAAGAAGTTGATGAATGATACACTTGTCTGATCGCACTTCATCTTTTACCTCTAATGCAAAATTATTAATTTGGGGTGATAGATTACTCTCCTGTAGGCCAATAGTATGGCATACATCAAATTTAGATGTGTTTTTGTCAATTGATAGCTATAAAGATACTTTTCAGATATTCTGGCTTTATGGCTTTGGATAATGGAATGAGAGAGGTTGGTTGGCGTGCTTCTGTACCGTGGATGAGACGAGAGATGCTGCAAAAATACTAATGACGCGGTGCGTAGTATTTTTTTTTTACTAAGAAAATATCTGCAGTTGTATGATAAGGGAGGAGAATATCGGTACTAAACTTAATGCGAAAATAACTCAATTAGATAAGAAAGATTGATGTTTGTGTGCTAGTTGAAGACATGATCTATAAATTTGATAGACCAATTTAGCTTTTCCCATCAATAATCTGGGAAACTTTCATAGATTTCTAATATAATAGTTAAAGCAACTCACCTGCTCAATCTCTTCTTCTTCTACCTTTAGTTCATCTGAAGTTTGATCAAAGGACGGAAATAATTAATGTTTGCTCAGAATGTTGTCTACAGACCAACATTTTATGAATCATGATGTAAGTCCTATGATGTGTCGCATGTCTCCTACAGGGAAAAAAACACGAAAATTGGGAGGCTGTTTGCTCTAACCATGCTTCTTTGTGTCTAAGATTGAACACATAGAGCACAGAATCAAAGAAAACCTGACGTGCACACAGTCCTGCTTGTCACCAGGCTCGCTCGTCGAAAAAGGAAAGTTCTCTATATAATCAGTCAATCATCTTTCCACCATGACCTATAAACCAAAATAGTCAATACAAATAAGTCAACCGAATAATCAACTCTCACATACATACATACTTTGAATATGCCATCACATATGACAACTGGTATTATCCTCGTGATCGTCGTTGTAAGCGTTGTGTGCATTATTGCATTTTTTCATTATCATCAACATCAGGGAAAGAAAATAAGCGGACCTAGTCGGCGCTCTCAAAACCATACTGATAGAACTTCCGCGCGATCAACACGCCCTCCATCTATAGTCCCTTCATTAAGGACTGGGGTATGTGAGGCTCCTAATTCATTGTCTAGAGTGGCTTCATTGCCCTCCCATAATCGTCCTCTGTCTGGAAAACAAGCCATGCCGCCAGATTATTTAAAGCCTACACAAGCACCTCAACCTGCTCAACCTGCTCAGCCTACTCAGCCTCCTCAACCGCCTCCTAAACCTCCGGTCCCTGCTCAAGCTCAAGTTCGACCCCCAGCTAGAATTATAATCCCCCCTCCTGTTGCCGGTGGACTATACGGCTTAAAAGGTGTATTCCCACAGCCAAAGCGGGGAGGCAGATGAGTGTTTTTAGATGTGGAATGGAAACTTAGTTTTAGGAATTTCTCGTTCGTGTCTGTACTGAGAAATCACACTGGTGTAAATATGAAAAGCGGGAAGTCTAGATTGGAAGAATACATGAGAAGTCGAGAAAATTGCAGTACAATGAGCTGGTTTTTTTTTCTTAATTTGTGGGGATACTGGGGGGCGGTATCTAGATGGAGGTCTAGCTTTTTGCTGTAGATAGCCATTTTGTAGAAAATTCCCCAGAGGGCGGCTCGAGGAGTCAAGGAGGGGTACTCCCACTCCATTAAATCTCTATCACTGATAGGTTAAACGAGCTGGCATATTAAGATGTAGAAAAAGAAAGAAAAATGTTTACCACCAATTAACTACATTTTATTGGTGGATTCATTCTGGCTCGAAAAAAAAACGGATCACTAGATCAGTTGCTATCAACGACAGGAGAGAGAAGCTGTCATGGTCTCGCAGATATTGTCGGACAGCAAATACTGTACGACCCAAGTCTTCATTAACCCTACCGCGAAGGCTTATGAAGCTATATGCAAATGCTTTTGACTAGCTACATCAAACGATTTTTGTGAAGCGAAAACATATTCGAATTTCGCGAGTATTCATCCCAACTTTGATCGGCCCTATCCTTCCGTGGATCAAAAAGCTTATCGAATAACCCATGTATGGATCTTTTCCATGAGAATGGAAAAGGGGCAGGAGGCATTGTTGCCAGCTTGCAGTACTAGCTTCGAAAGACAGTTAAGGTTATGATAAATGCCAGCAATTTCGCTTGCGGGCAGCCACCTAAATGATACCCCTGGTAAAATTCCAATGGTTTTGTATTGTGGATGTACAGTGTATAGATCTTACTGTCTCGTCACACAAACATCTAATTAACCGATATTTAACCGATCAGGCACTCGTAAATCTTGTCCAATTATCGATATTTCAATCAGCCTGATGTTATTTTCTAATAGGTGTCATAGATAGCAATAGGATGCATGAAAACATCACATGAAAAAGCAGATCTAATTTCCTTTCAAAGGAAGAAGGAAAACGTGAAATATTAGGATTTTCCAAATTTCATGCATTGTGGGTCATTTCTAGGATGTGAGCGCTTCGTGATGAGCTTACTATCTTTCTAGTAGACTGAGCCTCATTGTTTTCATCTAAAATTTACGCAAAAATCCTATGGAAAAGAACCTCTTTGTATCGAAAAGAGTGATGCAAATCCTACGCTTGCTGGAAGATGATAAGAGGATGTATTAATATATACGTCGGAAATTGCGACGCCAAAGATCATAATTTGCACACTTTTTGATGAATTGTAGTTGATTTATTGAAAGGAATTGTTTGATTTGAGTGGTATTCCTGCAATGCCGTTGTGTCAAACTTTGGTTGGTATATCTACCTGCATGAGTAATGATTTGCTGTGATAATCCCCATTATTGAATACCTCAAGTCGATTGATGAAACACAATAATAATCTTCGGTGCAGGATGATTAGACGATTAACTAATCCGTGGATTGGCAAACTATCTAATTCTCTTTCAAGATGAGTAGCTAAAAAGCACTAGGTACAGATGACAAGCAATAATGAAATTTTCAAAAAATCTAAAACGATGAATCCTTGCCAAGTAAAATATTGCATGATCGACGACTAGTAGTGATAAAATTTGACATTATACTGAAAAGCGCTTAGTTTCTCGTGTTCCCCTATTTTTTAGTGTGCTTCTGTCATCGCCTAGCATCATTTCGTATCTCATACCCAGAACTTCGGTCGGCAAGGTTATTATAAGAAACCTTCTTTCGACACTGAAGTGAGTTAAATGGCTCTAGTGAGTTACACAGCTATATATGAATTATCACGAAGAGCGGTACCAGAACCATTGGCCTCATCTCATCATGTGAAAATCAGAGGCAAGGTATAGATGGTATCTGTCGATAGATACAAGCTGCTATCTTATTTGATAACGCTATGGAGAACTTTTAGCTAGGGCTGCAAGTTCTAGTCTGAAGCTAATTTAATACATGCCTCCTTTCCTCATTTCCTCAACCACCATCGATAACGCGAGCTGTATGGCGCTCCACCGAAGATTATGTATTATGTTTCCTTTACTACCTGTGAAATCTTACTTTAGCTAGGTACCTAGGTAAGCTCAGCCCACATTCCTCTATTTACGTGTGACTTTTCATATTCACTAAGGACATCCTCATCCTTATCGATATTGTACTTTTTTTTTTCTCAATGTGTATTCGCATCTTCTACAACAGCATACCTACTTGAAGCTTCTCAAGATGTTGGCCACCTCTGTGTCCAAGAGGATTACCATAATAGTCATCACCACCTTCGTCGTGTATTTCCTCTTTCGAGACCAATTATGGTCTTTAGAAACTCCCGTTTTCCTTCAGGAACCCCTCGCTAGCTTTACCATCAGCACCACTCACATCACACATACTACACCCGACGAATCGACACATTTCAACAATCCAGCCGATTCAACGAAAGCAGAAATCGAAATCTCGAACTTGGTCCGCAAATTGCACCAAATCGCGCCACCGCAGCTCACAGAAGCGGCCGTATGTTCAGGTAAAACGGTAGGAATCGATGCAGCTACAAACGAAACCGAGCGTCGAGATGTCACACCTGTATCCGACGAACAACTTCAAGCCGCGAGGACCGCGCACGAGGATGTGGTGGATATGATACAAAACTCCTCTCATTTAGTCCCATATACACCTGGATCCAAAGGCATCGTGACGGTAGCAGGCGGAAAATTCACTGGCGCATTACTGGTTTCCATTCGCATGCTTCGAAGAACAAATTCCACATTACCCGTGGAGGTTTTTATGCCCAATCCAGAGGATTACAATAAACATACTTGCGAAGTAGTGTTACCATCTCTCAATGCCCGCTGTGTTATGATACCTCAATACGAAAACCTCAAAATTGCGAGATATCAGTATAAGATTTTCGCAGTCATGTTGAGTAGTTTTGAGGATGTATTATTTTTGGATGCAGATAATTTCCCGATTGTCGATCCGATCGAATGGATGGAAGCAAAAGTCTATAAAGATACCGGTTATGTTTTGGTAAGAAATCTTTGGCACTACCTGCGATTTTCTTCCGCTTGTGGAAAATAACATGCTAACAAGCTCAACAGTGGCCAGACTTCTGGTTAGCTACCACATCCCTCCATTATTTCCAAGTCATCAACATGTCCGCGCCGTCCCTCCTCGACATAGGCACCACCGAATCCGGCCAAATAATCATCTCCAAACGCACACACAGCGACGTTCTCCTCCTAGCCCTCTACTACAACATCTTCGGACCCTCATTCTACTACCCCCTCCTAACACAATGCGACCCCGGCGAAGGCGATAAAGAAACATGGTTATATGCAGCCATTGCACTCGGGAAGAGCTATTTCCAAGTTCGTCAAAGAACCGGAGTCATCGGACATAATTCCCCGGATGGATACCAAACCGCAAGTATGGTGCAACATAACCCCTCGAATGATTATTCCACGTATCTCCAAGAAGAGAAGAAAGGAAAAGAACATCCGTTATTTCGAATCGATGATCCGGATCATAGACCGGAAATAGTGTTTATGCATCATAACATTATTAAATTATCGCCTGTGGAAATGATGATTTGGATAGGGAAGCCGGAAAATAAGAAGAGTAGAATGTGGGGGGATAGACAAAGTACGATTGATAGGTTCAAGGTGGATTTGGAAAAGAAGGTTTGGGAAGATGTTTTGTGGGTGGCTTGTCAGTGGGGCGATAGTTTGGTGAATTGGGATGAGGGTGTTTGTGAAGGGTTGATGGAACACTGGGCGGGAGTTATGTCGAGGGAGGCAGCGGAGGATGTGAGGAAGTTATTTGGAGTTAATAAGCATACAGTGGGGATGGAAAATAAAGAAGAATAGGGAGTGAGGACGAGGATGCAGGATATAATGTTGGATATGGAGGCGGAAGTTGAGTCTTCTACTTGTTGCAGATAGATTTACATGATTTTACGGTGTTACGGATTGGGGACGGCAAAGCGTGCTCAGATATCGCATGGCGTTGGATGGATTGAATATGGATATAAATGGGAAATGATTGTCGATGGGTTCATATCATGATATGATGGTGTTATTTCAAAGCTGGATGCGAGGATCTGGCAGAGGTAATTATATTCTTGCATATATTTTTGGCTAGTCAGGCCGGGTCTTTGGGGTTACTCGTAGCTTCGGAGGCATTTACTTCGGCATTGAGATTATTTAGGGAATGAAAATAAAAATGAAGCTAACAATTCGATCCGAGGACGAGGAAATTTCATGTATCAAAGTCTCTCAAATAGCGACCTTGATTTGCACTTTCCCAACATGGAAAAGATATCTAATCAGACGGCAACCTGAAATATTGGATACGCTCAATGACGAACATTTTGTATCCGCCTGTCCATTCGAATTCTACCGAACTAATGAATGCACTATCTAAAGAAACGAAAATGGATAATTATTTGATGGATATTTGTGATAAGTAGGGTGAAATACTATGTGATGTCCAATATTATCCCGTCCTTCAACTTCCAAATGTGGCAGTCTTGTTGTAGATAATAGTCCGAGGGTATACACAGATTGCCTGTATAAAATAGCCCAGAAAGTCTGAGACTGAAAACATTGATGAAAATGGATGATAAGATACATAACAAGTAGACAGTAAAGATAGAATAACATATCCTAAATAAATGGAAGGCCAAATATCCGTATACATAATTAACCAAACTCATAAACAAATTCAAGTACAAAAACGCACTAATAATCCTCTTTTCCGTATTCCCCGCCTCCAAACAACGTGTGCGACCTCCTTAATCTCCTCGCCTCTGGATAAATCTCACTTACTCTAGCCGGCGGCACCATACCCAATCCTAGTCCGCTTCTCCCTTCAATTCTCGGATATTCCTCAGGTAGGCGTACATATTTACGTTTCGTTTTCGGTTTCTTTCCCCAGAGATTACTAAATCCTCCCCAGAAATTGTACCATTCATCAGACCAAATTAATACTAAAGCTATGATAATTATGGTGAGGGGAATGGCGATCACCCAGAAAATCCATTGCGTGAGATCCATGTTGCGTACGTCGTTGGTGTTCATGCCCAGGATAGATGCGACGGTACTGAGGGGAAGGAATATAATAGTTACGATTGTGAAGGCGTAGACGGCAGTTTCTTGTCTGTCTTTGTTGGTGTCTATGCTGCGAAGATTCTATGTTGTTATGTTAGTGGTTATTTCTGATATATCAGGTACTTTAAGGAAAAGAGCAGTATTACCCAATTTTCAAGGTAATTAGCACGATCATTGATATCCCGGAATACTTCGATACGTTCTTCAATGAGCGCTAGACTTTCTCGAAATAGGAGTCCTTGTACTCCACGGGGATTATTGGAAGGTGACCGGTTCATTTCGGGACCTGAGGTTTTAGCCTCCAAATCGTCGTATTTCTCTTTATAATGGCCCGTTCGCTCATATCCCGAGTGATTCGTGGTACGAGGTTCAACAAATGTTGATGTCTTGTACTCGTATTTAGGTGCCGGAGCAACTCGGTTCACTTTGTCAATTTCAATATTCTGCCGCGATTGAGCGTGCTGAGCGTCGTAGAGGACTTCTCTTTGAGTTTCTAGCGTTTCAAGAATAACCGAAATTTCTTGCTTGAGATCAGTGATTTTACCTTGGTGTTCTCGGTTGACCGGGTCTGCCTCGATATCAAATTCCTTGTAGATTGTTAGATGGCATGCAATACTCTCATTATGAAACACATACTAGAGATGTCATGTAGTCTATATAGCTCTCGCAAATATCTGGACATGAGCCTGTCAAATCTTGCGAAAGCTGGGAAATCATGAGGGAAGCCAAATCGAATGGGGAAAAAACGACATAGTCCGAAAGCTCGTATTTCGATAGATTCTGGATAGTTTCCCTCATGCCTTCATTTTTGAGCTCTATACATAGATTCATATGCGTGTACCACGGACCCGCCATATCTTTTGTAAAAGCCAAGGCCATGAGGAGATGTAACCATGCTCGAGGTAACTTTTCGGAGATATTGATTTCGCAGCGTGCCGCAATTGGTATTTCAGATAGAAGCTCTCTGAATAGCTCTGTGCGTCTTCCTATGAGCTCCATCCACTCGACAATGTCCTTGACATCCCTTGTATCTATGTTCCAAGCTCTGTCAGAAACCATGTGTGACGCCGTGTTGGAATCATCCTTTCCTGAAGACCCGTCTAACCGAATTAGACCATATGGAAGCATCGCCTATTGATTAGCTTACCTCACAGCTAGCTGACAAAAGATAGACTCACTATGATTATCTCATATAGCGGACCCCAATACTTTTCAGTGGTAGGGCCTGATTCCTGTGGTGATAGAAAGAACTCAAAGAGAGTATCTGCAACATTGGCGAGTTCCACCTGTAATTCGTATGTTGCCTGAAGCGATTGATCGGTCTGAATTTTGCTTTCAACCTCATGCAAAATGTCATAAAATTGCTCTCTTGTATGACTCGGGCAAGCCCTGTACGTAAGTCGGTCGCTAATATTAGTTTTTTGCATAAGGTAGTCATCGATCTCCTGTAGGTCATCATGCAGTAAAACTTCGTTGACGCCTGCGACGAGATTGGAGGCTTTCGGGTCTTTGGCGGTTCTTGCACTATTTGGAACGTCGATTTGTGTATTCATCCAATTGAACACGTGGAACTCGTGCGAAACAGCTTTTTTGCCTGCCATAGAAGCATCAGAGCCATCTTTTCCAGAGTCCTGGCTCCCATTCTGAGTAAATCCCACAACTGATTCTCTCGGTGAGTTCAAAATGCCAGCTGCAGCCTTTTTGGATTTCCAACTGGCACGTATCAGCCACCTTTCAAATATATCCCATGTCAGGTACTACGTTACCTAGCTTTAAATTCAAGACAAATTCTTGAGCTTTGCGCTTGCTTGAATATTTTTGGCCAATCTTTTGAGTTGATGGTCTTACCACCATACGAAAACTCAAATCCAAGTCCAATTGGCCATAGTTCGAAGAAATGTTTTACAAAGTCCTGAGAGGATATCAGCTACCATAACAATGAGGTTGTAAAAAGCAACAGAGCTTCTTACAATCCATGTTCTACATTCTTCAATGGGGAATGACCACAATGAGGAGCCTGAATCTGATACGAGAAGCGTTCGTATTAGTGAATCAGGATTATCGTTCCGATACGGGAGAATTGAAATAGATTCTTTGTTCAATTGTAGTGCGGATGACCTAGCACATGAAATAATAGAAGCTAAGAGTAAGTCAGCTTGCTATGTTCGAAAGATGATTGGCGGCTCTAAATACAATCGTCTAGGATGAGAAACCAAGCTTGCGCAATATGAAAGCAAGATCCCGCTGGTGTTTCTGGGAGATGGCACACGGCCTGTTTCAAATCCCGCTCTTTTGGTGTCATAAATTGACGTGTTTGCAGCAAAGTAAGTGGTGGATGTGATGACGGCTGCACATTTGACGCAGCATATTTTTGGAGACAAAAATACGGTAGACAGATCCATGTAAGTTTCCTTGCTTTAGATGACGCGGAGGGAGTTTCATCTCGGAGTGGTTCTTGTAAAAGCTTCGGAATCATACGCTTGATTTTTGCGCGGCCAGAAATCTGCAATGTTTTGTCATACCTTCTTTTCACGCGGTCTAGTAATTTAGAGATTCCAGTTCTTTCGCCTTCTTTCAGTCCGTCAAGATTCAGTGTGCCATTCTGATAAAATCATCAGCTATCAAAAAGTACCTTTTATCCTCATTGAACAAACATACCAGGAAGCTATCGAAGTCCATAGACGCATCCTCAAATCGACTTTAGGATTTAGTAAGTATTTTTGTATAAGAAATGTGTTAATTCACTTACACCCAATTGAAAAGTGGTACAGGAGATCTCCCGGCAGATGTTGCTTGCCCAGGAGCTACGGTCAACTCAACAGAATGCATTCCTCCCATGATACCATCGCCTGTATAATGAGACCGCAGTATCCTATCAATCTCAGGGCGTTTTAGAGTCAAACCTTTATGCGGCTGCAATGGACGCAATGGATTTTCTTTTGCGGGATATCCTGAGTTTGAGCTATTGGTACTTTCTATTGGCAGAGAATCTTTATTATGACGCGACAGCCTGAAAGAATAAGTCTCAGGTTCGGGAATAGATAATCCAAAATCAATTTCCGCGGTCCTAGTCTCAGGAACTCCATATTTTGCATCATAGCTATAATGATTAGGCACTCTGTCATAACTTGAACTACGGGACCTCGTGTATCGATACCGAGTGCGAGTGCGAGACCTAGATCTAGAATGCCGTCTGCCTCTTGACCTTGCACGAAGAGTGTAGTAAGGTAATTCTCTCGTAGTCCCTCTGTCTAAGTAATATTCATCGTCAATTCTTTCTTTGAAGACTTCAGGAGGAGGGACTGATCTGCGATGGGATGTTGATGTTGGCTGATAGGCCGTATAGTAGTTAGATTGAACGTATTCCCTCTCTCTACGACGATCAATAGAAGTCGTGGATTGCATAGACGGACTTCTGGGGCGGCTCTGAGCGATTCTCGGCGGCGGCGGCGGTGGTGGTGGTGGACTTGGAGAATCCCTGCGGTATCGTTGTCTGGTTGTCCGGTGGTCATCATATAAACTGTACCGATCATTGTCATCATCTATGATACCTCGCGAAGGAGGTATCCCAGCAACATGGCGCTGTTCTCGATCACGCCTGCGGTGAACACCAATTTCTGGTATTTGTGTGAGGTTTTCATCAAACCGGACGGGTAATGTTTCTGCTCGACGTGGGCCACGTAGACGCTCCGACAGATAGTCATTGCCAGAACTTGCCATGTTTTTCTAGATGACTCTAATTATTGATGCTTGAGAAGCATCTTTGTGGGCCGATGATCAAATTTATCAGGATTTCAGCCCCAGTAAGCTGAAAGCTGCCAAGGTGTGAATCTGACCAATGCAGATGCAAAATACTGCATTCTGGACCCTGTCGTCACACCTTTACTACTGTAAGAGTTTGATAACTCCAAAGACATGGTGCATAGATTGAGTATTCCGTGGAGAAACTCATACATTAACTTGTGGTCGGTCTGAACTTATATAATTATGTTACTATTTGAACTCACATGAATGGAGGGGTTGCGATAGTAGCACCCCTGCCATTGATACGGAGAATATGTCACGTGCCTCTGACAGGGATTAATCTCATTACATGCCAAGACATAAAAGACAATTCACATCACCCAAAATGGCTAATCCTAGCCCCCCGAAGCTCTCCCAATCCCTTTCGGACAGAGCAAATGCCCTTACCACCAAAGCCAATGAGGCCCAAACCATCTTTGGCCCGATTACCACCCTCTTGGACAGTTATTTGAGCTCCAACGAGGTCCTCTCTTCCTCCGCGAGATCTCGAAAACTCCTCACCGCTCTTTGCCTCGATTTCAAGGCAACTACGGAAAGACACTTCGATGCACTCATTGCTGGGCACTACCCCCCCGCCCCAATACCACCATTACCACACCCTTTGTCACTCCCACTGCCACCCCTCTCGCTTCCTCCCGCACAAACTCTCTGACAGGAGAACCGACCCCCAAGCCTTCTTACGCACAGAAAGCCCAAAATACCCCAGACACACCCAACCCCACCCCCCCCAAAAAAAACCTCAACCGGCCCCACTAGCACGAAACCACTAGCCCCTCCAACAGACAACCGTTTGTTTGTAAGAATTGACCATTCTCATCCAGCCCGAAAAGCAGGAACCTTCGCCATTCTCACAGCACTAAAGAAAGTCCTTGGCCCCGCCGCCTCTTTATTGAAAGAAGTACAGGAAGTCAAAACAGGCTTCGCCCTCTGCACCAACTCCCCTACCAATCTTGCGGCTCTAAAAACTAAGGAGGCTATTATTGCCACTGCCATAGGTAGCTGCAAAATCGAGACCCAAGAAAAATGGGCAACCTACCGACTCAACTATGTCCCCCGGAACGTTACGGTATTTAACGATTCCTTTGAAATGGATTCCATCCCAGTCACAAAAGAAATTATCTACGAAGCTATAAAAGAATACTCCGGCCAAGAACTAACTCATGCTGTACAAACACAAACAAGCATGGCAGCTGACCTGTATTATTCCACCTGGATAGTCTGCTTCAAAGCAGATGCAATCGCATTGAAAAAATCACTAAAAATCCTCGGAGCCAACATTCCGGCCACATTACTGATCCAAAAGACGAAAACGATCCAATGCAACCGTTGTTTCCAATGGCACAACTCCAGATCCTGTTCCAGACCCCAAACCTGTCGATTATGCGGCTCAACCAAACATACCGAAAACAATCACATTACCAAATGCGGCACTGCACACTCCTGCCCTGCCAAATGTCTACACTGCTGTGGACCACATCCAGCAGATGACCCCAAATGCCCCCTTCGCCCCGTCGCTAATAAGATGAAATCCAAATCAGAACGTCAATCGATCCGGAAAATCTACACAGAAGGCCGTGCCTTAACCTGTGCAAAGGCCGGTTGCACCAAGTCCCAAACCCCAGACGCCCAAATGGAGGATTCCCCGAACCCCTCCATAACTTCCTCACCCCCTCCTACCCAACCTTGCCCAAAAACCCCTACCCGACTTTTCGGATCCATCCACTCTGCTGCCCCCCCCAGCACCCGCCCCGCTAACCGATTCCTAAGCATCGAAGACCCATTCGTTATCCCATTTAATGAATCAAACTAAACCTTTATCTATTACACAATCAAATGTAGGCAGAGGAGCAACTTCACACGAACTTGCTCTTGCTCTAGCAAACTCAGACCAAACCGACATTATCTTGATCCAAGAACCATACATATTCTCTGACACATCAAGAAAAATCACTAAATTCCACCCTTCCTACGAAATCTTTACCCCCCTCGACGATTGGGAAACCATCCCCCGCGTCCTTACATACATCAAAAAAGACGTCGGCTTCCGAATCAACCAACTCAGACCCACAATCTCCCGAGATCTGATCTTCCTACAATTACTCTCGTCAAACAACTCATCCTTTACAATCATTAACATATACAACGCCCCCCCCAAATGTCTAGACGAAAACCAAGCGATCAAAACATTATTGGAATTACAAGACTTCTCACCTAACCCTACCCTTCTAATTGGAGACCTCAATCTCCATCATTCATATTGGGACCCCCTACACATACCCACCTCCCCATTAGCAGAACCATTCATCGAATGGACCAACACACACAATCTCAGACTCATCTCTCCCATAGGCATTCCGACTCATTCGAGAGGTAATGTACTCGACCTAGCCTTCATCTCAGGTCCATTTACAGCACTCACCACTATAGCGGACCACCTGGATTGCACTTCAGACCACAAAACTCTGAAAACCCTACTATACTGGAACTGCCGCAGCTTAAAACCCACACCGAAAATGATGCTAAAGACTCTGGACGAGAAGCTCTTCGGAGAACTACTTTCAGTAAATCTAACTAATATCGACTCTCCAACAGATTTTGCCACCCCTTCTGATTTAGACAAATTTGCTTTGAGCATTACACAAGTACTTAAAGAGGCATATACAGGCTCTGCAAAAGATCCTCGAACGGCCCTTTACAACAGCCCTGGTGGAATGAAGACTGCATTCAAGCCTGCCGAATCCACAGAACAGAGAATACAACCGATTCCAAACGCTCCCTCCGAAAAACAATCCGCAAAGCAAAACAATCCTTTTACATCGCAAAAGTTGATAAAGTAGAGAAGATCAACGATGTCTTTAGAATGGCTAAATGGCATCAAACCACAGGAGTATATCGGACCCCCCCCTGAAAGACCCAATCAACCACGAAATCGCGAACAATATTGAAGAGAAAAGAAAAGTCCTCGTCAAGAACCTATTGACGAACGCGGCAGAAGTTGATGACATCCCATTCGATGTCCCAACAATCCCTGGTCAACACATCCCCTTCCCAAGAATCGTTATGAGTGACCTAGAACAGGCTATCCTAAAAGCTGGCAACACAGCACCTGGCGCAGACGAGATCCCAACCAAGATCCTACAAGTTGCTTGGCTAATAATCAAAGACTTCGTCCTCCTACTCTTCAGGAAGTGCCTCGAATTGGGACACCACCCCGAATGCTTTCGTCTCGCCACCACGGCGATTATCCCGAAGCCCAACAAAGCCGATTACACCAACCCAAGATCTTACCGCCCTATCGCTTTGCTTTCAGTTCTGGGCAAAGGCCTCGAAAGACTCGTCGCTAAGAAAATGTCATGGCTAGCTATACACTACAAGACACTCGCAAGCCAACAATTCGGTGCTCTACCACTACGCTCCTCGGTCGATCTTACAACTTGCGTAACGCATGATATCGAATCAGCTTTGAAAGCAGGCCAAAAACAACGCTGCTTACTATGGATGTAAAGGGGCCTTTGATGCAGTATTGCCAGGCCGACTTATAAACAGACTCCGCGAACAAGGATGGCCAAACAACCTGGTCAAATGGATCCAATCCTTCGCCACTAACCGTTATATTAAAATCCGATTGGACGGCGAAACGGGCCCAAAGACAGCCTTGAATTGCGGCCTACCCCAAGGTTCCCCAATTTCACCGATTCTGTTCATGCTCTACATTGCCCCTATCTTCTGGATGGGAAACCCCATGAAGAGGTTCGGATATGCAGACGACATCGCTTTGCTGGCCTCCTCGGACAGCCTACAAGAGAATTGCGAAGTACTACAAGCCAATATGCAAGAGGCCCTCGACTGGGGGGAAATCAGAAGGCATCACCTTCGATCCCAAGAAGTCCGAACTGATCCATTTCTACAAGGGCCATCGCACACTGACAGACGCCCCGGCTGTACAAACAGTCGGCCTAAGAATTGAAACGAAACCTGGCCCCCTTCGATGGTTAGGGGTCTATTTCGATAGGAAACTGAGCTTTAAACCACATGTCAAAATCCTCTCCGCAAAGGCCCTAAAGGTAGCCAATGCACTACGCTCATTCAACAACACTTGCCGCGGAATTCCCCCTTGTTTCACCAGACGAGCTGCCATAGCCTGCGCACTGAAAAAATGCTATTTTGCATCGGAAACTTGGTGGCCAGGCCGGTTCAGGCCCAAGAGTAGCATCTCTAACCTCAAAATTTCGAATCGAATAGATGGGCATCTAGGCCTCCTAAACAAAGTCGTTTTGACCTGCGCAAGAGCCACTTTACCGGTTTACAAAACCACCAATATAGCAGTACTACACGAGGAATCCAAACTCAGACCCGCAGAGATCGAACTGAACCAAACAACACAGCTCTTCGCTGTCCGCACCGCCAGACTAGACCCATATCATCCCCCTTCGGATAAGGGCTGACTTAGTGAAGTCCGGTAATAGACGACTCCCAAGTTCGAGATTCGCAAGGATCATAGTTGCTTTACCCCCATCGGAACAAGTAAACCCTTTAGCTCACCCTTCATGGGAACAAAGAGAAACCAGAGCCGAAGCCGAACTACGCGTCGTCGGCCCCTTGGGAAGATCAAAAGCCCAAGCAGCCAAAGACTTCGAGACCTTCTACGCTTCGATCCCAAGGAATGACCTTCAGGTCTTCTCAGACGGCTCAAAGAGCGAAGGCAAAGATGGCGCTACAGGAGGCGGCTACATTGTCACTCAATACGATATAGAGGTGGCCCGTCACTCGTTCTCATTAGGCCTCAATGCCGAAGTATTCGACGCTGAAGCCACAGCAGCAACTAGAGGAGCGGCAGCGGCCTTAGCTCAACCCTCGGCCAGATTTGCCAAAGATCTCTGGATATTTTTGGATAACTACGAAGTGACTCTACGACTAGGCTCTCACTTTAATGGTTCATCTCAATCGGTCTTTGATGAATTCTTAGATATCTCTCGAGCCTGGGCGCAAAGACCTCGACTCCCACACTTACCCCCCGGCGAAATTCGCATCCGCTGGGTCCCAGGACACCTCAATATCCTTGGGAATGAAGCGGCAGATAAAGCTGCAAAAGAAGGAGCAGCTCTTCCCCCCCCCTCTAACCCGATCTGCACTCTAGCATCACTCAAGAGACTAGCCAAAGTCAACGCTTGCAAAGCTGACACTCAACTATGGAACACCATAAGCCCTCAATACTACAAGGACCTACTGTACACACATACAGATAACACAACACTACTCTCCTTCAAAAGAGCAACCCTGAGCTACATCCTTGCAATCAGATCCCAACATGGAGACTTCGCAAAATACCACGAACGCTTCAATCACACCTCAGCACTTCTCCTCTGTTCATGCGGGAAAAGGAAGACCCCATTACACTTATTCTTTTGCAAAAAGGGAAAGCGTATTCGACGCTGATAAAAGCCCCCATCTGAAGCCATCCCATGGCTTCTAAGCACCCTGGCGCAATCAAACTCGCCGAATGGCTAGAATCCACCAGATTCTACCAGGAAATCTGCCCACGGCATACAGCTTCAATTTAAAAAAAAAAAAATAAATAAATAAAAAAACTTCCTCTTTTTTATCGGTTTTTTAGCAGGTACGGACAAGGCGTTTAGGCTATCAAGGAAGGTTAGGTTATTCGGACAGAAAGAAAAAACCCCCCCAGAAAGGGATCAAGTAAGAAAAAAAAAAAAAACGAAAGAGGAGATAGGGAGAGAGATCAAGAGTTAGTGATCTAGTGGACGGAGTTGACCACAGAGACCTCTCCAAGCCTGACAGCTTTAAATTCTTCACGACGGCAATCATGTAAACCATGCCTTAGTACCTGTAAATTACAAATATCCTAGCTAGCTAGTACTCCACCCAGAGGCCCCCTCTGGGCGTCATTTGTCCAACTCTGGAATAGATGGCTAAGGTTTGCACGTGCAAGCACGTGCGGCCTACGGCCTATGACGATAAATACATCAAATCAAATCAAAAACATAAAAGACAATTGCACACAGCAAGTCACAGGTTCAAGAAAGCCACAGAACATGCAAGTGTTTCTCCCTATACTCCGAAATGGCCTGCGGGTTTCGATATGAGGAAATCATCGGGATTGGTGACCTAGCTAGACACACCTTTTACCTCGGGACAAACAACTTCAACAGGTCGATGACACGAGAGCAACACTACAGGTAGCTGGTCTTTCATTACCATCGAAGACTAGTTCTAATATGTTACACCGACCTTCTGGATGCAAATGCTGTCGATACCATTAGCTCAAGACCGGTATGCCTGCCCGTGGTGGTCAATTTTTAATTCATTTCCTTTGTCAAACATTCCCAAAGACAGAGACATTCAATTGTTGTATGCCAACCGAACAATCCTAATGCAATGCTCTTTCAACTGTTTATCGTTGTTCACATTTAACAACAGAACGAGAACACAGAAGGGCTTTAATCCACACAAAGGGCTCACTGTTATATAACAAAGGCATTGTACTCCTGGATGTTTGGATTTTCAGAATTCTTCCAAAATATTTCCTCAGTGGTACGTACCACAAAAGAGATATTGAAGATTAAAGTGGCTTTTAGCTAGCACACCCTCGAAAATGGAAAGTGATGAAGAAGAAGTGCTTCCCCCGACTAGCCCAATCGAAGTTACATTCGGCTTCGAACTCGAATTTGCCATAGCATCAGTGCCAGATCAGTACCTCGATCCTAAACCAAATGATCCTCGACAGGCGTACGGAATCACGAGACCGGAGGATTACCCAAATGAATTTCTTCCTTACATAACCCTACCAACTGCGATAGAGGGCGACGAGGAGCAAGAAGACTGGGGTCCAGAATGGTACGAGCAATTACATGCTTTACAAAAACGCATTGCCAAAGTCCTAACCGAGAATGGACTCCCAGCTGTTGCGGAATTCGAGCACGAAAATCCTTCCGAATCTGAAAACCCTCAAATCCAGGATTTAAATCTCTGGGTAATCTCCATGGATCGTACCATCACCCATGGCTTCGGCGATCCAGAAAATATTAACTACTATTGGTGGCCAATTGAAATCCAAAGTCCAGCATATGCTTACAACGAAGAAAATAAATTAAAGGTAAGAGCTGTGCTTCAAACTCTCGACAAAGTGTACAGGACTAAGTGTGATTTAAGCGCAGATATTCACGTTCATATCGGTAATGGGCAAAAGGGGTTTGATGCCGGCACGATTAGAAACTTCATGGCTTTCGTTTGGACTTTTGAAAACCAGATTGCAACTATCCATCCCCCTCATTACATGTCAGAAGAAGCATTTTCAAGACCGTTGAGGACACACAGTAGGCTTGCAATGGTAGTAGGTATGTATATGGAGAAGTTAATCGAAGAAGGAAGAGAAGATGAGGTACAAGAGATCAAAGACAATTACGCCATAGACACCATCATGGAACAAGTATCGGTCGACAGACTTGTGATAATGCTCTCCGATACATTTCTGGATGAAAACCGCCTTACGAAAAGACTCACCTATTCCATCTGCAACCTAGAAACCGACATGGAAAAAGTAAAAAAGACCATCGAATACAGACAGCACAAATCAACTCTAGACGACGAGGAAGTATATCACTGGATCACCGTTTGCAGAACTATAGTCCATTTCGCCAGTACAGTAGACGAAGACTTACTAAAAGAATTCTGCAAAAAACATCTCCACGACACCGTAGACGAATTCACCATCGTTCAAGTACTCATGGCGATTGGTCTTCCCGCACAAGCTTACTACTATGGAATTAGAGCCCGGGCTGAAAAACGTAAGAAAGATCAGGAGGAGGGAACATAGGAGAAATTTGAAGAAGCATCGCGAGGAGCGAGAGCGGAAACTTAAAGGGGAAAAAGAGAGACAACGCATCGAAGCTCTGTTGGAAAAACTTAGATTGGAAAAAGCGGCGTTGAAACGCAAAGTAGAGAAAAAAAGGAATGGAAAAAACAGGAGGCAGAACACCGGGGACGGGTATTTGCTTGTGATTTCCGCAAATTTTCTCTTTTGTAAGTATCGTCGTCTAGCTTGTAAGTATTTCCCTTTTTCATAACCCATCAAAAGCATTAATCTGTAGTATATATCACAAACTTATTTCAATTCAATGAATTTTTAAGAATCAAAATTTATAACCAAAATTCTCCAAGTGATTGATGTGAATTGCAATGACAATGACAATGACCTAATGATATAACGAACTCCGACTCTCAAACCACCCACTCGACCCCCCTCAAAACCAACCCAAAATCCAAATAAAACCCAAATAAAACCACACTCAAGCCATACTCCACAAACCCTCTACAGCATAACAATCAAATACCCAACTCCCTCCCTTCTCCTCGAACCCCCTCCCCTCCCCTCGAACCTCATCCCCACCCGCCCGCCCCTCCAAAAAAAAATCAAAAAAAATCAAGGCAACCTAACCTGATAATAATCCTGCAACAAAAACCCACTCTCAGTACAAAACCCCACATTTGCCTTTTCCCCCATGCGCAAGCGCACATTTTAATCCGTCGCAGCAGGGTGCGTTTGTGAGGTGACATATTTCTCCTTTGGGGATACAGAGGTTGCTTTCCTAGAGAGTGGGGGAGGGCGGGTGTTAGTTGGGTTGTTTGAGGGGGGTTGCGGGGTTGAGGGGTTTGTTTGGGGTTGGATGGGATGGGGGAAGTGGAGATGGGGGTGTGTTACGGGTATGGGATGAGTATGAGATGAGAAACTTACAACTGGAGAAGAAGCGAGGATTTGAGTTGAGAGGGATGAGAGGAGGAGGATAGTGAGATGGGGACGGAGGTGCATTGTTGTGAGGTTTATGGTGATGTTTTTTGAGATGGATAGATGGATAGATAGATTTGATTTGATATACTTTGTTTGCTTGCCGAAGTTTATTCGTTTCCAGTATCTTAATACGATTTTTGACTTTTCATATAAGAGTTAATTATATTTAGTTATTCAATGAAAAAGAAAAAAGGTAGAAAGAATCTCGAGTAAAGACAAATTCACAAGTTTAATCTAAAATCTAATACCATACATACTTGGAATGTAATTAATAGCCACGCAATCACCATCCCTCCCTTCCATACCGAATATGCATTCCGCATTTTTCCATTCCAGCATTTCCGCAATTACCAACAGGAATTTAGAAAATTCACAAGCAGTCCATATCTTTTCGAAGATTCCATTCCATTCATACGACTAAGTTTTTAGATGATAGAACAAATAGCAGTTGATTATGCATCCCCCTTGTTTCCTCTTCCAATGATCATCACCCCATGATCCCAACAGAAATATCACAACACAGTCGCGAAAAAATATATCGCATCATATAAGTGAAACTCGACGCAGGGAAAACCACGCTACTATTATCCAAACAGTCTTGTTGCACATCTCAATATATATAGCAGCCGACATCGGCTACTGGCAGCTGAGCATGAAATTAGGGATGCAGAATAGCTTTATGCTATTCGCTGCCTATTTATTATTCATCGACTGATTCAATCGATATGATATATAATTCAGGTATTCATATATAATGCCACAGTTGAACGAACACCCTTTCAAGTCTTTAACCTTGAGCACACAAAACAATAAAATCACAAAGCACTAAACCGTGGGGCACGCAACCCCGATATGCAACAAAGCTCTTCTTTTGCCATGCTCCTCAACTACACCCCGCACACCATACCACACACACACAGCATACTAAAGCGTGGGGCAGCAAAACAGCGACATGCAACAAAGCATCTCATCTCATCCTCCCCTCATCCCCTCATCCTCTCCTCCCTCATCCCCTCAAATAAGTTACAACACCCCCACCCACCAGTACTAAACCGTGGGGTACCAAAACGCGACATGCAACAAAGCGACAATTTCCCTCAGCAAACCCCTCATTAACCCCACCACATTCGCAAACCCAGTCAGATCACTGCAGTGTGGTATGAATCGAGCGCTGTGCTAGCAGGACTCCACATCATATACCCATGAGGAGATGCCACGACACGACACTTGCGATTACGACATCCACACAAGAAAAAGCTAGCTGCACAACTGGTCTCCTCCACCATGAATAAATTTCGTGCTTCTGCTAGTTGCTGGATTGCTGAGCTGGTTGCGCTACGTAAACTCAAAAAATATTGACATTGAAAGGATTAAGATTTACATAATGTCCATGCTGATTGGACTTGTAGCAGAGAAAATCATACGACAGAAGCTGACAAAGGATTCTGAAAATAATATTAATTGCGAAAATATCCATGAACATGTAAAATCCCAGACTTGAATTCTGATCCCTTCATTAAATCATCATCATCATCCACATCATCGACATTAATAAGCTGAAACCGACATCTTTTCCTTTTTCTAAAAAGAGAAAAAGAAACCAACCCCCCCCCCCCCCCAAAAAAAAAAAAACATCCATTCATCACACACAATTAAAAACACGATCCCAAAGCTTTGCAAACAAACAAACAAACAAACAGTCAATCACAAATAAGGCTGAACAAGCCGCCAGCACAAAGAAACGCCTCTAAAAGCTAAATCCAAAGCTAGTCACACGGTACCTGAGCCTATTCCCAAAAGGAGAACGCGCACAAATCTCCTATCCAATCAAAAGGGGTCTCGTCAGCTTTTAGCTGCTCGGGTAATTTTCATCTTAGCTTCGCTTTATCATGACGTATCGAACACATGTATCTGCATACACAAGTCAGAAAAATTAATCAGATCAGTAAACTTGCACACGACAGAATTTATTTCATTTCCAAATATGCTCCTGCAGCTATTCATCCGCACGGTAAAAGTGCGAGAGTGTGAAGAAACGTGAGATGCAGGTTGGATGAAGGATGCCGGACATGGGCTGCAGGTCATAATCGGTATATAATGGACATTTTTATCCGCTCTGAATGAACTCCATCAGTCCCCTTGTGCCCGTTTCGCCAATATTTACCGCCCGGAACATTGTATAATGAAGGAGCAGTTCACTTAGCCCACTCCTCTTTTTTAAATACTTCTTACATGTCTGCTGCCGTGTGCTCGTCGTAAAGGGCGATCTCTCAAGTTATGGCACTTGCCAGCCTGCCACCAAGGAAATCACAATATTATCCAAAAGAGAAATCGGTCATTTTTTAAACTCATCGAGCATTTTGCTATTCTGACTATCACACACATTTTCCTTTGCCCTCCATGCTTCTTTCCCTCGACCTGCCGCGCTACCCATCGGGCCTCGAATCCAAAGTAACCATCAATATCGATAACGCCAAAACCTGGTATTCCACATGAATCCGGCTCAATAATTACCATATTCCAATCCCCTAGGCTTGTTGAGCTATTCACAAAAAACATCTGACAAATAAGCATCGAGCTGGCACTGATTATACAGCTACCATGCAACCAGCGCAACAGTCAAGTTCTGCCCATTCCCCCCCAAAAGATGTCAGGCAGATGCCACACGAATGTGTGTTGGCGCAAGCGCATGAAATCATAAGTTTCCCTCATCAAAACACCGTCGAACGCCCTTTCCATCAAAATTTGCCTCCAGTCCCAGTCCCAGTTTTACATGCAGGAAGTATCCATTCAAGCTTCTATTTTTCAGGCGCATATCGGATTTGTTTGTGCAAAAGAAAAAGAAAAAATTATACAAGAGGCCGTAACTCTTTCCAATCAATAATCATCTTCCCTCCGTTGTGGTTGCGCTTGCGATCCCCACAAAGCATTGTGGACATGACTCGGCGGTTCATTAGGCTGCATCGGTCCTCTTGAATTAGCCCACAGTTCTGATGATACCGCTCTCTGTTCACGTGCTTCCTGATCGCCTCGATCTCGTGCGGCTCTTTCGGCAGCTCGCTTAGCTCTTTTCTCTTCGAGGACCACTTCTGGTGGCGATAATTGTCGCACGCCATGTGGTGATGAGGGCCGCGCAGCATACGGTGGTTGGGCTACTTGAGTTTGGTATGCTTCTGGTTCACCGGTTACTGCCATTCCAGTCGGATATTCCTGTCTCTGCATAGAGGCGGGAGTCGGATTGTTGGCGACCAGGCGGTCCGGATTGTAGTTGTACCGCGCTCCATTCGTGGTGATATCCAGACCTTCAGGGGTGTAACGTTGAGCTGCTGGAATATAGCCTGAATGATTGAGGTTTATAGGGTTAAGTTGTGCATTATCAATTAGACCGATTCCTTCCTCACCTTCCATTACCCCTTTATTACTATTGAAGGCGTTGTTCCCGTAGTCGTTGGCAACTGGTAAGCCGTCGTCCCGTCCTTTGTAAGATGTATCCGGTTCCGAGTTTCCAGATTGGAGAGACATGTCATTGTCATTATTGAAAGTTGCTGGCTTGTACGAAGAGTCCGCCTCGCGAGTTTTGACACCTATAAACAACCAACGCATGCTACGAGCAAATGCCTTGACCAAATCCCATGGGTTCATAGCGTCAGCGAAAGCCAAAAGGCCAAGGGGACCACCTTGTTTGGGACCGATAGGCTCTAAACCATCTCCAGGTGAGCTTGGGTATCTGACTGGGGTTGCATCTGATGCATACGGCCTCCAAGGAAATGCGAACAAATGCAAGACCGAGAAGAGAGCCATTTCAATACAGAGTAATAAGTTCGGGATGCCAATCTTGAGGTCAGGGTAAGCTAAATATTTTGTTGGCTCGACAATGCCAATAGTAGATGACATCAGAATGCTGATGGCAAAGCTTTGCCAGAAGGATAAGAAGATCACCGATTTGATAGCAACGACTTTGAGGAAAGGCTTGTGTGGAGCAAGATCAGTCCGTAACTGAATGTAGAATTGGATAAGGCAATACATGGCGATTGATACCGCGGCACCTTCGATTATAAGAATCTAGGAATGGTTAGCAGAATTAGAAGCAAATGGAGAAAGTGGTCATTACCCAGATATGAGCAAATACGGGAGAATCCGAAGAATCACAATATTTGCCAAAATATTGAGTGACGACAGCCAAAACAGTCATGGTAACTCGAATAAAACAGTATTGATAGACACCAACCCAAATAATGTTGAACCATGTCAAACCACTTCTTGGTGTCCTCCAAGGACCTTTATCACCGCCACAGAACTTTTTCATCCAAGTAATAGGCCAAACCCATGGCTTTGGCACTGCGGTTCGAAAATAAATTTTTTGGTGATGAAGATCTGGGGCGATGTAGTGGCATAGAAGAGCAAAGAAGGACGCAATTGCGAATGCTTCGTAGCACTCCGATATCACACTATAATATATCTCATGCCAGTATTGCCAAAAACTAAGGAAGGACGCCACTGAGTAAATGGGAACCATAAAAAGGATGCGTATAATGCTGAAGAGAATTAGTACCTATATCATATACTCCATATACGGGAACACGTACTGGCGTTGCTCGTAAGGCTTGGTATAGTGCAAAGCATGCATCCACATGAGATATAACGATAGAAGAATGGCGATCAAGGCAGTCGCCGAGGAAATAAATATTCCCAATTCATGAAATGTTAAATCTCCTACCAAGACTTCTTCCGATCTCCCAACTACCATCATCATCAGCATGTTTCCTTGTCTTTTGAATGAAGAAAACTCTTACTCCGCATATCATCCAGCGTCGCATTACATGTTGTATTGATGAACATGACTGCTGCGGTTGTTGTTGCTGTTGTCGGTGGACTGCTGAACAGCTCGACAACTCGAGCCCCGTCGTCGCCAGCGTAGGTTGTATTCGAATCCCAGCCTGCTTTTGGATTCCCCTATAGCCTTTATGTACGTCTATCCCTTCTATATGTATGCGTATGATATGTAGTCGTGTTGGTTAGGGGGAAGTGCGTAAGTTCGTGCTTGTATCGCAGCGGGTAAAATGTAGGGAAATGTCGACTTGATTGTTTGCGGGATCCAACAGTAGATCTGCGGGCCAATGTTGGTGAATGTAGACAAGGGTATCTTATCGAAAGGAAGTGATTTATTTAAGTCTAATCGTGACTGTATCGCTCGCTCGCTCAAATGGGTATCAAAGGATTCAAAAAGGTTCTGACGGACATGAAAGGGTCGACCGATGTGCGAGGTTGTGACAATTTGTGGATAGTTGGATTTGCCCGAAGGGGATCTAGAAATCTAAGAATCTAGGTAGCAGACCAGTGCGTGAAAAATTTAAGTTTAAAAGGTTCGAATATGGTCTAGGTGAAGAAAGAAACGGGAAAACGGGGAGTGGAAGTGGAAGTGGAAGTGGAAGTTGTGAGCGAGTGAGAGAATGAATGAATGAGTAAGAGAATAGAGAGGGGGGTGTGACGACAAGGAATGTAAAATTCAGGGTTTAAAAAAGGTACTGCGGTTCTTGCAGTGCAAGTTTACGAGCTGCGCGTATTATCAATCAATTGTAGGTAGGAAGTAGACAAAAAGGTTGTAAAGGGTCCTGGGGGGGGTGTTTGTTTGTTGGTGGTTGATGGTTGGGAGGGTTGAGGGTTGATGGTTGATGGTTGATGGTTGATGGTTGATGGTTGATGATTGATGATTAATGGTTGGCTCACAAATGAAATTTCATAGAGAGTGAGAGAGTGAGAGAGTGAGAGAGTGTGAGAGTGTGAGAGTGTGAGAGTGTGAGAGAGATCTACCAATAGAATAATAGAATAGGAAAGGGTACGGACGGAAGTATGTACGGAGTATGATTGATTGATCATTAGAAGGGGGTCACAGGCACAGGCTGGCTCAGAGCTTGTTATGGAATTTTTCTACTAAAAACTTGTAACGAGGCTGTGCACCATCAAACCCAAAACCATAACCATAACCATAACCACAATCATAACCAAAACCAAAACCAACACCTTTCTCTCGAACGGGTGTACTTTACTTTGCTTTGCTTTGCTCTGCTTTGCTCTGCTTTGCTCTTTTACCCACAACAACCAAGGAGGCGGCTATATTCATTTAAATCCTAAATCTCGGAAAATGTCATTAATTCATCAATTTTATCAAATTAATGTCTCCAACCAACCTACGCTATATCTTTCAATCTCATTCATGAATCCGTAACGGACTTAGTCCATCACCTTTTTCCAAATTCGAAAAATAGATAAATGGAGACAGATCAAGTTGAAAGTGCTATGAAACCGTCCTGATTGTAAGACGAGGAATGGGATCATGGACTTAAGTCAGTCCTTCCGTTTCCTTTCCTCACAGGAATCGATATGTACCTAGGTACGGAGTAATGAATGAACTTCTTTTAATCTTTGAGAGCTTCCGCCAAGAAAAGCTCATTTCACGAACCATGAATTCCATACAACCCAGCGGACATATATCCATATCATCCACAACACGCATACGAGTAAATCACACATCTCCATCACATTCATCTCAGTCATCCTCACTCACTCAAACGATGAGCCGGGTCAATTCCCTTTATATCGCTCAGTCATCAAATTCGTCAGCTCAGAAAACTTTATGAGACGGGCGTGTCTTCAAAATTTAAATCCTCATGACTAATAAGACAAGTTATTTCATCCACTTAAACGATCTTGTGTGTGCGTGTCCTATTATTGGCAACGATGTATCTAATTATTTTGACAGGCGTTTGCTCATACAGTCCTGTATCAGATATGGTCGTTTATATAATTTGATATTACATACACGAAATGCTTGTTGTACTGTGAAACAAGTCGGTAGAGAGGGACTCGAAAGTCGGGAGTCGGCGTCGGGAGCAGGGAAGGAACATCTCCTACTCCGTATTCTATACGGAGATACCAAAGGTTGGACCCATCCCATATCCCATATCCCATATGGAATTTGTGTCTAATATTAGAAATCCTTAAAGCTTACAAGGCTGTGAGCGTGAGTAATATTGCGATGAGCCGCGCTATGTGTGGAAGGAAGTTTTAATCGACTTCAATCACATACACAGCCCTTTTGGTTCCATTTTTCGAGTCGTCCTAATCACACTACGATACGAAGTGATCGATATCCTTCAAGGAACGATGAACACGTACTTTGTCAATTAATCGTGTACTGCATCACCTTGCTAAATCCTCTCCAGCCCACAGAACATGCAGATCTTGATTAAAAATTCATCAAGTATTGCGTCAATGGAGCCCACATGCATAAGTTTCACAAGTGTGAAGACATGTATCGTCTCGTCCACAGAGCTTTAGCCAATCTACAATCGTATCCAACTCTTTCGCTTCCAAAGCTAAGTGTGAGATGTTGATACCTTGTAACGGAGGGTCTTGACTTCAAATTCATGCAAATTCTCGCTCAAACACGTGTCAACAATCACGTGTGTTTCGTCCACAACGGAACAACTTTCTATTACTATCAACTCCTAGTTACTGCCTTTGGGCTTCAATCGGGCCTACGAAGAAGTACTAGTGTGCTTGCTGAATCAAAATTTTCATTTATCTCCTGATTATTTAATTACTGTATCTTGGTTCATTTTGTTAAACCGCCGGCCACGGTGCGTTTGTTCGTCGAACTCTTCCATTTTCCCCCGCATCCCGATATAGAACCATCCAACTGTTGCTTATAAAGATCCTCAATTCTAGATTATATGACGCTTCGGGACTTGTTCCTAATCATGATTGATATCTCCGTCTTACAAATTGTCATGAGCACAGACATCGGCACGCTGAACCCGCTGCCAAGCTCAAACCCGAGTATCATTCATTGAATTTGTAGGTAATATGAGAACAAATCAAATCATTTGGATACAGGACTACGGAGTATAACTCTAAGATCTTATGAGCCGAGAAACACAGAAAGTTTCTGGTACGAATCCAAACTCGACTTTGAAAAGTCGAATCGTGCTTTGAATGTTTAGGGGTTCGAGCGTACGTTGCCTTTGTTTCGAAGAAGCTTTTTCGAAGTCAGCCGTTCTATTGCATATTCTATTATGATGCAAGGTCGGAGCAAAAAGTTGATTTATCAAGCGGGTAGCAACTACTTGAGAGAGTCTCTCCTCGAAGTCAGAATACTCCACGTGATTTTATATTGGTCTATACTTTTAATGTGCTTGTCGAGTTGTATAATTCCATATATATACCTCGCTGTTTCATAGTTTGTCAATAAATGTTTACATCTTACCCAACTATTCACATACTTCCATTTATTTACTAAGATATCCCAAAAGTTCAACATTCCAATCCGAAGGGGTTTAGTCACATGACTTGTAGATTCTCCAAATCGATTCCCTTACTGCAATTGCAGTGACCGAAGTATGCAATCGTTAGACAGTTTCTAGACATGCATTAATTGCAAATACATTAAAGATATGACCTCTGGAATCTTCCCAATGTATCGACATCTCATGGGAATCATTCACGTTCAGCCATTCTTAGGAATGAAGTCCCTAAATATTGGTACAGCATTCACAATAACTAACAATCACATGCCTTCCAAGTAAATCACCCAACAATTGTCTGCATATACATGTTCTATAACTAGTTAAGAAACATATTTGATTACTTTCAAATATTCTTGCGAAATAAAAACTTCTTCCCTCTTTAGAAGCAAAACCCACATCTTTACTTTATCCAAATAATTTAATCTCAAGATAATATACAATACATACAAACACAAATAGACAAATGAATATTAATTAAATCCTATCAATCACATCAACCATACCCAACTAAACAAACTCTTCCCCCCTTGCCCTCCCCCTCACAACCCCACATGCATCTCCAATCCCTCATCATCCCTCCCCTCCTCACCGCCATATTGACTCTTCCTCTCACCAAATCGTCACATACCCCTCACCCTCACCCTGATCTCTCCCCTCTACATCTCCCTCCTCAGAGAAACATAACAATAACAATACCCGCTAAGAATATACCTCATTATACTCAAGTCGTCGAGACGGGTAGTGAGTGTATTCTTTATCTGGATTCTCATCGGGATTCTCATCGGGATTCTCATCGGGATTCTGGGAGTAAATTCAATATGTCATTTGGAGAGAAGAGTATTCCGGGTGGGCTTTTTATTGGTGGGGGTGGGGATGATGGGAAAAGTGTATATGTACAGAGAGGGGATGCGGGTTCGTTGCGAGTGGGGGGTTTGAGTGTGTCTGGGTTTGTGTTGTTTCCTTGGTGATGTGAGGGATCTGAAATGGATATTGAGTTTGCTTTTTGTGGTGGGGATGAGGATGAGGATGGATGATTTGAAGATTCGGGGATTGGTATAACGTTTAGTTTTGATGTGGAAAGTTGTGGGATCGGTTTAGGGGGGAATGGGTGGGTCGGACCAGATTTGGGTGTTGAATATATGGATGGATGAATGGATTAAATGAATTAGGGAACGGAAAGAGATGTTGATAAGTTAGTGGGTATAATGAGATCTTCTGGGGTTTCTTGGGTTTCTTTTGCGGGATCAAGTAAATCGGTTTATTCTGATTTTTGGCTTTTGGATTCGGGTTGACCTAAGTGGGTTCGGTTTTCGTTTTCGTTGTTGTGGTCAAAAGAAGAAAGGAGAAAGAGGAAATATGAAGAGTAAAATTGGAGGGGATAAGGAACAAAAAAGGTAATAAAATGACAATGAGGAATTCTTCGTGAATGGTTTAAAAAGAAATAAATATTAAAAAGACTGAAGGAAAAGAAAGGACACAGGAGTATACAATTTTGGGTTTTCGTATGGAGTACTTGCATCGATATTATAGGGGATTGGATCACTCTATATTAATCTTAGCGACTCATTGGTAATTTAGGAAATATAGAAGGGAAAAGAGATCTAAGCTGGTAGATAAATATTAATTAAAGGTTATCTAATTCTCAAAATACTTTTCCTGAGTCGGATGTAAGGTTTGTTTGGAAGGGAGAGGGGGAATTATTGGGAATTAGGGATAGGAGGAGATTTATACTATAATATAGTAATGGTGGTGATGATGATGATGATGATATCGCTTTAGAGATATATTGATCTTCAATGTTCCTTCTACGAATACATATATATAAAAAAACATCAGGCTTCTCTTATGAGAATGGTACTTCTGATCATAATGAAATAACGATAAAGTTGCGGATTGTGACGTGGATCTCTCACAGTGGCATCGAGATTGAAATCTGTACGGGTGAGATATATAAAGTATCTATTACAGTTCTGTGTTGTGTATTATATATAAGTAAATAATGATTACAGAATCCTCAACTTAGAACTTATTGCTTCCTGCAGAAGGAATCCTAGAGTCTCAATTCTGGTCTTTGTTATATATATCTCAAAAACATTACTTTCCAGCCGTTCTTAATCTTAATTACTAATGAGTTCTCATAACTAGGAATTAAATACTTACTCCTCATATCTGGTTCGTAATTAAATCATTAAATTCTTGGACTTTAAAATCGCGAAGAAAGAATGTCAGGTAAACGGAAAACCATTGCATAAAATTCTCTGTCCTTAAATGACGATCATCAAATTTTCCTTCCTGACCGGAGTGAAATACAAATACTCTATACAACCGAGCTTCTATCCGGGAAAACATCAGAATTTGCAACTTCTTGTAGAATTCACCTGGTACTAATATATACATGCTGTTATGTTAATTTCCTAGCTCAGAAACAAGGGGGGATCTGTTACAACTCGCTTCTTTTGTCCACGTATCTCATTAACAGGAATAACCACCTGGCAAGCCCCATTTCCTCCTATTTTACCGCTTGAGATATTGCTAATCGTTGAGCAAGACGGTTCCAATTGAAACTTTCCGCTATAGGTACAAAATGAGTCCTAGGTTCGAATGAAACTTTTCAACGTGGTGAATAGTTGATTTATTCCAAGTGGATGTAAGTAATACTTTAACGACTGAGAAAAGCCATGTAGGTCATGGATTATGATTTAAGCAGATAAAAATGCAGACAGCAAACAAAAGCAAGGATCTTTATTATGACAAGCAGTCAAAACAATTACAAGCTTTAAGGACAGGTCAGATACTTACAGGATCGCGGGGGTTCCTACCACAAGGTTACGCAGGATCAGTATGCATACTAGAAATATCAAGTGCTCGAATAAATTATAATACTTATCAAAACGAGCGTAAGGAAGAATAAGAGCTCGTTGGAATCTTGAGATGGAGTATGATGAAGGGTTGCGGGCATATCTGAGGAAAAGCGGCGACCACATGATATTGGGGTACTGGAAATTGAGACGTCCGGAACTTTGCAATGTAAGATTATTAGAATGAGGTATCACACTTGTTTTTGGCTCTATACTCGATAAAAACTATACATGGAAAGGGTAGATTTCTATATTAATGATTTAAAATGGATACCGCGAATTATTTGTTATTCTCTCCTGAACCATTTTGGTTTGTCGCTCCTCGCTCATTTCGGTGGATTAGTCCACCGCTCAGTACTTCTTTTTGTGTTCTAGTGCCGCTCATACCACTTTACAACTTCCGCAAAGGGAGGTGACAAGTGCTAGCAAAATGTTACAGCGGACAGGTGACTGGGGACTGAAAGTGCCGAAAAGAGAAGCAGAGGAAAGAAAAGGGAAATGTGAAGCTGAAAAATCAGCAACCTATCTTCAACCAGCTATTTCCACATATAAGATAAATAGTCTGTTCGCTCAAGAAGCCACGCTGAATCCCCGCGTCTGGTATTTTCTCGATGATGGCAAAAATGTATCATGCAGACATGAGATAGATGTGCAAATAGTAAAGTTATGACACCCATTAAAACACATACGGATAACTGCCTGAGATAGATCTTCTCTGAATATGATTTGGCAGCAAACCACTATATTTCGGATTCTAGCCTGTCGCTTCCAAATATGCACTTGCGCTGTCCCAGAATTGAAATCTCGGGGCATGGACTGCTGCTGGTGGTGTTGTTTCGCGAGCCAACATGGATCCAACAATACCATACCAGATAAAGTTAAAACTTTACTCCATCTTAAAGGTTGATGATAATCAGAGAATATCTTTTTTGGTGACAAGTCGTTTGAAACGTACAATAAGTACAACAGGGTAGCACAGCTATTCGAGTGATATATTGTTTCAACGATTCAGATGCAAATCTTGTCGTATTAGTTGAATTTTCTCGAAGTCTCATGCTTTATTAAGAACTTTTTCACAATTATTTCTTGAGATTAACATAGTAGCTATTCAGCTCCAGCTGACCTAATACTGGCTCCCGTCGACCTATTTTAGTTCGCTCGCAAGGCCACATTGTTATGTGGAGTCCATAATCTAAACCTGCGTAGCAGATACTTTGTTGCAGATCGTCACTATGAAATGTTTGAATTCCCATATTTTGGAGGTTTCTCCATGCTCATAGCTTCAAAATCATATGAAGGAGATCCAATTGGATTGTAAGGGTACTGGGACAAATATTTTGTTGCGCATCGCATGCGATTCTCTGATTTCCATGTATCGTTTTTGAATTCCTATATCTCTGGACTTTAGGATGCTCATGCCACTAAATTGCCCGCTAGTCAGAAGCTAGTATATGCCTGAATAGAGTAGCCATAATCTGCATTTTAGTTCCAAGTAGCAGACTTGCTAGTCACTCGAACACTTGCAACATCATTGGATCGAAATAGTTGTGGAGACCATGGCATATTCGTGTGGGGTGATTATAGCCAGATCGAGACCCGAATACCGGGTCAAGGTCTCGACAGCCCTAAAGTATTTCCGGTGGACCGTTTGGTCTGATCAACCGTACCTCGGGAGTTGGAGAGGGAGTATCAAATGTGGATAAGCTTAACAGAATTTGTCAGGGCAAGGTCAAATGAAACCAAACTTCGACATTGTCTTACTTACTCTGACGTACCCGCTCTTCTATGTAGCTCCGGCATTTGAAGGCACTGGTCTACAAACCCTTGCCAAATCAAGTACCGACAGAAACCTGGGGATAATGGAATGCGGGACTCATAACCAGACCCTAAATTTTTTGAGACAGCTTCTGTTATGCGCTTACTAATGCTGCTTTATCGGGTAGGTTTTATATTCACTAATAGAACCTGATAAATAACGGATGTGTTCTCCAGTTTAACAATGCTGAGTATGAGTGGTTAATCCAAGTAGTCTGGATTTGGGCCACTTTAGCTTTTGAGCTGACGACACTTTCTTTCAACCCCACCCCGTCACAACTTGCAAGGTGCGTTGGAGGCTTGGTAGTTATTAAACCTTGAGCAATTAGATGCCACAAAGAATGGCGCAGGCAATCGAAAATCGCGATCTTGTTCTAACGTGTTGTTTATGTCCCTAGAAACTCCATGCTTGTATTCCTGCGGCCAGAAAGTTATAAGACACCCAATTTTAAGGGCATACCAGAGATGCTAAACTACAAAGGGAATAGTAGTTTTGTATTAACAAAATGTGCTATAATATCTGGCTGCAAGAGCACCACGTACATAAGGTTCATGGCTCCATAGCCAATATCGTTGGACTTTGAAATTGCACTGACTTTGGCGCAGTGATTTATCGAAGAGCCACCCAAGAACTATAGTTAGTTCTTTTGACTGAAGAGTACTTCTCTAGGCAAGCTGATCAGGCAGGTCCCCTAGCCACAAACCTGACTTGCCAAGTAGTATGGCTCTTGGGCAAAATGGCGATGCCAAAGGAATAGCTCATTCGTCTCTCAGGTTCTTGGTGGTGGAGATTGACACCAAATTGACCTCTGGGCTGAATGCGGTGCATTGGCCATGCCTTGATCTTGGCATTTGTTGATACGCGTATGGTTGTATTCCTGTCGAGGCGATGAATGCAACACCAAGCCTTAAATAAGAGGTGGATAAGCCACTGAGCAGAGGGCTTTGAGATTGGAAGGCTGCTTTACAACGCCTCGGTCATTCGACGTTGTCGATTGCAGGGTTCATTGATAATATTGATAAACATTAAGGTTGAAATTAGTAAGAAGGTGCGAGGGCTGAGAATCTGGGATGAACCTTCAGTGATGCTATCTGGTGGATGTTACCATTCTGTCGACATGACTATATATTACGCGGGGAAGGTTAACTTCTATGGAAAAGTTCAAGAACAGATTGAACTTCGACCGGATATAGGCCCTTGCTACCAGTATTTGTGAAAATTATCGGGGATTGCATCTTATTTGCAGCCATGGAAAAGTACACCGTACGAATAATCCGAGCCCCTTTCGAAAATCTATTTCCACAATCCAACTACGCTAGCGTGCCTCGTCATGTCGGCAGACGGAATTTGCTACTTCCGGTGAGGTAAAAAATCAGGAGACTAGGACATGGTTGTGACGCCGCATCTCCATCAGTGATCTGCGGCATTTGTTTTGATGGAGTATTTTGGTGAATTGCCATGTGGAAGAGAAAAGCATCGGGACCATCTGAAAGTTGTGGGGAGTCTCATCGCGTGCCTTGCAAGCATTTCGCATCAAATTCTATCTGTGTAATATCACTGATATAGATGAACGACGGTTTTATCCAGAATGACGGGCCTCTGGGGTTTGAGTTCTTGATCGGAACGGGTAGCGGTGCATTAGAAAACCCGACAACTTAATGATGACCACAACGGTGGGAATGACATAGCACATATGAGGTCCAGTTTATAGTTAGCAAAATTGTAAAATAGAAGACTAATCAGGGATTCAAAACCACAATTTGCTTATGGGGTATGTCAACAAGAATTGATTAGTGATGCGTTGTTCTAGAAGCTTGATAACTCGGCTCTTCTGTGTATTAGTTAGGCCCATAGTGATAATGTATAACTTGTACATCATGTTTAGTGTTCTCTCCTCCTTGGACAGGTTGCTATTCTCCTGCTGTGACACAAGATAGATACCTATTGACGTTGATGATACCGACTCTCAATGTGTTGTTTGCCACTAGTATTTCATGTAATCATGACTCAAATGAAGAAGAGGTGGCAGATATTAGATGCTTCTTCAGATTCAGCTCTATCCGACACGGATTCGGATGATAGTTAAACGGTTATTGCGGACATTTATGATTTTCCATGAAAATCTAGAGGCACAGCTCCACCCTAAGATTTCCCGCGGTTGGGTTAACGATATCTCAGCCCTGTAGAATCATGGGATGGTTCCAATAAAAAAAGAGAAAAAAAAGGAAAATAAAACCCAAAACCCGAATAGTTATGAAAGCAATTCCCTATTCTTTCGGATATAGGGTTATCCTTAACGTTATGCAATTTAGCTACCCACCTGATCATTAACCATGTACAGATGCTTTTGTCATCAACAACCGTATTTCATAGAGAATGCTTGGGATGAGGATATTAAGTTGGTTCTCGAAGCTTTTGAAGCAACTCACGATATCGCTGTGCGGAGTATGCTAATGTTTAAAATTTCACCGGTGATCGTGCTTTGAGATGAAAATGGATCACTAATATTTATTTATGCCAAGATCACATGCCGAGACTTACACTCGAGTAGACCATACCTTGAATGTTTCCGAGAAGATTAAAGCGGCAGTAGTTATCCACTTGAGCTTTTTCTGCGCTTTATGTCATGACTCTGGCTACATTACCATCAAACTCGAAGGTAGTTACAGTTGACACTTATTAGTTTTATTCTGCGCCCAACGACACAGTGCATACTAGAACTGGTACTCTAATGGTCCTAATCCGTAATGTTATTCCCAAAATCAGAACAGCACAATCGTATTTGGGACGTTTACAACAGGTTTTGTGAGATTAGTTGACGTAGAATAAGAAGACTATTTCCTTCACCCCCTTCATTCCAACATTTTGGAGTAATGCAAGCGAAACACGTTCCTTCAGATAAACCCCAGTATTGACAGATCCCCCAACATCGAACCTGAATACACAAAAAAACACATATCCCGCAATCTATTCGGTACCAATCTACTTCACGGAGTGTAGGAGCTTCGGAGAATCGTAGTATGATTACCTATTTTAACTTCTTTCGCTGCGCGGACTTTACAATTTCAATCCGCATTACTAGGGTCATGGTCTAGGTGAACCAGCAAGGTTAGCCACCTACTTTCACCTCACATAATCAAAAAAGTATCACCCGCCGCTTCGGTCGACGGGTCTAGGATTCCTTTCAGGTCCGTCACTACTGTACCTAACAAATGGCGCCTAGTACTTTGGGGATCCATTATTTAATTATTTTCATATAATTAACAGTCGACCTTCCAATTGATGTACTTCTCGCATACTGCATGCAATCCTCGGACACATTTTTCACCCTTTACAATTCTTGACTTGAACTATATACTCATAAACGCTTTGTCTAGCCATCCTTTTGAAAGCCTTTTAACATCCAATAAAACCCTTGACCTGTTACGACCTTCTCAACTTTTGGATTATACTTTTGAGCAATCTACTTCACTATTTAGTACTGAATCCGAATATCTTGGATATTTCAAGATGACTATCTCCAATGACATAAAACCCCCGAAAGGGTCAAAACAACACCCACGAAAACGCAAGAGAGATGGTACCTCAAGTGAACATTCAAGTCCCACATCTTCATCTCCAAACGAAAGTGGGAAAAGAAATAAACGTGCCACGAGAGCATGTGAACGTTGTCGTAATAAAAAGATAAAAGTACGCATATCAAAGCATGAGATATCCCTACCAAGGTTCTAATGGTATAATAGTGTGATATTGAACGGGACATTGCTTGCAATGCCTGTGTCGATGCCAATGTGGTATGTGAGGCTGGCAACGGAAAGCACACGGAGGACAAGAAGTATCCTCCAGGGTGAGTAATTTAATTCTATCGTATGACTAGTATCTGACGTAAGCATTCAGATACACGGAATCCTTGGAGAATACTTATCAAGCAATGGTACTTGTTATAGACAAGCTATGGCGAATGGTAAAGAGTAGAGAGGAATGGACTTTTTCAGAGCCTCGCATAAAGGATGGTGGAAAGGGGCCTGTAGTTATTCATGACATTGCTCAAGCACTTGGCTGCATACGTAATGCACCTGGTCTTCCAGAGTGTTTCATCGAAGATGCGCCAGCTCTATTGACTAGATTGTCGGCAGAAGAAATGTCCAAAGTCAAGAAGGAGGTTCAGACGGAAGGTAACACGTCCACCGAAGAGGTTTCACCGGAGCAACAACTCAAATGCGCCGAATCTTTGCCTGAATTCCAGGTTGGATCACCAGTCGAACTCCCTCCCCCAAGTTATTCGAGTCATTTCCCTCTCTCGTCCGAGGTAAAACATTTCAACACAACTAAGCCTTCCATTCAACGCCAGCTCCAATCACCCAAAAGCCTCCCATCACCGGCGCCAACATCAAGATCTACAGCCATCGATCAAAGACCCAACATTTCTAGTTTGTCACATGAGGCTTCGATTAGATCGGCAAGGACAAGTCAAAACGTCAGCGTCAATATGCCTCATGGAAATATGATGAATAATTTACCATCAAAATTTTCTACAGGACCCTCATTCAGCAGTCGAAACCCTGCAACTTTGGAAAGCCGCCGGGTACCCGGTCTGACGATACAGCCTTATCATTATCAAGAACAATCTACATTATCTGCCTCTACAGTATCATCATTCTCGCCTACCTACCAAGCGAACTCACCCTTTCAGTCTACCGTCTCATCATTCTCGCCCGCCTACCAAGCGAATTCGCCGCTTACATCTTCTGAAAATTCCTATCAAACAGACTCTTCTTCATCTTCATCACCATACTTATCCACGTTGCAAAAAGACCCCTATCTCTCCCCGAGTTCGCCTCTCGGCGATTTCTCAGAAGCGCCATTCCACGATCTGAACACGCTGTTGTTGAACAAGCAAGCTACCAGCAGCTACTTTGACCGATCGCCTTACCTGGAGCCTTGCGACACTATGTTTGACTTGGACTTTAATGACTTGAGTGGGTATTCATTTTCTGCTGAGGATGAATTTTACAGCCGAGAATTATGCAACATTTGAGACGAATTGGGTTAAGGAGATGTGTGTTACGTCTTACGAGAGACAGAACTATCTGACGAGGTCACGATTTATTGGCTACGGAGTTTTGGGGATGGAGCGATACCATGGCGTTCTTGATGACATGAAATGTCAACGTTGGGGCTTAGGTTGGCTTGGATTGGTATACACTTTGTACATTAGGATTTGCTGCCACTTATCTTCTCGAAGTTGGGATTACGGATGAACAGGTCTGAGTAGTATTCTTTTATTATTGAAGAGGGCTGGTCATCCAAAGAACTACTCTAGGGTCTCAGTGCAAACTCTACAGTAATCCTAATTTGCTCCAAAGTGAAAAGAAACTACGCTCCGAGCGTATCCAATAGAAGGCACTTTCTCTATCTTTGGTAGTTAAGTGCTAGATTCTAAAAGAGTGATGCCACATGTTCTCGGCTCCCATCTTAGGATCTGCAAGACAAATGGACCTTCCTTCATGATCAGTGAATCGGGTCTTTACTATCTTCTAGGTGTCAAGGTACAGAGTTTACATCATGTATAACAACAAATATAACACTATAAAGCTCGGCTGTAATATTATCCCCATTCTCGAAAAAGAGGAAAACGGCCAGTATTTTTGTTAGATATCAAGCAGCCACATGTTGATTAATAACATCTTTGCTTACCTATCGGCCGGACATCCCTGACTTAGGACGTTGCATTACACCAATGAGAGGATTTACGGTGCGGAGTTAATGCATGTCCGACATGTACAAGGATTTTAGTGTCCAAGCCGCTATGAATCGTGATGTAGGTGGATCGTTTGGATTTTCATAACTCTAGAGCTCGGATGCTCTCGATGCGTTTTTGACTTATGAAACCAGTAGAGAACCAACCTTAGCCGTTTTGAATCTGTACAAAAGAATTTTTCTTCTCTCATGATCAGTCATGATGAGTGATAGTGACAACGTTCTCCATAACCACCCGCTCCACCCGCTCCACCCGCTCTATCCATCTAGAACAATAAATGACATCACGATCTGATTCACGGATCGCATACTAATACAATGATTACATAACTGACGAATCCCTTACCCTGATCATCGCGGGATTAGCCCTCATATCGTCAGGGGATGGAACTAGATAGTGCCAATATTAACCACGATCGAGGGACGTCGTAGAATGCTAAAATAAAAGAAGTGCCGAGTTACCGTCGGTTGCATTATCTGATTTGTAGGTGAGCGAGTTAAAAACTTATTTAGATATATTAATATATTAATATCCACGAAATTCAATCAGCGCGAAAGTCAAACAATCCCAACCACCATCATCTAATAAAAATCGAATGCGAGATCCGAGGATCGCCTAATTTAGGCTAGCATGCTGCTCTTAGCAAATCCTTTCAATGGAGAGTTTTACGATACATAGAGTAGCTAGATTTTATTTCTACCACTCAACCAACCTTTTCGTATGCATCCTACGTATAACGTATTATATGCATCCAACGTACAACGTATTGCATGCCCCTTTTAGAAACTATAATACTGCGTTATACGAACCTAACATCGCGAATGCGAAAGCAATAAACGAACGAATCGAAAACGTTTCCTCTTCGGGCCCGAGTTCTGCATCCTAGATTCCGAATTAAACGCTGCTGCGGAGAGTTTCGAACGCCGCGTCGGTGGGAAAATGAGGTGAGCTTAGCGGCTGAGCGACATGTTGTCCCAATGCATGCACAAACCGCCGCAGAAAGCTTCTTACATGGACATGGATCTGCACCATCTGATTACGGAGCACGGAATGTTCTTCTGATTTGTGATCCCTCAGGAGTCAGGCGGATCCGACATAATATGGGATTTTTATGTTTGTGTTGTCGGAGGAATGTGTTCCCGATAACAAACTTGTGCAGTTTTAACCCCTTGTCTGGGGACTGCTGCTTCAATTCTTGTGATATGGAACTTTTCTTTCGGGAGACGAGACGGCTCTTGATATAAGATGTAAGGTCCAGCCCTGGGGATCACACCACCTTTTTATCTCCTGCTGCTGATAAACTGCGGGGGAGCTAGCCCAAGAAGGTAGAAGCTGAGTCATAAAGTGCTGATGACTCGGGTCTACAATACCGTAAGACACTCACTGGTTGGAATTGTCCTTTTCAATTTCTATGTGGATATCTGCCTAGTCTGCCATGGTCATAATTGACAGTGTCAGTAACAGAGAACTGCTTTTCTTTATTAAGATGAGTGTACTCTGTAAGCAATCAAGTGTTGTCTTTCAGTTGCTGTCAGCATGCATCATGACTACTCATGCTGTCAGCTTCCTTCATATATTGCATGTTGCGCAAATCTACCTTGATAGGTAACACTAAACGCAGTCAACGTAAATATCAGACTGTTTATGTTAGGATGACTCGGACATAATGAATTCGTATACAACTTATGTTGATTGGTCGCCCTTCAAGTGAAAGGGGTCAGTATACAGTAGAACCTCTTTATAATGATCCTCTTTATAAAAATATATTATTTATAAGAATAGTTTTTTCGATCCCTTTTTTTTTCAGGGCAAAAAAGACCTATATCCTTAAAACCTCTTAATAAGAATATCTTTAAGAATATAAAATTCTATATCCCCTGTATATCCTTAATGAATCAATAATATCGCTTCATTTTGAAGATCAGATAATAAAGATTCTCGGAATTCTTGAAATTTTCTTCGAATTGCTTATATAATATGATTGATAGAAAGCTGAAAAATGATATAAAAGAATGAGATTCTTTTGAAATACAAAAACAGCAACAACGAAAATAAATTTAAAGATCTTTTGAAGAATGTATACAAAAAGATTAATTATAAAAAGATTAATAATATTAAATAATATTCAAGTGAAAGCTTTTTTACCTTCTAAATTATCAAAATATTGAAAAACCTCATTAAAAAAATATCTCCAAATATCCTTAGTTTTGGCACTAAAAAAAGGATCCTTATAAAGAAATTCTACTATACCGGATATTACTCTAACGAGGAAGTACCCTCAGAAGTATCTATCCATCGCAGAAATTTTGTGGATTAATTTTCGGCTTTTTACGAGTAAATTTCTGAAAAGGAAGGTTGTGCTTGAAAGAGGATATTACCAATATCACCACTCCATCCATCCCATACTTTTTTAACACCTCGCTCTTGGGAAGTAGTTAAAAAAAAAAGCCTTTCCTTCGTTTTTCCTCTACTTCCTGTATCTCCTTTGTCAAACAGGTACTCAAAGGGCTTATTCTCTCTCCTTCTCTTCTCCTTCCTTTTCTTTACATCTCTACTCTTCTCTTCTCTTTTCTCTTCTTTCCTCCCCTTCCCTTAAAAAAAAAAAAAACAGTAACCACACAAGATAATTCAACTAAAACGTATGAGGGGAAGGGAGAGTGATCAAGAGCCAGTGATCTAGTGGAAGAGGAGGACCACAATATTAACCACTAAGCCAATCGGCCCCAAATCTGTCGCGAAGGCAATCATGTAAACCCTGCCCTAGCCCCTTTAAATTGTATATAAATACCCTCCCTAGCTAGCTAGTACACTACTTAGAGGCATACTCCTCTGAGCGTCATTTGTCCAAATCTGGAATAGATGGCTAAGGTTATCACGCGCTAAGGCGCGTGGGCCTACGGCCTATGACGATAAACACAATCAATCAATCAATCAATTGGGAAGTAGTTAAAGCAGATTGAACCCCACATTCAGCCGAGTTCTTTGCAACGATAATCTATTCACATGCTTTGGTCGAGCAATAAGTACACTGTACGAAGGATTCTCCTTTCTTCGTACTACTAGTCGTATATGAAGGCTTCCGCATTTATCTTTGCTGTTTCTTTTTTCCATGTTAAGCGTCCCTCTATCTGTCTTTAGTGAGATATAATTGAGGATGGCTATGGTATGATAACAAGATCATTTAACAGTGCATCAAGCCGTGCTCGCTTGTACTGTTCAGTGCACTTTGAAGTATTGATACTCTGAAGCAATGTTTTATTCCAAAATTACTGCAAGCACTGTCCACCCAACTTGCACTTCTGACATTTGCTCATGGACATATAGTAACTGAGCCTCGATCTATCTTGTTATATTCCATTCCATATGTATTCTCCGCATAAAGCCCGGTGGATATATCGGGGAAATATGAAAAATGGGAGATATTCAGATAGTTTCTGCCCTCACTTTTGTTATAAATTATATCATGATACGGGAAGATTTGGACGAATGTTAAGGGATGCTCACTGCGGCTTGAGTATATGCCGCTGGAAGAGAGGTCTTAGTATGATTCTTGATTTATTGAAAGCGGATGCTCATGTTAGTACGAAATGAATCAAAGAGCCCAGGGCAAGTGCACCTCATCGCGGTTAATAGTGAGCAGCACCGAGAGCAAGGCTCAATTACATGTCAGGGCGCAAAATTAGATAACCTGGATGCCGTAGGGACGACAGCATTAGAGATGGCGGTCGAGCAAGAATATGAATTATGGCTATGAATCTAGTAGTAGATTGAGCTAAAGAAGTTAGATATTTGCATACTAAAGTAAAAAAGGCTCTTAAGCAAAATCTCAAACTAAGGATACATAACGACCATTTTTCCATGTTCAGGATTCTGAACCGCAACTTTGACCCCTTCATCCCACTGCTCGATTGAAAATTCACCAACGATTTCATTGCCAGCAGCTTTCCCGATCTTCAATACGCCACTCTCAACAAGTTTAATCAGTCCTTTTACATCTTCTCTCTCATACATGTACTGTCCTCGAATCGTAAGGTTGTTCATAACAGCCATCATGTATGGAACATCAATATCATTACTCGGTACTCCCATTAGTGATGCTCTCCCATAATTCCTCAATGACATCAAAGAAGCTCTAATATGGCTCGCACCGTTCGCTTCCTTGGGCGACAAATCCAAATACGCATCAATTGGACCAAAGCCTTTGATTTTCGCAAGATCTTCCTCCAAATTACCAGAGGTCTGCACTACTTCGACCCGTTGATTTGCTGCTGCGAGCTTTTGCAGTTTAGACAAGTTTCTACCAACGGCAATGACACGTGCGCCCAGGGCTGATGCTACTTTGACTGCAGCACTGCTGAACGAACCTGTAGCAGGCGCAACGATGACAGTCTCTCCGGGTTTGAGATCAATTCCTCGAAATCCTCCATAGGCTACCAGATGTCGAGAAATTATAGTGAGGTCCCCAAGAGAATAACCAAGACCTCCCTCTACAGGATTTCCCAAGAGCCGCTTCTCGTTTAGGGCGTAAACATTCTCAAGTGGTGCCTTCACATATTCAGCTGTTACGCCATCACGCCAAACTTCGATGAGTTTCTTTGGTTTGAGGTCTTGTCCAAACACACCGAACCCCCATAGTATTTGGACATCAGAATTATCACGGCCACGAACGAAAGGCTCGATGGCCACGAGCTGGCCGACGGATAAAGTTGTAGTGTCTGGACCCGTGGCTGCGACACGGCCAATAGCACGACCGCCTGGAATGAGAGGCGTAGGTACATAGAGGTAGGGGAGCTTCCCATTCATGATTTGGTTTATATGCGAATCAATGTCTGTAGCAAGAACTTTGACGACGAGGCTCCCTGGACCAGGCTGGGGTGTTGGGACGGTCTTGACGGTGAAAGGTTGGCCTTGGGCTTCGACGTAAAGGGCCCTCATGGTGGCTGGAAGGGGAGTGTCATTTACTGAAGACATGGTTAAGTGAATTTAGTACAAGGGATAAAATGAGGCAAGATATATTGTTTGGCTGCCGGCTTAAGGTGGAAAGGAAAGGGTTTATATATTGCTCTTCTTATGAAAAGAGACAGTATTTACAATCAACTCTCTTCCCACGTTGAAGCAACATTCAACCTGGAAGAGTTCGTAACAAGGATTCCTGCATGGATATAGCTCCGTCAACGCTATCATTGATGTTTACAAGGAATTATTTCATCATATATGTTATAACTTCTGATTCTTCAGAGCTGTCGTGAAGATAGATGGAACTCGATCGGGACTAGACTGAAGTGATCTACCTCTAATAATACATTCTGCGACATTCTAGTCCATATATGGACTAGTTTTGCTGTGAATACGAAATATGGTTAGCGCGAGAGTCAGAAGTGGGGAAGGGCGGTGGGACGAAGGATGATGTATCTATAAGCATCTTCTCCTTCATCACTTCGCGTATCTTTCCTTCTGTCGTATTCATTCGAAAACTCCCTCATTTCCTACATGAAATCATTGGACACAATCATCACAGAATTCCGCCAAACATTTAGTCGAAACGACCCGGTGACGGACGTTAACCACGTCGAACAATATGGAAGCCGACGCTAGGAAAGACAGCCAGCGAAAGCGGAGGGTTCACACAAAGTCACGGAAAGGATGTCGAAATTGTAAATTGAGAAGAATTAAGGTAAGAAAATATTCTTGGATTCTGGCTTCGTACAATTGACTGATCAAAATAATGGTCTTCAGTGCGACGAGACAAGACCCAATTGCTTAAAGTGTAGTGGTTACGGATATATATGTAATTATGATCCAAGAATGCCGGATTTAGAGATAGCCTGTTCTGGAACATCTTCAACCATGAAATTATCAGAAAAGCTTGGGGAATCCTCCTGGCCTATCACTCCCACCTCAAATCCAGGGAAACCCAATATCCTTACTATTCTAGAACTGTCTTATTTTATCGGCGATGGTATCTCAGTTTTTGAGCTGGATAGACACAGTCTCTATCGATTAGATCGCTTTCATTACCGAACCGTCAGTTCAATCTTCAAACCAGCTGCTGCCGAAGTGTTCCAAGAATTTGCCATCCCAATGGCCTGCAATTATCCATTCCTTATGCATACCCTTCAAACTCTAACCGCATGCCACGATCGATACCTTGCTCTTCAGAAAGGAGGGTCATCGCAGCGTACGCCGGCAGAAATCTACCATCTAGCTCGTGCCGCATCTCTCTTCAATCAGAAACTCTGCGGGCCCATCGCATACGAAGATAAGGATGTTTTATGGGCCACGGCGGCACTTCTTGGCATCGTAGCTATGTCATCGTTCGAAGCTTCCTCGCCCTATGATGCATGGCCTCTGACTCCATATGAAGACCATGACCTCGACTGGATGCGTATGAGCGAATGCAAGAGCGCTGTTTTTGAGCTCACAGATCCGACGCGCGAAGATAGCGTGTTTCATGTCATGTCTATTCAATATGAGATCGCTCACCGCAGAAGCGATGAGAAACTTGACCTTTCATCCTTCCCCTCTCATTTTGCCGAACTTTTCGACTTAGACGAGCACTCTAACTCCATGAACAATCCATATTACTTGGCAATTATGGCTCTTGAGCGGATCAGGAAAATTGAGTGCAATCGATCAGCCCTATTACCTTTTCTCGCATTCTTAACCACCATAACGCCTCAATTTAAAGTTCTATTGAAAATGAGAGAGCCTAGAGCCCTAATTCTACTTGCATGTTGGTATCTAAAAGTCCGGAAATTGATCTGGTGGGTTGAACGCAGATCGACTTTGGAGTGTCAGGCGATATGTATTTATCTGGAGAGACATCATGGTGATAATGCATTGATACAGGAAACTGTGCGGGGCATAAAGCGAGAGTCTGATCTGATCAATTAGGGGAGTACTTTGTCATTTCTCCATTGGGCAGAAAGTAGTGAGAATAAATGGAACACTTGGAACACGTGGTAATCAATATATAATTAATATATATATATATATACATATATGACTGAACTGCAGCGTGCAATCGTAACATAGTAGTGTATGAACTAGATAATATATCTGGCTCAGATTACAAGTTTTTTTTTATAATGCGCTTGCCATTTAAAGATTTTGGGTAAATAGCCATCCTCGACACTGCCAAACTGAAAAGGAAGGCCTCTTCAACACATTACATTCATTAGTTCAACCTTTCTCGTTTGAGGTCCAGATCCAAGTTGAACAGAGTTAAAATTAGCGCTCAAATGAAGTGATTGGAGCAGTGAACGTATGAAATGGGACGAGTGAGCTTGGTGATGTGAATTCGCATTCTATCAACTTTTGAGTACCGATTCCAGCGGAGGTAAGAATACTTTAAAAGACCTCGTGCACCGCTGAATGGAAAAAAGCCAGAATCCAAACTTTACTTCAGATGTCCAAAGATCTATATTTACAACAGGATTTCTCATCTAAAGAGAATTGTGAACCTACAATTCGATCTAAGATTATATTTTTTTTTAAAAAAGCGGGGCATCCTTGCTAAACTACTCAAACAAAGTACCATCAAAGTCCTCTCCACTCGTAATATTCGCAATGGTGTAATTTCCAAAGCAGACATAATCATAATTTGCTATTGCCGTCGCATTACTTTGACTCCCCAGGAACTTTTCCATCTCACACATTCCATCTACTCTGCCCTTGCAGGCACCGCCTCGAATCGAATCTAACGGAAGTATACCGTTATTGAGTCTCATTCTAATAAACTTGTTCGTGGCATTGGCAGAATCATAGCCATACTGGGTAGGTGTATAATGGACCTTTGAAGTCTTTTCAGGGAATGGGTCAGCGGAGCTGCAGCCGATAGTCTCCGTCACGAGGCGAGCACCGAAAGGAGTCATGTGAGAGATGATGAAATTTCTGTTTGGGTTGGGTGGGTATTGTGTAAGGCTTGGAGCCTCTCTGAAATAATCCATGCTCATTGCTGCCAAAACGGAAATGATGATATCGTCGTGGGAGAAATCAGCGTAGAACTTTTGGTCCAATGGGAATGTGGCTGGATTATCGTCCAGGGTGGAGTTTACGGACGAATTTGAGGAGGGAATGTATTGATGTTGCAGACGGGCGAGGAGCTCTTGGACGTAGCCGATTCCTTGAGCCCGTCCCGTGGGATTTCCATACGAATAATCGTACCAGTCTGTTCGTATTTTTCAGCATGGGAGGCGCATGAAAATCAATGGACGTGCAAACTTACATATCATATCTAATGTACTCTCAAACCCGGCCCACTCATCCTCGGTAAATAGCCCACAGAAGGAGCTCATGCCAATGTATGCATGCTCATATGCGCAAATACTTTGCATAGCGTAGGTATCGTTATATGTCAACTCGAAACCAGAAGGTGCATATTTCTGTAATCTTTTGGTCGCGCTGCTCAAATATTTGGGAAGATAAGTGTAAATGTCATAATCTCCAATGTTCCAAATTCCATCAGTGTTGTCATTTGAACAACCGTAATATGATGCCAAGGTATTATTATTGTCGCTTCCTCCTTCGGTAATTATCACCACGTCGAATCCTGTGGTCACGTTTCCAAAAGTAGGATCTGGGACGGCGGAATAACTAGGACCAAAAAATCCTAACGCCCAGTTAATTTGGCTGTTCTCGATTCTTGATTGTGAGGTTGTGCGTAAGGTGACCTTCGGGCGTGCAGTGCCATTGGCGTGTGAAGGATCGTAGGCAAGTTGCCCAGCGGATGCACCGTATAAAATTCTGCCATAACGATTCCAAAAAGAAACACCGGCAGTAAATTCAGTAATTGCGCCCACTCCAGTCAAAAGGCCGTTGTCGACCATGGGGTACTCATAAGAGTTCAAAAAAGAAAGAGGGCCTGTGAAAGTCGCATTCGAGGACGTTGAGGTGAAATTGGAAACCTTCTCAGCAAAACGCTCATCATTTGCACCATCATCTACAGAATCTGTCTGAAAACGCTCTGCATGTCTTTGGAGAACCTGCACCGATTCCTTGACGTTGTTAGTCGGCTTATAAACATCATTAAAGACAGAAACGTACAACTTGACAACCTTCCGGAAGTCCGACATATTCTACACCGAAATAATCTTCTTCATTATCGGCATAAGGAGTCATTTCTCCCCAGTACTTCTGGATCTGATTAATATCGGTAATGAGATTGGCAGCCGTGGCCGATGCCAACAAGGCGTTAGTAGCAACGACTGTGGAAAGATACATCTTTAGACGTATTTTGGAGCGAAGGAATGAGAACAATTGAAGGTCTGCCAAGGACTTTACAATTTTGGGTCGACCGTTGAGGTTATATATCTACGACCGTTCCTGGGCTTTCAACCTTTGATAGCGATCGCCGTTTTCTTTACCGGGTTGATTTATTGGAACAAAAGCACTTACTCTATCTTCCGGCCTTCCTAAAGCGAATAAAAGGTCCACGTGGGTAGTGGCTTTTGAATTCACCATTCCCCTGCATGTTGAAAGCATATTTCATGTTATCGGATAAACATGATCGGGGAAGAACCTCGTCACCCTTCAATAACCAACAATTGTTCAGCCATCTTTTTGTAAGGATGAGGTGGGTGGACACCCGTCTTACATAGTGGATACTCTTCATCGAGAACTTCGGGACAAGCTATGGCCTAAAAACTAGGGTTCATGCCTGTTTACTAACCTTTCATTGGATGTAAATCGGTACATACTCGGGGACTAATTAGTTATCCTGTGCAGTTATCTGGCAGGTTAAGCTTTCCCAGGATGAAGCTCAGGGAAGCCCCCGCTATCCACCGAAAAGAGAAGTTTAACTGATAACCTCGTAATGGAAAAGAAAAAGTTTTGAAAGTGTTATCTCTTGCCAGGCAAGGACAGTACAAACAGTTGGATTATATGCGGCTTCAAGCACAATAAGCACGCCGTACGTACTCAGAGATTCTGTTAAGAATTTCACACAGATAACAATGATCTAAAAAACGTTCTATGATTTCATTGAATTGTGTAGGCCGGATATGGACCCACTACGGCCCCACCACCGTCTTCTCCATAATCTGCCCACCCCTCTTTTTGGAGCTTGGTAACATGCACAGTGGAATTCCAAAACCTCAGGATTAGATAAACCTAACCATTTGTAAAAATTGATGATAAAACGGAAGGTGTCAGTAGCGACAGAAATGTAACAAAGTGAACAGAAATACAAATCATATCCGAAAGAATGAGTCTCCGAGCACAAGGGAAAAGGATATGCCTAAGAAGTTAGAAATTGACGGAGAAGTCCTGAGAAGCGTGGAAGTAAAAACGGACGATTGATTGTTAGGATGTGTGCGAAGATTTGCTGCGATGAGATGGCAATGTCTAGTGAGTTACTTCCGTGTGTTTTCCTAATAATCAATTCAGGAAACGGGAAAGCTTCAGGGATGGAATCGTGGCTGCCTTTCCGGATTTCATGCCTAAGTTGCATCCAAGTGTCATGGCACGTTTTGTCCTTCTCCCGGAGTTGAATGGGCTCCACGGGGAGTGCAAAGAGAGTTTTCGTTGGCAGAATCATCATTTTCCACTATACCCACCTTGCTTTGTGCATATGCATTGTTCCCGCCGACCGTTACGATCAAGAAGCAGGCGATGAATCATTTATGGCGCCGCATTGATTAACACCCCCGTCAGGCGTGACATCGTCATAAGGAAAGCAGTAACCGAGACCATCGACGCTTGCATCGTGCACAATTCTTGCATAGTGGTTTGTAATTGCGTTCTTGTAGTATGTCGAAACCACTTCATTGTTCGGCTGGAAGGAGTCGATCAAAAGGGTTGAACGATTGAGTGCAGCGTCGAGCCGTGCGCCAATGTTCAAAAGCTGATCGGTGTTGACAGGCTGGGCTGCAAGAGCCCCTGACGCGCCGCCAAATATATCGGCCGCTGATGGCTTTGTGAAGGAGCCGATGCTACTGAACGACAAGGAAGTGAGGTTGGATGTTAATCCAAGGACATCTCCCCATGATGCTTGAGTGTTGACAGTTAGCGGAGTGCTGGCATATTTAGCCCAAACAGCGTCGACGTAGCTGGTCCAATAGTTTTGGAAAAGTCCCGAATTAAAGACTATGCCCTGAGTTGGGTTGAGGGCCCTCAAGTTTATAGCGCCGATCCTGATAATAAGTTGGTCCCAGCCTGCCCCATCAATCGCATTTTGTGCTATTAGACCATCGCAGACCGTAGCCAGCCCATTTGAAGGTAAGCCTCCAACATGTTTCACTGCACCACTTGTACTGTTCAGTGCCAAAGAAATGGGAAGGCACACAAAGTCCACATAGGTAATATTTGCAAAAACCTCGTCGCTATTGTATGTAAATTCACAAAAATCCCAATTCTTCAGGTAGTTCGGATCAGAGGTGTTGCTGACTGAAGGTTCAACCAATCCAGGCCCCGCAATTCCCGAATTGAGCAGAAATTTCAAAGTGCTTCCAACGGAGAACCAAATCCGACCCCCTGCGATGTACGGAATAGTGACTGTTGTAGTAGAGCCAGGAGCTCCTAGCGGAATGGCGCAATCTTCTTTCAAGGCAGATCCATCATATGATGGATTTGTCGGATAATACAAGGTCGAACCGTCAGCTTGAAGGAGCACCACAGCATAGTTTTTGTCAATGACAAGACCGGTAATATATGCATAGACGGTTTTTGAGGAGCTTTGACTGACAAGTCCTATGGTGAGTGTACTGGTTGCAGCTACAACCTTCAATGGTTTAGTCTCTGGCGAGAACAGAATGTTCTCTTTCTTCTGCTTCGCGACCACATCCGAGACAGTATTCATAGCGGCGAACATTGGGTGAGTGAGTGTGAAGTCGTTGTCAATTATCTATATGAGCATATCCTTAAGCCGCTTTTGTCGAGGAAGTGTTTTCATACCACTCAGTAGGAGTGTAAATGTCGATGACCAGATTCGTCGCGGTTTTTGGAGTCTGTGAGGTATGAATATTATGGTCCCTTGTGAGCACATGTATGAATGCGAATAACACGGTCAGATAGGATGACTAGAGCGGTAGAAAACATCTTCTTAGCTATCAAAGAGCAATCCAGTATCCAATCTTAAGTTATGGCAGAGCAGGAATCAATAAAGTATCGCCACAGGGCCTAGATATCGGCGATGTATGAATCTTATGTGTTTAGCTTGTCGCTCTTTCTCCTCGTTAGCAAAACCAGATACAAGGATTATCCTCCCAAGATTGCATTGAACTATCTAGTTAGATGAGGTGAAATGCTATCTGAAAATGTACAATACTCGGTACGTATATTAGGAGCTGGTCATAGAGATTAGCCTAAATGTTGCGCGGGATAATAACAGTCACATGCTCCCAAGTCTGGAATGATAATCCCAACCTTATGATGGAACTGTGTAAATCACCACCAGTTTCCTGCTTGAGAAAACAAAAGGATGTCTTAAATATGATGACAACATCAGATGTGGGGAAGATTACTCGATTTTGGACCAGTCTTCTGACGTAAACACCAGCAGTGCATACCGTCAGAGTGGAACAATGACTATGCATATAACGATCGAGGACTTTCCCGAAAGAAATTAATAAAGGACCGAATGTACACAGAAAAGAGAAAGACTCCCAGTGCCAGGATAGGCAGTAGTTTTCGCGCTACGGGATCCTGAAAAACTGATTTCGAATCCGTAGACGATGGAAGGTCCTAACTGGTGAGTTGTATTACGCGTAGTTGGGGAATGGAGCTGATCAAGAAGGATCTATAAGCATACAATAGGGAGGCCACTGCATTCTAGATTCCTTCCGTTGGCATTCGTGTTCGCTAATCATGATTCTGCCGCCCCTATTCCCATTACACCAGTACCACAGAGCTGAGCAACAACCTTACAATCAAAAATGTGGTTGCTTAACAGTCCTCACTAAATGTTTTGAGATTAAATATGGCAAAATCTGAAGATCTTATATGCTGTAAGTTTGGCAGATTTGAGTTTTACTCATTAGTCATGATCAGGGATCGCAGCGCTACTAGGCGGTGGTATTTGTATGAAAGAGAACTGCAAGGAAGCGGGCGCTTTCCACAACTCGTGAAATGCAATGAACGAGATTTTTGGAATGGTGATTCATGGTGTGGTTATAACAGCTGCGACGGATTTAGATGACGGCAATTTGAGGGTGTAAGAAACGAAATGTACCGGCAGGATGTAGGCCGATCACATTAAATCAAAGATACTCAACTTATATGCTTGAATATCATGATTTCAACCGCACCACACAACATGTTGCTTTAGCTAAAGTAGCGTCTTATCAATCATATTTTCCTTACTTTGGAAATATCCAATTAGAGAGAAGTTTCTGGATAATATCCATTCAGTCCATTTGATATTTTTACTAAATTCCGCCAAGCGATTACACCGCCAACTATTTATTTGCGCTAACCTAAAGTGGTGACATGGTGGCAGAATTCGAGGCTGGGGCCAATGCAGTACATAATAATAAAGTGCACCCACCAGTGGTGTGTTCTTCGAATGTTCCCTCAATATTTCCATGCAAAAGTGTCTTGTTGGCACCAAATTTACCAAATTTCCCGAGTAATATCATTTCACTTGACTTCTTGTATGATAAGGCCTACTCATCCTCCTTTACAGAATAGACGCATTATCCCAAGGTCTGGCTGAAATACCACACCACCTCGAACCTTTCGCGATTCCCAGATGGTTATGCAACGATTGCCGTTTCCATCCACTCCATTGCCTAAATTCTGAGTATTACATGTCGTGGTTCTTGTTGCACAAACCGAGTCAAAGTTGCAGCTTTGTGCCAATCAAACGGAATTCAGACAATTGGTGGAAAGCACAGCATCAGCATCAGCATAAAATTGTAATACGGTCGACTAAAAGAGCTTGAAACATTAGCAGCCGATAGTTCAATCTTGTTTGGCAACTGCATCATCTGCCAATAAAATAGTGAGGGATATCTGAGTAACGGAACCCATGCGGGCGAGGAGTGGCTTGCGGTTTTTTCCAAGTGGCTCCAAATTCGATTCATACGGTGGATGCACAGTCTAGGAGCATCATACAAGCCTGATACGACCTTGTGAAGCTTCACTTCGGTTCCAAGCGTCAAATATGTCCATCTCAAGTGCCAGAACATCTTTATCTTCCCAGGAATTAACCGGCGAAGGTACATCTATGGATACGAATTGGTTTATGGTATAGTTTGCTAACAATTATGGGTAGCAAAATTGGCAGATGTCACTAAAATCGTAGAAAGCCTAAAGGTAGATTTGGAGAAGATTAGTCTTTTGCCGCATCGTAAGTCTATTAAGTCTTCAGAAATACAATATACTTATTCCTATATGCAGAACGAGATGCACTCCTGGAGCAATTGAAGGTGTATGGCCGTGACCCCACCAATGCAGACCCAATTTTCACAAAAGAGGTATGTGACACATGTTTTTGCGCAAGGGATTTCTAATTCTCGCGATAGGGCATCGAGACTCTTTCAAGGCATGCCTTCAATAGCCCCTCAAAAATCACTTCTCGAAATGCGCTCCGATGTCTCGCAAACGCTCTGCTCTTAAAGCCAGACACACGACAAACATTGGTTACCTTAGGTTATGATGCAAAGGCTTGCACTCTACTTAAAGATAGAAATGGGTCAGTTGACGATGAGTTCTTATTATCTAGGATTATCTTCCTCACAACCTACGGTACAACCATCAATATTGAGAATCTCATCGATCAATATCATTTAGCGGACGCCATTTCACATAATATTGCCAATCATGCAAGACTTCACAATGCGAAGCAAAAAAAGGTCAAGCAATTAGATCTAATGGAGGGTATGGCCCTTGCTGAATCGCTCAAACTTCTTTTCAATATCACACATTTCTGTCCACAACGAAACTCCAGCTTCTCACAAGCACTACCTCACATCTTATCAATTCTTGATAAAAGAGAAATAATCCCAAATACGCCCCTCGAATCCCCCGTTTCGCAACTCATTAACACCCTCATCAATCTCCCTCTTGAAGATCTGGGAAATATTAGCGTGTTGTTCCCTAGAGCAAATCCAGTCTCCCATGTTGAAAAATTTCTCGAACTCCTGGATCGTTCCATCAATAGATATGAGGACGAGGAACTCGAGCAACTTGTCTCACCACTACTTACCCTCATTCGTAGATTGTACGAGATTGGTCCCTCGGAAGCTCATCAGTTCATGCAAGCCCGGTTGCTTCCAAGTGAGAAGGATCGCGAGCAGCCTATAGGCCGAGGAGAATCATTGTCTGCTCGCTTGATTCAATTATCTACAAGTCCCATGGCGCCTCAAGTTAAAGAGTCTGTTTCAGCATTGCTTTTTGAGCTGTCTAATAAAGACGCCAGCACGTTTGTTCAAAATCTTGGCTATGGGTTTGCCTCCGGTTTCCTATTCCAGCATAATGTTCCCATCCCAGAAAGTGCTCTCGAAGCATGGAGTACAGAAAATGACAAGAATGATGGCAAAACAAGATCCAGCCACGATAGTGGAAAAGCAGTCAATCCTATCACTGGGCAGCTTCTCGAAGCTGAGGAGAAAATTGATGTGCCAGAGATGAGTCAGGAGGAGAAAGAGAGGGAGGCTGAAAGATTATTTGTGTTGTTTGAACGGTATTCTAGAGCTCTTCTAAGTATAAAATCATTAAGCTGACCTATTGATAGATTGAAAAAGAATGGGATTATCACTGCGAAGAATCCTATGGAGGAAGCATTACAACAAGGACGGTTTGAAGAATTGGACGATGATGCAGAATCAGATTGAGGAAGGATAGTACGATTTAAGAGACGAAACTAAGAAGTTGCTGGCGACCTTCACTTCAAGTATATCCCAATAATTTTGATGAATGGTATTAATAAATATTAATAAGGTTAATTTTCTTCAGCCCCTTTGATGAGGAAATGGATAGAAATTTTGTTTGGATATGCAGTCGTGCTGCAATATTATGCAATTCAATCAAAGTTATTGAGTCTGGCCAATCATGAAAGAAGTCAGCTAATCTAGTCTTCACTGTCATCAGATGGATGGACATTCACCTCCCAAACTGCAGTGTAACTATGCCCGACATTTATTCACATATGGCAGCTCAATCACACAACATGCGATAAGATATATTTTATTCAACTTCTCTTTAGAGACAGGAAAGAAATTTTGAAATATTCTTTTTCTGTTGTGTGACAGTTTTACAATATCTCCTCTCTTAGATCAAACCTCACCAATAAGTACACAGCAGTTTCTACTGTTGCTGAACGATGAAATCATGCCACACTCCTGGGGAACACTAGCAGCAGAAAGAAACAGTTTTATTATGAAAAAAATTCCCCTTGATTGGAGACTTTCGCCGAATGATCTCTCATACGCGAGAATCCAACGAAGCATGACAGGGCCTTTTATTTGCAAATATCTGGACCGATTTGAACAGGAATACCTGAATCATGATCCAATTTCAATACTGAGGAGGATTTGGAATGGAGAATGGACTGCTGTTCAATGTGTACGGGCTTCTTGCAAAATTTCCTGTATTGCCCACCAAATTGTTAGTTCCATCATTTCGATTCATACTATTGTCAATTGTGCTTCTTTTTAAAATGTTTAAAAGAGGTAAACCACTCACTCAAGTAGAATCCGTGCTTGCTCAATATAATGATACCAGAAGCTTTGGAGAAGGCGAAGAACTTAGATGGATCCTTTAAAAGGGGACGAGGTTCTGTAAAGGGATTTCTCCATGGTCTTCCAATAAGTGTTAAAGATCAATTCCATGTCATAGGTTCAGATACTACCATGGGTTATGTTGGATGGATTGGCACTTTTGAAGGAGATAGTGATGACACCAAGGTGGGAGCAGTAGAAAGTCAGGTTATTTCAGATTTAGAAGGACAAGGTGCTGTGGTTTTCTGTAAGGTATGTATCTCCTCACAACTTTTGGAGCATATATACTTAAGCTGACAACTGATAGACCAGCTTACCACAAACTGTTCTCGTGAGCTTCGATTTTTTGTTGAGCTGAAGTAGCATTATGATAATTGGTATCTAGTATGATGAAACTATAAACAATATTATCGGCCAGACACTTAATCCAGTCAATAGACTTTTGTCCTGTGGAGGCTCTTCTGGAGGTATTCGATGATTCTTTCTCGGTGTGAAAGTCCGTGGTCTAAGTCAACATTACAGGCGAAGCAGCACTTATTTCAACGGGCGGAAGTTCACTGGGAATGGGTACCGATATCGGTATATCATCACCGTCATACCTCTGAGCCCTTGACTAACAGCAGTTCAGCAGGTTCCGTTCGTGTCCCAGCAGCATTTTGCGGCATTTACGGGATCAAGCCCAGCCATAATCGATTTTCCTACAGAGGAGTTGCTAATACTGTTCGTCCAACTACGCAATTGTCTCCCGACTGTTCCTCGAAACTCACTAATCATACTAATTACTCTTCTGCAGAGCCCCGGACAAACACTAATTCCCTCATCCATAGGCTTTCTTTCACGTTCACTCGAAAGTCTAGAATTAGTCATGAGCAGTCTCCTCTCAACCTCACCTTGGCTACGCGATCCGGGTGTTGTTCCCATTCCCTGGCGTAGGGAGGATAGACTTAAAGCCAGAAAAAGGCTCAAATTTGGCATATTTTGGTGGGATGGAATGATACAACCTCATCCGCCTGTTACACGCGCACTTGAAATGGTTGTCAAAGCTTTAATAAATGCAGGACACGAGGTATTCCTCTGTTGTGACGTATAATTACACACGTGCGTGCTAATAATAGATTCAGGTCATAGGTTGGTGTCCACCATCTCATAGTATACCAGAGCGACTTCACGCATGTTCCTCCATTTTTCCCATGTACATATCCAGAAACTAATATACCTACAGCCAGCTGTAATGAATGCAGATGGTTCTCACCATATCCAGCAACAGCTGGCGTTATCGGGAGAACCATTAATCAATGATTTACAAGACTTCTACACGTTAAAATCACCAATGTCTCTTCTCGAATACCAAGATCGAGCACTGCAACTGCGGGATTATAGACAAGCATACTCTGATTACTGGAATAGCACAGCAGATTCAGATGGGAACATCGTCGATGCAATATTAATGCCAGCGGCACCTCATGCTGCCGTTATACCTGGGAAATGGGTACATCTCGGTATGTTCTCTAAATAAAATTGAGTAAATAATATGATGTGAACTAATGTGAGTTGATGTTATTAAAAAATAGCATATACGGAAGTACTCAATCTGCTTGATTATACGGCATTAGTTATTCCAGTTACGCATGCGGATAAGTATTTGGATGAACTTCATGCTTATGTACCGGTTAGTGAGAAGGATTTGAGGAATTGGACGGCCTATGATGCGGAGATATATCATGGTGCGCCGGTCGGGATACAGATTGTGGGAAGAGTTTGTGAGGAGGAGAAGATTATTGGGGTGGCGGAGGTTGTGGAGGAGGCTTTGGCAATGTGATTGATGGGGAGATGAAGGGAATTTTTGAGATGGGCGATGAGAAGCGCAAATACCTGCCTAGATACTTAGGATCGGGTTGTTTTCAGCAGTGGTTTTTAATTTTCTGAACTTAAAATGCTGGAATATCTTTGCGAAAATGTGGGATTCTCATCTAATATCATGGAGTAAGGAGTTTTAAAATTTATACAAATTTTATAATAATATATATTCTTCTCAGTCGGAATCCAGAGAATGAATATATATCATCAAAAGCCTAGATGATTTGGATTTTGACCTAGTGTATATTTTGATGAAGCGATACGGCATCTCGCTTGCCACCGCTAGTTGACCTTCCGACATAAGGTTCTCACGGCAAAATTGTAAAAAGCATGGAAAAAGTAGATTTGATTACATAAACAAACTATGGAATTTCTGGAAATAAATCCTCGATATTGCATTGAAAATATTGGATAAGTTTAGTAGATAAGGTTACAGATGCTCGCTCACCTACGACGGATTGGTGGATGGAGTGGATATTGCGGAAAAGGGTAGATCATTCATCGAGAGAGTGGGGATTATTAAAGATGCCTCACGTAGACACATTAAATTGTTCATGTTCCCATTATTTAAGTTACTAAATGCTATTGGATATATCTAAAGTACGTACAAATTATTCTAAGAGCTATTGTTATGATATGTCCATGGTCTTTTCAATGAATTTTTACATTTATGTGAGTTATCTATCCACAATCGAATGCGATATACATAAATGGTCCTTAAGATTGGAATGATATTGCAAAGAACCCCAAGTTGACCTAACCCACAGTGTCGCCAAAGAACTGTGCCCAACCAAAGTCCTGTCCGTTTAAGCCCTCAAATAAATCATTACCAAAAGTTCCCGTCCAATTCTGAGTACTCGAAGACGCGCAAGGGTATTCAACTGTCTGATGAAGAGATTCCAAAACCACCTGATCTTCGCGTTTTATCTCGACGAATCGATTAACCAACATTTGTGCAGTTTGTAGCGCCTCTCTTGATAGATGGCTGTCCCATAATTTGCTAACGGTTTCTAGGGTGTGCATGGCTTGGGGTAGATGAGATATACTTTGGCGCGTGTTTATAGACAGGAGAAGACAAACTGTGTTGAATGGAATGCTGATTACGTTCCACCAGGGTAGTGTTTGTTCTGAAAGATTTTGTGACTCCTTAAAAGCAGCGCGGAGAATCACCATGATAGTGTTCAAGACGCTTGGAGAGAACTTTGAATACGTCAGGTGAAGTCTTCGAGACAGACACAAGACAACATCTGCCTTGATTAGGACTAATCCTGGATTATCACACGGTAAGATAGACAAATGTTCGATTGATACTCGCAAAGAATCAGGGTCAACGCGTGGGTTAGAGCATGAAGATAGTAGTTCTGTCATTGCAATCAAGTCGCCGATAGAATCTCCTTCCTTGGCGATTGGTTTCCGGCATCTCACATTGTCCAAAGAAACTTTCGAACGACCATATTCGACAGCGAATAATTGATTCAATGACATCACAATCCAAAAGACCCTCCGACGTAGTTCTAATATGTCGGGAGTAAAAACCTTTCTCGATCCATCAACGGCGAAGACGACGCTATCCAATTCTCGATGAAGGCCGATTGATTCAGCTAAATGGACCGTCGTAAATATTGCCAATGAAGACAGATTGGGACGACTTGTCGACCGAAGGTAAAGAGCCCGTAAAGTCCATGCCATCACATGGTCGAGAGACATATCGCCATGTCTCTGTGATCCCTGCTCGAGTAAGCATCGACCATGCTCGAAGACATTACACTCGAGCACACATCCAGTCCGTCTCGTAAATAAAGAACCCAAAGACACGACTCCACAGATAAGTGCCTCGAATCCAACACTGCCCGTGTCATCCTTCCAGAAAAGCTCACACTTTTGTCGAAACCCTTCCCTTTCTAGCATTCCAAAAACGGGATTGATTTGTTCAAAATAAACATCAATTGCTGAGGATGCAAATCCCCAAGAACAAAATTCATGCAAACGCATATGACTCGGTCTCGGTGCTTCTGTGCGAATCCCAGCATTCCATGCGTAACTATGAAGACGTGGAGGTGTTGGCATCTCCATTTCCAGTCCTAGACATCTCGGGAAGGCAACGGCACTGTTTGCGTTGGTAAATCTGCATTTGTTTGGCTCCAAAATCGATAAATCATTCGAGGATTCATTGGTAGCAGTGCTTTTCTTGGTGCTCTCTTCGGGGAATAATCTTGCTGGGTTTTCTTTTGATTTTGCGTTAATCACGAAAGCCAAGGGTTCAACACTTGATGTACTAGTTGTAGTACTATCGTGAGGTTGTCCTCCGTTGGATATTGAATCGTGGGATTGATTTGCTTTATCCGTAGGGCTGATCGCGCTTGTTTTGATAGAAAAGCTACATGGATATTCATAGCCTACGCATTCAGAGCATGGTGCTGCGCCGTCGCACTTCCTCTTCCGCTTACGGCAACTGTCGCATGCATTTCGAGCTCGTACACGTTTTCGAGGCGGTTCTTGCATGAAGGTGTATCGTACAAAGTGATATATGAATATCTAGGTATATTTATAGAAAAGATGGACAAATTAGAAAGGGGGTTCTAAGCTGATGGCTAGCTGAGGCGGTGGTGTTGGATGGATGTTATAGTCACGTGCATTTAATTAATAATTGAGAAGCTTTGGCCATTTTGACCCACTTATGGAGCAATGTCTAAGCGAGAAAGACATCTGCAACCAAAAAATGACATTAGACAAACAAAAATTTGACAAAAAGGGCAACCCTGTAGTCTCAGCTTCAAACTGAGTATGGAATGAAAGAAAGTTCTAAAGAACCTTCTAATAGGAATCGAACCAATATCTCCGGAATCAAAATCCGACGTGCTAACCATTACACCATAGAAGGGTTTTTCGGCGTCTTGTATTTAGTTAGGACGGCGGATCTAATATTAACATATATTATAAAAATTTTTGGGTCTTTCTATCATACTCATAGCTTGTGGTAAGTCTTTAAAAAACACTAGAGTTTTGTTACGAGGTTTGCCGTCTAGATCACGTGGAAGTGCTCTAGGCTCTCGAGGTGGTTTATAACTAGGCGTCAAGCAGGGACTTAAAGTAATGACAATAATATGATGCAATTCGTAACTAATAGTATGGTATACTAAATGATTGATCTTGAGCACGAAGCTCTATACAAAGGAAATCCATCTTGATTATATAGACCTTCATGCCTATGGCTAGTCAGGACCGCGCAGCGGTCCATAACGTGACTTCGTCACGTTACCTTGTTTTAGTCATGTGATGCGGCGTAGATGTTAGCCGTCGTAACACAGCTTGCGTGGCCTGTACAAGGCTTCAGCATTATATCGCAGGGAGAGTCTCAAGAAGTATTTACCGGTTGGCTTCAGTGTCCGTCCTGACCGAATAGGTTGTGTAGTTGTACCATATAATTCTTACCTTTTCACGATGGCCCAACTGATAAACAATGCCGGTGCTCATCAACCGAGCCTTAATATGGACGAGATTCTTCCCAATCTATGGATCGGAGAGTTATTCAGTAATCCCAGCCTCCATCTGTTGTGCAATGACTAACACAGCCAGTATACTTTCCACATATAATATCTCGAATCTTCAAAGCAAAAACATCTGTACCATCATCTCTTTAATTGACCAACCTCTTCCGCAATGGCTTCGTACTCGATATCGAGAGCTTGGTATCTCACACAAAGACTTCCGAGTCCAGGATGATGCGCTCGAAGACATCTTGTGCATTATGGAAGATGCTTGCGACACTATCGATAAGGCTCTCGATGAAGGCCACGGTGTTTTGGTCCATTGCGGCCTCGGGATTAGTAGATCTGGTACAATCATTTTGGGATATGGCAAATCTACCTTCCTGTATAATCTACTAATCATGACTAATTCTGTATCTAGTGATGCGAAAGAAGACTCTAGATCGAGATCAGGCCTTGTTGTTCGTGCGTAAAAAGCGATTTCGTGTGCAACCCAACACTGGTTTCTGGGAGCAACTGAGCGTATGGCATGAATCCCATCATGATGTATTTGAATACGTCAATGGTGAGAACTTTCCAAAGGAGCTTTATCGGGAGTGGAAGAGTAAGGCTGGAATTGAGATGAGTAATAGAGTGCTCGCACTCAATTAACTTTGATGTTCAATCAGGAGGGAACGATGTGATTTTATGCTGTTACTCAGGTGTTTCCAATTCTGCTTAGCTTTATCGCATAACCTACTCGTCGTTTAACTTACTGCGCTATCGTTGAGACCCTCCTCCCAGAACGCTCGTGAAGAGATAATTGTACTCGACATAGTATCTTGGATGAGTATCAAAGGGTAGAGTTATATCTGCGCTTTGGAAGGATAAACAATACTCATTTATATCCCAATATTTATCAGAGAGTCCCCGCACGTGATGTTGTGTTTCTACGCAGTTGTTGTTCTTTTCGTCCCGATATCACGTCCGCGTACCACTGACTACAACTTATAATCGATGAATTGGTACCTAGCGACTTGTCCATCCATTATCAATCGAAGCTCTTTTATTGATGCATGAAAATGAAAATATGATCAATCATTTCTTTGATATGGGCGTAGAATTTAATTGGATAAATAGCAGCTGACTAACACCCGTTTCGTACCGTTTATGACATCAACCACTAACCTCATTAAGGTATTTTCAAGTACCGCATCCATTACCTACCCGGTAAAAAAAGGAGCACAAGCTCCTAAAACTTACAACCATGGAAGCGACTCCTAATATCTAGGATATCTTTGTTGATACTTGTTCGATCTTCATATAGGGAATAAAAGATTATACAGAAGATACTCAATGCTATCAAGCTTATTGGCGCAAAGTTGCCATGGTGCGTCACCTTACAAATAATAAACAGCCCCGCGTCAGATACATGATGTAATATCATTAGGATGTTCATGGCATTCTCGGTAGGTTATCGAGATTTACTTATTTGCCCATTTTTACTTTCTACATTTCTTCATTCTTTTGACCCGATTATTTTCGCCCTTCTCATACCCAACTCCTATCGAAATCAAAATAATGCAGTCAGTTGTTGGTGTTACGATGCAAAAGGCTGGAGAAGCGGTAGCTTCAGCTATGTCGTCTAACAAGAAGGTTGCAGATATGCAGCCAGAAATCAGAGAACCCAGTAAAAACCAGTGCCTTACTAGTGACTTTGGTGTTAAATCCGGCACTCATGATAAATGGCTGTCTGCTTCGGATGGTGATCGTCAAGGTCCTTTATTACTAGAGGACAACTTTGGCAGGGAGAAGATTATGAAGTTTGATCATGAACGCATACCAGAACGAGTTGTTCATGCACGTGGTACTGGAGCTTTTGGTAACTTCAAACTCTACGAGAGTGCCCATGTAAGTCTCTTGATCCCCTATTCATTCCTAATCGGGGCTGATATGAAGTATAGGATGTCACAAGTGCCGGAGTACTCACAGATACCTCTCGCACGACACCAGTCTTTGTCCGTTTTTCAACTGTATTAGGTTCTCGTGGAAGTGCTGATACCGTGAGAGATGTGCGAGGTTTTGCTGTTAAATTTTATACCGACGAGGGTAATTGGGATATTGTTGGAAATGACATTCCCGTTTTCTTCATCCAAGATGCTTTTAAATTTCCCGACGTCATTCACGCCGGAAGTAGGTACTTCTTTTCCAAGCATACATCCATAGTTGCTGACTTTTCACAGAGCCGGAGCCTGATAATGAAATCCCTCAAGCCCAATCAGCGCATAATAACTTCTGGGATTTTCAATTCTTGCACACTGAAGCTACTCACATGTTTATGTGGGCCATGTCAGACCGAGGAATTCCAAGATCTTATAGGATGATGCAAGGTTTCGGCGTCAATACATATACCTTAACAAACGCTGAAGGCAAAAGATCATTCGTAAAATTTCACTTCACCCCAACTCTAGGAGTTCATTCCCTCGTCTGGGATGAGGCATTAAAGATCGCTGGTCAAGATCCGGATTTTCACCGTAAAGACCTCTGGACAGCTATTGAAAGTGAATCATATCCCAAATGGAAGTTCGGAATTCAAGTTTGCGAGGAAAGCCGTCAAGATGAATTTGACTTTGACATCTTGGATGCGACTAAAGTTTGGCCTGAAGATATTATCCCGGTCAGATACATTGGAGAACTGGAGCTCAACAAGAATGTCGATGAATTTTTCTCTCAAACAGAGCAAGCTGCTTTTTGCACCGCGCATCTTGTGCCTGGCATAGGCTTCTCAGATGATCCTCTTCTTCAAGGCCGCAACTTTTCTTACTTTGATACTCAACTTTCGCGCTTAGGTGTAAATTGGCAAGAGCTCCCTATAAACCGACCAGTATGCCCTGTTATGAACAACCATCGGGACGGTCAAATGCGACACCGAATCACCAAAGGCAAGATTAATTACTGGCCCAATCGAGAGACAGTCATTCCTCCTGCCAAGCAATCAGAGGGTGCCTACTACGAATATCCTCAGAAGATTGCAGCCATGAAACAACGTCTCGGCTCCTCAAAATTCAAGGAACACTACAACCAAGCTCAATTATTTTGGAACTCAGTTTCCGAGGTTGAGAAGTCTCACATTGTTAATGCTCTCAGCTTCGAGCTTGATCACTGTGATGATCCTGTCGTATATGAACGTATGGTCGAACGACTAACTGATATTGATCTCGACCTAGCACAAGCCGTAGCCGAGAAAGCTGGTGCCCCTACCCCGACCAAAGCCGGACGTCCCAATCACGGTAAAAAAGCAAAGGGTTTATCACAATTTGATTTTACTCCCGAAGCTCTAGGCTTACCAGCAACAATTGAATCTCGCATGGTTGCAATTATCATTGCTGATGGTTTCAATTTCCTCGAATACGAAGCCGTAAAGGGAGCACTGACCGCAGCTAGCGCTCTCCCATTTACCATCGGTCCCAAGAGACAACCAATCAGGAGTTCTAGCGTCAAGAGCGTGAGCGCAGATCATCACTTCGAAGGTATGAGAAGTACACTGTTTGACGCAATCTACATCCCTGGTGGCGAACATGTCTCTACTTTACTCAAACAAGGGCGAGTAATTCACTGGATCCGTGAAGCTTTCGGTCATTGTAAGGCTATTGGAGCCACAAGTGAAGGTGTTAAACTCGTACGAGCTGCATGTGAGGTTGAGGGTATGACTTTTAGTACTTCTGGTGAAGTGGTTGATTCGTATGGCGTTGTGACAGCAGAGGGTGTGGCTAAGTCTGAAGAGGGATTGAATATGGTGAAGGGTGCTAAGAATTTCTTGGATGCGTTTACGTATAATATTTCGCAGCACAGAAATTTTCAAAGGGAGCTGAATGGATTGACTAGTATGGTTGCTTATTAGGTTGGTTTTGTGGGTGGATGGATGAGTGGTGGTTGTGGAGAATGGAAAAGATGCTAGCTTTATTCGAGCGATCTGTAATTTGTTTATGTTCTGCTCGAATACCATATTTTAATGACAATAATCATGGACCGTATCTACATTTGACAAGTTCAATATTTTCCTCCTCATATGATTGTCATTTATACACAAATCACTCGTGATAAATATCCTTTATGGTTAAAGACGAGCTTCCTAAACTTCTATAATATTTTTCACGACAACGTTTTGGACATCCGGTGGAGAAAAGACTCTTACGAAAAAGTCTTCTAAATTCCCAGCTCACAAGGTTCCATCCTCCGAGGTAAAGAATATGCTGATTGGCTATCAAATCTTGATATGGTCACCATATTCACTAAAAGAAGCAATCTTTCACTTTTCGATGAATCAGACCCGCGGCCCCTAGAATTGTGGCAATGCTGAAGATCAAAATGAATACTGTATTTAGAGTTGAATTTGCTTGTATTTGCATGCTCAGAAACGAGCTAGCTACTTCGTTATTATGTGTTATCAGGTAGATGGAGTGGATACATCCTTCGGACGAAAGATACATGATTCCTCTATGAAAAGCCGAAGTACAGGTTGACTTCCTGGCAAGAACAATAGTACGTAGATATCATACTGTTCCTACTATTCCCCGGGTTCTCCATATCCCTATGGCTTGTATCATTTCTCAAGCGAGATTATTCACTATTTTGACAGCACTGTTTGCTTTTCGGCCATGTCTAGTGACCTCGGGAACTTTCATATCACATCACGTATGACCTTTTTTAAGCGAGATGATCGATATGGGATTAAGCTAAGCCTCTTCTCCTCGCACGATGGAGTAAATTTGGCTCGGTAAAATGGCAGGGCGGGGACTCCGCGTTATTTGAGATGTATCCTGAATTGAGGATGTGGTTGTACGGATTGGAGTTAGAAAGGTTGAATCCTTCAAATTTTATACAAGCCTTTTCAGGCTCTGGAAAGGCTAGGTAACTAGTGAGGTTTGTGTATCTTTAGAGCTTGATCATCGGCTATTTCCTTGCCTGGTCTTTTGAGAAAAGTGAGGTTAGCAGTTGGGATAGGATAGGATGGGATGGGATAGGATGGGATGGGATAGGATGGGATAGGATGGGGTGTGATGGGGTGGGATAGGAGAAGTGGAATCGAATAACACCTTGCTCATTGGAGGCAAAACTTAAGCAAAGAATGAGTTTGATAATGACAAGATGACAATGAAATCGAAAGTACCGGTTATATTTGCGCTGGCTTGTGTCCATTCAAACATCTCCAGCTCCAAGTTCTTTTCATTGATTTGGCATCAGGCAATTCTATGTAGAGGAGAGATGTATCCCATGGTTGCGTTTGACCAGCCTTCAAAATTACTGCATCACGCTTCTTTCCGTTTTCGTTCTTTTCTGCTCAGTGAGGAGGGTTCACTACCTAACTTAACCGACTGACAATTTCTCGGTAATGCGGCTTTCGCTTATGATTCTTCTCATTACCTATCTACCTACTTATACTCTTGAGCCCTAATCCCTTTCTTTCAATCTATCATTAATCTGCTAAGACTATACACGCAATCTAGCGGCATCAAAGAACTGCAATCTTCTAGAAATATCTCAAGCTAGACGTAAAAGCTGGATGTTTCTGGCAAATTTTTTGACATAGCTACCTCCACACACTTGCTCACATTTAATCCCACTCATATTTCTCACTCTGACACATCTATCAGAGTTATGAGACATACAAAGAAAGACAGTAAGTCTTGATACATAGAAAGAAATGGAAACCAGTCACAATAATCTAATTTTCCCCAGACATGAAAGACAAATCCTCCTATAAATATTTCGCTCACAGATGGGTTCGATCTCAAACAACTCGCGCTTATATCTCACCTTATAAAGAATTTGCCAACACCGCTCCAGGCAAGCATAAGTCGTCTTCCGTCAAGCCCCCAAGAAAATATATCTTGCCTCATAACAAGCCCATTATGCAAATGTCTACACCAGCTCCTCAAGCCCAAGCTCAACCAACCATCAAACCCAGCATTCAAGATCCCCGATTTTCCATCACCTACATCCTAAACACTGCAACTTCAACCCCAAACCCGGTTTATCATCAAAACACCACTCTCCAAAATTTCTCCCATGAGATCTGCCGCAGGATATGGAACTACGCACGCTCCCGCACAATCGGTATCACCATATCTTCAGATCACATAAGTAGCCGGTCACCCAGTCCCGTAACCTTCCGCATTAATCGGGAAAGTCGGAGTATGACAAAAATTCACTATAAACTCCATCCGAGCTTTTATATTCTAGGTACAGCATATAGCACGAAAATTCATTATCCATTTTTTGATCCGGGGGTTGATAGTGTGGTGGTGATGGGTGCGTTGATGGGAGGTAGGGCGGAGATGGGTACGAGTTTTGGAGTCTATGGTACCGGCACTAGTGCAGATTCTTCGGGTAGGTCGGTTGCTTTTCGTGATGGGTACGGAGAGATGGATTTCGATTTTCAGGATCCTTTGGATGTGGTTCAATCGTTGCATATTCCTGCTCATGCATGGGATTGGGGAGATATTGGTAGGACTCTGAGGGAAAACATGAGGTTTAGAAATTTAAGGGAAATTGTTTTGCAGGGTGGAAAGATGGGATTGATTACCCAAGAAGATATCGGAAGGTGTAAAAGAGTTCTTGAAGCTTGCATCAAAAGAAGCGTGGAGGAGGAGGTGAATAGGAATGCCGGAACCGGCCAGAAACATTCAAAAGAAGTGAGAACGGAACACCTTGCGGGTAGGGAAATAAAAGTCCCTGAAATAAAGATTTTTATGCCCAAGACTCTTGATTATGGATGGATGTTCGAAGAAGAGAAGTTGGGGATGGAATCAATTGAGGAAAGGAAATGGGTGATAAATTTTATTGGGAAGGTTAAAGCAGGTCGTCGATAGAGGTAGAATATCCCACATGGTGCTCTGTTTATGAATTTAGGGAAACAGTTTTATACTTATGAGAAATTTGGCAGATCGAGATTTTTTGTTGGAAAAAATTTACTACACAAAAAAGAAACAGATATATTTTAGAGAATGTTTACCTTGGCATAATTATAGCCTTTAAATTCTGACTATTTCGAATCCTCTTTCGGATTTTGAGTGATTTTAAAGTCTCAACTACGGATCTGAGATGAGAATATACTACGCTATATACACAATCTCAGATGGAGCCAAGGATTTATGTTTATATTCAAATTCATTTTCATTTTCAGATTCAGATTCAGATTCAGATTTAGGAGTTGTAAAAACTACATGAAAATCTACCCCATTATCTAGTACAGAATTTGATACCCAGACCATCTTTTTGAAAGAATGGACTCGGAATAGCTTCAAAATTCATAATTAATTGAATTAAAAAAGCTTCAAATAATAAGTGTCTAATAGAACACGCAGTATGAACTGATCATAGGTCCTGATGGCCGAGCAAAATCACAATGAATTCACTGCGTTCCCTATAGTTATTTTTAGCCCCGAAAGGAACCAAGTCAAACCTCAATGATACAAAATTTCAAACCATATGATTGCTATTACCTCTTGTACGACATTTTCATTTGCACAAGCCGTAGACTGTCGACACAATCATTGTGATTCTAGCCATATCAGATTTTATTTTACTCTGACTGAATAATTTCTTTAATTTATGAGTGGAGTGGTAGAAATGTCACTTACTTGTAATAACACTACCATGGAAATTCACTCATCTTTACTTCAACGACGCATACAATTAATAATGTGTGAGTTAGAAGGTTGATAATGGGGTCCCCATACTACCATCACTGACTGAGAACTATTCCCACTTGGCTCTGACTTCATGAAAGGAGCAAAATTACACATTGATTCGAGTGATTGATTCAATTTCTACATTAATCGCTTAGGAGGAACTTCAATGAAGTTGTTCATATATTCATGAGTTTGAACCTGATATATGATTGCCTAGCTATGGATATCTTTTATTTTCAGAAAAATGTCATGATTAATACGAAATATATCCCATTTGAAAATGCGTCACAAGCATCGTCAAAGATGTATATAAAATAGATAGAAATTTCCTGTTACTTCTGTTCCCTTTCTTTCCATCATTAAAGGTCAGGAACTCAAGATATCAAGCACAAAACAGCAAGCCTTTTCCAACTGTCCTACAATACAGCATCGCACACCATTAACGACCTGCCAAAGCTAGCCCACTATGTGCATCATAAGACGACACTTGTACGTGTGCGGTCACGAACAAACCATAAATGGATTTTGTGCAGAAGCAGAGAGTAAGGGAGAGTTTGGAAGCTGTGAACTCGGATACTTTGACCATAGTGACAGGGGTTTGCCAGTTGAGGAGAGATCATTTTGCTCAGACTGTAATGCCCTCTCCCTACCCACCAAAGAAAAACGCGACAAAGAGAGACACGAGAGAAAAGAATCAATTCGCAAATACAAGAGCAACTTAAAGACGCGATAGAACGGTCTGGAAAATTCAAGAGTAACCATTCAGAAAAAAAGAGAGCTATAGCTGATGCGGCATACAATGTCACATTCTACACAAAACGCGACCGATGGCAGCAGAAAGTCGAAGATCTGGAAGACGAATATTTTAGGGACGCTGAGCGTTTGAAAGATGGGAAGGACAAACTTTTGGACGAGTTTGAAAAGGACACAAAGACTATTGAGAGCGACTTGGCGAGTTTTAATGAGGAGATGTATGAAACGTTAGCTAGTGAGGGTTGGGATGAAGCTCGTTTCCTACCAAACTGGGGAAACGATCGCAAATTTGCTTTGGATAATAAGTGGTGAAGGAAAGATTTGATTACAAGTGCTGGATATTCTTTTGATGGAGCTTAATTATTGTGGTGTTCGGATGTTGATTAAAGAAGCATCGGAATGGCGGAAAGGAGTAATGAGAACGGAAATATATTGGATAGCATGGCAGTGGTTTGTAAATAGACAACCATGACAAGATCAGGGTGTCAATAAACGTGTAACTTCACAAAACAAAATTCATGGCAGCAACTGTGAGCCAGATACGTCTCTGAATTCCAAAAATTTGAAGTTTATAAGGTCTAGGGATTCAAAGCTTATGGAAATTCAAGACCTTAGAAATCCAAGACCTATAGGAATTCAAGATTCAGAGACTCGGGGCAGTAGAAACGTTGAAGAAGGGTCTGGATAGAAGATTCTGAGGTTGCGCATTTTATCATAAACGAGGTTGAGTTGAGGTGGTTTCATCGAGGTTTCTGCCTCATATTACCGCCCACTGGTTGGCCTTCCTTATTAAGACGGGGGATAAAGATTTAGAATATGTAGAGCTTTAGTTAGGTGTTATTGTTTATAATTTAATATTAACTTGAAAAATAAATGTACTCTTAAAAAAGTGAAAAAGAAAATAAAATTGAAAAAAAAAAAAAAACACAAAGATAGAGCAAAAGACTCATTTACTCTTTTCAGAGAACTACTTTGAGCACATAATCCATAAGTTTACAGAAATCATACCTTAGTGGAACTACTCAAAACGGGCAAGTAGTATCGAACCAAAAATCACAGTCAAAACGGTACCGGCAGAGAATAAAAACGTGTTGCAAAGAACTTTTGCATTTAACATTAATTCAAATAATAAGTTTACAATAAACTTTTTCCTCATCTTACATCAAATCATAAACAACGTTACGGCCATTAAGCGGTTATTTAATCTAGCTCAAGCATACTGTAATCTCTCGTCGGTCCACCCAGGCTGCAAGTAAGCCGCATCGAAGATCGGCTCAAAACTACTTGCAAAGGCGTTGGTAACCTTCCACCCAACATTAACACCCATACTCTCGCCTCCCTCTTCCTGTCTCCAAACACTCAATCCAATAACATTATCTCCATCATAATTCAAGATTCCAGGTGGTACTGGGAATTCGACTTGATTTCCGATCCAAGGACTGAATCGTCCATATTGGTATCCGTTTACGAAGAGGAGAACGCGGAGAGCTGCGTTGGAGGGAGAAGCATTGAGAGTAAAGGAGATTGCCACGTCGAGGCCGGTAGGAATGGCTAGGGGAACGGTCGTGCGGTAGAATGTTACTCCGGCTAAAGAGGATACGTTGCTTGGGGATGCGGAGAACCATTCGCTGTCGTCGAACCCGGGCAGGTGCCATCCGAGACGTTCTGCGTAGAGACCGCCCTCTGAGAGAATACCACGGACAGGGTCAATCGCTGTATCTGGCTTACCGGCTGTACCAGTTACTTTCCAGGAAGTGAAATTCTTGGCGGAGGAACTAATTAGAGTTGCGTTATTGATTCCCCGAGGATTGAGTGCTTCACTCGTTTCGTCATGACCAGAGTTGTCTTGAAGGATGAGAAGGATGTTTGTGGAGTTCGAGTTGACAGTTACGTTACTGAACGATAATGTCAATTTTCCAGTATCAGGGTAGGCAGCTCCTAGATATGAACCGATGAACTCGCCATTCAGCCATGCACTGTATCCAAAGGCACGACCTCCTGTGACGCTGAGATATACTCCGCTTGCTGAGCCCTCGAATCTTCCACGCCAGAGATGATTGCCAACGTGATATCCGTAGTCATCAATGTAGAGCACAGGAAGCGTTTCTGGTTTGGTCGGGTTTGAAGTATTCATGTGATCAGCGGCAACCCACCAGCTATCATCATAAGTTGGTAAACGCTCCGGTAAGCTGTCATTGGATTTCCAGCCCGAGATAGTCGGTAAAGTCAAAGACTCAAGTGCAGGGGCTGTAAGACTACCGATCAAGCTATCATAATCTGTCTTCTCCGTAGCGATGACTTGGCCGTTCCAAGTGACTTTGCTGACAGACTTAGGTGGGAATACCTGAATTTGGGTTGAAGTTTCATTATTATCTCCTGTAAGATCCAAAGTCGCACCATCTGAGGAGTAGGCGGCGCTTCTGACTAGACTTGGGCCTTGAACAAAGACAGTCTCATTCGCGGGACTGAATGGATCGGCTGTTAAAACCGGAACCCAGAATTCATATGCGGACGACCTATCCATGACGAGAACACGAAGACCATCATCGAATGTCAAAATACTGATACCTTTAGATTGCGAAACGGTCACGAGGAGGTCATCACCCTGTGGATAGAACCCAACGGAGGAGCAGCCTCCGCAACTAGAAACGCTTCCGGACTTCGCACCAGTGACAACAAACTCGCCGGCTTCACCAGTTGGCATCCAAAGAGCTAGAATATCTTGATCATCCACAATGGAATGAGAAAGAACTTCAGCTGTGGAGTACAAAAGGGAGTGGGAGCCAAAATTGAAATCAGTGACAATAATCTTGGATTGGAAGCCATTCAGAACGATTGGCGCAGCCTTTTGAGGGATTTTGAATGCGCCCTTGGTAGTGTTAGCGTTGATGTAGAATTCTTCTCTGGTTCCAACTGTAGATTCTTTGTGGATCGTAACGTAGAATGCAGCATTAGTATCTGGATTGCGGATTTCAGAATATACAACATTTGGATTAGTCGATGCGGTTTTGCCTGTTCCGATTCGGTCGGTCTTTGTCAAATCTTTCGCCACACGAAGGAAGTGACCAAATAGTTTGGTCTCCGCGTACTTGTCATTGATCATTCTGTTTTCAGATATTGGACTTGAATAATCGTAACTGGTTGCCACGACAGGAGCAGCTAACCAACCCCAGTTCGTTCCCCCGTAGATCATGTAGAGACTCATAGCTGTCACTCTCTGACCTACGTTGTTACGATAGAAAAGATTAGCAAAATCGGGAGGGGAGTTTTCTGGACATCCTCCTTCAGGACCACCCCAAGGATTGAAACTACCGCCCTGAAACTCTGGAAGGAATGAGGGCTGGGTTGGTGAGATTGCTGCGAAATGGTCATAGTAATCGATGACGTTGAACGCTTTGTATGCTCCATTCGTGGAATCGCATTCAGTCAAATTACATGTCCAGCACGCTGGATAAGAATCCATACCATAAATGTCCACGGATCCATAACCATCATAGAAGTCTTTCGACCACGAATCTGAATTAAGATTGGGATCGTTGGCCTGGAATGGTATCGTGATACCGTGTGCTCGTGCTGAGGCTTCCAATGCTTCCATGTACTCCACGGAAGATAAATTGGGTACTTTGTTTGATGGAGTGCCACGCCATTGTGAGCCTAGCTCGTTCTCAATTTGATACGTGAGAACATTGCCTCCATTCGTGTATTGATACGGGCCGACAATGGAGGCAACCTTTTCCCAGAAAGGTGTCCAAGCTTCAGTGTATCTTTCATCATTATTTCGCAGAGCTCCGTAAGCTCCAGTGGTCAACCATAATGGGAACGCTCCGGCATTGGACTCGGCATTAACGTAGGGCCCCGGACGGAACACCACGAACATCCCCAATTCCTTGGCGAGATCAAAAATCTTTGTGAAGTTGTGTGCCGCATTTTCGAAGTCTAGTGTGTCAGGGTTTGGATTGTGAAAGTACCAATGCGTATAGATAGCAAAGGTGTTAAAACCTGGCGGAAGAATTAGCTACAATATTTACAGCCAACAGAAAATCCAACTCACCAGCAGCCTTAACTTTTTGAAGGACATCAACCCAAAGTTCAGGTACTGGGATTCGCCAGTAGTGAAACTCGCCAGACCACAAAAAGAATCGTTGCCCATCGACCGTCAGACTGTAGTGGTCCCACTCAACTCGCGTAGTCAAACCATTGTTGTGTACTGGCCATGTGCTATTTGTACTATTTTGGGCGATGCATGGCCCAATAGCCAGGGCCCATGCAAGTAGTGATTGCAACAACATGGTGCAGCAGGTAAGTAGGAAATCGTATTGCCTAACCCAGGAAACGATATTTAGGATCAAGCTTTATATATGTGCATCTCGTCCGAAGCGACCCACTTGCCAGCCAGACATCCTGGGGTCGTTTGTACCGAGGATGGTTTTGCAAACTATATCTTTAAGCCGCCCAATAGATTGACAGCAATGGAACGACTCTGGGGCCGAACATGATCCGAGGAGGGGTAGTAACATTGGCATCGCATATGGGATATTAATTTCTTGAACGATCGGAATATGGTTCTACCGAAATTCGGCAACTACGTGAACTAGTGTACATGAAGTCCACATAAACCAAGTCTTTGGTAGATTCCTAACTCGGCAGGTGACAGCTTCAATCAGAAATTCCTTGACAGCTGTATGGTCGCCCCTGCAGGATCACGGATAAACTTGAGATATTTTTCCACCCAATAAACTGACGTTTACAGCATTGTGGAGCAGATTGTTCGCCGAAGTTTGACACAGCAGGAAAATAATGGAGGTGGCTGGTGCAATTTCTCCGCTTTTTCGGAGTGCACCGGATATTACCACGTGATGCTTTGATGATGTGGGTCAACTTTCCAACTCGGAAGGGAAGTGTGCCATATCACGTGAAAAGTTCAATCACTTCCATTAATATTATGTGCAGCCCAGGAAGATTAACGGCTGTGGACAAGCAAAGCGAAGAGAAGAGATGATTTTAATTCATCAATAGTACCACGATGTACTACTGTTTCTATTGTCTCTTCTATAACAGGTAGACCTCTATAAATGAAATGAAGTTTCACAGCTGGACCCCCCCACCAACGACTGATGTCCTCTTATTTGTCTAATCACAACACACTTGAGTAGCATCACATACTATGTATGGATATATAATGATTCTTGTTCTCTCCTGGTGATCTCTACTAGAAACCATCCCCAGTCCAACTTTGCTAATAATAATGAGAGATATGGAGGACATGGAGACTGTAAACAAATAGATCATAACTAAACGATCAGAAACTGTTTAAGCTTTGATATAATAATAAAAACAAAGTGTTATTAAAATTACACAGATGTTTGTTTTGTTTTTTACTGGGCTTCGCTATGATCACACTGGTGAGATAGTCTAGACATTCAGGAGATCAAGTAAGAGAGAGCGAAAATGCAGTGGTTACCTTATATCTGGACTGGAGCATGAAACTCAACGGTTGCTTAGGTAAGCTGTAATTTTGTTCGTGCAACCACAACCTCACAATAAAGTAATCTTGGCAAAAAATCAATATCACTCAGACAGCAAACAAACAACTTCTTCTTTATGTAGGTAAAACATATCTTCGTGATCATTCCTTAATTACTCTCGTCTTCAAACTATCAAACATCACAAATATTGTACCAGCTTCGAACCTCATGAAAATAAGGTCACTGATGGTGGATAGCAGCAGCCAGCGAGACACAAGACAAGAGAGTGACAAATCGTGCGTGGTGCGTGTATGGTTAACGGGTCAAACGATCAACTACCTAGCTGGTACATCTTTGGAAATTACAAGTACTAGGCTTTGTTCCGAAGTATGATATTTAGATCGCAACTCTAGTTCAACTTCAATCCATCCTTATCTCTCCTCATTTCGCGTATCAAATCACACATAATACCTAACTTATAGTACTTTTACTTTCACTCTTTTTAACCCATTCTACTTCATTCACTGTCTAATATCTGCATTAAATCACGTTATTTGAATTGAAGTCTTGCTTCTGAAGCTTGTCAACTTGTACGACAATTACTGAACAAAAAGCTGCCTCAAATAAAAGATATAGTTTCTGTCATGAATCGCATATCTTTTGTCAAAACCTGTTTTCTCGAAAGGTAGCATATCGAATCGACAGGGGGAAGGAGTTAGTCTGAGGCGAGGTCAGCTTCGAAGACGCCCATTTTCAAAATGCCTGAAGGTACAGATGCATCACGCTCGGCGGGTGAAAGTCGCAACGGGGCGGTTTTATCTAGAGTCATCGATCTCACGGAGGACGACGAGAGTGACGAGAATGGTAGAGAGAATGACAGGGAGAAGCGCAAGGAAAGCCCCAACAAAATCGTTGAGAAACGGGATAAGGAAATCATCGATTTGTCATTATCGTCCGATGATGAACCTTTTCCGCCAGCAACATCAGAAGGAAAGAGGAAATCGGCGGTATTGCTAGCAAATGCGCCTCTGAAAACATCAGAAAAGCCACCATCAAAGGCACCAAATTATCAAAACGGTGGAACATACAGCCTTTTGTCGGAAGGAGAATCCGACGATGAACCTCGTACACAAGTATCAACTGTCGTTTCAAATCAAAACGGCGGCATCAGTAGCAATGATGATATGGCTAGAAGGTCATGTTCGAGGCCAGGGTCTAATGGCGCCGAGGCGGAAAGCACTGCTCCTCCTCTCCGACAAAACTACACTGCCCGCAAAACAGCACACCGAAAATCCAACTCGGCATCAGTTGGCTTAGTCAGCTCCAATTTAACACGAGAGGAGAAGGCTTCGGCGTGTAGCTCGGCGAGATCAACGCCAGGAGAATTAAAAGTTTGCGTGACCTCATCAAGTGCGGTAACTACTTCCAACACCTGTGATGCTGTGGACAAGCAGTCAAGTTCGAAGGCTATGGCAACTTCGACAGCCGGCGCTTCGCTGCCGGTATCTGCCATTGACAGGGAAAACGGAACCCACATGACACCTTTTGCCAACCCTGTTTCATCACTCTACGCGAATGATTCTTTTCCCAGGAATGGTAGTCTTGGAAGTCATAAGAACAATGAATCGTTGAAGGGCCTTGATTCACGTAAGGAGAAAGATTTCTTGCAGAGTCCGCTCATGGAGGGAGGGGCAAGGTATAACAAATCAACGGTAAAGGAGGACAAACACTCGAGCCGACTAGTTTCAAAAGACGCCTTTCGGGCCAGGTGTGAAGTAGTAGGAAGGGGGACGGATGATGTTACATCGGCCAGAGCAACGGACATGGACATTGATAAGGATGATGTCCCTGGACATAAAAATCACAATAAGGGAATTCCAGAAAGGAGGTTGCAAGCAGACAGAAATGGTCGCTTATATCATGCCGAAAACGGGATGAGTGATGAATCTCCGAGTGGTGCGGATAATCCCGAAGTTCGGAAGGTCTTTTACCGAAAAAGGGTGAATCATGGCGGTCCAAGGCGTGGGCCAGCCTGGGAAGAGCTGAAGAAACAAATGCAGGGTAGTAAGAGAAGAAGAGATGCTACCGGCGATGAGGCTGCGGATGATGAGGATGATGACGATGATGACTTTACTCGGCCAAAGCTCCAAAAGAGAAGGAAGACGGGTCAAGATCCCAGTAAATACTTAGTGTCCAGACCTTTATCCACCCGCTCTGCACCAACTTCTTATAAGAGCCCTGAAGAGGAGAGAAGCCGGAAATTAAAAGCACCTGCCCTGTCCAGAGAAAACTCTTCAACCTCAGATGCATTCACCCAAATGGTGCGCCAAGAAAAGTCAATGGACGAGATTAGAGAGACTATTGGCATCTCGGAGGAGGCAATGATGGAAGACTGGAGCCTTAGCCTTGAAGCTATTCTGGAAAAACAACACCTGCGCGCTCTGATTGCATTGGACAACGATACGCTGGATGACGACGAAAGCCCCTTCGCATCTTTGAAAGCATCAGATAGACATGACAAAGGATCTATAAAGTTGAACATTCAAGTAAGTTTTCATATCCTACATCGGTCATGGGTTGCTAACAGGTTGCTGGCAGACAGCTATGAAACAGAAAACCTCAAATTACGCTCTACCAATAATAGTTGGAGATGGCGGTGTGGAGCGGATACCTAGCTACACTCATCACACTAATGTTCTCAGGAACCATCTTACCGGAGACGACGACATACTCCGGTACGTTCCGTTGGTTGTACAAAATGAGGAGAAGTTTATGAATAAATTTGAAAAGGACCTACACACAGCTTATGCGGAAAGAAATGATGACCCAAGAGAGAAGGAGCAAATCTATCAAATCGATAGGCATGTAGATGTCTTTTTAGAGAATATGGGGTATGACTATTGCAATAGGGATGCACTCATCCGATACTATTTGGGACACAAACCCGAAAAATTACCATACCCTACGAAGGAGAAAAGATTAGTTCTCGAAACACTTGGTGGTCCTCTATCCGGTGATAAGCTTAGGATAATGGGACTGGTCGCCGAAGAAATGAGCGCAGGCTTTGAAATTGATATGGGGGATGTGGCCCTATCTCAATCCCGGTTCAAAGCGTTGGTGGAGAATTCAAAGGATAAATTATACAAACTATCAGGGGATCAGCCACCTCCCCCAGAACGACTGGAGACAATGGCACAATTTTCTTGCCTAATCTGCCATGGTGCTGTCTGTACGACGCATGGGGAGTACAATTATCAGAAGACCAACAAAAATATTCCCAGTGATGGTTCCTCGGACATTGGTTCGCCTGATCCATCATTGTTCAAGAAGTCAAATTACGAGTATGTATGGGAGAAATTTGTTATGCACTGTCCAGATGTCATGCGAAAACATAATGCTCGAGATCACAGTAACAGGAATGGGAATTGGCACCCAGAGCATTGGAATACCGAGAAAGATACGGCGGAAGCATGTGGTGAAGAATGTTACCGCGGAAGAACGGAATGGACGAATCATGCCTGGACGCAAGAAGAAGAAAGCGAGCTCAAAAGTATACTGTTAGTAACGAAACCCAAAAAGCCGTGCACTCTTGTAGATATTCTTGATAAACCGTGCTGGCAAATCTATTCCAAAATCCTCGACCTTGAGGAAGAAAGCTCGATCAACAGGATTAATAGTCTCTACAAGCAGCAGCAGAGCGAGCGAGCAGATTGGTACGACCCCACAGCAGTACCTAGAAGTCGCGGCCTCAAATTAGGATGGCAAGATAGCACTATCGCGCATATGCACGATCTACGCGTTCAATCCGTTCCTTGCGTACATGAAGGTCCCTGCAGCCGCGAGCTGCACTGCTATTGTGTAATCAACAATCTTCTCTGCGAACAATTCTGTGGATGCGCAGAAGACTGTGCCCGACGATTCGCTGGGTGTTCTTGCCATTCTGAGGGTCTTGCTTGTACTTCTGATGCCTGTATTTGCTTTCAAATGAACCGCGAATGCGGTGATCAATGCGATACTTGTGGAGCAATTCCCCGGCTTCGACCGCAAGACCGTTACAACCACGAACTCTTTCAGCATGGCTGTCAGAATATAGCTTTGCAACGGGGTGTCAATAAAAAGCTTATCCTAGGAAAGTCTCCAATCCCAAACGCCGGCTTTGGACTTTTCACCGCAGAACCCGTCAAAAAAGGAGATTTTATTAGTGAATATACCGGAGAGGTAATCTCTGATAATGAAGCCGAGCGTAGAGGACTAGGCTATGATGCAAGACGCTTGAGTTTTCTGTTCACTCTGAACAAGGAGTGGGTTATTGATGCTACGCGGATGGGGAATAAAACGCGGTTTATCAACCACGCTGAGTCGGAAGCCGAAGGTATGAATTGCGTTCCAAAGATTCTACTTGTTCAAGGGGAACATAGGATTGCGTTCCGTGCCACCCGAAACATTTTGATAGGGGAGGAATTACTTTTTGACTATGGCAAGGGATTTGCGGAGATCCACGACTTGAATAAGAAAAGCGGAGATAGGAAAGGAAAGAAGAAGGCAAACAAGGGCACATCTTACGAAGCGAGTGAGAAAAAGAACGCTAAGAAGGGGAAGACAGGGGAAAAGAGAAAAGTGGGCTGGCCAAAGGGGAGACCAAGACCGAAGGCGAGCAAGAAGGCCAAGGTTCCAGAGTACGATGTTGCGGGCCCTTCAAACGCACATTCACATACTCACTCACGCTCACATTCACACTCACATTCGGATCAAGAACGAAACGATGATAGCGACGAGATAATCCAAGCTATGTATTCTATAACGCAAGACAGTGATTCGGGCGACGAAACATTTATTGGTAAATTATCGGATGTTGAGATGAAGGATGCGGGAAATGGAGATGCAGATGGTGGTGAGAGTGACAATGAGGATGAGGAACGAGTTAGAAGAACGAGCCGGACGAGGACGATGCCTGTGAGGTATACCCTGTAAATACACACACATATTTGTAAAGAAAAATCGCCACTCTGTATGGCATGGGAGCTTTTTTTGAGAAGGGGGGGTGGGGGGTTTGTTTCTTTGTTTATCTCTTTTTAAGAGTGTCTTTTGTATCTATTCATTTATCTAGTCCTTATCTATCTGATTCTCTCTATTCAATTTTTTTTCTTCCCTTTTTTTTTTCCTCCCTTTCTTTTTTCTTCTCCTTTTCATCTTTTTTACTCTCTCTCTTTTCCTTCTTCTCCCCTCTTCTCCATATCTATATTTCTCTTCTATATAATCTTACCTACCAAGGTACCTAGGTACATACATATATACATACATGTATTTACGCTAGTTAGTTAATTAGTTAATTAGTTCTCCATCTCCTTTCATATACGCATGTAGATCACCAGGTGTGCGAGTATATTATCTCATCTCATCTCATCTCATACTTGGTGGAATGTACAGACAGCCAGACAGATAGATGAATAGTATCTACAATCCTATATCTAATAGAATATGGAGGAGCAGAACGAAAGGGAACGGAATGGATGTAGGATACTGGTTCTTAGGCAGAAATTTATATACATATACATGTGTGTAATGTGAGCGGGATAAAGCGGAATATATATGCAAGGTTTTTTATTTATAAAGGGAACTGGTTAATTGATTTGATAGTTAATCCTTTCCTTTTTTTCTTTTTTCCTTTTTTCTTCAACTAATTACTCCGTGTAAAGTTTTCATCGAGGAGCTTTGAAATTAGACTTGGGAGTTGGGAATTTTGTATACCTAGGTACATAATAGATATAGATCTATATCCAAGAAACATAATATGTCGCCGAGTGAATATCCAGATCTTCAAAAATAGGTAGTTAAAGTAAAAGACGTGGTCATTTGGAGGTAGTTAACAAACTACAGTACTGTATGTCTCAGTTAACCCAAAAAGTTGGCTACTACATCAGCAAACTCCTCTGGCTTTTCAACCATGGGTAAATGTCCCGCTCCCTCAATAACCTTACACTCAACACCATTTCCATAATTCGCCGCCATTTCCTTCATTGTTTGAGGTAAAACGCCATCAGCACTCCCAACCACAAACAATCCTTTCTCGACGACCGGCTTCTTCATCCCCTCCCTGATATCATATTGATAAAGAGCTTGCACACCTTTTTGGAATCCCTCGAGACTATTTTCCTCAACCTGCTTCATCACATCCTCAAATCTTTTCTTCAATGTCTCATTTTCATAATTCTCTGCCACGAACCATCTGCGTGTTGTGACTTCCGCCAATTCGGACCCTACAATTTGTTCACCGTTGGACGATTTGGCAGATTCAGCGGCTGACATGGCGATGCGCTCGCTCCAGGCTTTGGGGTTCGATGGAGGCGCGTAGGCATTGGTGTCGCAGGATATGAAAGCATTGACGCGATCGGAGTATTTGAGAGCAGTGTTGAGAACAGTTACACCACCTAGTGAGACACCAATCAAACAGGCAGCTTTGGGAACGCGGAGAGTGTCTAGGACGTGGATTATGTCGGAGGCGAGAAGGTCGATAGTTATGGGTGAAGAGCCGGCGATGGATGTGCGGCCACGGGTGTTGTAGCGTAGGATGCGGTATTTTTTACCAGTAGGTGAGGCGAGGAATGCTTGGATGAAGGGCGTCCAGATTGAATATGTTACGAGGATGGAATTGCTGAGGATGATAAGAGGAGCAGTTGGGTCAGCGGATCCCTCGAGTCGATATGCGAGTTCAACCCCATCTTGCGTTGTAATGTATGATTCTATTGCTCCACCTTCTGCAATAGAGTTTGGTCCAGTACGTGTCTTCCCATCAATCGAATTCCAACTCGTAGAATAAGACCTAGAGAAGTTGGAGATATCCCGAGGTGCAGCGCCGAATGTGTAGTATAAATCATAGTGCCTAGGTTTTTCGGTTTTCAAAGCTCTTGAAATGATTTTTTTAGACCATTCAGTTGATATGGCTGCTTTATATGCTTCTCCCGATGCCTCGTTTTGAGGGGCATACTCATGAATGCTCAAATATTCCTTCCCTTCTTTCCCTTCGAGTATGCTACTCGTAACAAAACGTCTCGAACGTCTCCAGCCTGGAATCTTTGCAAGCATTGGCAGATACTCCTCTTCCATCCATTTATTGTAATCTTCTTCGAATTCCTCGTTGACTTCAGCCGTAAAAGCAACCACGTAATTTCCCTCCTCATACCCCACTTCCTCCACCTTCTTATATCCGTCTATCTCCCTGCCACTAATATAATCATATAACTTCCTGTCCACCTTGATCTGAGCCATTGTTGCTTTTTCTCTGTCAGTCTTTACTTCGGGCCCACGAAGTCGCAGATAGGTCTCCGTGTTCATGGCAGCCATGTCTGTGACATCGTACATGGCCATCCATTCTGGATGAGATGGAGAGGCAGGCGTTGAAGAGGACAGGTCGTTTGCGCGGTAGCGGAAACCATTTTTAATGAAGGGAAGACGCAGCCGTATAGGTCCATGTTCGTTATTGTACCAGTCGTGCCATTGAGAATCAGAAAGAGATTCTTGAGGTTGCATGGTAACATAGAGGAGTCCGGGTATGGGTGCCATGATTGGGACGGTGAGATGTTGTAATAGTGGGGATGATGAGAATGTCCTGTGTAAATTGAGTTGATCTGAAGTATCAATCGTTTGGATAAGTGAGAGATGTATTGATGAGGAGATTCCAGGTAAGAAATTGGATATTATTTCGCATTATGGGCGAGAAATGAGAGGATTAAGGGGGGAGAAGGCTTAACCGTCCTGTCGTACGCGGCCATATCTGTCTGCCCCTCCATATTTGTTCAGCAGATAATATTTTCCCCATATTATTGAGGGGTGGTCGAATAGCGGTTAGAAATCCGGTAATGTTTTGATTTGATTCGGAAAGCTTCTCCGGCTTTTCTCAGATGAAATCACGGTACTCAAGTACATCCCTACCTACCTAGTAGTTCTAGATGCCTCGCTAAATTTTTGAGGCATCTGCGACATGTGCATGTGGGAGCATTTGTGCAGGATCATGTTTCAAAAATTCAAAATTTATATACTAGATAGAAATTATCTACTTTTTCTATGTCTATTCTATTAATCATACCAAATAGCATTCATGCCAAATCCAGGTTCCGGGATATCAATTCTCGCAACCCTATGCAAAAACTCCTGGTGCCATCTATAAATTTCTAGTCCACCATCTTGATCATCCGTCAAAGCCAACCATTCATCGCTCCATGGGCAAGGACTAACTGCGTTTGAGTGACCTCCGCTTGTTGGTGTTGGATTCAGACATATCTGCCTTTCGATATTTCCAGCCGGTCCAAGTTTGAAAGCTGCGATGTAACCGGTAACTTTGAAATCGTTCGATCGTGATGTTGCAAAGAGATACTTGCCGCTATGCGACAGGAAAACGACATCTGATCGGTAAAGTTTGAGATTTGGAACTCCTATTCATCCAATATCTGTTAGTTGCTAAGCGGGATAAATGTATGGTGATGAAGGGGAGGGAAAATGCATACCTGGTGGTACCAATGGGTATGTTATATTTGTAAATACTGGCAAATGGGTTTTCTCATCAATGACATAGACTGCCAAATCATTTCCTGCTTCATTCAAAGCATAAAGATATTTTCCATTTGGGTGTATCTCAACCCATCTAGGATGATCTCCCTTCTTGGGCGCATCTACACTTCCCACCAATTCAAGCAAACCCGTTTGGCTATCCTTTTTATGTGCCCATACTTTATTCCCCCACATATCTGCAGAATAAAGATAATTTTCTTCTGCGTCAAACACCATGCCATGTATTGCGGATTCGGGACTATATTCATAGTTTTGTATGTTCTCCTTCAATGCGCCATTCTCATCGACCGAAAAAACATTGCCGTGTCCAGCATACTCGTAAAATGGATTCCCGTAAACATGATAGGGTGGCTTCTTTGCTGCTAAGCAGAAAATTGCTCTTGTTCTCGTATCAGCCTTCGCCGCGGATGCTGTTTGTGATATTAGGAAATTTCTCAAATGAAATATCAACTGGGAAAGTTACATACGGTCATGGGACATAGGATGTGAAGTAACATGTTGAATTTCTGCAGGACTCGTAAAAGCATGACTGGACCACTTCTTCATTGAAGCTCCATAGATGTTTTTCCTCGCATGCTAGAAATCAAAACACTCGATCAGCGCGCTCTCGCAACTAAGAGACTTCCATCCGACAGAAATCTAAAACTTACATCAAAAGTCATCCATGAAATTGGCTCATCTTCTGGAATGGGTGTTCTCTTGAGCAATTTCAAAGTTAATGCTTCATCATCAAATTCAATGGTAAAAATCGCACCGGGAGGGGTCCAAGTTCCCACCATCAAATGGTGAAGCATTCTTCTCGGCTCTGAAGATTGAAGTCTGCGGACAAACGAATTCCTCAACATACATTCAAACGCAGGGAGTTCAAATCTGAATGTAGAAATTGGAATCTCGTTACGACTTCTCTCAAAAATGAGCTGATAACTGACCGCCAACCGCCGTAATGATATGTTTTTTGTTTTTGTTATCGAAGCATTACCGTCATATAACCCCTGGTTTGCCGTGGCGGGGCCATTAGCTAGGTAAGTGCGGGGCGTAATCCGGGGACTTTGCACGGATTTGTTCAGCGGTAAAAGACTTTTCCGCGTCTTACCCAGAGGTAAGGATACAATCTCAATTGGTAGGAGTTCGAACTTTCTCACACTTACTCGAGTATTACTTCGCAGTGAATGCGGAAAGCGAATCAGATGAGTTCAATTATGAAGCCAAGACAGTTAAACTTTGAACTTTGGAACTTAGTTAGAGCTTAGAAGTCGACGTTTTACGTGGGAAAAGATACTTCCGGCCCCAAAAACTCGTGATTTATTTTAGTATTGTATTGGGGTTATTGGGGTGGACGGGGTAGGCATTCCAATTTCCCGTATATCAATTCCGTGCTGTTTGTCAATCCTAGACCACTTACGCGGTAGACCGCACGAACAGCCGATTGAACTACCCGTCTCAATCCATTGCTACAACGAAGAAGGTGTCACTGGATCACTAAATCGTGGAGTACGTATTAAGCCGAAGTATTATGGTGAGATGTCTGGAAAAATATCATATATAGGTAGGACTTCCTCCTCGAGGTAAGTTGCTTTTATTTCCTGTCATCATTCACAACTTCTCTGTATTCACTTCAACCATATTATTGATTTCCCTATCCCCTCGTTATCACTCAACCATAACATCATATCTACTCCATAATCAAAATGTCGACACAAAAATTTGACCCAACTTTCACTCCCAATGTCATCAACGCTATTGGTCCCAAGACCGATCCCCGAACAAGGCAATTGATGAGTTCTCTCATTCAACACATCCACGACTTTGCACGTGAGAATGAACTCACAATTGATGAATGGATGGCCGGTGTCAACTTTGTCAACACTATTGGACAAATCAGCACTCCCATCAGAAATGAAGGTCACCGAGTTTCAGATGTTCTCGGCCTCGAGTCGTGAGTATCCCAATTGTGCTATCCTAAAACCATATCTAACGGTGTTTCTAGTGTCGTCGATGAAATCGCACATCATGTCATGACCGAATCTGGCGAGACACCTACATCCTCTTCAATCCTCGGTCCATTCTGGAGCCCCAACGCCCCATTCAGACCACTTGGCGGTAGCATCATGCAAGACCCAGTACCTAAAGGTGGAAGGGCTACTTTGATGCACGGTACCGTCACCGATTTGATCACCAAGAAGCCAATTTCAAATGTAGTCGTCGATATCTGGCAAGCATCTGCCAACGGAAAATACGATTTCCAAGACCCTGAAAACCAAACCGATAACAATTTGAGAGGAAAATTCAGGACCGATGAGAATGGACAATATCATTTCTACTGCTTGCATCCAACTGCATACTCACTGCCAACTGATGGAGCAGCTGGTGTTCTCTTAAAAGTGCTTGATCGTCATCCAATGAGGCCTGCTCACATTCACTTGATGGTATGCGATTCCACATTCTACAGTATATCTCGAAAGCTAACGCAAGAATATACAGATCTCACATGAAGAATACAAGCCAGTAACAACTCAAATCTACCCCAACACCGACCCATACCTCATCAACGACAGTGTTTTCGCTGTAAAGCCAGATCTTGTCGTTGACTTCAAACCACGCCACGGTGACCCTAAAGCAGAATTGGATCTCGAATATAACATTATCTTGGCACCCAAGAACTTCAAGGGTATGGGTACATCTTCAACATCAACCATTGGATTAGAACCAAAGCTATAAACGCGCATGATGGGTTTCGGGTGACGGAATGGATGCATAAATGTTGGATCATAGACGGAATGGACAATTCTGCATGGGTTTAATGCGGTGTTTTTGAATATAGCCTTGGGTGCCACGGCGTTTTACTCTTCATGTTTATATTTATATGTACGAAATGAGAAATCCTCTTTCAACTTCACATTTGATTTGGTTTATTCACTATCAAAATACATTGCTATCTGAGTTTTAAATGGACTTTCATAAAATCTTCTTTATATCAGCCTAAAGCAAGTGCATAGGGAAATATCGGATATCCCAGCATGTATTGAGCAACGACGTATTGTCTATATCTCCTCATCTGGATCATACGGATCTATTATCCGAACGTATCTCTAGATTGTATACTAGGATGGAATCAGTATTTCAACCCTACATAGAACTCCCGCATTTGTTGAAACAAAATCACCAATTTGGAGCATATCCATCCATACACCTTAATTTCTTAGATTAAATACGAGGGAGGAAAATTCCTCGTGGAAGTTCTAGATGGTCGTCGTTTATTGCTGTTGTTATCTTATCTGTGTATAATTAGGACCTATTCAGAACATCTGCTCCTTTTTATTATCTGTTCATCTCCTTTTTTGATCTCCCTTTTTTCACTTTGTGATAGGGCAGGTTGTCATGTAGTTAGTTGGAGAAGTTACGCCGTTGTGTTTTTGTTTGTGCTGAGAATGAGGAAGTCGTGATAAAGGGGTAGGTAGCATAAGTACTAAGTGTGCTTTTACGAGTGTACAAATGTTACAAATGTGAACACATTATATCCAAATACCATTTTTGTCATTTTCACTTTCATATTTCCTTTCATCGCTATACAAATGCAATAGTGTAAAATCCATTCTGGGACCTCATATTTATATACATATATACATATATATTGGGATTTAATTTTCTTGATGATAGGGGGGTTTTGATTATTATCTGTGGTGTTTTATGGATTCATTATTACTCTGGAGAATTGGCTAGGAAAAAAGAGTTAGGTGAAGTGTTGTCAATTTGGAATTTTGAAGCATGTGTTCTGTATCTGGGGAAGAAGAGTGTAAGTTTTTTTTTTGTTTATCTGAATTTTAAATTTGAAATTTGAGGTGTTCTCGATCTGGGAGAGAAGAACAAAATGAAATGCTTTCAAAGATTAAAAAGGCGTTCTCACTCGTCCTCTGCCGTACCCTCTCGTTCCTCACTCACAACTCCTCGTGTAAGCTCAACTGATGAGCGTGACTCTTGGTATCGTATACCCATTTCTCGCACCAAAGAACCGTGGAAAATCCGTTATTTCTCACACAGCTTACTTTCATGGGGAAGCTAATAATCGTGTTGCCAATTTCTCTCGATAATTTGTCGACCTCAGCCGGCAAAAATTTGGGATCGGATTCGATGACAACGAATTTGTTTGTGTACCCGGGTTTCCAGACTTCGAGCTTTTGATCCGTCTCCTCGTGGCTTAACTCGAAGCGGAAGTCCTTGCGGACTGGCTGAGTTGGAATCGGTTCTTCTTTGGTCCAGCTGTGCCAGTTGCATTGAAGACCGTCGGTTCTTTGGTCGAAGGTGCACGTCAAGTCGAGTGCCCACTGGCTTGCGCTCAAGGGGCTATCGAGGTTGAGGTTAAATGGATTATCTGGACCGGAAAGCAAATGTGTAGCTACGTAAGCGATGCTTGCAAACAAGCTGGTGGCGACGAAGAACTTCTTCATGACTGCGCTTGCCACTTGAGGTTGGTGGTAAGTTGTTTGCTTGTTTGTTATGATTTCAATATCTGATTGAGTAGTTATTTGTGCTGTGTTTTTATGATATTGAAAGCTGATGAGGAACGAAAAATAATCAGTTAAGAAAGGTTCAAGAAAGTAAATTTATACTTCTAGGGAAGTTATTGTTTAGATTATATTCATGATCACTCCACGCCTTGTATTCTGTTCCCGAGAATACAGTCCTAGTTGAGCAAATATATCCCGCAAGTGTCTGTGGATAACTTGGATACTTCATTTCAATTCGTCCAATTTCTCTTCAGTAAAAGTCTAAGACTCTTCCGCAGAGTGGATTAGTCTGTTTTTTACTTATTCAACCTGCGCAACGGCAGAGCCTAGCCAAGATTTTCACCCTTTTTCTTTATCAATGAAGAGAACAACAACTAGTCCATAAGATTTGGTTGTATTCCGCTCTAACTTTATCCTGCAGTTGTTCTCTCTGAGTGCTAAAACAATTCCGCTGAGGTTGTGATTGTGAGATCAAGAATTGCTGCTTCAATCTCAAGTTCTGAAAAATGCTCTCAAAGACGTAATTACTCAGAGCTAGCTTGTCATGATTCTGTGAATGAAAAGAACAAATTTCTATCACGGTATCTTCTCTAATTCACGCCGCTACCTTTAATATTTTACTCCTAATGATGATCTCCCAAAAGAAGCAGAAATTCGCTTTCCGTACTATGACCTATTGGTACCAAACTCCACATACAAGGTCCCTTCACCTTTTCTTGTGCATATCCTCGTTTCCTCACTCCAACCGTTCAATAATCATCTACATTAATCTTTAAATATATTATTATAAAAATTTGTAAGTGATACTGTCATCACCTTTCACCAGCATGCATACCGCTCATTGTCCTCAAGCTCGGGGAAATCTTTTATGGGTAGGAAATTGCCCTCTCTTCAGAAGATAATGTGAAGGATCCTCAGCTTGGAAGCGTAGGTAATAATTGTTTAAGGGGTCGGTATCGGTTGAGAGGTTGAATGGCAGGTCGAGTAATAAGTCAACTGGGAAATTACATAACAAATTGATTGGAAAGTTATCACAAGTTGATGGGTAAGCGAGATGACTGGTGAGTCGAATGAGTACCAAATTGACTCGAAGCCGAATATACTGGCCGATATGATGGCTAAGTGTAAGTGGATGACAGGCAGGTATCTAAACTAATCTTAGTCTGCGACCTAAAACCTTGAGTGTGGATTAGCGTTATCAAAACACCTAGAAATTTCAAAATTAGCATGAGGCTTTCTTCTAAATATGGTGTTCAATGACTATATGCAGATTTTGTTTGAAGGAGAATAGTGAGTTTAATGGAGGGGTATGAGGATGTTGTAGACTGATGAATACATAGAGTAGTTTGAAATTTCCGTTAACGCATGTTGTTTTCACAATGTGAAAATATATCTATGCAATATTTGATGGGTGCATTGAATGAAATGTAGGTTAAGAGCTTAAGATATGAATTGACATTCAACTTACAGTCTCATATGAATACGATATGTATTTGGATATGCTGGCCGGTTTATAGGATTAAGCGTTTGTTCCAAATCTCAAGTTTAGATAACAAGTATCAAATCCTACATCTCGGAGGTATAATAATACTACATTGGACGAACAAAGAGTGAAATGAACAACATGTCTAATCCTAGAGATGTCATGAAACATTAGCCCATAAAGCATTATTTCTCATTAACCTTGTTCTCTAGAACATAAAGGCCATGCGGAATAATCTAAGAACATAGACCTCGAAAATGAAAACAATATTTGAACAACATGCGGCCCCAAAATATAAGACTGGTATTTCCTGTTTTTAACACCCCTCTCTCTTCATCTATACCCAATCATTAGAACTTGCTTACTTACTTACTTACTTACGATAACAGCATACTCAACCTAACAACACCACAGCAACCCAACCCAAACCATCAACATGTGTAAACAAATAACCATCATTGATTGATTGATTGATTGAATTAACGTCTACACTGAGTCTAAGACTATCTAAGACGGCTAGGAGCTTTGCGAGCTTCTAACTAACAAGAAATGAGGGAAAGCTAGCCTAATTCGGCCGTAGCTAATACAGGTTGGGGAGATTGAGAGCCTCAATCTTCTGATGTTTGAATGGGGGAAGTGAAAACTAATACTAGGGGACCGAGCCCGCATAACCATCATTTACACATGTGGAGACAAACGAACTTCATTTCATCAGTGTGCCCACGCAGTAGAAAACAACATCACGGCATTGGCATGTCCATTCTACGAGCGAGAGACGCAAGAGTCGTCAGACAACGACTGCTCTTGCCCTCGTTGTACCGAAGCAGCGACATTGCGTGCGCCGAAAGCCACGCGAGTTTGCCCTTCCACGCGTGAGAAAAATGGGTTACATGTGGAATCGGGTCCAAAAACAGGTGGAGGAACAAATCCGGATTACCCGACCATATTCGAGGAAGACAAGGAGGATGAAGCAGAAGCTGGAGAAAGACCTTCTGAAGAAAGTGCTCTACGAGACAAAGGTAAGGGGATCGATAGAGAGTCACATCCGAACTATCAGAGAGCATCGAAGGAAGACGGAGAGGATGAAACCAGACCTACAACACGAGGAAGTCAACGAGAACGACCTGTTGCCGAGCCTCGCACCACAACGCTCAATGGATCCAAATCCAAGGCATTGGTAGGAAAGATGAGCGAAAAAGCGAAGCAGTTGGCGAGGTCATTCTCGAAGAAAAACGATAAGTGAGGATGTGTTGTGAACTTCGAGAGTTGATATGAAAGGTCCGGTGCTGAATCATCTCGAATCACTCGATAGAGTTGGAGACAACTTTACTTGTAGGCATTAATTGCCAGGGTTGAATATATGTCCTTGCAAAAATCGAAAACAGAGAAAGGCATCTGGAGTATCCGGATAGGTTAGTAAATTGTTTAACTTGGAACAGGCTCTGACTGACAGAATAGATTTCTTTTTTAAATCAAAAACTGAACAGACTGATAATATGTGAAATGATATGTGAATAATCTGCGACTATAGTGAACTATATGAAGAACGTGTAGAGATGAGCTCCTTGGGAGTGATTCCGTGCCTCGCTCTCGTCTAAATAAACGCAGCAATCTTTTTCCCCTTTCCCCCTTTCCCACTTTTATTTCCCCTTTTTATTTTCTTTCTGGCGCGGATAGACAAGAATTTATCTAAATACACTAACATAAGGTTCCTTTATAGCCTGTCGTGATGAGAAAGAACAACTTTCAGACAATAACGACAAAGAATTTTGTAATCCAATCACACAGCTGTAAACCGACCTCAAAGACCGCCCGCATCAATTTCTTTGTATTAATCAATTAGAGCTACCAAGATCATGATTTGAAGATATCCAAAAATTTAAAATTCATAGTATGCCCATCGTTGTCAACTACTATATCTATCAACATTGTGAATGGCAATGACAAATCAAAGAAACCCCACTACGTCTACATATGGAACGAGATGGCAACCTGCCATTAATAGAATTGCTATTCTTTTAAAGCGATTTAGAAACACTGGTTTGGCACAAAACATATCATATCCCCCATATTCAGTCGCGCACCACGTACGTAACCTCTCGGACAACCATCCTATGCAGATTGAAAATCCTACATCCCTTCACAATGTGAAAAATAACAAGCTAAAGCCTGACTCAAGCTGTCTCAAACATGGAAGAAGCAATGGGCAGATCTTTGTTCGGGGATATATTGAAAAAATATACATACGAAGATAGCCAGCCATCGACTAATTACTGCTAGAATAAATGGTAATATCGGAAGGTACCTATGCAAGGAAATGAAACCACCCCCCCACAGAAATAAATTCAAATATTACTCAACACGTGAATTAATCGCAGCGAAGAAGGAGAGAAAAGGAAGATCTTTGGCATCTTTCTAGGTAACACCAACCAGGCAAATAGCACCAGCAGCTTCACTCTCTGCAAACCTTTTGGCTCTACAGGAGTTTCTAAGTTTCAATCAAGTTCCAAATACACCTTTTAATTTCCGACAAGAGCCTTCAAGTTCTCAATCGAATAAATTGAATAAGTCAAATATTTCCCAACCCGGCAATGACGCTGCTGATACCTCTACTAGCTTTGTGTTCAGATAACAGCCTTTGAGTAACAGCCTTTGAGTTCTCAATTCGGCAGCTCAAATAATTTTCGATCTAGCAATAAATAAATCAGAAAATGTTTTCAATCCAGGAGCAGGTGGCGGCGGCTTGGAGTTCGAGCAATGATCTTTCAACAAGTAATTAGTAAACTCGCTTAGATCAGAGGCGCTAAAATGTAGTGTTAGACCGACGAGCTCGTACTAAAGAGTTAGAATGATATGAAAATAAGACATGGTGCGTTCAAATGGAGGCTGGAAATTCCAGGTACTTATATCCTACTCTCTTCTGTACGATGCGAGACCGTCATTTTACTAATGTTGAGATTTTGTAAGATTTTGTAAGATTTTGTGGAGCATATGCTGTTTCAGAGACTGGACCTGCTAGACCTAGCAAAAATAAGGAAGCCATCGAGCGCAAACAAGGCTTCTTATTAATGAAGTTCCCCGAAGAGTCACCTGCGACGCTTTAGGGAAAGACGTTTTCTACTTGTAGGCAAAGTTATACAGCATCTAGCCAATTTTTGAGAAAAATATCAAATTAAAAGCATAGACGAACTATTACCAAATACCACAATAGTATTAACAAAAAATAGCTCTCAAAGCCAAAGATCGCCAACGCTACGAGATTAAAGAGATTAGTTTTGACTCGACCCATTTGCATTTAATTTTAGCCAAATTTCCAAGCGTGATAGTTGCTCATGTGCTCTATTCATTCCAGGTGTCTAAGGTTCTCATCACAAAAGACGGCTTCCCCCATGAGTATGAAGCGTAGAAATCTTTCGCTGACGTGTTCGACAAACCAGTATGATATTGTATGTTCAGAGTTGAAATTGCAGATATTGGGGCAAATATATGGTATTGATCATGTCTTCGAACCACTCCGATGAGTTGTTCGAACATGCCTAGTAGACGATCTCGGTATATTTTTTTTTGGGAAATCTGGAGGCAAAAACCGGTGCCTGTACGCCATTTAATCTCTTGGCCAATATATTTGAGAGATAACAAGATAGTTCGCTCGCACTTTCAGATATCAACTTTAACATCAGAAGGCTTTCGAGGTTCTTTAAGATTGACTAGGGCTTTAGGTCACTGAGACAAGCTCCTGGTCGGACGTTTGGTAATTTAAAGGATGGAAATGCCTCATAGCCGGTATCGGCATAAGGCGGGAGCTCAACTCTAATTAACAACCACAATTAAGCGATTCCAGAGTTTCCCTAGTATTGAACGCCCCCGGTCACAGCACCCAGCCTCAGCACCTGATCGGACATCATTAAAACTGAAATTTCAATTGTCACCGTCATTCAAACAGAGCATCTATATGCTGTTTTTAAAGCCCGGACAGGTCGCAGATGGCCGTTCTTGCAGAATAGACCGATTGCCTCCTATCATGAGCATTAACTGGCCCACTTTGGCCAGGGCCAGGGCACAGATCAAGTCCAAAGAAACCTGTGTCGAGTTATTGACAAGAATGACCGGAGACGGGTAAATGTTCAGCTCCCATGATTATGCATCAGGATACAATGTCTTGAGTGGGCTTGGTGAGGACCAGGGGCGTACTGCGAGAGAGATTGCATTGCGATAAATATTAGTCCGGGACCTGAACTTGAAGTATCTCGATACCAGGATAAGCGATACTCGAATGTGAAGCCTATGGAAAGAATGGACGGAACTGACACCGATGACTGGAAAGTTCAGCAATTTTGAAAGGTTGAAACGCAGCAACTTCCTTTTGAATTGTGTTATGCTAAATAAACAAGGAGCGCTTGCTGGGGTAGTGTCCTTGGATAGTGGGGATTTAGATACCAAGGAGGTCAGCAGCTGCGTGAGCCAACTACTTGAGATCATTAGGTGGATCACGAGTCCTGAGAATTGGAACAATTCGGTATCACATTCGGGTTTCCAAAAATGACGTAGACATGAAAATTTTGGGGAAAGAGAGTGTACATAAAGAGGGAAGTGTGTGAGTAGTTCAGTATCTTGCTATCATTGGCGTGGTGGATTGTTCGGATCAATGTAATGAATCCTGGCCCCACGTACTCTAATGATATTAGTCGATCTTGCACAAAACGGGGAGAAATTGTTTACCTATGACGGATTTCTTGATTCGCACTTCTAGAATTGCTTTACAAGGGTTGTGGAAGTAAAGAATGCCGAACATGACCTGACCATTTTGCAGCTCTCCTGCTGTCTGAGAATAGGTTGTGCATTTTTGAAATACAACCTTTCTATATATCCTGATTAAAATGCTTTTGAAAGCCGGGACACAAGAGATTCCCCACAAACTGAGGAGTTCGCCATTTTGGTAGGTGCATGAGATTGAAATCCTGTGTTTTCCATTCCAAGCCCACTTTATCTGCCGTCAGGTTGTGGAGATCGTAACAGGAGTGCACGTCAATTTAGGAGATCGGGAGTTGAAAGGTAAACGTACTGGAGTGTGGCACCTATAGCCTCGAAAAAGCTGCGATGTCAAAAGATCCAGAGGCTTCAAGTCCCTATGTGATGGAATACAAGACGAAGGAGTACGTCCTGTCCCATGAAGCTGGAGAGTTTGCAACCCATGTACTTGGGACTCGAGTATATAGTTCCCATGTATCCCACCTTAAGTTTGACGGGTGAAGTTTGTGAAAGTAGTAACCCCAATGGTAAGAGATTCCCGAAAGAGATTGAGAAGAGCAGGAACCGACGAAAGTGTCTTAGTTGAAGGTCGATCATATCCAAAGAAGAAATAGGACATCTTTATTCACACTTGATGATTAAGGTTTTCATTACAATATGGGACATATGGAGAATTCTGCTTCTTCTTTATGACCAAGGACCACCAAGTGCCAAGCGGACTCGAAAGAAGGAAAAGATCTTTAATGAAGTCGGTCCGAAATCACGTGCAATCGGATTTAGCAAATTAATTCGGTGAAGATCAAGTTGAATAGAAAACAAGCTTTCTGAGGATTTTAATCTTTACCGATCTTGCTTTGGCTTGTATATTATGGAAGTTTTACTCCTTCTGAATTTTTATACCTATGAAAATTACCAGGAACCACCAGAACCAATTCAAGACCAATATGTACTCCGTAAATTATATTCGCTAAGGACCAACAGCTCCGGATGATCCACATTAACCAACATCAAACATTCGAACTTTTCTACTTTTCCATCGAGAGATATCGATCATACCCACAAAATTCCCCTCCATCGTTGCAATTATGACGACTTTTGAATCAAGAATTGCCTTCCATACAATGTTATATATCAATCGATACAAGGTAGGTGAGAAATCTCTTGTAAGTGCATTTCGTTCAGTTGCAAAGAATTATTTCACCCCTCCATGCCGCTTTGATATTGTGAGTGAAGAAAGGCATTATAATATATAAACGGGAACTCTCATGGCAGAAAATCGCAATAGAGAACAGGAAGCTGGTCAAAGTACACCGGCACCATCAGTCAGAACCGGTAGTGTTAATACACAGAAAACCGCGAGAACTACCAGGACGAATCGTCCAAATGCTCAAACTCACACCTCTAAAAGATCACACCTACATAATGCACGACCGCAGGGAGGACGACTGTATACAAATAACACACCACCCGTAGCTCGACCGTATCATTCCCTAGCTGGTAATGCTGGAGGGCCTCAACACGAACCTCATTATGTCGATAGAGAATATTATGACTTCAATCCAAATTACCAAAAACCGAAGGACGAACCAGTATGGGGATTGGCGAAACCCCTTCCTCGTGTAGTCAGGCCGGGAATGAGAAGAGGGAGGAATACTGTGGTCGAGAACAAGCTTGCGGCAAATGAAGAGCCTGGGGATGCTGAGGCAATACCACAAGTTGGGATGATTGACGATCAGAGAAAAGGGGAAACAAAAAAGAAATCGAATCGACTTGGCAGGAATGAAGAGGACCGAGGCTATGGACACCAGCAACAAGAACGATGGAGGAAGAGAAGCTATAGATCTAATAGGCAGAATTCCGAGAACACGATATTGGATCATAATGGTACGCCGCTAGCTGAGAGAGATAATCCTATGGATGATTGGAGATCTCCTTATGATGATGGAGAGGGAGACTTAGGCCAGCAGAATACCAATCGACTTTCTGATGTTGCGGAACATCCCTCAGGCTCAGGATCAACTTTAGCGCAGCACGCTACATCGCAAAGTGAAGACTTTGTGAGCGACGAGAATGACAAGGAGCTAGATTTAGAAAGGGGAGATAATTTAGAAGGCGATGAATGGTCCTTAAGCAGTGAAGAAGCGATGCAATACATCCAGGAAGAAAAAGATAACTCCAACGCCTTAGCATCAATACGAACTAAATTTCGTGAACCATTAGCTGAATGCTTAGCAGTAAGTTGATAATCCCACTTGATACTACACATCTAACAAACACACAGACAATGATTGCAGTTCTTATAGGGCTAGCCACCAATCTTGCAGTTCAGACCTCGGCAGAAACTTCAGGTAATTATCAATCGACAAATTGGGCTTGGGGCTTGGGTATCACAATAGGTATCTACATTGCAGGTGGGATATCCGGTGCTCATCTCAATCCCGCAATATCTCTCATGCTTTGTATATACCGAGGCTTTCCCATACGCAAAGCATTCATCTACGTTCTTGCGCAAATCCTCGGAGGTTTTCTCGCCGGATTGATTGCATACGGCATCTACAAAGACGCAATTGCGACGTACGACGCAACAGGTGGTACACTCGCAAATGGTCAAGTAGTTAACCTACTACCCGGAGGCACCGGCTCCTCATTTTACACACAACCCAAATCCTTCGCAAGCCCCTCCTCAAGTTTCTTCAACGAATTCGTCGCAACCGGCATCCTAGCCTGCACCATCCTCGCTCTAGGTGACGACTCCAACGCTCCCCCAGGAGCAGGTATGCACGCCCTCATCGTCGGACTCGTCGTCACCGTCCTCACCATGGCATTCGGCTACACGACTGGCGCCTGTCTGAACCCAGCACGGGATTTCGGTCCGCGTCTCGCTACCGCCGTCGTCGGCTACGGTAGCCATGTCTTCACCGTCTCGAATGCCTGGTGGGTGTATGGCGCATGGGGTGCGACGATTTCAGGAGCATTAATCGGCGGATTGTTTTATGATGTGGCTATTTTTGTGGGGGGTGAGAGTCCGGTTAATTATCCGAGGAAGAAACGGAGACAGATGGCGGAGAATGCGAAGGAGAAGGCGGAGAGGGGGTGGTGGGTTTTTAAGAGGGATGTGGAGATGGGGTTTAAGGGGAATGGGGTGAAGGAGGGTTGATTTGTTTTTAATTTAGGTGGGAGGGGATGGGGTTGGGGGAGGAATGGAGTATTTGGTTATTCATTCATTCGAACTTGGAAAGAATATTTGTTGTTGATGTTGATGTGATGGAAGATGATAGATAATAGATGAGATTGAAAGTTTTAGAAATCTGGTTAAAACCAAGAAAAATAGAATCAAAAATTTATAATACCAACAAATCTTAGTTTGATCCTTTCCCCCGCGAAAAAATCAAAAAGAAAACTTGAAATAAAATCCAAGATGACAAAAATTCCATCTCATTGCTTACTATTCATAATATACAAGTACATACATATTTCTATCCTAACCCATCCCATCCATCCCATCCATCACAGGCATCCACACACCCACGGAGACTATCCACTTATATAGATAAAACCATCGCAACCCCCTCACATACCCCTCACATTCCCCTCATTTCCCCTCCCGAGTCCCATCCTCTCTCTCACCGCTGCTTCACTTCAACCACGCACGCACCACGCACCACAAGCAACCCTTGGATCGAACTTCATCCGGGAAATTCCACCTTACTTTCGGCTGCTGCGTCATCTAAGGTTAACCCAGACCCAGTGAATATCTGAATGATATGGCCCATCCACCTATCCACCCTATCCATGACATCAATCGATTTCCCTAATTCCGCGCCGTGGATTTTGGGAGGAAGGGGAAGGGAAAAAAGAAGAGGAAGAAGAAAGAAGAGGAAGAAGAAAGAAGAGAAAGAAATAAGAAGAGAAAAAAATAAGAAGATCAAAAAAAAAAAGAGAAGATAGGTAGAATATCAAAATTGAAGTTATATGTTCATGAATCGAAATCGAAAAAATTTCCTCTCCTCTTCTCTCCTTTCCTCCTACAGCAGCAGCTTCTTGGAGGAAAGGAAAGTAAGGAAGGAAGAAAAGCGGAATGTGCATTTCACCGCTCCAACCTAGAATCCATCTGAATGTTGGATGTGAAAGAAACCCTCCGGAAGAAAACTCGAGTCCCTTTCTACTTCCGGTAAAATTATATGTACCACCTGTGAGCAAATCACAACAGATCTCACGCTCCGACCTCCAACGCCTTCCCAGAATATAAAAAAAAGCCAAAGAGAAGAAGTCAAATCTCCTTTCCGAAAAAGAACAAAACCCCCCACCCACTTTATACACCCACTACATAACCTCACACTTCCCACTACCATCACCCCCATTCGGATCAACACTCAATGCGACCCTAGCCGCCTCCGTAAATGCCTCGTTAACTCCTCTATTCCTCATTGCTGAGCATTCCAAATACCTCAGCGCATTGATTCTCCTGGCGACCTCCAAGCCTTGGTTATAATCAATCATTGGTTTCTTTTCCCTAGGTTCTGCACCATCTGTTCCCTCTGCCGCTTCATCATCCGCGCCTTGTTCTCTCAAATCACATTTCAATGCGACTAGAACTAGTTTGACACCTTGACAATTCTCGGCAATTTCGCCTACCCATTTGGATTCGACGTTTTCCAGAGAATCTTTTGAGTCGACGGAGAAACAAAGCATTATTGCATGTGTGTCATCGTAAGAAAGGGAGCGTAATCTGTCGAATTCTTCTTGACCGGCTGTGTCCCATAGCGAAAGTTCGATATGTGTACCATCGACGAAGATATCTAAAATGGGCGAGAATGTAAGTCGAAGTCTCGCGGAGATTATAAAGTAGATATGAAAGAAGAGCGAAGATGGGAATGGAAGACATACCATGAACGTAATTCTCAAAGACTGTAGGTTCATATACTGTTGGGAAGTATCTAGAGTTCCAACATCAGCCCCATCCCTAACTTTATCTCAATTATAATGTTATAATAGTCCAAACCTACCCTCTCGTAAAGACATTGAGTAAGCTCGTTTTTCCACAAGCACCATCCCCTCTATCGCATAAGAATCGTTAGCAATCTATTCAATTCCCGACAATCACATCTCCGGTCGAAATAAGCTGCAACAGAACAAGGGCTATTGCATTTGCAATTGAAATCGTAATCGCAGCCAAATTGAAATGAATGTATCATTTTCACCACTGCGCCTCCGATGCGACTTTACTCGACTACCATTTCATCGCATACATAATTTTATCCATATGATAAAATCGGTGTAATATGACGAGATTCTGTTCCCTGCCTCTTTCACATCCGGTAGAGAAAAGGAAGGAATAAGGCTGAAAAGACTCAATCCAAGTCATGATGAAAAAAATAAATAAAAAATACTACATACAATAAGACCAATTTCCTCTGGGTCGTTTTTGATCCTCCTAATCCGCACGGCATATTGTATGTGATGCGATGATGTAATATAAGGGTTGAATGTATGTGTGTGTGGGAGGTGAAGGAATATCCGTCGGTCGATCGGTAGGTATAGGATCGTATTGTAGATAATGTATAGTATATTTCGTACGTGAATGGTGAATGTGAATATCAGATAATAGAATGTAGAATATTCGTAGTGACGGAATGATGGGATGAAGGATGAGATGATTGATTCAAGGATTGAAAAGTACTGGTTAGTGGTGAATAATGAATGGGTGGATGGGTGGATGTAGATGTGGATGTAGATGTAGATGTGGATGTGGATGTGGATGTTGGATTGGACCGAGAATTGAGAAGGGGGCCAGGCCAAAGAGCGACTAGGGTAGGGTATGGGTGTAGCACAGCAGGTAGAGGGTCCGTCTGGATACTATTATTACCTTATTATTATCCTAGCAAATGCTGATGTGATGATTTATATATGAAAAGAAAATAACGAAAATCGAATGTGATGTTGTTAAAAGCAAGAAATTACAGTTGATAATAGATAGGTAAGTAGATAGGTAGACAATAACATAAATTCTTATATATGTATGTACCTAGTGTAGGTACTGACTGGTGTGTAGTGGTAATAATATAAGGAATTCTTGTGCGAGTTACAAATGATATGGATGATCTTGGATCAAAGCTTGCTAATGATTTTATTATAGCAATACAACTTTGTTTGAGAGTTAATAATAAGGTTAGCTAAGGTAGTGTATATATATATATATACGGTATATCCCTTATCGTTAATTACCAACCTACCTAGATACATTATTATGATGAGTATGAAGTAAAGTATAATTTCTACTCTGTAAATGATACCATACCAACAACAACAATAATAATAATAGAAATCAGCTAATAAGTAAACTCTTAACTTCAATAACCTTTCTACTTTCCTCAAGTTCAGCTGCATACACGTAGATGCTTTTCTCACTCTGCATCATCCGCATCCGCTGGGCCGTCTGAGATATGGAACGGGCAATTAATCATGGGTCGGTCAATTTTACTTACCCTTCCGTTAGGTACCTACCTACCTTCCTACCTTATGCTTATGGCTTATTATCATTGAGCATGTTCTGGATGCAATTTGGGAGAGGGGAGAAAACTAATGCAGCTGCAAATGTCATTTAGCCGGCCCCGACTTTGGTAAATTCTCCTTACAGTAGTACCTTAGTACATCGTGGGGAAGAGATGAGGTTTGTTTTTTATCTTTCACACTTCCTTCGCAAATGACAAATGGATTGATTCGCTTAATCCTTATCAGGTACATACATACATGAGATATCTAATTCTGGTTCAATTGCTACAATTTATTCTAATTATGGTTCCATCTTCCAAAATCTTCGTCTCAAAATTGTGCTGGAATTCCTCGAGTCGCATTCCATTTGACATTTGGGTGGCTTAAGCGGATGATCGTCGCATGGAAGGCATATCCTTGAAAAGGAGGAAATTTGTGGTACTCAGGACTTGGAACCGTGAGCCGTAATTGACTTTTGCGTTGTTCACTGTGGAGCATCAACTCCCCTCCAGTGGACTCGGTGGAGAACATTCGAAATTTCCAAATTGGATACTTATTTGCTTTTCTAATTTGCAATTTTGCGCAATAAAAGTGTGAAAACAGTCACCAACATCCTGCAACAAGAGACACTACGCAATCTACGCAATCTGATACACAAAGGCAAAGGGTATTGAGGGATAACACACCTCCATCATCTTGACCATAAATCATAATCAATCTTCCTGCTTGATGAAACCTTGTCCCGCACGACGCCCAATCCGGTCAGCGAGATTCATATTTCCTGCCGTGCGGTTGAGGCCATTGATAAAGTCGCCCTTATCCGAGTACTTTGATGACTTTGTTCGTGCTTTGTCCTCAGCTTCACGAGCTGCCTTCTCCTGTTCCTCCAATGCCTTGAGTCGTTTCTCCCGATCAATATCCAGACTTGATGCATCCTGTTGCATAGCAGCCAATTTCTTTTGTCGCTCCGTTTCCCTTTCTTCTGCTGAAGGACCGTTTCGCTGTTGAAATCCACCTTGCGACCTTCTATCGTCTCGCCTACCATAGCCGTTCCCATTGCGCTGATGATCGTATCTGTTCCCAGTATCCCTTCTGTCGTAATAGTCTCCTCTGTCCTCTCTGCCCGCTGGATAAGATTTCCTCCTATCCGGGGATCTTCGTCGTTCTGGAGTTGGGGATCGAGATTCCGGAGATGAACTGTTCCTCCTTCTCTGCCTCCTACTTTGATCTTTATCCGACCTACTATTTTGCCGCCCATCTGGTGATACTGGCCTAGGTCGGCCGTAGTCTCTTTCTCTTCCTGATCGTCCTCTTTCTCGATTATCTGGTGATAGTGATCTTGGATTTCGTGATCTTCCAAAACTATCTCTTCTCTCTATTGGAGAACGAGATCTCGAGTACGAATCTGAGCGTCGGCGGTATTCCGATTTGCGACTTCTGCGATTCTTATCGTCATCGTAACCATCACTAGTTCTGCGGCGATTGTGACTGCGATCTTCCTCTTGGGTATCCACATCTTCATTCCTCCTGCGCTTTCGTCTTCGTTCTTCATCGTCATCGTCGCGGTGCCTATGGTGATGTCGATGCTTTCTTTCCTTTTTTGGTTTGATCTCCTTCGTGTCTTGCCCAGCCAGTTCAAGTAACTTCCGTCGCTTTATTGGATCATTCATCATAGCCTCGTATGCGGCTTGCTCCTGTCTTTTGATAGCAAGCATGGGGTCCTCACGGACCTTGGCTGCCGTATCTCGCAGAGTATTTGCATTTTGTAAAGCCATGAAACTAGCCTCAGATGCTTGCTTCTCGAGATTTTTGTGCTCTGTACCTTTGATCAACCCATCGATGCGCCTCTTGCCAAGAAGATAGCCCTCCATCTCTTCGGTGGTTCCAGCTTGACCACTCGATGGGCCTTGGTACATCCAGTCAACACGATCAACCCGTTTTCTCGATCCAGCGGCCTCGAGTTTATTTTGAATTTCTTCCTTCGCTCGTTCTTCTTTAAGCTCCTTGATCCTCTGCTCTGTACGTCTTCTCTCCTCGAGTGCTTTCTTTTCTTCCTCCCACACCCGTGTCTGATTCTTCATCAAATGGGGATGCCATGATTTCTTCAAGTTCAGATCGCCACCCATGTTGAAGGTTGTTTGACGTTCTTGTACAACTGAATTGAAGATAAGAGGGCGCACAAGGTAGGATTATTTGACACGAGAAATGTATAGAAACGTAATAGTGAACTAATAGATCCAGAGAAATAGAGGTCTTCAGTCAACAATCACGGGGACCTTGACTTGTAAATACTTGTTGTCGTTGATTGAATAGAGAGAGGCATGAGATGGATGTCTATCGCAAGGCGGAAAGATCTCAGAATTAGATAGCTAGGACACTAAGCGAGTGGCCAATCATACAAGACTACAAAGCTCTAAGCAAGCGACATACATACAGCCTTATAGCACCTCTTACCTTTCACATTTAATTATATTTACAACTCATCACCACGAAGCCTCAAAAAGCTCTTTGCCAGTGTTTGACTAAAGCTTATCAGAATTTCCATCTTGTCTTTGGAACAAGAACAGCAAGTATGTCTGACGATGATGATTTCATGCAAGATTCCGACCAGGAGGAGTACGTGAAGCCTTACCAGACTTTCCAGATATAGCTAACCAAGATAGATATGATTTCGAGTACGAAGAAAATGATGACGAAGAGGATGAAGATGTCGATATTGAGAATAAATATTACAATGCCAAACAATTGAAATCTACAGATCCCGAAGCTGCTATTGAGGAGTTTCTAGGAATTCCAGCTCTCGAGCAAGAGAAAGCTGATTGGGGGTTTAAGGGCTTGAAACAAGCTATAAAGCTTGAGTTCAACCTCGCTTTATATGATAAGGTATCAATTTGTTTTGGCTGATCATATCTTCATATCTAATGATTGTCCAGGCTGTGGAGCATTATCGCGAACTTCTTACCTATGTCAAATCCGCGGTAACTCGAAACTACTCGGAGAAATCCATTAACAACATCTTGGACTTTATTGAAAAAAAAACTGAAGACGATGCAGCCAGGAAATGCATGGAGGAGGTCTATTCAAACACTCTTGAATCCTTCCAGAGCACCAATAACGAAAGATTGTGGTTGAAAACCAACATCAAGCTGGCGAAACTCTTCCTAGACCGTAAGGATTACGCTGCGACAGCGAAGAAATTACGAGAGCTCCGCAAGGCATGTGAGTTAGAAGACGGTACAGATGACCCAAGCAAGGGCACTTACTCTTTGGAAATTTACGCATGTGAGATTCAAATGCATTCCGAGACAAAGAACAACAAGCAATTGAAGCGGCTGTACGAACGAGCTTTGAAGGTTAAATCAGCAGTACCACATCCAAGAATCATGGGCATCATTCGAGAATGTGGTGGGAAGATGCATATGGCTGAGGAGAATTGGAAGGATGCGCAAAGCGATTTCTTCCAGTCCTTCAAAGATTACGACGAAGCTGGATCCCTACAGCGAATCCAAGTTCTCAAATATCTTGTTTTGACAACCATGTTGATGAAATCCGATATCAATCCTTTCGAATCTCAGGAAACCAAACCATATAAGAATGATCCTCGTATTGCCGCAATGACCGATCTAGTCGATGCATACCAAAGAGATGACATTCACAGATACGAAGATGTTTTAAAGAACAACAAAGATCTGATGTCCGACTCGTTTATTCGCGAAAACATTGATGAGGTAACTCGAAATATGAGAACCAAAGCAGTAGTCAAGTTAATCGCACCTTACACGCGCTTCAAGCTTGATTTCATCGGCAAAGCCCTTAAAATCCCAGTTTCAGAAGTTCAAGACATCTTAGGCTTCTTGATTGTTGACAAGAAAGTCAGTGGGAAAATTAACCAACAAGAAGGGACGGTGGAAATTGAGGATAACCGTGATGTGGAACGTCTCAAGGCAATGCATGAATGGACTACGGCCATAGGTTCTCTGTATGAGACTATCTTCAAGGAGTGTGAGGGATTTAGGATGAACGATGTCAATCAGATTGGGGATATAGAGAAGGATGTCAGTTCTATGGCAGGATATGCCCGAGCTAGTGATGTGGGTTTAAAGTATGGTGGACAGAGAGGAGGAAAACCTCTTGGAAAAGTTAAGAAGGGATTTTTCTCCGGTGGATTGTGAGTATGGCAGTCAGGATTGACTGATCGATTGGTCTTTGAACAAATACTAAGTTCAATATTGATACCAGAAGAATACATGAGGGATGAAAGGGGTTGGGAATGGGAGGGTGTTCTGAAGCCAGATCACGGTAATGATAGATGAGTTATGACCAATGAATAGGTAAACCACCTACCATACAGACACAATAATGAACAAGAGAGATACAATTTTCATCTCATTTACTTATTCCCTCTCCTGTTCCTTCCTTTTCTGTCCTTTCCCTTCCGTTCCCCGGAACCAAAATATCTATAATTAACCTCTCCCCCAGACTCCATACATCCCAGATCTTGCCCCCACTCAATCCCTTCTCCCCGAACCGCTCCCAGCACATCTCATGCATATTTCTATCACATCATCATCACATCACATCGTCTCGGTCGATCGATCGATCGGCACAATCAAACGTGGCTGGCTGGCTGGCGGAAGTTACAATATATAACCCTGAATATAGATAGACGAGATGGCGGGAGCGAGGAAGTGATCGATGGCTGCGTGTGGGGGTTAATATTTCTATTATTTCTATACGAAGTATTGCGTTTTCAGGTGGCTGGGCGGCGGGCAAACGGGTGGGTGGGCGGTGGCTTGATGTAGAGGATTAGATGTTAGATACTAGGGGCCAGGGACTGGCACTTGGAGCCTTTTTTTTAGATTCCTTGTTTGTTGGGCTGGGGTTTTTGAGTTGGGTTGGGTTCTTTGGGTTCATTGTGGGTATGGGTATAGGCATGGGTATGGGTATTGGTATGGGGTTGGGTTTAGGTTTGAGTTTTAAGTTTTAAGTTTTGAGTTTGGGGAGACGGGGTTCGGGTTCGGATTTTGGGGTTTGGGTTCGGATTTTGGGGTTTGCGTTTGCGTTTGCGTTTGCGTTTGGGAAATGAGAAGATGGGTTGGTAAGGGGTATTGGGGTGGGTGGGTTGGTTGATTGATGGCTAGGGTTGGAAATGGGTGGGTTGCGAGGCTTGGGTTTTGGGTTTTGGGTGGGATGCGTGCGGGGGTTGCGGATGGGAAGGGTTGGGAAGACTTGTACGTACGTATGTATGTATGTATGGTGTATGTATGTATGTATGCGTATGTACTTATATGAAAGTCAAAGAAATACCTAAATATTAAAAGGGGGGAGAAAGTATTTTACTCCCGGAGCATCCAAGCGACCTGTTCTATCACTTCCGCGCTGCAGGTCAAGAATTGTGGAACCTAGGATCTTGGAATTTGTTTTCTCTGATACGTTGATATATGTACATGTACGTAGTACGGGAAATTGAACAATGTGATTGTGCACTTTAGCTTATGTAGGTACTATTTGTAAGTGCATAACTTAACATGGCATAGCATAACATACATGGTGCAGAGCAGCAGAGTAGGAGAGGTGTAAGATTATGTTGACCGGTTTCGCATACAGGTGAAGATTTTTATTTGTATGCAGGGAGTTTGGGGGTACATTTGAGGCGGGCTGGGCAAGGGGAGAAATCGAGAGGAATCCAGGGTTTGAAACGTCTACTGCAGTAGTGCTTGGAGATTGATTTGGTAGTTGATTCGTGTGCGGCCTATCTATGATGTAAGTAGGTTCTTGTACTTTTTCATGTGAATGGATATGTTCGTAAGTTGGTATGCATGGATACAATACTCGTGTGTTGTGTTGGGTGTATCCATTCCGCTATCTTGTCGATCATGGAGTAATTGCTATTCGTGGTGTATGCTTTTGGTGTGAACAAGTTTGGTTCGGTTAGAAAAGGATGTGCCTTGTATGCCATGCGACGCGGGATGTTTGGATCAGGGATGCAGGATGAGGATCAGCAATTTATGATGTGTGTGGAAGGTAGTTGGAGCTCGAGGTAGGATTCATGGTATTTGAAGAGATCGAATAGGATTGGATTCCTACTAACGAGATCGTAGGATTAAGGCGTGAGTCTGTAATGATGCGGCGAGGTGGGTGAGGGGAACCTGGGTTTGTTGGATTAAGGTTCGTCGCGGTGTTAAGTGTTCTGCAGATACAGCACACAAGCACCGCAGTGTAATAGTATGAGAAATAAAGGGATGAAAACCAAGATTGAGAAATGTAGTGGAATTTAAGATCTGACTGCCTTACTCGAGAGATATGTGTAAGAATGAGATCTAATCAATCTCTTCCTTTCAGATCGTCCAGAGTACAGAGATGAGGGCGTCAGAAACGAGGGGGTAGACGTCCAAGTTTGGAAGTGGATGATACAAAATGTATATACCTATTCAGTTTACTCTCGCCGTGATTCTTGCATATGGAATATACTTAAACTCATATGTGGTACGATATGCAGGAAACGGTAATCAATCTAGTACTCCGTACTCTACAATCTAATCTCAATCTTGATCAACCAGAAATGCGGGGGATTTCTACAGGGTAACATTCTATGCTTTACGATGACCTATGAGACGGAGCGGGATAGAGCGATGAAATAGACCAATAGTTTTCACGTTAGTGTACGAAGAATGAGGTTTTTGCATGTAGCATCGGGTCACTTCGGTTCCCGCTGGAGTCAAATTTTGGCGGGGTAGTGCCGAGGTGTCTTTCCTTCCGTTCCTGTTTTCTTGTGAAGATGGAGGGTTTGTGAGATGTGATAGATATCATATGGGTAGCATGGAACTTGTGTTACGCATAATGATGATACTTTGGCTGTTGGTTAAGGTTGAAGATGCGGGTAGGCCTTATTTCCCCAGTGAACCAGATGTGATGTGAGATATGATGTGAGATATGATAGATGTTCCTCCGTCAAGATGAATTGAGCATAGTCGGAGAAGCGGGTTACGATAAGGTATGTAGCATCATGCTATGGGCCTATGGCTGCGTGGTTGTGTTTGTTCAGTTCCGTGGTTGAGTCTGTCTTGCATATATCATGTATCGGTACTTTATGAAGTGAATTTGGGTAATTTTCGGTACTTGATACAGAGGTACCTTAATGAAATGATCCATCCAACTAGCTTCGTCATTCATTCATGAGTTGAATTGAATTGGCCCGATGAATGGGTACAGTGTACAGACATGTTGATCTTACCTTACTGGGTTCGTTGGTCATCAGCCGTAAAGTAAGATTCCTGATGGCCTCGAACATTCATGAATTCACAACTTCATGACCCATATCTAAGTAAAAGACTAATTGAAGTTCAATGTGGTGGATCGTGAGCATAAACTCAAATCCCTCTATCTGCAGCAAAGAAAAAGGTCTAAAAAGTGCTAGGGGGACAATCTGTAGCTTCCCCGAACCCTTGAACCCAGCTTAACTTGTTGAATAGCCTCTCGTTTATTAAATGTCACTATAGTTTATTTATACTCTGCTTCCTATTTTAACCCTATTCCAACCCTACTATAACCGTACTTATAACCCTACACTTGGCAGTACGGAGTACAGTATCCTCGAATATCAAATAATATAATCAATCGTTCCTTATCCTAGAAGCATTGTGGCCACATCGTTCGGCTGTAAGTCACGGAGTGTAAATGTTTTTAATGTAATGCTCAGTACTTATTATGCATCGTAGAGTATTCATGCAAATAATTTATAACCTGGTCACGATACCGAACAAACAAACGGACGGGCGGAAAAGTGCGCGATATTTCAAGATCCGATCGAATTGGATAGAAAACAATATAGTGATGTGTAGTAGAGGCGGCCTGCATGATATGGGCATATATGCAAGCAAGCAGGAGTTGCCGGTGGGATAAGGATTGTTTGATTGAATGATTGAATGATACCAAGTGAAAGAGCTTCCCTCGCGATAATCTGTAGCTATTATTCCGTACAGTACAGGTACAGCACAGTACAGCAAGCACAGTACAGTACATGATGAAGCATGAAAGGTAGGATTGACGAAAGCCGAGGAGATGGTCACCTAATTGTAACATCAATATACCCTCGGTGCAATGTCCGGAGGTATGTATAAACGGGAATTATTCTCATAGGTAAATAATGTATAGACGATGTCATGAATATGATTCCCCATGTCTCTCACGTACAATACATATACGTAAGAACGGCGATTCCCTTTCATACAAGGCGAACATAGATGCGGACATGCATCCTACAAGGGCATGATAGTTTCAAGAAATGAGAGGACGTTCCGTTTCCTCGGAAAAATAGACAAAAAAGAGGAAAAAGAAAATAACAAGGGACAAAAAAGCACGAGACGAGTAGGCAAATAGATGAATTAGACGAATAATACATCGTTACATGTGAACGGCAGTACGGCCCGCATGGAAACAAACAATCAGAGCACTCTTCTTGACCAATCGCATTTTCACATTTTTTGAATTTTCCAACCGACGTTCCATTTGGTTATTACATATTCAAATTCGAAGCTCGAGTCTTTGTTAACTGGGAATTCTAGCATCCCCATGTTGTTATTTTTTGCTTGACAATCTGTTGGTTGATGTTGATGTTCGTGTTGGATGTGTGTTGGTTTGAGTGGAGCTCCTGATAGTGTGTTAGTTGTTTAGCTTGCTTGCCACGCTTACTTACTTTAAACTACCCCCAATGGAGTACGGAGAATTCAGTTGATGAATTTCATTGGTGAATTTCCGGAATAGTCGTAACTCTCCAAGACTGTCATGTTAAACATCTATCTATCTTATTATAACCATACATCAGGTCTCGATCCCAGACGACGAATGATCGAGAACTTTTCATCTATCTTCACACGGGTGTGATGTGGTACCAAAGCCATCACTACATTCCCGTGTGTGAAACCTAACCTTTCCCCTCACTGCGGAAATGTAACTCATCTACCCGTGTTTTCCTCCTTTCGGCTTTCACAAGGAACTCCTTTTCTTGATTTTTCCCTCACCCTTTACCTTCTCCACATTTTACCCTCCTCTCACGGAATCCTTTCACTCTCTAAATTCTTTTCACTCTCCGTCTCCTTTCCTTCCGTGAAGTAGGTGAGATGCGATGGGTGATTTTCGTAAGTTACCAACAAACAGTTCCGATATTGAGATGCCAAGGCGGGGAATAGCCAATGAAATTGGAGAAGAGAACTTCGTGACGTCGTATCGAGTGTCAGCAGGCAAGGGTGGTATGATATATCGAACGCCATAGAGCTAGATCAGGGTACGGTGGGCCCAATAATGGGGAATTAAACGCTGTTAGCGCGCGGGAGGAGTGAGTAGTGTTGAGGCACAGTACCGTGTATATCGTGGACGAGATACCGGTCGGCATAGAAGAACGAGATGGAAAGACGAAGATGGCAGTAATACACCTAACATACCTCCGAACCAAGGAAACCCAGATGGAACTGTAACCATTGGAAGCTGGAAGAGGTGACGATTCATGCACCCTTCAGCTACATAATACATTACATGAAATTTCGATACGTAGGAGGTCAAGCTTCAGCGTAGAGTAGCCGAGTCCATGGATACATGATATGAAAGTTCTTGCAGCCGGGGGAAAAGTAGGACGTATGCACAGGCGACAAAGCAATCTGGACCACTGGATCAACCATACGACTTTCCTATTGCTGAGGCAAGGGCGCAAAGCATATTCATGGCCAGACTTGTACATAACACACCCATAGTTAATACATGCAATTATAGCCTTCTTCCACGTCAATGCTTTTGAGGAGTAGCTGGAGCTCTGGAGTTTCCAAGTGAAGCACGCACGTACACCGACAGGCACAAGAATAATAGACCCGAAAATTATGAATTTCTCCTGACTTGCCAGTATTATGCACTTTGTAAGAAATTAGCTGCCGAGCACTGAAAAGAAAATCTGACCCAGATTGCAACTCCACGACCGACGGAAGAAGAATTCATCGGGCATGTGCAGGAAGAAAAGGTGGGGCCGTTACATACATTGCCGTACGATATCGAATCGAACATTGCCATACAATTCATACATAGCCATACATCAGGCTACATCGATAAGATCAAGCCCAAAGTCTAATTCAACAATATCGAGCACGCCTCAAAAACACGACGAGTTCTACCCAGGATAATCAAAAACGAGAAACACACCACGGAATTATTGGGTCCATGATTACTTGTCTCGCCGGTCTCTCCTATACATGTCGTGTTGTTTCGTTGGGAATTTTTTTCAAACCCACTGCTGCATTTTTGGCTGAATCTAAAAGCGACTTGAGAGAAGAACCGAGATATTACTCTACATAGATTTTGCATATTTTTCAAGGCCAACGGGGGGGACCCTACAGGACACGAAAGTTTAAAGCCCGAATGAACGAACGGTTTTGAGCGGGCCCCTGGTACTGGATTAGCTGTAAGGTCACCGGTATATGCATAACCCAACTCATCATCGAGCGGACGAACGAAGAGGACGAAGACGAAGACGAGACAGTCGAGAAGGATCTAAAAGATTACGAACGAGTCAAAAAGGAAAGGGGAAAGTTGTCAGAGTTACTATTATTGGAAGTACATTCATCGCGTTGATAAAATTATACCGAGATCGGGAGTCAGGATTCTCGCATAGAGGATAAAGCAAAGGAGGGAAAGAGAGGGAAGAGGGGAAGAAGCTTAAGAGGAAGAAGTTGAAGAAGTTTATGACGGCTAGCATTCGGAATGTTTTAAGGATATCGAGATATTAAGAGAACAACTCAACTCGACCATATAAAAAACCGAAGATATATTAAATAAAATACGACAAAGAAACAAACAGACAATCAATCAATCAATCAAGTAGTCAGTCAGTCAATCAACAGATCCATCATCAATCGACTCCACTTCACCCGCTCGGTCAATCAGTTTTAATCAGTCAGTCAACTCGTTCACTCGTTCACTCGTTCATCCACCCTCGCTACATCCATCTACTCGAAGCAGCCCCTTCATCGACCCTACTCGGTACATGGTCTGGTCCTTAAATCTGGAATTTAGCACAATACCCTGTTCTCTCCCCATACATACATACATACATACATCCATCCATCCATCCATATTTACTTACTCCGTACACATTTTATCCCGTACATTATCTCACTTCCTTCCCTTCCCCTTGTTACTTCTTGGTAGCCGGTACCCCAGTACATATATTTTGGTACCCATCATTCTACTCCGTACTTTACCTTACTACGTGCGTGCTGTGTGCTGGGTACTCGTACTGCGTACTGGGTACATGACTTTACTCACTTGACAGACTGACAGACTGACACACTTGACGCACTTGACGCACTTTACTCAGTTGAGTAGTTGTTTCCTTTTTCCATTTTATTTACTATTATTTACTACTACAACTACGGCTCGATTATAACTACGACTACGACTACGACTTACGACTTACGACTTACGACTTACGACTACTCCCTACTTGTTATTTTTTAGTGGTGTGTTGCACAAAATCAAACCACATAAAGTACAAAAATTCCCGGACGAATCCAATAAACTTTTAGCCCATTGCGCCCAAAAAGCCACTTTCCAATCAACCCAAGACATTCGATACACCTAAGCAAAGAAAATCTTCATCCATCCATCTGCAAGCTGCATCGATTTCACGGCAACGTTATATTCAAAAGATCAATATATCAAATATCGACATCAAATCAATATCAAATAAATATCCCATCCATCCATCAATCAATCGATCAATCAATCGAGCAATCCATCCATCTATTATCGATCATTCATCAACCAGTCAACCAGTCAACCAGTCAATCAATCAGTCAATCAATCAATTAGCCAACCTTAAAATAATAATAAAAACTCTATTTATTTTAGGGATTTATTATTTATTATTTATTATTATTTATTATTTATTTTTTTGGGGGATTTTCCAACATCGTTTCTCAAAGTCTCCTCTTTTTGACTCTTTGCGTATTCTGCTTGTTACATCCGCTTCTTGTTCTTCTTGTCGATCATTAATTACTACCTACCTCCCTACCGGTAATCATTTGAGCTTGAATTTTATTAGATCTTTTGGTCCTTTGCAGCTTGGGCTTGCCCGCCCGCCTGCCTGCCTGCCTGCCTACCTTACTTATTTATTTATTTATTTATTTATTGTAGCTTTTAATAAGCTTCTTCTTTTGCAAATCATACACTCGCTCGTTATTCGTTACAAATTTTCTTTTATTTTTATATTTGCTTCGTTGACTTCTTCCTTACCATATATTGATTTATTGTGGTGAGGAGAGGAAACAATTTAAGTCGAGTCAATTCAGTACAATACAATACAATTCAATCGACTCGATTTGATTCAGTGCAAGAATTAATTTGATATTTTGGGGCATTCTTGAGATACGGAAGAGAAAGTGGAAAGAGAAGAAGATAAAGGAGAAGAAGAGGAAGAAGCCAGAGTGAAGCCAGATAGAAGAGAGAAGAGAGAAGAGAGAAGAGAGAAGTGAGAAGTGAGAAGAGAGAAGAGTGAAGAGAAAAGTAATCCATTTACCCAAGATATCCAACAAGAAGTGAAGGAAGAAAAGGAAAGGTCGAGGGAACCTTCACTTATTATTATCATATCATGTTCCAACCACAACCCACACCATTTTCACCCTTCTCTTCATATGGAATAAATATATCTCCACAACCACAACCACAACCTCCTCCTCCACTTCTGGATTTCAACAATTACCAACACAACCACAACCAGAATCACACCCTCAATCAAAACCTCAATCACAATCACAATCACAATCATAACATTAACATCAACAATCACAATCACAATCACAATTCGATTCCAAATTCACAACCACTTCATCATCAACTCTCTCAATCCCATTCCCACTCCCACTCCCATCCTCATCGCCCATCTCTCGCACAACAGCAACGCTCCAATTCTTTACCTCATTGTTCATCCTCCGCACACACACCACCGGCGACTACAGCAATCGTAGATAATCTTGTCTCGATTGTTGTTGCAAATCAGCCGGGGCAAGCTACGCCGGCAGGACGCGGACTAGGAAATACCCTGCAACAATTCCAACAACGACATCCACAGCAACCAATTTTTAGCCCCGTCAGTAATAACGCGCCGAACTCTAATTCGAACACAAACGTAACGGGCGCTATTAATATATCCCATAATTCCAGCACCAATCCTTCTTTATCGCCATCTTTCGCACATCACAATCAACAACAATACAAAATGGAGGACAGTGGAGTCAATGATTTGGAAGCTCAGGAAGCTCTAGCCAGGGATTTCCAACCGGCTTTAGTGGTATGAATTGTCTTTTACTCTCCTGCGGAAGCTTCAGAAGAGCTACGAATGGGATGAGTGGGATATTTAGTATAGAGCTGGAAGCTGACATGTAGTAGGGCCCATTAGTGGGGGATAAGAGGAGCAGTATGGCGATAACTGAGGAATATGCGAAAGCCGATCCAATATATGTATCGAAGACTTCTGTAAGTGACCTATCGTAGAATATGACATCTACGCTATCCATAAACTAACCATCGGAGATAGGCATTACCGCAGAAATATTCTCATTATCGACCAATTCTTGGCGATGGAAATTGTGGATGGCGGGGTAAGTCTCCTAAGCTTGGTGCTTGATCATACCCGTGCACACGGACATGATTCTCGCCATCAATAGACATTGGTATGAGTAGAGCTGATTTACCTGGTGTGTAGCCGCTGTGTTTTCCTATTTCGAAACTTTGTTGAGGATGGGAAACAGAGGTCAAGTAGAGGAAGAACTAGCGAGAATGATGTCGCTGAACAATTTACTCACGACAGCCGGGGGATTCGATGGTTGGCTTTTTGAGGACATGGTGGATGAAACCATTCACCTATTGAGAGATGTAGCAGATGTAATGGAGACTTCCATACAAGCTGCCGAGTCCGTCATCCTGGATCGATTCAACAACTCGGAGACCTCGAACGCTATCGTATATCATTGTCGGTTGCTGGCTAGCTCGTGGCTTAAAGCTAATCCTCAAAACTATCAAGGTTTTATACCGGATGGCGGTGGTATCGATCAGTACAGAAAAGATTGGTTGGAGCCGCCAAATCAAGAAATCGATCATCTTGGCATGACCTTGCTCATAGATGTTCTGCTGAAACCTGCTGGATTTGCCGTGGAGATTGTCTACCTCGATCGCAGTGAAGGGACACAAGTCAACAGTCACATGTTTCAAGCGGAAGACTCAAATGGTCAGTCCACCAACCCAGCAGGCCCAATCATATATCTCCTCTACAGGCCAGGACATTACGACATCTTGTACAAAGATCTTTTACGGCAGAGCATTGAGATGAGCTCAAACATCCAAGTTAATCGAGCCACTAATTTTACCCATCAACATTCTCCTCAGGCAAATCCGGCTATGAATACATATCAAACCATGGATCTCCTCTTCAGCATTCCGGGTGTCAGTCTTCCATCACCGTATTCAAATTTTGGTTCTTCGCAATATCAATCTCCCATGTCCCAATCATTTGCACCTACACCATCTACTGCCCTACCTACGGCCCTATCACCCATGTCACCTACGGGAAACTCAGTCTCAACGCCACAATCCACAACTTCGGTCACAAGTCTTCCCAACCGTTCATCTTTTACTTCAATCAATACTCCCACCCCAATCATCACCTCACCACACCCATTCCAAAGTACTCAAACGACCCTTCCTATTCATACACTTCCACCACCTCATTCTCATGCTATTCCATCTCCAACTGCATTAGGTATACCAGCACCCAGTTTTCGACCCAGCAAATACGAATGGGCCATAACAGCTGATTTACAAGAAGGCCCTGTACCTAGTTTTCAAACTAGCACGTTTAAAAATAGTCATTATAACACCGCGCATTATAACAATCCGAATTTCCAGCCTGAAGAGTGGACACCGGAGGAGGACGGCTTGGGTATGGGTAGCAAAGGGGGAGGAGGAGCTAGTGGCGGATATGGTAACTGGGCTAGGAAGAGGAGTAGTTGAAAAGTGAGTAATTAGACTCAGTTTATCATGTCATGCATCGATTTTGTAGGAAAGGAAAAGTATGATGATAATGATGCAGGCATTGGGAGTAATATTTGTGTTTATATTTTTTAAGGAAGTTCAAAGGAAGTTTTTGCGATGTGTTTAGGCGGGTTTTGCAGGACATGCAAATCTATATCATATGATTATTCTTTCGTCGAATCGAATCGAAAATGCAGTAACTGGAGTTTTTCTTTTGTAACTGCTTTTGATAGGATGGATTTCTGTATGTGGTTCGATTTAGGTTTATATTATAGGAGATGTGGTATGTTGTGATATGATACGGTATGATATGATACGGTATGCTAGATGAATGAGTGGGGTTTGAGGTGTGGATGGAAAAAAAATGAAAGTTTGGTGGGATGTTGATGATTGGTACCTGGGTATCTAGGTACAGATGGGTATGGAAGGACTTAGGACTTTGGGAGCATGAGACGGGGGGTGAGAAGAATGAGAGGGGTGGGAAGATGAGAGGGGTGAGATGAGTTTGATGAGATGGGATGAGGAAAGGGGGGGAGGGGAGATGAGGAAGAGAAGAGAAGAGAGGTGTGAAGCGAGTTATTAAAAGTGGTTCTTTTTTGTTTCTCTTTGGTTTTTTTTTTGGTTTCTGGGGGGGGATATTGGGGATTAAGGACTAGGGATTGCGGTTGGGGATTAGGATTAGGATTGAAGATTTAGTTGTAGTTATACTTATGATAGTATAGGATAGATAGTAGGTGTTTGAGTGTGCGAGTGAGTGTGCAGGCGAATGAAAGAATGAAGAGTTAAATAAATATATGATTTTAGGGCTGGTTTATTGTGATTTGATTTGAGTTGGGTTGATTGGATTGGATTGGATTGGATTGGATTGGATTTTGTGTTTGTATATGTGGATATAGATATTGACTTGATGTATATGTAGGTACAGAGTATGGATGAGTATAAGTAAGTATATAAATTAAAGTATTTAGAATTTGATTGTAGGGATGTTATAGAGATAGATATATAGATATAATTTAAAAAAGATTATTTGATAATTGAATAATTTTTTTGGCTTTTAGTTATTTTGTTTGTAATAATAATAATAATAATAATAAATTTTTTTATATTTTATTTTAAACTTGTCTGGAATAATTCTAAGATTGGGTTTAAAAATAAAAATTTAAATAGTATATAAAATAAATGATTATAAATTAGAATATAAATTTAAAATTTCTATATATATTCCAATAATATATTTCAAAAAGAAATTCAATATAAAAGTTAATTAAATTATATTATAAAGATTTTATTTTCAAAAAAAAAAAATTTTATTTTATATTTGATTATTAAAATTATAAAATTTATAATTTACAGTTTTTTTGTTTTATATTAGGTATTAGATGTTAGATGCTAAACAGTGAATTATAATGATTTTATAAAGAATATTATTATTAGATATTTATTAACAATTGTTTTATTGTTTTATTTTTTATTTTTTTTGATAGAGGAGGGGAGGGGTGAAGCATTTGAGTGATGGGTGATAAGTGATGAATGATAGATGATGGATGATGTTAATGGAGAACTGGAGTGATTAGGTGGGTAACTAGACGGTAGCTTTCCGATTGCTAGCTGTTGGCTGGATGACCGAGTAGGTTTGGAGTTCGGTTGAATTTCGAGTACTCCGTACATGTAGAGTAAGCCAAAGATACCATGCATGTCAAAGAATTGCAATTGGATAGATGCATGGCAGAATTTAAAAAATTGTGTATTGCTTGTTGTGATTGGGAGTCGGGAGTTGCGATGGCAACATTAAGGATAGGGGATTTGAAATTGGGATTGCGAACTAGGAACTGAAATTGGAATTTGAAATTCGAAATCTAGATTGTGCATGTGGAGTGTACACAGACAGTTAGAGTGGAGAGAAGTGGGAGCCTCGCGCGATTTTTCTCTGATTGTTTGGCCATGGGGGTGGATGGGATTATTCCGTGTTCTGGGAATATACGGATCCGGAGGAGTAGTTTGGTGTGATCTAGGGGTAAGTGGTATAGAATGTAATGTGATGTGATGTGATGTGATGGATCATCAACGGCACTCCATAGTACGTACGGAGTATTCATGCTTCCGAATAAGCGAGACGAGTGAGTTTGGTTGGATTTCAAATTCTTGCACTACCTACCTAATATGTATGGGGAATAATCGGGGTTAGATTTTTGTTGTGCAATTTAGTTTCTTTGAGCTAGCTCTAGCGGAGCGACACTTTTGATTTTTTTTTGGCCTATTTCCGGGGCGGGGGCCGCGCCGGCTGACTTTCTTTGTGGTGGGTTTTATGGGTGGGTTTGATGTGATGAACGTGATATCTCGGCCATATTATTTATGTCTTAGTTGAATTGGGGGTTGAGGGGGATGCCAATATTGGCTCGTAGTTGTAGTCTAGTCTAGTGTAGCTTGGAGTTGTATGTGGATGTGAAGTGACTAGAGATGGAGACGGGATATGAGAGGTCTGATGAAGTCACATGTTATCTTATCATGGATCAAGACTGTCATCAGCAAATTTGAAAATAGCAACCGTTGTTTTACTTATTGTTAGTCAAGAAAACTAATCTTCATCGCGTAACAGAAATCTATAGTACATAGGAACAGAATCCCAGTAGACGATACTGATTGTGCGTGAATAGGAAAGAAAGATGGATACGGTTATACCCGAGTAAGAGGTTACATTTATTCCGTACAAAAGGATCACGGCGGAAACTAAGATAGTTCCCCGTCGGGTAGAAATCGAGATCTAGATCTGCACGGGATGCAGTGGGGTGGAGTGGGGTAGGGCTGCGATTGAGATATTAGGGTACTTTATTATTTGATTACTTTGTTTCTTTGTATAGTTTATTCGGATCTGTATGAACAGATAGGTCAGGTTCTATGATACTTGGGATGTTAGATGGTACATAATTGATAATAGATAATACAGTGTATATTAGATGGGTAGGTAGTGGATAAGAGTGAATTAGAAGTAGGAGTGGGAGTGGGAGGAGAAGCGAGAGCCTAAAGGGGATTAGAGTGCGATTGTGGGGTTATACTGCTGTAATGGAGTGGGGCATTATAGTAGGTCAAAGTGATATGAGAATATCATGATGTAATGTAATGAGCATAATGTAACGTATGTAATGATATAAAGTAATTTATTCACGCAGTACTTTAAGATTATGAGTCTACAATGAGAAGATTAGAAATGGATGGATAGAAGAGGATAGGGGCTAGAAAGTAGAAACTAGAGGAGATGATAGGCACTACTCCATAGATGATAATGATAAAGTATCCCCGAATATCTTTGCGGTGGTGGGTCTCAGAGCTAATTCTTACGCAGCTTGTTTTATTACTATGGTAGTATTCGATCGTAGACCCACCAATCTACCGGTAACTAGAACCTCTCTTTATCGCCCCACTCCATTCATACTTCAATCTTCGAGGGGTCAACAGTACGAGTATGTAGATGTCCCTTGAATCGTCGTTATAATTTTATACTCTACATAGCATAAACACCATGTGCTTTCGATTTAAGTAATGAACCTGAAAATTTGTAGTTATTTATGCTGCCTGGATAATTGTATAAAGCTATGAGGATTAATGAAATACCTGGTGACTCTATGGTCTATCTTTTACAGGGTGTAAGCGAGGTGAGAAGTTCGGAATCGAGAGGCTAGATTGAGGGGCAGATGGTCTAGCATGAACCGTTGGTACCCCGAGTTAGCACTACGATAACCTACAATGAACGGGTGACAAGCTCCCCTTGTAGGTTGTATCGGCGAGAATACCTGTATTCTGAATTTTGGAGATCTAGTATCACAGGTTAGGAAATGTATTTACTACATGATAAGTATCGTACTATTACTTTGTTGAGGAAATGTAGTAAGGGGGTTATAAGTTAATACATAATCTTTTATAACACTTGAAGTGTGAGGAAACCCGGAGGTGAATGAATTGAGATCCGGGATAGTGTTACGACGGCGTAACATAACCCGCATCAGGTAACCAATTAGTTAGCAGAATCATGTGACAAGTGTCACCTGATCCGAAAGCCGACCGACTTCGTGAGAATCGATCGGCCCTGAGAATCGATCGGCCCTTCAAGAGTCGATCGACTTTCAGAACACGAAGGTCTATAAAATCAAGATGGATTTCCTTTGTATAGAGCTTCGTGCTCAAGATCAATCATTTAGTATACCATGCTATTAGTTACGAATCGCATCATATTATTGTCATTACTTTAAGTCCCTGCTTGACGCCTAGTTATAAACCACCTCGAGAGCCTAGAGCACTTCCACGTGATCTAGACGGCAAACCTCGTAACAAAAAGTAGGGTACTAGACTTATGATGTGATATGATGGTTGTGCACATGGCTAACATCGGAATATAGCGAGGGTAATAATGTCGTGGATTCGGTTTATAGTACCAGTATCCTTTGAGTGGTTATTGCTAAAACTCTTGTCTGCATGCCGGATCATTTAAAACTTTTATAAAATTCCTCTAGAATGTCGATGCATAGTGATAAATGTGGTCTCGAGTAACACATAACTCAGAAATGTAGCGAGTCTTTCGGAATTTCGGAATTATTCATTTTCGGTTTTTCCGTTTCGGCGGATATATCATGCTATAATGGCGCATGTTTTGCGACATCTTGTCTAGGTGGTTGATCATGACTGTCTTCACGTGTCTTGTTGCACATCTTAAAATCATGGTTATCGCATGGTTATGACTAAGTTATTATGGGAGATAAATGCTGACCAATCAACCTAATAATTATGTGGTCTAGAAAGTGAGGTACAGTACGTACCGATAGACATCGAAAGAAGCCATCACCAGGAATGCGGAAGTCCCGTTCACGGTCCGCTAGTCGTGACATTCACGCTAAGCCTCCGTCCGATGGCTACGATTGAGTTTAAATCTTTCCATGACCCTTCCTTCGATTCTTCGAATGGCTCAGATGAGGGGTAAGGGTCTTCATCATCTTTAATCATCTCTAATTTACCTCGGACGACTTGATTGAATACTCGGAAAAATCAAGTTATGGGATCGACTATTGTAGTATGGTTACACCCAGCGTAATAATCACGGAGTGAAATCAAATCAAATCTTCATATACCGAGAGAATCGAGAGAAGAACAGAAAGAGGCTTTAATATAAAGTTTCCACCAAATCATAGATCTTTTTTACTATTGTAACTAGTGACTGCCCTGACAAAAACCCTGGTTGCAAAAAACCCGTGATCAACAAGCAAAAGATGGTCGTAGCTTCTATTTGATGTTACCGGACGCAGAACGCAGATCAGTGCAGCTATGGCTCCATTATGACGTATTTTTCACCTCATTAGTCTCGATGATTACCAGACCACATTCAGCCACATCATCAAAATATCCAACAGCTTCATCGGCATAAACACAATCATCAAAGCACTTCTTTCACTTTCGTTTTCGCTCTTTTTCAACGTTCTAGACAAGCGTAAGGGACGGAGCACGTGAGTGAAAAGTATAAAGAAAAGAAGGATCAAGGGTAAAAACGTGATCCATTCATTCATTCGTTCATTCGTTCATTCTTCAACCGTCTTTTCCTAGGCAAAAGACGGTAGAAAACAGCTTAAGCTAAATAGCTTAGCTAAGAGACACTTACATCATAGTTTCCTTTCTTTGAACCATTCAAATCTTCACTTTCCCCATTTGACCAAAATCAAATCCCACTAGTTAAAGGTGCCTACTTGAACAAAACTTATTACCGCTATCGTCATCACGGTCCTGCCAAACTTGGTACAACCTTGAGTAACCTTATTAGTCCAGCATACTAATACAAGTGCTGGCGTTTCTGTTTGTTTAATAACCCTTTCTTCTCTTCATCAAAATATATCTGTTAACCTACATATTTACATACATACATACCACTTTTAATTGCTTTATACCCTTCATCTGAGAGTAAGTAGGATTTGGATTCTTTCATCCAACACTTTTCCATGTCATATGTGCCATCTGCAAGGTGCACATCTCGTACGACGACGGATATTTCTCCTTACCTTGCATTTTGTACCACAGGCTGGCTGGCACAGAGAATGCAGGAAGCTAACATGCCATTTTCAATAGTTTTCCATCATTCTTCGTCATAACATCACATTCCTATTCCTCTTGATACCTTAAAATTAATTTGACTTTTTTCACCATGGCTGCCAGTCGTAAGTCTTTGTCCTCTGCAAACCCTTAACCCGGCCAACCCAAGTTTTTTTTTCTCCTGCGAGCGCTTGCTAATTGTCGATCATGGCAGGTCCCATAATGGGAATCATTTCCTTGGTCTTAATCGGTGCTTCGATTATGTTCATGTTCTTCGTGATACTAGGTGGCATTACACAAACAACTCCTTTAGACAAGACACAATTTCTCAGAGCCGACACTTCGAGTATTGCTGGGGCCAGACCGATCTCACAATGGAATTTCTTTAAAGTATGCGGGGAGGGAAATACCAATTGTGGGAGCTCGGTACCAGCTCTTCCTTTCGGTTACGCATGGGTTGGCGGTGGTGATGGTGCTCCTTCTAGTCTTCTCGGGTGAGTTACTGTCCCGATTGTGCATATGTCGTAACAATTACTAATATTGTAAAGTTCACACGCCAAAAATACGACTAGCTCTTCCTACTACTACATGTGGAGATTTGGATGGGTGTTTTATCTCATGGGACTCTTTTTCACGGTCTTTGCATTCTTCACTTCCGTATTGGCCATGTGCAGTCGACTAGGATCATTTTTAGGAGCTGTGTTGACAATGATTGGCCTCTTCTTCTTTAGCATCGCCGCTTCATTAATGACGTAAGTTCCTTCGCAGTCTTGTTTCAATCTATTATAAACTAATCAAAATTAGTGCCGAATTCGTAAAAGCCCGCAACAGATTCATCGATGCTGGTATGAATGCTAGCCTAGGACGCTATGCCTTCGGTTTTACATGGGCAGCATGGGCTTGCTTAGCCATCGCCACAATCTTACTCTGCATTGGAGGATTTACAGGTAGAAGTCGTAGAGAGCGTCATAGAGAAGGCAGAGGATCGGTTGTCCGTGATGTTCCTGTTACAACTACTGCAGGTGCAGGCGCAGGTGCAGGTGCAGGTACGGATGGTGGTAGGTTTTCATTCTATCGCAACCAACGGGCAAGACGCGGTACTCGTGATGCGGGCCGTAGCTCTTTCGAAAGAAATGAGAGCCAGCGACGTGTCAATGTCAAGGATGAATATGATGCTTAATTGCATATCTTCATCATGATTGATGTGATCGAGATGGATATGGATACTGATGAGGTTGACAATGTCAAGTTGATGTTGGGGTCCAAGTGTGGGATATGTACAAGCATTAATTAATGGATAACGTCGATGGGGATTCTTTGGGTTTAATACATACATACGTACAAAGTTATGAACGTGTAAGCGGATGGGAAATTGGAATGGGAATGGGAATAGGAGGACAGTTAATTGTACATTAATAGTAATCGGGGAAAGCGGTTATCCCCGGAAAGCGGTTGTCCTTGTAGCATTATTTTAAGAATAAAATCATGAAATTTTGGAATGAAGAAATAAATTTCTGAAATTATGACTTTGAGGTTGGTGATATGAATCTAATAATGATAGTTTCGATTCGCTTGGCTCTTGCCCCTATTCTGTTTTAATCATAGTGCTTCATTCGCAACACTTTGCACGATTACAATTCCACCAGTTCTTTTATTATTCATCCAGTGTTTGTTTAACCTGCTACATTCTGTAATTACTGTTCTTGTGTGTATACAATCATTTGTGCGAGTGTATTTTTATTTTTATATTTTTTTATATTATATATATATATATATATTTTTTATATGTTTTTATATATTAATCATCTCCACTGATGATATTGAATGAATCCACCACCGGTACTTAAATTTAATTCCTTTCCTCCTCGTATATCGAGGGGTGTTAATTGTTTTACCTCTTCTGGGGTATCTGCCCAGGTAGTCCATTCTCTTTCTCTCCTGATGTTTCCATCCGTACTCTGCTCTTCGCTTTCGACAGGGGGGCTTTCACTTCCGTCGCATTTTTCCCGTCGTTCGAGACGGCCTAGCCCGGCTACAAATTCTTTTACCCAACAGTGTGCTATGTGACTACCATCTCTCAAATGCATCTGTATATCCGGGGCCCATTTTTCCGTCAGTTCTTCGTATTTTTCGGGGGCCTGGAGGAATATTTCATCGAGTGCTGTGATTCTTTTCCCGTCTAAGCCGCAGGCTTTGATTCTGTCCCACCATCCTCTCTCCATGATCATATTCAGTCCAATTCCATAGCTACTGACGTTTCTTCTTAGCTGGACGCCTAAACTTGCGATCTTCTCTTTCTCATTCAGCCAGACTCCGGGATTTTCCGTCCGTCCTAGGATATCTAAATACATGGCGTGTAATAATTTGATGGTAGCTTCTTCTAGGAGGTTTACATAACATCTTGCGCCCAGGTTTGGAAAAGTTAGTAAATCGATGATGGGGTAGATGACGAGTTGGCCGGGACCGTGAAAGGTTATTAGACCGCCTCGAGGAGTTTGGATTACTTCGGCGGTTTGTTCTTTGCTGTTGGGGGGGGTGAATGGTTCGCGAATGGTGGGGAGATGCGTGGTTGAGATGGGGATTAGAGGCCCGTGGAGAGTTTTGAGGAGGGATGGGGAGAGTGGGGTTTGGAGCTCTCGTCGCCCGGTGGTGTAGACTGGTGTTGGTTGGAAGGTGAGGACTGTAGGAGTAGGGGCGGGAGGTGTCAGGTGGGCATTTTCGGGATTCGATGCCTCTATTTGATGGATTTAGTTTTTTTAGTGAAATGAGGGAGTGACATAGGGAGGGGATAAAATAGGGAACATACTTTTTTTATGGTCAAGTAATCTGGATACGAGTGTGGATTGTATAGTTTGTGCAATGTGAAAGGGTGTCACGCCTCTGAGATGGATGTGGCGAATGAGATTACTCGGAATGGAAGACGGGGGTACAGGAATCATGATTGAGATATCATGAGGAAGATCATGAAACCAGTTCGAAACAAAATACCAAAAGAGAGAATGAAGACAACCAAAAGTTGTTACGCCAATAATAAGTTTCAAAGCAAAGAAGAGATTGGACTTGGAGTCTTGACAAGGATGAAAGAAAATGTTATTCGGAGATTAGATAAGAGCTCCAAGTTCGGAATTGCTCAAATCTTGTCTTCTTCGGTTTATACCTACCGGTACCAAAGTGATAATCTTACATGGCTTGATATTGATGAGGGGGACTGAGGGATTAGCTAGATTCATAAATTTCGGAGTGAGAAAATGTAGTTGTAAAATACTAGGTAATGTTCTGATGTGGTACTACCCTAGAGAGGTCTGAGATGAAATCTGGAGCTTCTAAAATATTATGTAATCATATGCGATCATTGCCCCGCCAATCCCGATCTCCTCTTTCATTCTGATTCCTTCCGCCTCTCGCTCCCATCAGCCCTCATAGAATATCGACTTCAACTTTTCTCAAGGAACTACAACAGGATACTACAACAACTTACTTCTAAACAACACATTTACATACCAGCATCATGACGGAAGCACCTTTGAATTATGAAGCCTCAGCCGGCGTCACTAATCTCCAAATCTCCAAAACCTTACCCTCAGAAGTCGTCCAATGCTTAGAAAATGCTAGATTTGTACGTCCTCCCTCGTCCTAATTGCGTCTTATCCACGGGCAAACACTGACTCTAAATAAATACACAGTTACATCTCGCAACATGCACCTCTCTCCGTCCTCACGTCTCCCTCATGAACTACACCTATCTCCCCAGTACACCATGGTCTCCTCATCCCACCATCATCATGACCACGAACCCCTCCTCTAAGAAAACTCAAAATCTTCTCGAAAATCCAAATGTTTCATTATTAGTGCATGATTGGGTATCTCATCGTCCTCCTACTGGGAATAGAGCTTCGAGTCCTCCGAGGAATACGCCGGGTAGAAGTAGTTTGGCGGAGATGTTAATAGGGTTGAATACGAGTGCGATAAGTAGTATTAGTGCGACGATTAATGGGGAAGCGAGGGTGGTGGAGAGGGGTGGTGAGGAGGAAAAATGGTTGAAGGAGAGACATTTGGAGAATTGTGTTTTTCTTGGGGAGGAGGGAGTTAGAGCGGGAGAGGGAGATGGTGGGAGAGTTTTTGTAGAGGGAGAGGAGGTTAGGGTTGTTAGTGTAAAGGTGGGTGATGGTAGGGTCAGTGACTGGAAGGGTGCAGTTAGGGATTGGATTTTGAGTGATGAAGGAGAGGGACAGAATGGCGTGGAAAGTCAGACTTTGTTGAATGGAGTTCATTGAGGTGGTTGTTGGGCAATGGGTAAAGAAGATCCAAATTGGGAGTATATGCAATTCATGACCATACTTGAGAAAAACTAGTGTCATAGATGTGGCAAGGATAAACATTGGTAAAGGCATTCTGGGAGCTGTAAAAAATCGATGTTAATTTAGTTCTCCTAAGCAATTGTAAAATTTCGAATGGCGTCCCCCTAGTATGGAAAGAGGATTGAGTGATCAATCTTGCATCAGTACCTTATTCTTTGTGCTTTAAAGTCGATGATCATTGGCAATCAAAAGTACATGCTGCTCCATAGTTTGGAGTGGTCTAGGACCTAACACTTTTCTTACATACACCTTTTATGTCTTTCTCACCTCAGAATTCATGCAGTGGAATTTGATACCTTCTACACTCTATCAGTTCACATTCGATGCAAAGCTGTCTGTCTGTTTGTTTGTTTGTTTGCCTGCCTGCCTGTTTCGAATCATTAGTTATTCAGCTCTTGCTCTTCCAAATCTCTAGTTATTTATATAAACCAAATAAATAGCTAGGGTGACTGGCATCTTATCAAATCATCACGAGGGGTGAAAATTACAGTTACAGGAAGGAGTGTAATTAAGAAGCAAGATGGATTAGTTTCAGATATATAGTACTTACGGGAAGTTTATCTATATTTTAGGCATGTACTCCGTGTATATTCACGATTAAGCAAATGGGAAGAAACTGGGTAGGTGTTTATCTGTAAAGATGTTATTTCGGATGTTTGAGCGGTAGTTTAGGGTTAAGGTTATTAGTTGCAGAATTATATGGTATAATGTATTGGTAGTCTAACAAGAAGGGGTGCAAATTGGATCACAAGTGGGTGGTAATTAGTTATAGAGGAAATGAAATGAATGCGACTGTTAGTGAGGATACAATAAGAAAATGTCGCTCCTGCGGCATTGATCTCATTTATGGACATAGTGCTAAAGCACATTTTCCGTCGAAGGCACCTCGGCCATTGAAATTTCACAGCTTCATAGCTTGGTTTAGTGTGTTTGCTGTGTATGCAGAAGTAGATACTCGAGATGTTAATCTGGGGTACATTCGTCCTCGTTACAATTTCGTGACTGAAAGCTGTGCAGAAATTCGGTCGAAAGATTAAGAATCATCTAGTAAGATTTTCCGTCTATATTAGAACCGAAGTTCTTGGTCAATCATCTTCGCTCAATTCATGTCTTAGTGTAAGATTACATAAGTCCAGAAGTTGTGGAATAGCATGATATTATGATGCGGGAGAAGGGGTGAAGAATAGTTGGTTTGGCCTGTATTACTTTCTCTACGAGATGGGTGAGTTTGAAGGTCACATTACCTTGTCTTGCTGATTTCATCAGGTGCTCCCGTGGATGTAATCTTTACATGTTGTTTGGCTAATTGCTACAAGTCATGATTTCACTTGAAACGAGGATCGATCTTTTGCCATTACCTTTGGTACGGATCTTTTGACATTACCCTAGGATGAGAAATTGTCATCCAACAAATTTTAACACATGAAGAGGGAAAATACTGAGGAAAACTCACCAGGTCATCTGCTGAAATGCACATCGTGTTTGTTTGTGTCCTTCCAATATCGTTTACAAAGTCCCTTTTCGTTGGAGATCAAATCCAGATTATATATAACTGAAGTCATCCAACTTTCATAGAAACATCTTGCTACACACTTTGAGCTTCTTGCTTTTCAATTCATGAGATAAATTCAACTAGCTCCGAACATGGCAATCAAATTTATCAAAAACTTTTCACACTGCCTGACCTATCATGTGGTCATCGATTCTGGCGACCACGAGTCAAAATCGATAAGTCATCCAGCAATATAAACTCAAAGTATATAAATCTACTTATTACCTCCTGAAAGACTTCAGTTAGGAGGCTGCTCGAGTAAATCGTATATATCAGATCGCGATACATATAGGCATATAAATCCTCCTGCTTATATCCTTCAACATTACGGAGTGCTAGTTCTAGAAATGGGGGGAACTCGGGTCCGATGATTTCTACTTCGAAAATTGAGGTGCTGGTATTGATGGGTAGCTAGAAGTTAGAGTGTATGATGACAACTTGCATCTTTAATCTACTTGAAGATCGTCATATTCTCGATTTCTTCTGGCGAGTGATAGATTTTTTAAGAAATCGAAGCTACATGCCCGCAAATCCCTTTATTATTTTGGCGAATGCTGTACAGATACTTCCATTTTATCAAAAGACAAGAAGATGCATAGATGATAGCTCGCATGGGATTCATTATAACTCGCGCTTATAGTCAATCCTCGAAATTGGTAAAATCTAATTATTTACGAAGGAGAAATTAATGAGTTCTTTTAAGATCAATAATTAACTGATCTCTTTGTTTTTTTGTAATTAATCTTTTCTTCTACTTCTCTCATGTATATTTATTTATTCATAAAAATATTATTAATAATATATATAAAAGTGCAAATAAGTATATAAATAAATACAAAAGTAAGGAATATTAAAAAGAAAAGAAAAATATTTATAAAGATATATTGGATGTCAAATCGCTGTATAATACACTACATTTATAAGTTTTGTCAAATCACTGTATACACTACATTTATGAGTTTTTACAAGAAGAGAAATATGTATATAAGAAAAAATAAAATAAAATAAGCATCAAGAAATAACCACTCAAAAAAGGATCCAAGTCTCCGAACAGCATTTGAATCCTCATCCCTCATCCCCCTCAAACCCCTCAACACCCATTCCCCCCATTCCAAATCCCCAATCCCTCCCACCACTTCCACCATTCCCCTTCAACCCCCTCCCTCCTCCATTCAAACCCCCCTACTCAACCCTCCCCAAAACAAAACTCAAAGCCACCTGATTATACTTCAACACATACGTCAAATGCTCCATAGTATCCACACCCGAATAACAAAACGGATCCCCAAAATCACAATACGACTTCATAATCGACGAATAATTAGCCAAAGCAGACGACTGATCGCTGGTGCGAGGAAAGAGTCCGTTTTGAAAACAGGTTCCTACGTGGAAAGATTGTTGGTTAGTCATGTAGCGGGGATCGCCCATCTATTTTTCGCTGGTTAGCTGGGGTGTTTTTTTGGGGTTGGGGTGCTTCATGTTTGGGGCAAGGGGATTGTGGGGGGAGTGATATGGGAGGGTTTGTTTATTTACCATAATGGCAGCTTTGACATGAGATCCATATTTTGCGTAATCCACCGCTGCGGTTTCGGTACCTAGGAGTCCGCCTCCGCCTCCGCCGAGAGTATCGGTGACGCATTCCGCTATGAGGAATTATATTAGTACTATATCCAATATCCAATATCCAATATCCAACCTAAAACACACAACTATGCATCCGTAAACTATCATCTTACACATTTACCCTCCCTGGCAAAAAGAAAAGAAAGAAAAGAAAAAAAACTCAAAACAAAAAACCACAACTCACCACCCTGCGAATAGCCCAACAAAACAATTTTCTGCTCTGGACACGCATCCACCGCGGCCATCAAATCAGCCTTCATAGCCGCAACACCACTAGCCACACTAGGTGGATACGGAGCCAGTAGCGCAGGATAGGAAACTGAAGTGCGAGTTACGGATTGCTTTGTGCCCGTTTCGATGGCGGAGGCGAGGGTGCCGATTATTCCTTCACCTGGGGCTTCGGTGGATGCGCGCGCGGTTATGATGTGGATGTCGGTGCAGGTTGTGCTGGAGTTGCTGGCGGAGACTTCGGCTGAGGGAATGGGAAGAGCAGCTGGGATGGCGAGGGAGAGGGGAAGGAGAGGGAGGAGAGTTAGAAGGGTGATGGGTGAATACATTGTTTGTGGTGTGTTATGTGGGTTACTTTGTATGAATGGGTTGGATTAGATATATGCGGGAAGAAGTCACAATGAGAAGGATTAGGAAAGAATGAGAATGAAAAGAAGAGATGAATTGAGAAGAGACTGATGTTCCAAACTCAGAGAAATCCGTTCCTCATATATACTCCAAGTTACCTTCTAATTTCAAAAATATCGTCGTATAAACTGGCTCCCCTACTATCGCATGATATCCCTCCACAGACACCACAAAAACAAATTCATCACTTGCTAATATGAAGTTTCCGAGGTTTTTTCCTTCTAGGAAAACATATGAAGGGGTGAAAAGCGGAACTGTCCCTAGCAATCGCTTTTGCACAGAGCTACTATGACGCTGTATCAAAGTGGATACCGAATACTCCACTGTATTGCTTTTTCTCACCAGAAAATTTGTTAATATGACATCTAGCTGCGCAGAAGGATGAAGTCACTGGAATTATGGCGCCGAGGTGTTTTTCGTTTCGTTGAAATTTGTAGTGCCGAATGATATTACTTGGTTTCATCTAAACGTTGTAGATGCAGGCTGCATTATGCCAATAACGCGGGGTATTATCCATCCAATGTACGACCTGATATTCTCCAATTATTTTTCAACTAAATGCAAGAACGGTATCCTTCCCTATAATCATCATCTGAACTATCAGTTTTTTGAGATGTTGTTGCATTCCACCTGAATAATGAAATATACCTCGGCGACTCATTGCCCTAGATAGAATGTAGGTGTACTGTTAGGTGACGGAGCGACGAATAGACGGGGGATAGTTGGATTAAACGGCCTATGTGCCATTAAAGGCACAGCATGACGGACTTGGGAATAATCCCAAGGAGTCAGTTGAAGGGATTCTTCTTTTGGAGAATACAAGAGCCTGAAACAAGATGCTCCTCCTACATCAGCCAATGTCAGCAACCCATCATGACAAGGTTACCCCATATTTCGCATGATGATTACCATCTTAATATGAAAATCGCATATACCTTAATTCAATGCTAAGGAGCAAGAGATAAATCAGGATCATAGATCGTCGTCTCTTGGAATAAAAATACCTCTATTCATCTCATATAAATGAGGTTTTGTCTATTCTAAGCTATGCTTACTTCTCGAAGATGTTTTAGTCTGAAGAGAAAAGTGGAGCATATTGTTTTTTGAAACTGGATCCCGGAGCCAATCGCATCTAAACGAATGCATTTAGCTGTTGCGGGAAGAAATCGAGAAAGAATCATCTGAACTTTGATATGAAATCACTAGCCACCTTTGCCATGCCATGCCGAGGTCTTTTTAGCCATGTCAAAAAAATCAAAGTAAAAAACATAAAATATCAGATGATGCAAAGAATCAAAACAATCAGATTTATTATTGGTTCACGGAATTGCTGCATCTTGCATAAGGGGTTTTACCCCACAATACGAGTTTCCCCGCAACGTGGAATCTGATGTATTGGACTGGTAAGGCTGGACGTAGATTGGAGTTAAACATAATTCTTCCAACATCAATTCGCTTTACATGGTAGCCCAACCACCGAGGTATTCCATTAATACTGCCAAGCTGTATGATATATGAACCTGTGATCCCGGATCATGGAGCCTTGTATTTTACCGCAGTAGACGTGCTTCCTTGCCCGCCAAACGACAGTTTATATCGTATCATTCACGCAGTAGAATTCTAGGCATGTTAATCAGTCCTCCCGTTTTCATCCACCTCTTACTAGTTAAGGGTCGTCAAAATGAGTGACCTGTCATTGATCTATCGCACCATAGAGTGTACGGCTCTCTCGACTCATCCAAGTGTCCCATATTAACACCATTGATCAAGCCACTGCCAAGTGCACTGCTGAATCACCCAGGATGATTACATACCTTTAGCTGGCACTGGTAAGGTCCATAATAGATCTGGAAACGTCCTATTGCGAGACAATTTACCTCCGCTGCCATGGAGCTAAATTCTGAGTACAACTTAGTTGTGGCTAAGGGTTGGTACCAAAGCCGGCATGATAAATCATTGCAAATGGAAGAGGATCGATCGATTGCTTCATTGATAACATCTAGCAAGCTATTCGGTTTGATATTGTAGTTGACAGGTCGAAAGTGCTTCAAGAATGATAAGTTATCATTCAAGATGTTTAGCATGACTTGTAAATACGATTTTACCCAACCAGTCGCAATAGTTTGTCATCTCGGTTATCCCTGCATGGACATGTGTAGACTTTTAGCCGCATACCTGGATGCTAATTCGCAATCGTGTTCCCGTAATATCTCGATAAAAAGACCTTGTAAGTGATATTCCAAGTTGACCAACCGAGGTGTAATTCTCTTAACCTAGCGCACTCGGGCAGTATGGCTTAAAATTTCGTGCCAATAGACCGGATCTAGGCAATCACTAAGCGTGGCACTGGAAGATATCACCGGATCTTAACCTTCAATAATCGAGCAACGAGTTCGTACATCAAATGAGCATCCTATTATCGCACGCCAAAATAGTCGAACCTATTAATGCATCAGTTTTTGCGTATCGCCTACCAGAGGACTTAGGCTTACCAGTCACCGACGTCCAGAGTATTAGGAATCATCTGTTGGAAATCCGGCTGTATCCAAGTGGCCATCGGCTCATTTAGCATGTAATTCACGTTTCCGGGAAACGTAGGATCCTGATATTGAACGGTTTCATGGATTGCAGTGGGTGTTGCACCGGTAGGGCACATAGCATCAGGGATGTAAAATCCATTTCCATGATGCATTGACGGAGCGGACTGATGTTTGGCTTGTGGTTGGGGCGCGGACGGCACATTAGTAGAGGAGATACCGTTGTTATTACTGCCCGACTTTTGATTTTTGTTAGAACTACCTGTGCCTGTACCTGATACAAACCCTAGGGTGGCCTTTTGGTGTGCGAGCAAAGCATGCGTAAGTGGAAGGCTGTTTTCTTTGGGCTCCCCAATTGATTTCGATTTATACAAAGGGTTTTCAATAAAGCCGGCGGGCACTTTAGAATCTTCGAATCCTGCCGCCTCCAAGATGCTTTCGAAAAGACCTCGAACCATTTTAGCGACTAGCCATATATCAGAAAGCTTCTCCAGAGCAGACATGCAGATGGAAACTCTTTTACGCGCTTCGGTCTTTTGGAGTGACGAATGAATCTGTAGCTCGTAAATGTGTATGATCAAGGCCGACAGTAAAGAATATATTCTAAAATGGGTTAACAATCACTCAATTCTGCTTGGGATGGATTTATCATACAAGAATGGAGGAGCATGCCTCAGTTCGTTCCGTGCAATCATATTTTCTACGATTGAAGTGATTGCTCTTGCAGATTGAAAAGCAGCGTGTGATGAAACATCGAGCTTCTCCTGTAGCTCCAATGAGGATTTAACGGATGGCAAATAGGCGCGATACAAAAGACACCTTGTCGTATGGTAGATCAAGTACAAATACGAGGACCAGAAGCTATTGTTATTGGAAGGATACCATCGGAGCTGCCTCGGGCAATTCTGAAGCCACTCGTTCAAAGCTTGATCACAATTTTGGAGTGTGACAGGATCGTTGCCCTGCTTTCTGGATTGTAAAGAGTAATGCTGGAAGAGTATCTCGTCCATGATCTCGCATATTTTCACATATTGAAGAAAGAATTGTACTCGTATTTCATCTTCAGGTTCAGTATGATCATCGGCAAAATCCTCTTCTCGGATCATTTCTATATCCGAATCTTCCATATTGATGTGTGCCGGACGTCCAAGTGCGGTTGCTACTGATTGATCTCTGATGTACAAGGTCCACCATATCCTTTTCCAAAGCCTTTTATCAGCTGGACTGAGACGAGAACCACTGGGACTTCGATGCATTCCAAAACCCTGAGCGATCGTGGTCGCAAGTCCATTCCAGTAGAAAACGTTTTTTGTAACCACGCCCGGCTCCTCCCAATACTATTACACAATTAGCATTTCCTTGCTTGCATGAACACTGGGTACTATAAACGCACCCATCCTAAATGAATAAGTGCCTGTACTATGACAACCCTATCTTCCTCATAATCAGCATCATAGAGGGCTTTTGCTCTTTTATAAAATATTGTCGCAGCGGGAATCGGAGAACCACTGGTATCTAGTAGCATGGACGTGGTGCAAACTCTGGATCCAGCCAACAAGACTGCCTGCATTAATAATAAAGGGGGTGGATTGTCAAGATCATGCCATCTTTGCATGAACCACGATTTATTAATGACCGGAATGACTGGAGCTACCCATTTAAAATATGCATCAATCAATTCCTCACATAAATCTCTAGGAGGCAGTTGTAGCGCACCTCGCTTTTCGAGGATATCCATTTCTTCTGCGTTCATCTTCGTAGCCATGTGTTGATTAGCGGCGTCCTCCGGTAAAGGATAGTGTACAGCATTGGTCGTGCCATAATAATCTTGCATGAGCATTGCCAAGGATGATTTTTCTTGTAGGTATGCCACTTTTCCGGGGTTTTCAATTGCAGATGACGAGACTGGTGGGCTTATTAGTTTAACATATTGTTTGGTGCTATCTGGCTGCTGCTTAATATGCTCATTGGCTCGAAGAATCAGAGAAGCAAAATCGTTGTCATTTGATGCGACTGGTTGGGGAAGCTCTATACTCCCATCTCTTTTGCTGTCACACTTGTCGTCGCCATTGTCGCTGAGATGACCGGGGTGTTTGGCTCTGCATTTGTGTAAGAATTCAACCGCGTAGAAAAGAGTAGCCTCGAAAATATCTGGACTAAACAAATACTGACATTGAAACAGCGGACTTCTTTGGTCGACTAACAGACATTCCCCCCCTGCTCGAATTTTTCTTCCGCGGAGGTATACTACAGTCCAGAAAGAATGCCTCACAGTTTGTACATGGGATTCCGCGAGATCCCGCGTCGCATCGCACCTTTACAGTGTTAATGATATACTTTGAAGCATCTTTGGATTCTGATTTCATACTCTTCTCGAATGGCACATCTATTGATACGAATCGCGCGTCAGTATCGACTATCATCTGGAGGATATATTTTTGATCGCACTTACCCCGCATGCTCGGCCAGCCCGAGGTCTTGATTTATCTGTTAGCAACCTGATGTGAAGCAGCCTTCAACAATTGAGCCCTACCTTCGAAAGGTCCGCCGACATGGCAGTGGAGTTGGCTTTGCCTTTATATTCTCTGTCTGGTTTTCCACTTCACCATTATTCCACATATACGCATTCTCCGAATCGAAGTTTTGGTGTTCCGGAGCAAACTGGTAATCTGTTGGGTGATTCATCGTCGAAAAGGTCGTTCTCGAAGACACAACCTGGAGGAATTCTCTTGAGATGTTGTCATTATGGATCAGATCCTCAATTGACAATTGCAATATATGAGCAACATGGGGATCCCAGTATATTTTTTTAGTGCTTTGTTAGGGGATGATTTAGTGTGAGGCGTGGGAGTAAGAAGGGCCAAGCCTTAACCATCTCCCGGGTTTTCATGGTTTCATGCATGTCCCGGGAATTCATGGAGTGCAGTAGTAGTCTTTGGTAAGAAGAACAGGAGAACAGAATATCGCATGGGCACCGAGGTTCTAAAATATTAGAATGAATGTGGAAGGATCATTTTCTGGGAGTTTGTTGTGTTCCATTTTGAGGATGTCGCAAGATCAAGGACGCGGAAACTTTCCGGTGTGATTTGATCACTGGTGGATCTACAAACGGATTATTCCGCGGCTACTCAATTTCATATGTAGTCTTACTTAAAATACTCCGTGGAAGGATTCAGTTATTTCCTTCTACCCGTTCCTTACCTATAATCTACCTACTATACATATATCCAGTCATGACCCCTTTGTTTGCAACACCTCATCATCATTAGACGTGACAATTCCACTCATACATTTTAACTCGTTCCGATCTCATCCGCAGCTTTCTCCTTCTTTGCCATCGGACGCAGACGACTGTTCCACATGTAGCCTCAGCCTCTTAAACAGAGACTCACTTGATACAATTGCTTCTACAAGTATATTCCAACGTGTTGCTTTCCTGTCAACAGCAGGAGGACCCTTTTTCATTTAAAATGCAGCACAACGTCAGGATATAAGGTTACAAATGCAACAGGGTCTTAATAATGAGATCTCAGCATGAATGAAGCCCCGGCCTGAGGTTTGGATTAATTAATATTTGCCGGGTATCTAAGTACTAGGTAGTGTATAGAGCTATCGAAAAGTCGTGGGTAAAAGAAGCCAGAGGCAGGGAAGAAAGTAAAGTAGTGTACGACGTGAACAAAAAGCCCATCAATAAATCTGCAAAGATTTCCCATTCCTACCAACAGAAATCTTACTCTGTCGCCCTCCAATTGCCGTCCTCGCATCTGCCGTCGAAGGATGCACTGTGCATTGTTCCTGGATTGCACCTCCATTTCCATACTCATCCCCATCACTCTGATGCGCGTAAGTCGTCGGCCTATTCATTTCTGTAGTATCCCTAGCAACAGCATATTGATCAAATACTTCCTTGATCAAAGCGTCTACCTCTGCCTCACTCATTGCCTCTCCCCACCCAACGGCTAGCCGAGTATCACATTCTTCGATAAAGTCTTGGACTTTCCGCATTTCGAATTCGTCTTTGCGTAAGCGATCCGGCAGTCCTTGACTCTTCAGTATTCCTAAAACTCCAGCTAAACAACTGTTCGCAACACCTAGTACAGTAACGGTCTGCGGATGTGTCTTTGATAGCTCGCCAAAGGAAGCGAGAACTCCACCGATGACGAGCTGAGAGAGGATAGAGCAATAGTAGACGCCCTCGATTAAGTGGTACTGTAAAGAGAACGCGCGTTGCTGAGAAAGAACAGACTTGTAAACCCCGTAGGCATTTTTACGTAGACCTTCCAAATCAGAGGGTGGAGAATCGGTCGGCGAGCTTATAGGAACATTGATGCCGATTGCCAGACGGAATCTGAGAAGGGCGGGCGAAATGGATAGGGTTGAGGATGAGGAGGGTGACTGAAAGCGCATGGGAGTATGTTCAGACAAGAGAGGAACGTTTTCCGAAGCCATTTTGGACACTGTTTTACGACGCATACTGCCTTTACCTAGGGGTTAATTTATACTTGATGAATTATTGAGGCAAAAAATTAGATATATGGAGCTTTCATTTACCTTACCTTACTGTCATTGATAACGATGGGGAAATAAGGTTCACGCGACTACATCATGATTGAAACTCATAACGTGGTCGCGATCAAGGTGGACCACCTTCAACATCATGGAGAAATCCATGGGCCTCACTTCTCAATCAAAGATACCCTTCTGATGTCCTGTCTAGTAAGAAATAGAACCAAGACATTCAAAAAGTGGATGGTGTCGAAGTGAAGTATTTCTATGGTAGTATTAGAGGTATCGTGACGAATTAACGCCTAGACAAACCTATATAATAGCATCGGCAACTGCCGACCAAGGTCACGGTTAATCCTACCCACTCAAAGACTTTTATTCTCCTCCAGAGTACGCAGCGCATATGCAACCATGTACCACGAGACGTTGAGCTTTCCACATAGGTATGTCTTGAAGATCACGAGTTGTGATATCTTATCATTTACTTCAAAATGATCATTCTTTGGACTCAGTTTTGTTTCCAAAGGTTATTCGGCTCATATGACCTAGACCTGATTTACTGTCTCTGTAAAAGTGGCTATTTAAGGCTTCACCATGAAACGCGTCATTCGCATTTTGTGATCTTTTATTTCATGGAGATCAATGGTATGCTGAAGGCCCAGTAGTTAATGAAAATTAATTGATGAATGGACTCGACAAGGAAAGAGATAAGGTAGGATATGAAGATAATGATGTTGAATGTGGGGGTTTACGATGTGAATAGTTTTATTAGGGTTGGGATTGTGGGATGGATTAGGGACTTGGGGAGGACGATTGGATGGAGATTGTGTTGTAGTGGTTAATCTATTATGATCTTGTCTATGCTGAGGATTAGACAGACCTCACGGGTTAGATTCGAAAGTTGATAGGAAGGCATAATATTGCTGGAAGACATTTGATGATGAGCTCGAAGTGTGAGATATAAACGAGACATAAACCTTCACGGCTAGATCAGAATAGGCCATGTTACGGTAAAGGAAATCAATATAACTTCTGGCCTGCCAGCATCTTTGAAATCCATTAAATTCCTAACTCTGCGTATGCGCAATACCGTTGTCTTAAGCCCAGCCTTATCTTAATATCGTGAGTCGTTGTCCGATCCGAGAAACCAAGATGTTAAAATGGAAAACACTACTCCCAGTATGGAACGTAGAGACCCACCCCTGTCCATTGGGCTCGAAACTTTGACATTCTCCGCCAATTAGCGCCTTCAAGTAAAGAACAACTGCCAAAATGTTTCATGTTTTTCGGCAAAACTTCCTCCTGGTCATGGCAGCCACCGAAAAGTTTCAGGGGGGAAGGCAAAAAATCCAGTGATACGTCGCTCGAGATCGTAGTCGCGGAACAGAGGTACAGGAAGGACATTAGGAATGACGAAAACACCAAAAAGCGATTCTGATCGGTGACAACCGACACTGTGGTTGGAGAACTAGATAATATGTCAGTGGCTTTGTTTCGAGTGGATGATTTACAAAGACGGACTGGATGGCCAAGTTTAGCCCCTGGAGATGGATACCGCCTCATCCCATCAGGCTCATCGACCAGGTGTACAATAACTGTTTCCCAAGTGGGACTGGGCTTCTTGCAGTGTTTCCAAGGAAGCAACTGCGCAAGCAGAAATTTTGACCTCACTTCCTTCGTCCATACATTTCTAGACTTCATGAAGTACATGTGCCAGAGATAGATGCAAATTTTGCTCCTCGATTGACGTGACTAGTTGTGTTTGTTGTGCTTTGAAGTGGTTAGCATCCTGAAGTTATCAGAGCGGTTCGATGATTATGAAAAAACTCACAATTCTTTTGAGATTGCTTCTGAGATTGCTCCTGAAACTGATGAATAAGATTGATGTTATTGATAGTGTTAAAGTTTCGTAGATAGTATCTATTATGCTGCGGTACCAACACTCGAACTTCTGATTGAACTCGAGTGTACAGTTCTGCAAGAAATGGTGTGGTAATTCAGATCCATCGGCCGTTACGACACATTCACTCACTGATGAATGAATGATTTGAGGTCAAAACTTTTAATGACTTAGTTGGTATTTGTGATAGTCTCGTCCGTACCATTTTGTCGTTTCCTTTGCCTCAATATGTCTTTGGATCCTGTAATGGGCTCTTCCTGGTTACAGGAAATACCGCCAAACTGAGGGCCATATTTTAAGTCAATATAAGAGCCAACGCAGCTGCCGTTACACTTCGAAGCGTGGTTGTTACTCCAACAAATAGCATTCTGGTTAATCCATACAGGCCGACTATTAAACCAACAACCTCTGTTAAGGCTCCCTTGATTATCGCATCTTTGAATCCCTCCATCTTGAATGCCCCCATGCTCCCAAGATGATTTTTCCGGCTACAAATTCACCATATCATTTGCTTGTTTTGTGCCTTCTTTCATAACGAGCGAATCGCGGCTGTTGCCCTTGACACCAACCTTCAGATCCTTGGATTTTTTATCTTCTTTCCAATCATATCCAACTCTCTCAACCTGTTCCCAGTCATCTTTTGCTAGGTCACCTTCTGGTGTTTCTATAGTCTCCCATTCACCTGTGGACCGAACCCAAACAATCTTATCGAAACATGCTGGACAGATAAGACCTCCCTCAGCATGCACTTCGACTTTACCAGTACAGGTTCGATGATCTTGTGTGTATAGTGCACACCTCGTTCGTCGGAAAGGACGATGATGGCAGTTGGCATAGGTGGAGAAGTACGTAGTGCACATATCGTCTCGATTTGGGCTTCGCAGGATATTTGGATAATCTTGTAAATCTTCCACTTAAGATGATACAGAAGATGATGATGTTCACGAACGAGGGTCAAGGTCAAAGTCAATCTGAGGTCGAAGTCGGGGACAACGAAGGTAATCCATCCAATATAGGTATGCCGCATCCAACCAATCCTTTGTAGATTTATTAGATTTGTTTGGTAACTTTTCAAAAGTAGCAAGATATCGAATGCAAGGGAGAGCTAATAAGTATCTAAGGTTACCTAGGTATGGGTGTTTTGTTCAGCACACCTCAGTAATGTGATTACCTACATGTGCATGTGACCATTCAGCACTCATGACATGATACACTCGAGTACTCTGGTTGGTAATTATGATCAAAGTTTACCAAGTAGAGATGTCGATGGTGATAATAATGACGGAATGTGACTATCTACCTATTCTCAAGTAAAAATAATGATAAAATAATGAGGTTGGAGTCTCTGAGGGAAGTGAAATGATAATAAGTGAAGAATGGAGTGAAATGACATGAGGAAGTTGAAGTCCGTGCCATGTCATTCATATCTTATCGATCGGTCTTATCGTTTCTTGTTCTTATCTGATTACATCACCTAAGTAGGTACCTTACGCTAAGGATAATAATAATTATGGGTACGCAGAAACAGAAAACGCGCCAACGCGTGAATGAGCGGGCGGCCGCTAGTTTATCTTGACAACCTCGGTCAATGTTTCGCGGAAACTGTACCTGTCTACGAATTGAAGACATTCGGGATTTACCCGTTCCAATCGAACTCTTTTGGCTTTGGATATCTCATTCATCAGTTTCAATAAGGAAGTTGCGACTTGGGTGGCCGGCCATTTATACTTATTGATAATGGCAGACGAACCCTCTTTGCCACCATTGATAAGAGACAATGCATCTTCTACCTTCGCCAAAACAAACTTGTCGCGAAAACGCGTCCGCCGTTCACCTCCCCTTGATTCAAGCGACCCTCCAATATTTTCTAGCGACGACGACCCTTCGGTAGAGAAATATACACAGAAGCGACGAAAGCAAATATTCAGAGGTCCGTGGTTTGATCAACAACTAGCTTCCGATTCTGCCCTTGAGGATGAACCTTTAGATCGCAAAGTTCCAATCAGAAACAAAAGAACGTTCAGTAAAAAGGTGGATAGCGGAGTTTTTATGGGCAGTGATGGTACGGATTTTGAAGACATAGAGATGGACAAGGGGAAGAAGTTATCGCCAGCGAACCATGTTCCTGTGCCATCACCACTAAAGTCAAGAATCACTATCAACACTCCAAGGGATATTCATGCCCAGAGGAAGATTGAGAAGTGCCTTGAAGATGGAGAAGAGTATATCGATTTGTCGTAGGTGAAGACTATCTTGCATTGGCAGTTCAAGCTAATCATAATTAGTCGCATGGCACTTGATCATATTGAAAATTCTACGATACGTACTCTAAAAAGTTTCGTTAAAACCGCGCGCACTCACTCCACTTTAAGTGATACAAACGCCCATGTTTATGACGGTTTCGAGCCTTCTTTAAGAATCATCCTCTCGGGAAACACTCTCACTAAACTTCCTGCAGAGTTGTTCAACCTAAATCGATTAGTTTTCCTGAGTTTACGAAGTAACGAATTACAAGAGATACCACCTGCCATTGGAAACCTGAAACTTTTAGAGGACTTGAATATTGCTTATAATAAGTTGGGATATCTGCCTTACGAGATTCTTGATCTTCTTGTCGGCGGAGGAACATTATATGACTTTCAATTACATCCGAATCCATTCTACCTGCCGATGGCAAGACCTAAGAGCGGTGAGAATGGTGCAACTCATATTGAGATCGATCTCCAACGCAAGCGGCCATTGACATTGATGAATCAACCATTTCCCCCTCCAGAATACGTTGTAACTTTACATGGGGATCCTAGGATGCCCGGTCTTATAAACCACCAATGGCATCAACGTACTACTCTTTCAGGAATACCAATCTCAGGCGAGAAATGCTCCTTAGCCTATCAATACAGAACAGAAGTCAGATTTCTTAATACCTTTGGACAGTGTATAAAAGGTCCTATGTTCCCCTCGGATCCTCAATGGAAAGACATTGAAGGGCACATCCAATTGCCCGTTGCGGATTTAAATGATATCCCAGAGCCTCCTGCAGTCCAATCACGTGTTGCAAGCTTGATTGAAAAAGCTTTGCAGTCTTGCATTCGAAGTCCTGAATTCCTCCGTCTCGAATCTTATCTGGAATACATACCTCCTACCATTTCTTGTCTACTTCGAAGAGCGGAAAATGTTCATTATTCTGGGCCTACACTATGCACTATCTGTGGCCGCAGTTTTGTTGTTCCGCGAACGGAATGGATAGAATGGTGGGAGATTGAAAAGGTATCCAAAAGGGATCGGTTGGATGCAGTGAACAATGCTGCAAACCCACGTGTAGAGAATGAGAGGGATACCGTTGAGAAGTTGGTGCCATTGATTCGAAGGGGCTGCAGTTGGTTATGTCTGCCACCAGTATTTTCTGATGACTCGCCTCAGCCGTCCCAGGAAGAAGACGGCAATGTCGAAAATGTCGAAAATGAGATGGCCATGGACACGAATGTTTGATTTTTATGCTCTCCATTATTGAACGGCGATAGTAGTCGCTGATTTGTATAAATTGTATAAAAATTGTATACTGGCTGCAGGCGTCGAGTACGGTGGGGTATTTGCTTTGTATTTATATTAGATGATCTAGCTCGGAGGCTTGAGCTTAACAGCATGTTCAGGTTGACCCCTTGGTTAATGGAATCAATTCAGCGTGCATATATTTTAAATGCGATGTTTTCTTTGCGAAGTTCACTTTTTTACAACTGAATTCAGTGAAGCTTAATGTCATTTACACATGAGCTGCCGTCTTATCTAGTGATTTAGGAATGATGCGTTGTGTGCCCGAATGCAATGCATTGGTTCTGGTTCCCTGGAGCTCTTCGAGCCCGATGGATCATGATGGGCATTTCTATTGATAACCACTTCTTATTCCTGGTGCTTCACCCTCTTAGTACAGATTTCCTCGGCAGTTTCGAGTCATCCCTATCAACTTTTTAGTGCTTTAGAACACCATTTCCTGTTGATAGATTTTGGTTGTTTTGGATGAATGGAAGCCTGACTGCTCGTTTTTCTGGAATTTTATTCATGGTGCTTGGGTGTTAAAGCTGTCTCGCGTCTACTTATTTTAATAGTTAGATGTTTGGCGGGCCGAGTGGCCGGACGGATCACAACGAGTCTCCCTCCCGGATTTCACACAACTCCCACAGTCACTGCTAAAATTTCGGAAGTATACTATTTCTTTGCCCTACCTCTAGCAAACGAGCTGAAATGTTTAGACAAGTACTGGCAACAGATAAGCTATCTCCAGCATGTGCCGAATTATCCAAGCAATCTACAGCAGGCAGAAGCAGTACGGCTTTGTTGTCATGTTGAGATGCATGGCATTATCAAGTGTAGCATAGCCCGCGCTGCCGAATAATATTGAGCATGAGGAGTTCCAGTAACCTTAAATTTCTTTTTTGAGAAGGGATTGTCCCATTCATCACTATATTTCCAGCCGCAAAGGTTGCTGAGAAGTTGCTGAAAAGAAATTTTCCGCACAATGCAACGCGTAAACACAATTTGTTTGCAAGTAAAGTGTCAAAACCAGCAAAGATATTTCGATGTAAACCGCGCTGGCGCTGAAAATATCCCAACTCATTCCACATTCAATATCAAGGAGCAATAGTGACCAAAGTCGCAACCCAGTCCTTCATACGATCGTATCCATTCATGTAACCCTCCACATAATACTGCTTAAACAGCATATCCTTATCAGCAAGCTCCCAGCGAATCTTCACATATACCCACGCAAAATTACCCACATCATCATCATTTCTCTCCCAGCCCAGAGTAATCCATTTATCCTCAACCTCAAGCACTAAACCCGCAAGACGAAATTGCGGACATCGATCTTCCATTCTAGCAGCACTGCATAATTCCACCGCGTCATCCACTTCGAATGCAGTTCTCGTCCAATTTTTGCCTTCGTTGATGGAGAGGTGTCCGTGTAACATGTATCCCATGTTGATTTCGAGTTTGGCTTCGCCGCGTCCGAGTAGAATATTTTCATCTTCCGGCCAGTGGGGAACTTCGAATTTGTATGCCCATGGTTGTCCTTGGTGGATGCTTATCTCTTCGCCGTTGTAGATGTCGATTAGGGTTGCGTTTACGACCATGGCGATGTTTGTGTCGTCGTTTTTGTTGTATATGACGTCGTCCATAGTGGATATGGGGAAGTGAAGTGTAAGTTGTTTTTGGGAGGTGTCTTGTCTTGGGATCGTTGGCATGGCTGATGTAGTCAAGGTAAGATTTTTGTGACACCCTATTTACCTCGTGGTAAGGTTCCTTTTTTCGTTTGTGTTGAATTTGATAAAGATAAGGATTCACTTTTCGCTTTACGGTAGAGTTGTTGTTCATAGAAGTTTCTTTGGTGAATAACACCTTAACCGAAAAATCCTTAGATGATCCTCAGTTAGGTATTCACAGAATACCAAAATTATCTGAAGCGAGAAAGTCCTCAGAATCAACACATTCACATGATAAGCAATGCCAAACTATATCTCTAAGAGTTAATAACAATGAAACTGAGCCCTGCCAGAAACTCCATCGTCTGTATAAAAGCGCTCTCCTGTCGTCCTTTATCACCCAACTTTCATACTTCTACCCATCTCCAAATATACACTCAACCTCCCTCCAAAAATCCAAAAATTCAACCTGAATCTTTCTTTTCACACCTGTCATCCAACTATCAATATCTAAATCCAATATGGCTTCACAACTACCGCCTAACGGCCCCGGCCGTGGTGTAAGCCAACTATATCCTACGCCTCCAGTCCTTGGTAGGGGATCACAAGCACCTCTTGCTAATACACCTGCACCTGGTGTAAGCCTACTATATCCATCTTCCAATGCTTCTCATGCCCCGACTATCAAAGCTCCTTCTAAAGCACCATCTTTGACTGCTTCAAATCACTCTCGCCAGCCTTCAATTAGATCTTCTCAGGTTCCGCCTCAGCAAGCATCCATACGAGTATCTCAGGCTCCATATAATCATGCTACAATTAAATCTTCTCATGCTGCGACGCTTAGAGGCCCATCTCAAGCACCAACTCATCTACCATCTATCAAAACTTCTCATGCCGCGACTCTTAGAGGTGCATCTCAAGTCCCACTCCCTCAAACATCAACTCGTGTCGCAAGCCAATATCATATCACTTCTCCCCGAGTGCCAAATAGCGAACCCTCCATGATGGCAAATAACGGTGCCGCTGAGCTCAAGCGTGATGTTCCCCAGCTGCCAACAATTATGTTACAAGCTCCATCTGATCATAACACATTACTTCAACGCGACACCACCAACATCACTCAACCCACACTACTCCAACGCGACGCATCTAAAATGGCATCCTCCACACCAACCATAAAAGAAGCCAGCAAAGCCCCCACCACCACCCCATCCAAAAAATTCCAAAATCTCCCCAGCGTCCGAAGTATCCTCCACTCACCAACAGATATAAAAATGGCCAGTCGCCAAAGCACAATCAACGAACTGAAAGGACCCGAGCGCAAAGCCCAAGACGAGTGGGCCTTGGGCAAACTCGGAAAATTGGATACGGGATGTCCGCAGAATTATGGATGGTCTCGTCGGAGCGATGGTTATATTTGTGATGGGGGAAGTCACTATATCACGGATGAGTTGTTGGCGGAGGGTGTGGGTGGTCTGTTTGTGGTGGACGATAAATATCATTGGCAGGATCGGAGTCAGGGGCCGTATTACTGGGCGGGGAGGAATGATCAGGGTAAGAATCTTTTTATGAAGGTTGCGGATCCGAAAATGGGTTAGGGATAGGGGTACTGGTGGGTAGTTGTAGCTTAGGTAAAGGTTGGATAGTTTGTGTTGTTTTGGGATAATCGATGTTTTACTTTGTGTATTGCTGAAGTAATATGTGGTGAATATGAAAGTTCACAACTTTGCGATGATATAAGTAATGCATCCCTTTCAAGCTAGCTGCATAAAGTCCAAATGCCATTCTATTGTTTTTTTCTACCTGATACTGAGAGATGGGTAAAATTCTTACTTCAAATCTAATTTTCGGTCTGAAGTGAAAAGTTTTATGGGAACACTCTGAAATCCACAAATTTTGAAATCCACACTTTCTTCCTCCAACTGCCGTACCTTCTCTCCAAGTCTAATATTTTCACTCCTCAATCTCCTAATTTCTCCTCCCAGAGGCTCTGCCCTGGATTTATCCGTCTTCTATAAATGCACAAGCGCCGGAAGATTTTCTTCGCATATACTCGACGACTCATTTTCCGCTCCCGATACATCCACTCCAGTCGCGGACATCGTCTCAAAAGTGCGCTTTAGCTCCATTTCTAGCTCTTCTAACTGAGCTTTGGATTTCTTCACTTCTCCCTGTAATCCCAACATCTCTTCCTGTAGCGTATGCACACTATCTACCTTTACCTTCGCCATGCTCTTCCTCAGATCTTGAATCTCGGCTGAAAACATCTTACTTAAAATTTTTCTAAACAGTCGAAAATGACATGCGAGATCGTGTCGGACTTCCGGTGAAAGAGGTAGGTGGTCTGATATTTCCACTATGCGATGTCAGTTACTGCATATTGATAATGAGAATTCTGGTGTGTAGATCACCTGCATATTGTCCTCGAACAGTGCTCTCAACATCGGTGCATTCCGCACATTTCTTGCCCCCAGCCTGATGGCCATCGTGCGGCACGAATACCACGTGTCCATACTGTGTATAGAGACAACATTTACATTGGCACTTTGCAGGCTGGGCAACATCGCATTTGGATGAGGCGAGACATTTCTGCAAGAGTTTGACTGTGACGCCTTTTTAGTTTGCGGTTTTTCTCCTCATTGAAGACTTAATAGCTTACATTCGAGGTCTCTCGACAGTTCACCAAGCTCGAGAGCAAGTGGAACGGTTAATTTCTAAGCCGTGATTTTAGCACCATAACTTCAATTTTAGGCCGAAGTGATTGGGTGCTCACATTCTCAAAATCATCTTTCTTGATTTCTGTAAACTTCTGCTTCTTCGATAGATGCTCATCATGTACCTCTAGAATGTCACTCCTCAAATCCATTGTGGACATCGTAGAATTCTAATCTAAGCGCCGACATGCAGACGATCTCTAACAAAAATGACAAACAACAACCCCAGGAAAAAAAATCAAAATCATAGTTAACACGTTCGTTTGCTTAAGAAGAAGAAAATACTTAGTTTTCGTGTTTTGAAACAATCCCACGGATCTCTGCATGGGAGGATTTTGGGCGCCAATCAACAACGGCCAAGGGAGCCGAGTTGAGCCTGCAGCAAGCCTTTGTGCAACGGTGGATCTCAAGGGTCCATCTGAGCCATGAAATTAAATACGAATTATGAGTCAGCTTATTTTTGATGCAAACGGATATTCAGCCAGGGTGATAGGTCGCCTTTTCCAACAGATAGTATTCTAGCCTTATGATATCGTAAAGAGGTGGATTTAGATCACACCACTTGGATGCCCGCGCACTGCTACTTTTCAGTAGGTTTCTACAAGCCTCAAGTCAAGCACCTTTGTTCCTGGCATCCAATTCGCCATTCTCAACTTCCTCTAAAAGCCCTTGCACATCATTCATTGTCCTTCTAAGTCTTCGTACCTCATCGTTCAATCGCTCGTTCTTGATGATCAAGCTCTCAATGTTTCTGAAAGTACTCTTCTTCAAGGCGTAGTGAAATCTGATCTTTAGCTCATCCTGTGCTGCACCACAATTAGTTTGATCAAGTTGCGTGTATTGCTGGAAGAAGTAACTCACAAATTTGCATGTCCCAATCACTAAAGGCCTGTTCTATTTCGTCTTCCGCCTTCTTATAGGTGTATTTTAGTTTTTTCAACTCGACTTTTCCTTCGCCATTGGTTCCTTTGTCCATCATTGAATCATAATAGCGATTAAGCTTCTCCTCAAGCTCATGAGAAGATTTTGGAATCAATGAATCGGAGTCTTCTAGAATCTCTCTCCATGTCATGGGTTTTGCTTATTTTCCTTTAGTATCGTGTATAAAATCCCATAGTTCATTCATCTTCCTCGTTTTTTTGTATTGAAACGACGACCTTTCTCTCCAGCCATTGATATCTTGCCTTCAGTAAGTAGTCTTCCTAGTAGTATGATTTGTCTTGCACAATACCTACAAGCAAGTTTACTTTCCGTGCAAGGACAAGATTTTTGAAAGTTTCACTGGTATCTCAGATTGACTGTCGATTTTTCTGAGAAGTTAAAGACAAGATTTACAGGATCACGCCAGTGTCTACCTAAAAGATAATTAAACAACAGATTCGCGGTTGATTACCTTTTATCACCGCAGCATACTACAAAACAAAAGGAAAATTGGGGACTGAGTCATCATAGTTATATGCAGGATTCCGAGCAAATTGTAACTAAAAGAATTTCCCTTCTCCACACACCATCCATGAGGCACAGTACATGCCTGTCTACCCCGCTCAAAACTTATTGTATTAATTTCACCAAGTTCCAAAGGTCCAGTGTTCTGGTAAATTCAACGGTTTGAAAATGGCTAGCCGTGGCGAAAGAGATCGTGCAAATGAGCGTGAGGAGAAGGGCGTCAAAAGTAGCAAGAAGAGAAAGTACAGGTCTCCAAAAGAAATGAAATTCAAGACTGAACCTGGAGATGAGGTAAGAATTCATTTCGACGAAGTAATGAGAGTGCCAACCCTTTCGTTTATAGGAAGAAAATGCCCAAGTCTCGAGTCCTCATTCGACGGACGCAGGCAAATCTAAGTCTGGAAGCAAGACCTTCGTGAAGAGTGAGATTGGCAGTGAAGGCAACCCACAGTTCAAGAAACCAAAATTTACAGTTACGAGTATGCATTCTATTCTTAACATGGAAAACTACCGCGACTGACCATGTAGAATTCCCGCAAAGAGAATTTTGTGCCGCCGTTAAAACATCTTCCAACCTCTGTCAACACGAACATGAAAGAGGTCTCCCGAAGAGACTTGCCAAGTTGAGGAAAGCGATCGAGAATATTTCCGAAGATTGGGATGTAATTATCAGATGCGATGAGATCTCCAGGGTAGATTCGTTGCACGAGCAAATTGGGAAGAGAGATAAAAAAATTTCGACATTGAAGGATAAGGTTGTAATTGCTGATGCCTTGCACAAGACATTGCGAAAGAAAGATGCTATTATCTCAGAATTGAGGGATGCCAATGGGAGGTTGCAAGGAGATTTTGAGCAGCAGGCCGCCAAGGTCAAGGAGTTGAAGAATTTGATGAAGTGGATGTTGGATCCCGAAACTTCTGCAAGAAAGTGGTCTTAGAGGCACATTGCATCACATCCTGGGAAGTGGTGGACACAAAGGAAAGTTAGGAAAGTGGAGAAACATCCCAATCTATATCATTCCCCTAAATTCGATTTTCTATTACTCAGTATGGTTGTGAACGTTGTAAAGAAAATGAGGACGAAATCTCATAAGTGAATATTTATTTGTCGTAATCACCCTTCGTGATCTTCAATGACTCTTTTGCATAACTTTCACTCAGACTTTTGGAAACAAGAGACTTCGACTACGTATCAGGTAGTGCTGTACACAAGTCAACCACAAAACGGAAGGAATTAACATTCTGTTTAAGTTCAACGATAACAGCTTGTATTAATACAGAAACAAATAACTCGACGTCGACGGCACCTTCAAGCAAGATAGATAATTGGATGCGGACATTGCTAATGGGAATGAGACCAAAAACACTTGTCTTGTGGAGAAAATAGAAGATGACGTGAGCTCATGATACTTTAGTATCAGAAATTTCAGCTGTTGAAATGCCCAAGAGATACTCGGAATTGTGGGTTGAAGTAACAATGCTTGTTAGATTTGATATGTGAAGCAGCCACTGGTGAGTCGATCAAAATGCGGCTTCGCTATTGCTAGTAAACCTGTCTATTCGATTGAGCAAACAACCGTTAAAAAGATTGAGGTGAATGAATGATGTTATGAAGCCTGAGTACATCGACGGCGAGAGATGCGGGTGATTGGTGGCATGGTAATTCAACCAAAATATTTGAAGAAGATTTTGAGGTTGACCAATGATTACTAATACTGAGCTACACTACTGATAATAAGTTTTAGGTCATATACAGGCTATTTCTCCCTATTTGTCTTAAATTACAGGCATTTGAGCCCGGGTTACGGGCTTCACAACATTCACACCTGCCCCATCCTCAGGTAAAAATAGCAAGATTATAACATTTTGACCGGAATATACGCTGGTCCAAATTTTCATCATTATAATCTGAAATGAAATATGCCCAAAAATCATGTCTCACGAACGACAGCTCCTACGTCCTGGACCATCCTGCACACCTCAATCAATGGGAAACTCTCAGACAATATAACAGAGGATGGCAAAAAGTGGCTTGGAATCATCAAACCACTTACCAAAGAATATCAGCCTAGATTGAGCATAGGCTCTGGGGACGATTGATCGAGCGCCCCGAAGAAGTGTGGATTGTCACTGCTTGGGAATCTTTTGAAGCTAGACAGCAATTCGAGCAATCGGGTGTTTATAAAGAACAATTAAACGCGATGAAAGACCTTTTAGAGAAAAGAGAACCAGTCATCACGCATGCTGGACTGTTAGGCGACTTCTGGAATTTGTTGACGGATTAAAGTGGAATTATGGATGTTTATTTTCTAGGAGAGATAGATGAAGAGGCGAAGAAAAGGGCGGAAGATCTAGATCTAAGAGGGTTAGTCTGCTTCTTTGCTCCTGGGAAGAAGTCGAGGAAAAGTGCATAAAGTGGAAGACCGATAAAGGGGTGGTTGGATGAATCGGTTGAGTTTGAGGGAGAGCAAGCAAAAGTTATGAGATACATGCATTATTGGGGAGGTGAAGAAGGGGGGAAAGAGTTCAAGACGGGATCAGGATTTGTGACAGAAGCGGGAGAGAAGAACATATTCACTGATTGGATAGAAAACCTGAAAGCAGAGGGGATGCTGGGAATGAAAGAAGTTCATTGGACAGCATTGTAAATTTTCGCCGGTAGTGTTGAAGGTCACCTTGGACTTGATCTAGTGGTATCTAGTCCACATAAGAATGTTACGTGATTTTCAGTGCCGATAGCGATGGCCAGTTGGACATTAGCGATTCTTCCCTTTTACTTTGTTGTAGGTGCTATTAAATCTACGTCTATTGTCATTGAAGCCAAATCATATCAATGTTCAATATTGAAAGTGTGATATCATATTACAATTCTCACAGACATCACAATGCCACTTTCTAATCATCGTCACTTCCTGTCTCAATCGGAGTTTGATCGGTTCGCTTTCAAGCAATCCATATTCTTCATCGTTCTTCTCTTTTAGCTACAGATACAATCTCGCAGTGGGAGCTACAATTAACTTTAAAGATCATTTATCATGCTAGTACAAATTCTTCTCTTTGAAGTCTTCCTTCATCAGCCAAAGTCATTGCTTCTCCATCCATGAATCCATGAACATATGCTGGGCCAACCAAAGTATACTCGCAGTTTTCTTTCGACGTCTTGCGCAACACAACCGGGACTTTAGCGCCTTTTAAAACGAGAAAATCTTTAAAACGAATATTTGATGGGGTCAAGCAATAAAGGTTAGTGTCTGTGATGACAAAATATCTGCATGCTAATTCTTTCTCAAAGTCGAAATTTGGAACTTCAGCACGAGTAATGTCTCCCCGTCTCCACGAGTCAAAAGCGGAACCGTAGCTCGCATATTCATCTCTATTAAGACGACGCATTGGATAGCGAAAACAGTCGGTCAAAAGAGTCCTCCAAATGCTTGGAAAGCATTTTCGGCTGTCGATAAAATGCTGGGGGCATACATTGATGTTTTGGACACCCTGAGCTCGTCCAGGATATCTGCATTCAATGAGTCGTCATCCATTCTGTAAAATCGATCCGCTTTGCCTAGGTAAACACCTTCCACGACCAGTCGATCTTCATTTGTCACATTACAAGGAACATTGCATTTAAGCCCGCCAGCATTGAATATTCCTCTTTGGGCGAAGATTAAGCGGACGGGAAAGTCATGTCTGAGGTCAGGAACCCACGATGGTATGTCATATGTAATCCACGTATGTCTCCAACGGCTCTGGCACAGAATATCAAGATTCTCAACATGGTTAATATAAGCTGTAGCAAACTTCGTGAATACAGCCTTCTTGCTTGCCTAATAATCTGGTTTCAATGCGGGCTTGGTTCCCTAGTATTAGTTTTCACTTCCCCCATTCAAACATTAGAAGATTGAGGCTCTCAATCTCCCCAATCTGTATTAGCTACGGTCGAATAAGGCCAGCTACCCTCCATTTATTATTGTTAGAAGCCTACAAAGCTCCTAGCCGTCTTAGATAGTCATAGACTCAGTGTAGACGTTAATTTAATCAATCAATCAATCAATCAATCTGGTTTCAATCCCAGGGGATTTGAAGTGAGCGACAGTAGAGCGAATAATTTATCTCTTGGATCTGTCGAATAAGTTGTCTGGAACCTCGCAGGAACGTCTAATAAGTCCGAGTCTTGTCCTGTTTTGATGCCCCTAGTAATAAGTCTTTGACGTTGTATAGCTTCAACTCTTGAAAATACTGCCTCACAACTTGGGATCCGGAGAGCCCTGAGATCAACACTGGGTCTCTCATCAAAAGCATCCGAAAATTTATCCACGGTGTTGAGAAGTTTTTCCAAAGAAGTCCAAGGAAGTGTGTAATGTCCCACAACCAAAACAGGATTTGGTGCATATGCTATTTCCTGCATGATCCATACTCTGTGCCACAAGTTCGGAAAAAGAAACACCGTTTTTAGATAATAAAAGTGTTGGTTATCTGACACAAGTGCTGGTTTTATAAGTTCCTCAGCTATCTTATTAATATCTTCGTTCATTCTTTGCACCAGAGTTTGAGTATCTTCAGTTTCAGATTGCTCTTCAACTTCCATATATTTGGACGCTAAGCGCTCGGCAATCCTCATCCCAAGATACATATGTCTGTCTCCGGATTCCAGCCATAACAAATATTTCCAACATTTACTGTAAATATCCTTCATACAAGTCACTTGATGACTTCTTTCCCGGAGATCTAGCTGATTAATACAAATAGCATCAATCCAAAGCACCCGAACTTCCAAAGGATCCTTGAGATATTGCACCAGCAATTAGTGCCAGTACCTGACCTACTTTTAATAGAAGTTCTACGCAGAAATATTTTTTGGCTGATTTAGGCTAGCTTGGGTTCATCCACCGTATCAATATCATACCTCTCATCGGTTTAATCACCTTCCTCGGTATTATCTATATTTTCAGGATCATGTTCAAAGTCGACATGTATTGTATCTACTTACGTCCTCGCTGGTTCCACGTCTACTGCCAAATGTACCGGTAGTCCAATATCCTCGAACTTAGATTGAACATTGCCACAATTGGAACCACAATGACCATATCTTGCAAGTCTAATAGCTCAATTTATACTCCATTGATCAAGATTGCCCGGTAAAACAACAGTCGCTTCTTGCAGTCGAGCCTCTGTAAAACTCGATTCGTAGAATACGCATAAAGTGGATCAAAATTGAGCCACAGCTACAGCTTTCAATCCTGCGAATGCTAGTACTGTAGCCTCAGGAAAATAAGGCTCTTTTTCACTAGTGGAGTAGTATCGGTGATGATTCAACAGAGACTAGCGTAATAGCATCATCATTTGGAAAGAATCCCAGAACAACTCCCACTTCACCGACGACATCTGTGACTTGGAAGGTTCCATTATCGACTGGAACGGCCATCGAAAGAACAGAGATTTATCTCTGAAGTCTAAGGGTCTTGGCGTTTTCTTCCCGAGTAAATAATTTTTCGTTTTCTGTCTAGGTCCGTCAGTGATCGAATCAAGAATGGGGGGAGGGTTTGTTGTCGATGTGTAGCATGTTTACGTACCATAATTTAGAAGAGCTTCTTGAAAACTTAATATGTAAGATCTTAGATTATTTCTGCTAGACTCCTGATCGAACCCAATGAGTCACTTGGGGGTGATTGTGAATGGCAAGTGTGGTCTTTGATTATGCCTTTGAACAGAACCAGCATGCCTTCCCCCCAATATTGAATTTTTGTAAATCACCGTCGATTATATGACCCTTGTAAGCACAAGCTTTGCGCAATGTCTTGCACACCATTGTGGGGATAGACATCCCAATCTTGTGCAGAGCCTCAATGTGATTTCCATGTTCAAGAGTCACAGGAGAAGCTGGTGCAGAAACAATCATAAAAGGAGTTCTTTTGCTGACATCTTGTATTCCAAAATCAAGAGCATGAAGCGAGTCAAGCGGTTGGTTATCATCACTGACTACGATGATATCCGTTGACTTCAATTTATTCTTAACAGAAGCGAGATAAGCTATTCCTTCATTCATTGGAACCATCTGACTCATCATGAGTCTTATGAAGTCGGCCCAGACTGTTCTCTGATAATTAGTCTGCTTTCGCAGAATCATCTTGTGCGCTTTTTGAGAATCAAGCGCTTTTTTTGCGTGATAGTAGTTTGCTTTCAAATTTTGTGCAATTGCAAGGCACTGCTTCCAAGTGTATCTGCCCCCAGAAAATGCTGCAACAAGGCGTAAAGCTAATTGCCAATTGCCATTTGCGAACAGGATTATTGTTATATCTCGAAGAAGGCCACCATTTTCATCTCGATACACCCTACCTAAGCGCCTTACTATGTGACAGGAACCAGCCCAGCGACCGACTATATTTATGCTTCCATTTTCAATGGTCACTTGCCCACTTTTGATACTTATTGTATCTAGCCCCGAATACTGTGAGGCCTTGTGGCGTGTCTTGAAAGGTGGCATTAAACAGTTTTTACTCATAGATTCAGATAAAACCGGGGGAAGGAACACCCAGCGATGATTTCCTTGACGTATTGCCTCTTCCCACCAAAGAGCCCAGACATTATCTTGGCCAAAGACGATTCCTGGTTGTATGACTACACCCGAGGCTGCCATTGCACCATAAATCTCATCATCAGGAAAGGAAGCGGTACGATTTCCCAACAGTTCCATAACGCGAGTCCGATCTATTTTCCTGGCTCTAGCATTAACCATTCCTGTGTAAAATTCATAAATTTTAGTATATTTCCCACCTATTGTTTCCTGAATGTCGAAGACATCACACAAATCCGGCAATGCACTGAAAAGTACATCATCTATTCGAAGACATAAACTTCCTTTGCCAAGCCACACAACTTTCCGAGCAAGAATATACTCCTGTAGTGTCCAAATTCGATCAGCCCACCGAGTCCTCGTGAAAAATTCAAGACAATTCATCCCATCAATGATCTTCTGTCGCCCATCACCATGTGCCCAGTACTCCGACATGGATTCTGTATATTCCTCCTCCATAGATATCGCGATGGCTTCATCTAGATCCTTAGTAAGTTGATCCAAGTAATCCTGTGCCATCCAATTTGGAAAATCACACGTTGTGACAATCACCACCACCTCCGCATTCCCGTATATATCACCCATTAGAGGTATTTGACGTTTCTTGTCTTCTTCGTCATTTTGATCAATACAAATTGTGTCGATCCAGCAATACTTGATGTCAGGAAAGAGTTTGCGAACGGAAGCCTCGATCATGATTCCACCTAATGTGTGTTTGTACTCGGTGTGTATTGCAAACATGTTGTCAGACCACGCATGAGAAGCCGCAAGATAAGATGGCATCAAACTAATTGCATATGGCTCAAGTGCTCCGGAGTCCATGTTAATCAACTTAGTTCGTGTCATCTTTGTAGTTTACCACTGTTCTAAATGCGTAATACGTCTTGCCAACACGCACCACCTTTGAAGTAGTGCTTTAGGTGGTAGTGATCTCAATCTCCATCCGATCACGATTGGAATTGAATTAAATTCGTGGATCAATTATGTTTGAAGAGGTCAAAAGCCCGCGCACACAGTAATATCCTGTCATGATGTATCGGCGCAAATGCGTGACACTCATGTAAACCAGCAGAGCTCATAATTGCGTGCACGGACCACGATCGAGATCATCCTGAATCAGCCTCGCTGACCTGATCAGTAATGGTTTTGCTGCGACGGGCGGCCTGATATGGAGCTTGGTTCTACAAATATGTCTTGACATTGGAGGAGGTTAATGTTAAATTTGGTTAGAAAGTCGAATTGAAGCTTAAGGATGCGCTTTACAACGAGACCGAGTCGATAATATCTGATCCTTCCAAGCCAGAATCTGCTGTAGCCGCTTAAAGTCATCACCGCCCCTAAATACAGGCATAAGACTTTTGATGCCGACTCTGCCAGTCCTGAATGGCCCAAGTATATGAAACTCCGACGGAACGAAGACAATGAAGACGTCCTAGAGCATTATGATGACGGCTTTAATGATTTATTAGTAATAATATAAAATGTGTTTTTTTAACATTTGACGCGTGCCACGTTCTAGTTTCTTGCAGTTCCGCTGCTATTCTGTACTTGAATTAAGACTCTTGCACCCTAGACACCTTCCTGTCATGGATCCTGAACATAAGTTTATCGAGCATAACAAGATTCCAATCCTTGAAAGGAGCTTGGGTACTCTAATCAAAGTTCAGGGGACTGGGTAGTACGTCCTAAAATCCTACCATTCTTTTGCTCTTACAAAATGTGGAAATTGAAACCTAGAAACTCGAACTTGATCGTTAAAACTAACCGAATCTTAAACTTATCGTTTTCTAAAATAAACTGTGCATATCAGTGAGCACTGTTTTGTATTGCGACACGCCTATCTTTGAATATAGATACTGTACACGAGCTATACTTTGAAGCAAGATAACAAGTGCCGTCTGTATATCCATCCCCCTGGCATTTTAGCCATGCTATCCCCGCTACGCGAAGTCGAAAAAGTGGACCGGGGTATTCTATGAAAAGTTTCTGTCAAATCCAAAGTACAACTAAAACGATTAAGCTAAAGCTGGGGAATCCAAGCGGTGTGTATGATCGAAGAATTAGTAAAGGGGATATTTTTGCCGAGCTTTACTATCCACCTCCAGTTTATATCTAAGTACATATGAACATTTTCAAATCTGAGCGAAAGTGAGAAAGACTAGAGCTTAACGAAACTCCATGCCTCTCAGGGATTCGATACATGCAAGAACGTTACAAGATCTCCACAAAGAGCCGTAATTCTTCTAAAATTGATTCACTATTCAAAAAGTTGCTTCCTATCAAAGATCGGTAGCACCAATCACAATTTTCGAAGAATGGCATTAAAAAACTCAGGCCAAAGGAGAAAAAGAAAAGAATAACAACGTTTCTCTTCCTGCAGACTCACAAATACACTTGTTTGTTACTTCTTGGCTCTTGGACAGTTTTGGTTGACCGAATCCGACGGCAAACATTCTCAAATCTCAACAGTCAAATTTCCCACCATGCCCACATGGGTAAGGGATAGCGTCTGCTCATTTAGTATCAATTACCTCACTTTGGTAGTGCGGAGGTAGGTTGTGACGAGATCAATCAGGAGCTGATGATCCTAATCATAGCCCTCGATTATTCCTCAATATGAGCCATTCGTGGAAATACGTTCATTGGATTGACAGTGTTCGTCCGCGAGAATGGAAGATCTCCGTTATTATTTCATTTCATCTCGTTGTGAATCAGGGCATGCACTGACCAAGGGCCGCCGGTATCTACCTTACTAGATGTAGGTGATGTGGGTGATACAAGTCCCCTGAATTCTGAATACGCCCTCCCAGGCTACGATTGTTCGAATCCGATTTTCACGGCTAGCAATCTCCCAGTGCCTGTAACGCATAGAAATTTCCCCAGTGCTGGCTTAAACCATCCCAGTTCTTCCTTTCGAGACTGAAGTGATATATAAAAAGGACTATGAAATCGCCCCAAGAGATCCAAATACCATATGATACGTGCATTAGGCGCCTATGCGGGGTTTCCTTTACTGATGAAGATGAGTAGAGCGCGGTTAGCAGTGAAAAATACGTCTAGATGAATGACCAATGGTTGCTTTCTCACTAAAATATTTGTATATAGGAACTATACCTATTCGTGCATAGGATGGATAAAAAAAAAGTGCTGCAGTTAGCATTTTCATACAGAAGCTGGAAGGGACTTAAGTCCTCTGCAAAATTGCGCGTTAAAAGCCAGGTAAATTTGACAGAATTGCATCTCCAATTATTACTTGGTACCATGTGACAAGAGCCTTTCGATTTGGCTAGGCATATATATATATATATAGAATTCGCCAACTCAATTCAAAGCTTACTGGACGTGCTTAGATATCTGCTTAGGTCTTTGGCCTCTTCCTTGATTGCAAGTTCGCTCAGAATTTCCTCGCTCCCACCACCTGAAAATATTAGCATTAGTTCCTCCAAGAAGAAATCCCAGCCTCAATGATATTTTAGTTAGAGGAATTACACTTACCAACAGCCATAACTCGTACATCTCTTGAAATTGCTTCGATCCTGGGAGGATTATTAGCATGAATTAAGATTTTACCGAAACTTAACGAGCTGACCTTCCACCTTTTCCACCTCGGGCACAACCCAAGCCACCCAAAACTTGCTGGGCTTCTCTCACACACTTCTCAAGACAGTGAGTGCTGACAACTTTTAGCATTGCCGTCATACCTCCAATTCTCACATCATTATCTCCTCCACTCTTCCTACTCAATTCTATCAACCATGTTAATTGCTCCAGAAATGCTTGTGCGGGTTCGATCATTCTTCCCATCTTCACAAATTTTGCTCGAATGACGGGGTTCTCAATCAACTTTTTACCAAATGTTTCACGTGTACAAGCGTGACTCCACGCGTCCTCTGCACAAACTCTACTCAATCTAATGGCCGATGTAGCAAGAGTCTTGCGCTCAGCGTTGAAATTTGACATGATGACTTCAAAGCCGCGATTTTCTTTATGTAAGAGATTCCCAACAGGAACTTTCACATCATCGAATGTAATGAATGTGCTCCCGGATGCACCAACTCCCGAATTGTGCATCATTCTCCGAGAAACCCCTTCAGCTTGCAAAGGAATGATGAGGAGTGAGATTCCCGCTGCACCAGCGCCTCCCGTACGAACTGCTGCTGTGACATAATCCGCCCATATAGCATTAGTGATCCATTTTTTCGAGCCATTGACAATATAATGGTCGTCTTTCCTGATTGCAGTAGTTTTAATATTTGCTACATCGGAACCAGCATCAGGCTCCGTGATGCCAAGACAAAATCTTATACTGCCCTTTGCAACACCCGGCAGAAATTTAGCTTTCTGTTCTTCTGTTCCGAATTTGACTAATGGAGGGACACCAATATCATTGCCTCCTCCGAGACCCCATAATACTCCGGTATATGCCTGGTCTTGTTAGTATGGAAGGCAGTCTACGACTCAAAAATCTTACCACACGCGACAATTCATCCGTAACAATAAGACTGTGCCAGGAATCCCATTCCTCAAATTTAATATCTCCCGGCAAATTTACATCTGGAAGTCCCGTGCTCAAAGCTAGATAACCTAGCTGGGCATGACGTCTCCATGCCTATTTAATTCATTAATAGCGTTCTAAGATCATGAGCTACACACGTACCGTATCTGGTACTTTGCCTGCGGATTCCCAGTCAAAGGCATATGGCAATATCTCTTCATCAACATATTTGCGCACTGCTGCGCGGAGTTTACGATGAGAAGTTGTGTAATGTGGAGAAACGTTGCGGGAGTACCACAATGGCTCGGCATATGGGGTTGGACAGCCAAAGGGTTCATGCTGGATGTCGTTTGATGGTGATACAGGAATATCCTTCAATGTTGTGGCCGGGATAGACATTTTGTGGATATTTATGTGATGGTAATAGTCTTGATAAGATTATTAAGGAGATTTTGATGTTTTGAATCCATGATCCCAGCAATTGGACCTCGGCATCTTTGCAGTGATCTGCATTCCGACTCGTGAATAGTATTATAAGGTTAGTTCTGACATTTCGACTGTATCAAAATTCATATAATAAAACCAGTGACCTCTATTCTCGGTGAAGTGCAGATGAGGAAAGGAGTAGATTTATTATGCTAGATCCATTTTGTGGGCTATATTCAGTTTCCGGATAACCAGATACCGGGCCGTTTTGCTTCGGGTGTGAATGATATTTTGATGCCTTTAGGTTTAGAGCTCTGGAGTATAATACTGTATATTATCCTGCAGAAAGTAGTGAGGAAAGATAAGTTTTAGACTTGAAGAGGCTTTTCATAGCATTCTCATTTTATCCGCTCTGAATAAGTGATGCCTGATAGCATTCTTACGCACGAAACAATATCACTTCAACTAGTCTCACAGTCACTTAAATCTGCGCCGAATAACATGAATTCCAAATACATAGGCTTTCATCATGTTATGATCTCTTATCCCTTTCGTACTAATCATTTTACTGTAGGATACAAAAAGTTCCGTAGAATGCTCAACCCCCTGCCCCCCTCCCGAATAGTAACGACTGAATGCCCGAAATGCTTAAAATAATACAACACACAAGCCTTTTCTTTCCCCTGTTTTGGAAATCTTATGGTTTACTCTATCAACAAGTCTCTCAATCTATCCGCTTGATCCTTCAAGAACCCTCCATTCCATGTCCAAGCTTTGAGGTAGCCCCTACTTTTGAACGCTAAAAGATCTCTCTTCAGTTTCTTGGATAATCGTATTAAGTCCTCGTTTCCTCCCAGTAAATCTCTGTTGCGCTTATCTTCGAAGTCCATGAGTAGTGGAAAGGACGATCGGAATAGGGCGGTAAAAACGCTTGTGAGGAGGTTGAGAGAGTGCTTTTGATGGGATACATATAATGCTGTTGTTTGAGGTGATACTATGGATTGTTAGAACCTTAAATTTATAGAACCATTGAGAATAATATGTGTAAGAACACGCACAAGATTCATTTCTTTCCCTCGAATTGATAAGATGGCTCACTTTCAAGCTTTGCAGTCTTGTAAGCAACCACAACACTAGTGCCACAGGGACAATGGCATCTTTGGGCAATTGCCCGGATGTTTTGAAAACTAGACGCTGGAGTTCTTGGTGCGCAAGTCTTTCCGCATTATAGAGGAGATTGAAGAGTTTTGTCTCAAGCTGTGCACGTAGTGCAGAGTAGTGGGCAGCCATATCCTGCTCCCCAATTACTGATGTGATTTTCAATCCTCTAGAGAGCATGTCACTGAATGCTATGAGCTTGGTTGTGTTTCTTACCAGATCTGCCTTTTTCAACGTTAGTGTCATAGCTAGTAGTGCAATAGATCGAAATAAATGATTTCACTTACATAGGGCAGCCTTTCCTTGGCGTATGCTACCCCGAACAGGAAAGAGGTGGAACTCGGATCGTCTATTTTGTTGTGGTGCGTGTATTCTATGACCCATTTTTCGAGTTCCTTTGATGAGAAGAATTTAGAGTCCAAAAGAGTGACGGTAACTGGCTGATTCGGGTGGGCATCTTGCTGGGATGAGAGCGTCGGGTTGAATGCAGTTATTGGGCGCAGTTCTTCTAGTATATCCCCACTCGGGGATGACAACTGTACCTCGATAACTCTAAGGCACAAAGGAGAAGAGACATGCCCTTTTCCATCAATCTTGATGGTTCTGCGGTGACCATCCACATCCGAAGAGCTGACATTGAAGTCGGTTATACATTCAACGCAACCGCTGGAGTAGACTGTGGTTTCAGGATCAGAGACTTCCCACAAAGGTGGATTTCTTACATTCACTTATCGAGAGCTCAACAAAAGGCGATTCTCTTGTACACAAGGATGCCGCGGACTCCACACTACCAGCCCGTTGAACACATAACACACAAGGCTCGCTCGTTCCGCACTGCTTCATCAGCTAAATAATTCAATGCAGAATCATGGTCAACATACAGTACGTTTTCTAAACTTGCATTGAATGCAAGCACCAACATTTCTTACCGCCTCCACTTTCTTTTTCACTTCTGGTGTAAAGGCGCTACGAGATTTGCGCTTTGGTGGTTGATTCGCATTCACCTGAAAAACCGAACTCAAAGATTCTTGGGATACTACCGGCTGTGACTGCGGCTGAGACGTTAAATGGATCCTCAAATCCAGCTTGAAGAAATTCGCCTGCGGTATGTTTGATTCTCGCCTCTCCTTCTGTTTGGAAGGTCTCAGTTTCTTACGGGAATGCTCTAGGTTTTCATCACTACCATACTTAGAATATTCTCCTTCCATCACATGATGGTTTTGTGAGGATCCCAAGTTTTTCCGCGAGGTTAGGGCTATTTTCCTAGAGTTCTCATCGAGCACTCTTGAAGGCTGTGCTTTATTGCTGGATTTGGCTTCAGTACTATTAGTAACACTTGACCGAGGCTGCAATTGTTCGTATGTTGGTGCCACCCCGTTGAATAAAGGCTGGAAAGCGTAGGCTTGTTCACCAAGCATTTGAGGAATGAAAAACATTTCATGGCCGACGTAAAAGTCTGGAGATGGAGCGTGAATAAAATTAAGAGACTCATTGATATCTTTCGGAAAGCCATTAAAGTTTGGGGGATAGAACTCGTTGTTCATAACCCCATAGTAAGAAGATTTACCAGGGCCGCCTGCCATGCTGTGAACTATTACATCAATTATTAGCAGTAGACTCGACTGAACAAGAATCAGGACACAAATCACGAGTCATGAACTATCATCGCCATGTTGAACGGCGGTAGATTGAGGGAGATTGTATTTTTAAAGGAAGTATGGACATCTGGACACTCGTACAGTGATTGTCATCTTCAAGTCAGGTAAGAAAGTTTCTATGCATGGAAGGGAATACACATTGGATGGTTAGTGGTATAGTGCAAACAGACATCTTAGGCCCCCATCATAGAGCTTGATTGTCTCTTGGCGACACAGGCCCAGATAAAAGCCATCGATAAATTCTGGTTCCTGCAGGGAATAACACGATGACGAGAAAGAACGAAATACTATCTGACTTCCATGACGGTGATGAGGTAATGTGACTGGATATATCTTTAGTAAGACCCGGATATAAAAGGTTTCCAGAATATGGCTTGCCTAATGTAACGGTAACTCCCCTGTCTGACACATGGTGATTTGAGAAAACTGCAACCTTCATAACATTCTTCATTCCTAAGAACTCATGGTTTTACGGATGTGCCTCAGCCTTGTGTGGGAAATTTTTGATCTTGGGGGCTGGAATATTCAGCATGTCGCACGGAGTAAGCTGCGTAAAAATATGCATACACGTTGTTACGCCAAATTTTTCGGTTGTAAGATCTTAGAACAGTCAGTCTCAATTGAGTAAATGATCACAATATTTCCAAAAATATAAGACCTCTCCTTTGTTCATATAAATTATTCAGCTGTTAAAGCCTGTCAATCGCTTTCGCGACATGCAGATGAAACACTGTTAATTTGTGCCGAATCGTTTTAGGCAATTTATCTTTCCCAATTGGTCTCATTCTTGGCTATTTCCATCGGTACATCAATCTTATCCAAGTACACTTGCAATCGCTTTATACCTGCACCGTGACCCATTTTTAGCTTTCCCCTTTCGATCATAAGACTTACCATTCTCATCATTCTTACAAGCATTTCTCCGTTATTACATGAATCTCCCCTGGATTTGCAAGCTCTCATGATGATTGAGATGCCTAATATATAGTCCATAGATGCAGCCAATCAAAACATTTCGTTGCTGCTATTGTCGCAATGTCTGCGAGTGATAGAATATAAATCGCTAATTTTGTTTCCTATTTTTGGAGTATTGTAAATCTGACTACATGGATATTCGCACAGAGATCATCGGTGGTGTATCCAAGTTTTTCACATAGCCGTCGAGCACAGAGATATTTTTCATCAGAAATTTAGCTTATTCCAGAATGAGCGCGTTTGCCAATCGCCTCGTGTTAATTTTCGTGCTTCTCCCATGAAGTGATGTAGCAAATATTGGCTATCCATGCGTCAAAGACAGGGAGCCAGACCCTACAGATTCAGCGAGTATGATGAGCTTCCACATGGTATAATGGGCCAAAAGAAGTGAGCGATTGACAACATAAGGCATGTATGATAGGGTGAGGGTGCCAAAAACTTCAAATACTGCAGAACTAAGACTAGATCTAACAAGAAAGCTAACATGGAAATTGAGGTGTTACCAGCAAGATACGGGTTGGTCTGAACCAGTTTCTGCGAGGTGCTTAAGTATAAGAGAGTTTTGCCGCATGCTTTTTCTTTTATTTCTATACAGCAGCCTCTTTGTGCTACCTCCGAATTTGTCGCCGGCTAGGTCCCGCAATTAGGACGGTCTCGACATGGAGGCAATTACAACTTTGAAATGCCCCATCTGTGATCAGTGACACACACTTATGTGTCGTATTATTGATGAGACTATCAGTTATTTGCGATGTATGCAAGAGAACAACATAAGTAACAATGAGAAATTAATATTATATCTCCTCGAGGAAATTGTTTGTTCTCCTAAAAGAAGATCGTGGGGGAGAAATTTAAAAGAAAAGGAGGAAGCTGGTCGAAAAAGAGATGTGATTGAGCGCCAATCCGCTTACATAATCAATTCCTTATCTTATGCCTTCCTTGTAGCTTTTGATAGTTCTCCAACCTTGAAGACTCCAATTTCTTGAGGTTATTTCTGCGGCAATCCTCATAATTGCGTCCCCATGACGTCTCCTGACTCAAAGCCATACATTATACAATGGCTGCTCGACACAAGATTATTGTGGCCCGTCCACCGCAAAGATAAGCCGAGAGAGGAGGTCGCAGAACTGAGGACAGCTGTGGGTATATAGTTTGCTGGATGCTCTGCTTGTCTAAATTGACAGATATGTTAGGCTTCCCGGGCTCTGGCACTCCTCTCTGAATCGGAGCAAGAATCGGTCCTGAAATATTATCATGTCAAAGATGCGAAAATGAGCTTAGCCTCCCACCTCCTAAAGCACCTTGTCATTGTGAAATATTGCAATGTACCTTGGTCGAAGAGTACGATTTCTCGAGAGTCAAACGGAAAGCCCTGTTATCACTCAACCGCAGATCAAACTCGACTTGAGTTCAATGTAAGTCATCAGGCTGGACTTGTTACATTGATTGCTGTGATCGGAGGTGATGGATCAATAAATGTGGGAACGGACATCGTGTGTGCCAACGAACGATTGCCGCATGATTATAAATATATAGAAAAGAGCGGATTTTTCGATTGGGTCGACATGCACGGAGATGTGTTCGCAGATTCAGAGATAAACTTCATGAAGCTTTCCCCGCTTGGACTCGAAGAAGTTGTGCCCGACAAGAAGCTTCATGGATATAGCAACGATGCGCTTTGTAGATGTCAGTGGAGAAACAGACAATTGGATCTTGTCGTCGAGGACACTGAGGGAAATGCCGCACAATCAAGAATCGATAGCAATAAGGTCATTGATACGAAGCTTAGACGGTTCTATGCCATGTGGTGTTTGCGAGAAAGCTATGTCAAGATGACAGGCGAGGCTTTACTTGCACCGTGGCTTAAGGAGTTGGAGATTTGCGACGTTCAAACTCCAAGTGCGCCCGAGGTTGATGATCTAAATTCCTTGGAAAGAGGGCAGATAACGAAAGATTATCGAATCATATTCAAGGGCCGCGAGGTTACTAACGTACACATGGAATTAACTGCGCTAGGTCAGCATTACATGGTGGGTGGTGCTGTAAGGGTGAAGGAGAGCGATACAAAGCTAGAATTAGGGCCGTGGAAAGAGCTCAATCTTGACACTGATATCTTAGAGATTGCAGAGGCCAAATCCTAGAAGGCGGAACTATTTCTCTACCAGCCGGATTACTATCTGCCATATACAACATTGTCGCAGGTCTTTCACAATTCAGTTTCCCTATAGTTTTCCCAGCCAGTGGCTAGGAACAGCATTTTTGTCCCACAAGTATTTCACCTTTACACTAAATTGTTACGCATGATGCTTCATGTAATCTCAAGCATGCCTCTTCGAAAAAATTTATGAGCACCGAATTCATGCAGACGTTCAGAAACCGTTACTTTCCAACATGTTCACTTCGTTTTCTATTTCATTCTCAGAAATAGCTTCTCTGTTTAGATACACGTATCTACATGGCATATTCATGTTCTTCTAAAGTGGCACTTTTAAGGGAGCAGTTATCTTTGATCTCCAGAAGCATCTATGAAAGGTGAGTGGATCAAATTGCGAGATTTCCTCCCCTCGTCTATTAAGGGGCGAAAGGTGTCTGGTATCATTGCTTGGCTAACATTCATTGTGATGATAACGCGCACAATCGCGACGATCTGAATGGTACCAACAGTTCCCGTTTCATTTCAAGTGATGGAGAGATGCCCCATTTTTAGGTGCTACTTTTGTATTCTTTCAAATTTCATTTACTCATTCTTAGTTTACTCAAGTAAAGGATATTTAATTCTTGGAGCACCGTCAAGGCTCGAGTTTACTGCCCTTGTCGAGTATTTCTAGATGTGATTTCTACTCCGAGCACCTACAGCGCAAGCACCACATCTCATACCGAAGTAGCGGAGTTCTGAAATATAGAAACATCTGCTCTCTAGTGGATACGTGCTGAGCTCTAGGCGAGTTAACAATCATTGAGGACTTAGTGATGGATTGAAGGCCCCAATAAGTATTTGTATTTACGAGTACCGTTAAGTCCACAATTTTTTGACAACCCCTCTCTTTTCCTACCCTGGAATTGCTCTAATTGCCTAGATACGTTGAGTTGTGATAAGTAGATATTATAACTAGACCTCTATCTCACAAAATTTCCACAAACCCAGCATTTATACCTCACAGCACAGGGTAAATAGCGTATAGAATACAACAATGAGGTATTTTGTTGGCAGGAATTCATAATCTCGTTTCTTGTCCTGTCTAGTTGATTTTCTACGATATATCAGAAGGAACTTGAAAACCCTAGTCCTAAAGATCGTTTTACATAAGGCTTGATTTTCGATTTTCGAGTAAAATACTCTACTATCCTTCCACTATTGTCCTGCTCGATGTGATTTTCTAGAATTATTAACCTTTGTTTCGTGTTCCTTTTATGAGCATCTTGAACATTGCTTTCAAATCGCTGTACTGAAAAAAGAACTTCTGTATTAATGCATAACATACGCTGGCTGTAAATCTCCAAGTTTTTCCTAAAGGTTTTTTAGATCTAATTTGATTCGTTTTACTGAAAAGTGGTCTATGACCATATGACTTAACGGAGGCTTCTCCATCGAGCAGGACGTAGCAATATTTCTCCGGCAGCTTTCAGGTCTTTCCATATTGGTGAGCCGTCATACAGTGATTTTTGTCTTAATTAGGGTAGGTTGCATATTGGAAAGCAAAATGAGGATCGGACAAAACAGTGGTGGTTGAGCTGACTTCTCTCTTCTTCCGGTAAGCGCTCAAAAATTTAGGGTAACTCCACGAGCAGCTTTTTTGGTCTAAATGTGTTTCAATCGAATGTGTTGGAGGTATCCTCGTGCTTGGAAAGACGAATTCTCAGTCTTCCAGTCTTCTGCGCGTTTGTTGTTTTCCAGTAGCAGCTACAGTTTTGCATCAGCTCATGTCAGCTCCATCAATTGCCCATGTGTCCAATCTTCATAATTTGGTGCAGCTCCATTCTTAATGTCCTCAAGCTCCCAAGCCAACAGATCCTTTCTTTTTGTCAATATATGTGACAACGGAGCAGCTTGCTTAATCCCCATGATATCCGCGATGACTCTCAACCTACCAGCCACCCAGTGACACATCATATCTGACACGGCAGCCGTGCAAGCCGCCGTATACAAAGGCCATAATAACAGATTACCACTAACTGCTTTAGCACTGCCCAAAGCCACTTCTCCACTCTCATCGTATCCGAGCATAAATGGTACGCTAGCACATATATCATGTGACAATTGAATGATGGCTGTGATCGATGTTTCCAATTGAGAATCGGAAAAGGTAGGATTTCTCGGCTCCGAGACGAACAATTCGGGCTTGATATATTTGAGATGTGTAAGCTGAACATAAATAACCTCATTGATGAGGATCCGAACACATCGATAATGGTTCCAGAGTGCAGCTGCCCAGATACTATCGTAAATATGATAATAGTCGGAAAAGACACCTTCAGACCTTTGCCTCAAGGTGAGAGTTTTGTAAAACATACTGTCGGGAGGACAGGTAAAAGCCCACTCCACAAGCTTCGAGTCAATCGTAAGAGCGGCTTTGATAATATTTTCGGCATTGTTATGATCATGAAAAGAAGACATTGTGGCGCGTAAATTGCAAAACTCGACCACTTGTTCCGAGAGAATTGTAGCATGGGCATCATTCGGCGATTGAAACTGGATCGCATATTTTGACCAATCACGAATAAATGATGGAGTAGAAACATGGCGTTGAAGACAATTTGTAATCTAGGAAAATCAATATCCAGAAGTACAAAATTGGGCTAGAAGATTACATACAACTTGAGTCCGGAGATGAAGAAATAGATGCCGACCTATAGGGGTTTCAAGGCACTGCTTTCCTTTGAGTTGCATCAACGATGAAGCCCCAGTGGTATGCTTGGTCCAGGATTGCATCGATTGAGGACCGGTACACGTATTTGTCTATAAGTTCTTAGTGTTATGAGATTTCACGCCTGTCCGTAAGACTTACTTCGTAAAGGCCCAAAAGCATCACGGCCACAAGTGTTTGGTCTGCTCGTGCTTCATCTGCATTTCTCAGACGAGAACTGACGAGCCTTAGAGCAGAATTATACTTTCCGTTTGCATGAAGCTGGAGATCAGGAGCTTTCCAAAAGTTTGCTAAGCCAACCATGCCCAAGGATTCAATGCTATCAGCCAAAGCGGAGCCAATGAGCTCATTGCCATAGATGTCGTGAAGATACTGAAAGCTACCACTTGTCGATTTATCTTCTAAGACATAGTTTCGAAAAAAGTAGCACGTAGCTTGCTCGGATGAAGAAGTAGAAAGCTCGATTGTAAGTGGTGTGGTCTGCGTCACAAGCTGAAGATTAGGTCCGCTGGGGAATTGAGAATCTACAGAGAAATCTAACGTGTCATTTGACGTTTTCTTTCTCCGCCTAGATACCGAAGTTCGAGGTTCATTCTGATTTCGACGTTTATTGGCGTATTGTTTCGTTTGGTCACGGAACATCATTTCTGCTTCGGTTCTGTACCCCGTGCAAAAGCGCCCAGCACGAATACATTGTGAACATGAAGGTGTCAAAGTGTCACACTGATGCAGATGAGCGACCGTTCCCATTTTTCCACGAAGTGCTTGCTCACCTTGGTTCTGCGAAGCCTGCATTCAGCACAGGCTTTACTTGGCTTACCACAATAAACCATTTCGCGAAAGTAATGAAGATAAAGGTGGTTGGTAGACCGTGGGGTCCAGCGCAAGTTTGTATAGCAAACAGGAAGGTGCTGAGCAGTCTACAAACTCATGCTTTGTAGTTGTATGAAAAAGAAAGGTTAATCATACGGAAGAATAAGAAAGAAATAATTGAACTTGTTACTTGTTAAGGTTACTCTGTACACTGTCACCTCTGGTGAAGCTTTTTCACTTATCATTCAGCTGATAAACTACTTTGTAAGGCCTGGTCGGTATGATGAAAGATCGACAATGCAATGCAGATGAAGCCTCAAACGCCCTATGGAGAAGATCCGGAACATTTTGATTGCTTGTTCGTGAGATTTCCGTGGTTATGTCATCATAAGCTTTTTCCTTTTCGGGTATCCTCAGCGTAGCGTAATGATGACTCAGCCCATGTCATTGCGCTAGCAGACACCGCCCACTTTCCGAACCAACATCGGGGTTGTTTCATTCCTTACTTCTTCCATTCCGAATGGATCCTGCGACGATCGAACCATTACTAGTATGACTGCGACGGTGGGAGATATGGCAGCTGGAAATTTGTACTACGTCAACGGATAGTGCATCCGCTACTTAATCTAGCAGTCGGATACCAATGTCTTCGTTGGATGGACCCTATCAGCGTCAACCAAGTATTTCTATCGGCTACGTTTTCGCTCGACTCTGCAACAGAGAGTGAAGATACAGAGTTTATCGCCCAGTTTCTTCATTAATAGTAATACTACTCATCCGTTTTCAATTTGACGTCTTCCTTTTATGAAAGATTCCATGCAAGTGCGCGCCTTGTTACTGGAGAGATAACTATTCGACGGCTTCTACTTTCCTTTTGAACGACGATCAAGTGTCTGTCAACATAACTACATCTCAGTTTCTCCTTGAAATCCTTCAAAGCTCAAGTCATCGTTGTCTGAAGTCAGAAAAAGCATCGCACATACAGAAATTGATGCAGGTGTCGTTCCCTTACCACACGCTACTTTCATAATATTCTCTTATCTAATTCGGGATAGTGGACACTTGTAAGAATATTCTTTACTTTATATTGAGACTTATTTCAATCAGCATGTTCGCCGGCTTCACTTTTATAATTACTGAAATATGTTTATGGTCTGTGTGAAGAACTGAATGAACATGAAATTGATATCTCTCTGATTTGCCTTAGAAAGGGAGGGAAAGGACATAACTTAAAGAGAAAAATTTGTACTTTTTATAATGATTCCAGGTAATGAAAAAGTGAAGAATAGGAACAAGAATGAGATTGCGATATACGGGTGTTTTCTGTGCAGGAATATCCGGCCATCAAAGTAAGCGAGGATTACCAAAACGGGTAACCTTGAAGTAGCGTGGTTCAACATCACCAAATGGCTATATGAACATTACACCATTCATTCCTAATTGAGACGTTGTTTTGCAACTTTTGCATGGAGGGATCTCGGCATGAAAGGATGAAAACTGCTCAAAGGTATCTAACTGTGGACATCTGCGCACTTGTTGGGAAAGGCTTTCGCACCCTTTAACACTGCGCTCTCTTTGCTTTCCCTGTCATTGATTCCCACATGTGGATGCATTTTTGGAATAAGTAAAGTGATCAAGCACATAATATTCTTTCATATAAAGCAGTTACTTGTGTCCAAATTGTTATGAATACATACATTTCCAGAACACATATAGAATTTACTTCCTGCTTTTAGTCACCCAACTACCTACATCATCTCCTAGTATTTTCATATTGATCGAAAGTATGGGAAAACTTGTTGGACTCATTAGTTCAGGCATTGGCCTCGCCATGGAAGCGAAGACGTTCTATGGATCTTCAAGTAACAAGACCTATGCCAAAGATGGAAGTCGTGAGTTATCTTCACGAATTTATCCAATAGATTTCCTAGCAGTCAGCAACTCATACATGAATTCTGACCTTCAACAGTCCCACATCGTACATCGCCGAATATTTACGAATACAACAAGAACGAAGAAGCATATGGAGATATCCAAGCCCATGCCGATTATCAAGATATTTTTTCTGATCGAATAAATTCAGACATGCAGAAAGATGAGATTTATCGAAGATATTTGACGGAGAGTCCTCGAGCCCAATCAAATGGAAGCACATACGAACGCGATATTTCCTTCTATGCTCACGAGCTACCGCAGCAAAGGATTCAACCTGCACGAGGACTTTCTTGTCCCGTAATACTACCACAACGAAGACCTGAAGACCAGAGTCGTGGTATCATCCGAGCGTATTCTCCGGAGCTAGCACATTGCGGAATGGATCAAATGACTTTTTTAAAGTTTATTGATGACTTCAATGAAGCTCATAAAGTAAGTTTAAGGTTATAAGTATGATTCCCACACTACTTACTCGAATTCAGTCATCTCCCTATCTCGATGCAGTTAATGTAGCAGCTCAGGTTGTTGGATTTGCACCTGGAATTTCTCCAATGGTTGTATCCATAGTCGTCCCAATTGCCGTCAAAGTTGCTAAAGGTTACCAAACACAAAGACAGTGAGTAAAGAATTACAATGCTAGTAAAAGCAGCTAGCTAATAATCACTTAGATCTACATCTTTTCTAGACCGAGCCAACACAGAGCTTTTCATCCCCCATGGTCTCTTCGCCATGGTTCTAACATTCCAACCGAATCAAACACAGGATTCATATGGAGTACCAAAACAAATTAAACTTCCCCCTCCTGCACCCCTCATCTATCCCGAAGACGAAATACGAACCCAGCAAACAGGATTGAAGAAAATGGGTCACTTCATCTCCAATTATGGAGATCGAAGAGCCCAAGCTCGATATGTATGTGGACAGATTGTGTGCTTACTCTAGGAAAAATCTCTCTAACAAGTTATAGGCCTATAACAATCCTGATTCATCACTTGCCAGTCCTCTACCAACATTTGGAAACCGTTGGGCAGATCCAAATCATCCTGCCAATAGTGGTGGACTTAAGAGCCTACTCACCGGTATACCAGACGATAAGAAATCCCGCAAGCAAGAAAAGAAAGATCGTATACGGGATAGAAAAGATCGACATCGCAGAAGAAGCTCAAGTAGTGATTCATCAAAAAGAAGTGGACTTTTGAGCACGGCACTTAGCGCATCTGGGGAAGCGAGTGGAAGAAACGTTCTCCCCCGAAACGAACGAGCAAGCTTAGTAGGGACAGCAAGAGGAATAATCAACGGGCCAGAAAAACAAAATCAGAGTTTAATCAAGGGTATCAAAAATCTAGGCATGAAAACTGATATGCTATATTTAATGATAACGAACAATTACAACACCAACACCAACACCAACACCAACACCAACGACGAAAACCCCTCAATTCCACTTTCATCAGCGAGATCCCCAAACCCACCCACCCCGCTCAACTCATCCGTCCTATCTCAAAAACCCATCTCTCCCACCCCCCACCAAAATCGCACATTTACCTACTCCTCCACCAACCACCAGCAAAACAATAATCCCTACATCAACAGACAAACTCAAGCTCAAACACAAACACAAGCAAATTCAACTCTTCCAACTAGATCTCTTGAACATTATGATGTTCCGCCGCCTGTATACAGAGAAGTAATGCCGATGAGATATTATGAGCGGATGAGAGGAGGTGAGGAGGAGTTTTGTGTTCCTGCTCTATGATGTATGTATGATGTATGATGTAATCGTATGATTGTGTTACGATATACATGACGTGAGGCTTTGTTTTTTGGTGTAATTAGCTTTAGCTTTTATTTTAGATTTGGTTTGGAGTTTGTGGGTGTGTATTTTTGTAAGATTATTTTTGTAGTGGCTGGGTTTTTATCTGTTCATTTAATTTGCGATTGTTTGATTTATATGGGTATTCTGTAAGATTACAAGGGAGCGTTCGGTATATTCAAGGGAAATGCTAGATTCCTTAACTTTCGTATCGAAACATTGAGGAAAGATATTACCCTACCCGTCTAGATACTTCGGCATAGAATATCTACTCCTTATGCTAGGAACTTGTATAGGTGCTTCACTTAGGGATACCACTGGGCAAAATTCATAAGACGATATAACATTAGAAAGCTTCATGGAGTCGAATATCAATCCAAGTTATGCAAGGACTTGTACCTATCAATGATAACCTGAATAGTAAACTACCAGAATCTTTCTACATACATGAGTAAGTAACCCAAGTTCTCTCAATATCAATCATCTCCCACAAAACGAAAAAAAGTTCAATTCTAAGCTACTTTTCCAAGTAAGTTAAAAGTTTCCCATCTCATACCTTCACCATTTTCCAACCCCTCAGCATCCCATCCAGCCCACCCATCATCTTCATAAAAAGGTTCAGCAACTTTGCTCCATCCACGTATAAGAGCTCTCCAATAACAAGCTTCGGAAGCAGGAGACAAGTACTTTGTGAAAAGTTCTCTTTGTCTTTTTGCAATACCAGTAGCTATCTCAGGATTCTTTCGTAGATACATGATTGTTTCCTCGAGGTCTGACCAGTCGGGTTCAACGAATATGATGTTCGCTTCACTTGGTCCGTATGTTTTAGGCCATCGATTTGCCCAATTATATCCTGTTTCCGGAGATTCTTCACGCGTCGGAAAAAACGAGCTTGAAAATATTGGACGCATGAAATGTGTATTGTGAAGTAGATATGTTGGTGGTGGTGTGAGGATAATGGAAGCACACGCCTGATGAAAGAGCAGACGCCCGGAATAGGTTATACCCTCTGTATAAACGATGTACTTATACCTACAAAAGTCCTCGATTCCAATAGCATTTTCCGCACTTTGGCTGTTTGTGTTCCATTTTAGAGCTTCTATATCTGCCCATTCCTTCTCTTTTCCCGCTTGGATTAAGGCTGGTCGCAAATCTTTATTACCGACTGTATTAAACCAACCTGTCCCTCTCCATACTGCTTTATCGATTTTCTCGCTCCATTGTGTGTTCTTCTCTATGTGCTCAATTTTAGATAATGCTTCATCAACAGTACCAATAAATGATAATGGCCAGGACCAAAAACTAAAATGCGGCATAACCCAGTAGTTCCCGTTCTCGATATGAGGATCATTCGATCTAGAGAATGCCCAAGAGTTATTCATGGGGGTATCGAGTATATTGAATGCGAAAATGGTGTTTGGAAGAGGAGACGGGGAGGTAATGACGGCCCGGTGGAGTTGATGTAAAACAGAATCTCGCTCCTGTAATATGATTATCAGTCCATGTACGAAGGATATAGAGAAAGAAGAGACAAACCTGAAGCATATTCCGGGGAAGATTCGGGTCCGTAGAAATTATATATACCTAATCTGCCAGTCAATATAGCTAGCAAGATGAAATATTTCAGTGGTCGAATATGACCTTTCCATTCTTTATTCTTCCTTGCACAAGTCCTGTACGGTGATCCGGCTGTTTCTTCAATGGAAATGGTCCTCTAGCCACCGCATCATCAATCTCCTTCGTCGAGCCTGGAAAAGTTACCGCGCATTGGTCCTCCGTCAAAGAAAGTGACTGAAGAATATCCACAGAAGGCTTCTGCTCGTCGACTGAAAACTGAAGGATTGATGATCGCAAATTCGTAGACTGCTTATTATACAGGTAAACGCAAACAAGAACAGTCAAGAGGATTATGCCAATGTGAATAGGGCTTCTGGATCGGTACGCCATGCCTCATGATTGGCAAGTGAAGACTTGATACAGTGCAAAGGTAATCATCGCCATCTTTGATATTCAAAGACGTTTCATGATGAACAAGGTTGGCACGGGAATTAGGAACTCGCGCCGATAAGCCTATTAAGTGGTAAATGTGCGGTTGGATTCGGCGTTGTGAACAACCATGGCAGATGAGTTGTAAAAACACATATTAGAACTTACAGTACCGCAGCATACCTTGAGTGTGTCGATGACCTTTTAGCAGAAGGGCTCATGATGACGTCGCGGTTGAGAGAAGGGGGAAAACAAAAATGTGGGTACTGAATCAGAATCAATGTTCACGTGATATGTCACTATCACGATAGTAACATCACATACAAATCTCAACATCAAACCATTTTGCCATCTGTGAGGCAATATCACCACCTTTCGAGCTCTTTGCCCCAATACGCTGCCCAAATCCTGCCTGGTGGGCGCTAAGCACTACTGAGGGCGCAAAAGTCTTTGCTAAATGGTGCGCAAGAACCCGTTTCTTCGCACATTCTTAATTCTTTCGTTTTACTACCCCTTTCCTATCTAGTCTACCTTAATCCTCCCCCCTCCCTTTTCCTTTTTCCGTACCATACAACACCCATCGACGAAGCCATAGCCTTTAGCTACCCTATATAAGTCTAAAAATGCTCATAACAGCATTCCCCTGCCCGACTGCCGCAGTAATGCGTTGGAACTGTCTGGTAACTATGTATATAATCCGTATATAGCTGCGCAGGCACGCTGGATACCCTTCGGGAGGTTTAGTGGCACGTGCTATAACACGTGACCAGCCCAGCGCTTAAACAAAATAAATAAATAAATAAATAAATAACACAAAAAACAAAAAGACATACATACGAGCGATCCCTTAATATGTCCAGTCCAATTGACACGCCAGGCCACCCACCGGCCGGCGAGAAGACTTACAACTTCCGGACGCGTAAACGCGCCGCCCCTGATCCCTCTCCCTCGAGATCGGCCTCTGCTGACGCGTCTGATCGCTCTATGTCTCCAGCAGGAACGACTAACACGCCGCCCTCAAATCAAGAGGCGGCTAGAATATTGGAGGGCTTTCTGAGCCCTGGAATACCCGACTTACCCAACAGAGGCACAGCAGGACGCGTTGAGTACGCGTCTAGTACCTCAGTGCCCCCTGCACCTGCCAGAAGCGAAACTGACAGCTCTACGACTGCACATATAGCACAGTTTACTACAGCGGTCATGCACCTTATTAGAGACCCTCTCGCCGAGCTCGAACAAACGGAACCAGCCTGGGGCTCCACCTTCCGCAACTTCTTTGGCCAGCTGGCTGGTCGTGCCATGATGGGCTTCCCACCACCCCTAGATATCTCAGCGATCTTTGCCCTGCCGCCAACGCCAACCGCCTCCCCCCCACGCGCCTCCTCACCGAGCGCCCCCCCTGCAAGAGTCCTGGGCTAGCAAGGCCCAACGCGCAGCTCATCTGCCAGAGCAGACCCGCCCTCCACCGCCGCCGCCGAAGCTACAGAGCAAGGAAGACAGAAGAGTGATGATCCGTCTAGACAAAGACCACCCTACAAGACAAGAAGACCCTTATACAATAAGGCAGAAGATAGGACAGATCCTAAAGAATGATAGAATAGCTAAAGATGTATGGGCGGTCCCATCTGGATTCACAATCCTTGCAAGCACACCAGCTCAAGCAGCCACAATCATAGCACATGCCTCCGAGATAGAGAACGCTATTGGCTCAGCTAAAGTGGAAAGACAAGAGAAGTGGACAACCTTCGTAGTCGGCCCCATCCATAAGAGGATTCAGACTGTAGATGGAATAGTAGACCCAGTAGCAGAAGGCCATGTTCTTACTGAGCTTCAACTAGTACGTGATAATATGCCAATCCGACAGCTTGAGTGGACCCGTCGTGCACAAGCTGCATTAGACGAAGGCTATATCCGTGTATGCGTCCCTTCTAGCAAAGCGGCCCTATTCCCGCCGAATCTACGCATTTTCTCCCGCCCAGTTCGGGTGCAGCGGGTTCGCGATCATAGCCCTACTTCCCAATGTGGGCGCTGCTTTGGCTTCCATCCCGAACGCCTCTGCGCACGCGACCTTCGCTGCGCTGACTGCGGTAAGCAGGATCGCCATATAAACTGCCCCAGCCTTGCTAAATGTGTTAACTGCTGCGGCCCTCACGCTGCAACCGATACCACCTGCCCAGCGCGCCCCCAACACCGCAATGGACAACTAATAAGACCGACTAAGAACGAGCTTCGTGCTATTAGGACTGCTGGAGGACAAGCTAGCGCAAAGCGTGACGCACAAGCCCAGCAGGAAAAAGAGGCAAGTATACAGCTACATCAAGAAACGGAGGCTATGCAGAGCAATAGTACCCAACCGACAGCACCCCCACCAGTACAACAATGGTAGGAGGCACCAAGAAGAAACAACATAGGCAGAGCAGTCTACGCGTTCTACAAGCCAATGTACGAAAAGGGGGATCCAATCATGATATTGCTCTCTCACTAGCATTTGAGAACAACTGTGATCTGCTGCTGATACAAGAGCCTTGGATACACAATGATCTTCAACGTAGATGTACAAAAACGCATCCTGCTTTTGAGACCTTTGCGCCCTGTACCGACTGGGATAAGCGCCCCGAGTAATCACCTATGTTCGGAAAGGGAGAGGCTTTTCACCCTGCCAGCCAGCGGCAAACCTATGTCAAGATATACTACTTATTGCCCTAAAAGGCAGAGACTCCCCTATGCTCTTCTGGAATGTCTACAATGCACCTATAGGGGCTATTGATGCAGGAGAGGGCTTGCAAGCACTACTGCGACATGGGCATGAAGCCCCCACACTTGTAGCAGGGGACTTCAACATCCGGCACTCCCTGTGGGATACTACAGGAGGAACGCCAAAAGACGGAGAAGAGCTAATCCAGTGGGCAGACAGCCATAGTCTACGCATTGCTAACCCTCCATTCACTCCCACCCATCAAAGGGGAGGCGTTCTAGACCTGGTCCTAGTCACACATCCTAATGCAAGATGTGAAGTCGAACATTCCCTACATACCTCGTCCGACCATGAATCACTACTAACCATAATCCCCCTATCAAGTAGTCTCTACCCTAAGGCAGGACGTCTTGACTTTGGCACCTGCAATACTGAAAAGTATCTACAGCTGCTCCAACATACAGCTGACCCCGTATATAGTAATCTAGAAGAAGAGACCTCTGATATTGTTCAAGCACTCCAAACCGCCCTATACGGCTCCTGTAAACGGTATCTCGAAGCCACAGGCGGTGCCCCATGGTGGAACGACTCATGCCGGGCGGCATATCAGAGATACAGAGCTCTGCGTAGTACTGGCCCAGCAGAAGAAGAACGTAAAGCCCTTCGGCGCTGCGTACGCCAAGCAAAGCAAACGCATTGGCAGCAGATAGTACAGAATGCAGCTAATGTCACTGATGTCTATAAGATCGTGAAATGGTATAAGAAAGAGACAGTACTCCAATCACCTCCACTACAAAAAGAAGGCGGGCTGGCTACAACGCCACAGGAGAAGGCACAAGTGCTTCAAGGAGCTCTACTCTCGCGCCATCTTGAAGCAGAAGACATCCCCGCTAATACACCCGCAGTACCCAGAAGGACAATCCCTTGGGCGAACATCACAGCGAAAGAGGCACTCTCAGCTACATGCCAGGTCTCATCCACTTCACCAGGAGCAGACGAGATCCCAGCAGCCGCCCTGCGTCTGGCCTGGCCAATAATCGGTGCACGTATCACCCTTCTCTTCCAGCGCCTTATGGAAGAAGGAATACATCCCCAAGCCTTTAAACATGCTGAAGTAGTGATCCTACCTAAAGCAGGGAAACGGGACCGCTCTCTCCTAAGTCCTATCGGCCAATCGCACTGCTCTCATGCCTGGGTAAAGGTCTAGAACGACTTCTAGCCAGACGCATTAATTTCTGGGCTCTTAAGCTTAAAATACTAGCACGTGATCAGTGCAGCGCAATTAGCAAGCGGTCGGCAGTAGACCTTACTACAGCGCTTGCCTCAGATATAGAAGAGGCATGGGCAAAAGGCCTTGTAGCTGGTATGCTAACAGTAGATGTGAAGGGAGCTTTTGATGGTGTACTGGCCAACAGACTTATCCAAAGGCTCCGAGAGCAGGGCTGGCCCAACTGCCTTGCACAATGGGTTCGCTCCTTCCTAGCCAACCGGACAGCGCATATTCGTCTAGACAAGGTCAAGTCGAAGGCCTTCTCTGTCCTCTGCGGCCTGCCGCAAGGCTCTCCAATCTCACCCATTCTCTTCCTGCTATATGTAGAGCCGTTTCTACGCCTTACAAGAGGAAGATTTGGGTATGCTGACGATGGAGCAATGCTGGCTATTGGGGCTACAACACAAGTAGTACAGACAAAACTGCAGAAGCATCTTGATATGACCCTTGCATGGGGGCAAGAGAATGGCGTACTTTTCGATAGCGCAAAACTGAACTACAGTACTTCTACCGCAAGCGCCAGGCTGCTGAACCGCCACTACACCTGCCTGATGGCGTCGAGATCCCCCAAACAACGTCACCCGTTGGCTAGGTATCTTCTTTGACAGGAAGCTCTCATTCAAGGCCCATATACAGATAGCATGCCTGCGGGCGAAGCAGATCACAGACCATGTACAACATCTTTGCCGTACAATAAAGGAGCTAAACCAGCCCTTCTTAGGCAAGCAGTACAGGGCTGTGCCTTCGCCACCCTCTTCTATGGTGCTGAAACTTGGTATGGAAAACATACCTCACCTGTGATATTCCGCCTGATACAACTTGCAATCAACCGGGCTGCTAGAGCTGTACTGCCGGTATACAAGACCACCCCTATCCCGGTACTCCTGAGGGAGACCGGATGGGCCCTAGCCCTGCCTGGCTCGAAAGAGCACATGACAGATATATAGCACGAGTTGCAGCAGCAGACGAAAGGCACCCAATACGCTTACGCTGGGGCTCTAGTCGAATGAAGTGGATGCGCCGCCGACAAGAACTAGCACTCTCTCCTACCTTTCTTCGCCCCCCTTGGGAAGATACAGACCGCGACAATGCCCTCAAGCAGATTGCAGCCTGTGGACGGACTAATGGGCCTCAAGCATTCAAGCAGTGGCTAGAAAAACAGCCCATCCTAGACCTTATTGTATACTCCGATGGCTCTATGAACGAGAATGATAATGCGGGAGCCGCGTACTGTATATACCGCGGCAGCCAACTGATTGAACAAGGCCAGGTCCCCCTTGGCAAGACTGCAGAAGTATATGATGCTGAGGTTATAGGTGCTCTCGCAGGCCTGCAGGCTGCCCTGCGATCTTGCATGGCACGATTTGCTACGAGTATTACAATCTGCCTCGATAATCAAGAAGCAGCACTACGCCTTCATACGGGTATTCCTACAAGCACTAGTGCCAGCGAGATTCTAGAGTTCCAAGCCTGCAGGCAGGCCTGGCTGACAAGAGGGCGAGCCCGGAATGCCGCTTGTGGAGCAGTAGGTATACGCTGGTGCCCAGCACATGTCGGTATCGCTGGGAACGAACTAGCAGATCAACTAGCCAAAGCCGCATGCCTGCTACCTACTACACGCAACAAGGCTTCTGTAGCACGTGCCCAGCGCTTGTCAAAACTAAGATACGAGCGAGCTGCAGCCGAGTACTGGAGCGAGAAGTGCCCAACTCAATACGAACGTCTCAACCTACCCTTCCCTACATCAAAAATGCCAATGGAACTTACACTCCCCCGCCCTACCTTAGGGTACCTACTAGCCGCCCGCTCGGGGCATGGTGACTTCAGAGCCTACCATGAGAGATTCAATCACGAGAACGCGTCTCTTTACTGCCAACACTGTAATCAAGATAGCTCCCTAGACCATTTTGCCATCTGTGAGGCAATATCACCACCTTTCGAGCTCTTTGCCCCAATACGCTGCCCAAATCCTGCCTGGTGGGCGCTAAGCACTACTGAGGGCGCAAAAGTCTTTGCTAAATGGTGCGCAAGAACCCGTTTCTTCGCACATTCTTAATTCTTTCGTTTTACTACCCCTTTCTTATCTAGTCTACCTTAATCCTCCCCCCTCCCTTTTCCTTTTTCCGTACCATACAACACCCATCGACGAAGCCATAGCCTTTAGCTACCCTATATAAGTCTAAAAATGCTCATAACAGCATTCCCCTGCCCGGCTGCCGCAGTAATGCGTTGGAACTGTCTGGTAACTATGTATATAATCCGTATATAGCTGCGCAGGCACGCTGGATACCCTTCGGGAGGTTTAGTGGCACGTGCTATAACACGTGACCAGCCCAGCGCTTAAACAAAATAAATAAAATAAATAAATAAATAAATAAATAAATAAATCTCAACATCAATATTGAAATTTTGGAGGCAGACTAGGAACGACATCCCAAGCCTCATAGTGGATCAGTATTCGATTTTTCCTCCTGAAAGGCGGATTAATCTTCCCAGCGGAAGCTGAATCCATCAATAACAGATAATATCCTATTCATAACCTTATGAAGTTAATCTAAGATATAATTAATCCCATCAGAATGCATTACACTTTGTTCAATCATCAATGACTAAGAGATCTACTGCATCAAAAGTTCAACTACAGGACAGCATATTATGCACACAAGGCCATCGTGAACAAAATGCGGCAAGGCCACATGAGTTTCGTTAGAAAAGGAGGAAATCATTTACTCGAGAAACCTTGTATGCTTTAGCTATAAAGTTAGACTGTATCTATTCCAAGGTTTTCAATTGGGAATAAAGAAACTATGTGATTTTTACTAGATTTGAATATTTCTTTAAAGAATTAAATAAGGTTACGCTATGTGGTTTTGGTTTTCATCTTGGGTGTATGCACCGTTCTATTAGCTAAGATGTGGCAAGGTTGTGCTATTGCAACACCATACCCCTATGAACTTGTCGCCTAAGTTTATATTTTTTTATTTGAAACTTTGATAATGGATGTTCAATACCTATGTATTTCGTAGTTTCGTTAGACGATAATAGTCTGAGGCTGAACAGGTGTATCTAGTATGTAAGTTTATCAAGATTAGATATTCCATTGAATATTTTTAACCTTATAATCTTATATTCCTATTCCTTATTTATCATTTTACAATTTTCTTTTATATTATCTTATATTATATTTGTGATATACTTACAATATGTATGTATCTTATGTACCTTATGTACTTCGCAGGCCCTTTTTTCCTTCTCCCAAACATGAATAACCACACCAAAGACCCAAACCAACCATAATCAGCAGACAGAAACTCTATAACCCAGAACCTAAACCCAAACCCAAGCACGACTAGAAACAACAAACAATCACCTCGAAAATTTCGCCACATCCACCAACTCAATATTCTCTACTCTTGTCCTCACACCCTCCCTCTCCCCTCGATTTTCCCTCTGTTCTCCTCCTTGAACCTGCCACCATTCACCCCAATGCGTGTTCATTCCGCATCCAAATACAGCGACACTGACACTCTGATTTCTTTCTCCGTTGGATGTATGCATGGACCTCTGTACTTCCGCTTCTCCTATCTTTCTAGTGTCATCTTTCAGACCGGCAAGACCATTTCCCAGAACCTTAGAATCATCACAAGGTCCCCGCATATGCATAACACCAATATCAATATCACAAGCACGACCACGATTCTCACTTCCGCAACCATCATCACCACCACTAACACCATGAATCCCGGATAAAACCTCCGCACGCGTCATAATACCCACTCGACTTCGTTTCCTTCTAGTTTTCATACCCCGAGATCTCCCCGGCAGCACAGGATCAATTCCTCCCTCTCATCCGTTGTAAATTTTCCGAAAATCCCGCACTTTCCCCCCCAGAAAAAGGATTCCAACGATTCCAGAAAGAAGTCTCAGATGATGTATTCTTATTCCCACCACGACCCTCAACCTCAGCAAGCAAAGATCCCGATTTCCCCTCCCCAGCCACCTCCTCCAAAGATCTCCCCTTCGTCTCCGGAACCAAAAAAGAAACAACCATCCCACAAACCATACACAGCGCAAAAATCCGCATGAGATGTTTAAGCCAAGGAGAACACCGCGAAGCATTTACCCCACAATTTCGCGAATCCGTCACATCATTCCCAAGCAACGGTAGCGAAATAACCTGCGCAATAATCGCCCCGAGTTTTCCACTCGCGGCACTAATCCCATGACCCATAGCTCTATATCTCGTAGGGAAACATTCACCAGGAATAATAAACGTGGTAGTATTCGGGCCAAAATTGAAGAATATCTGAGCGAGGATGTATAAAGCGAGTAAGGGGCCTTTAGATAAGAAATCGTATAGGAAACCAATGATGCAGAAGATGAGGGTGAGAATCGCGAAACTGGTAATTTGAATGGTTTTGCGTCCTAGTGTGTCGAGTGTGAGAATACTCATCCAGTATCCTGGGATACTGCCTGCGCATACTAGGACGAGATTTCCTGTTGCCGTGTGCAGTAATATGTGGTAGAGTGTTGGTCCGGTACCATATCCGATGGCGTTTAATATCGTACTGGCATTTAGACCCAGACTATGGTATGCGAGATCGAGGAAGAACCAAGAGAGTGAGGTACCTATGAGAATTTTTGCGTGACTCGATTGAGAAAAATAATGGAAAATATCAGACCAGGAAGCACTCGGCTCAGAGAGATGATGCGCATGATCTTTCTTCGTCTGATGTTGTAAAATCAAATCAACATCTCCTTCAGCATCATTCTTCACATAAGCTTTAATATCCGCATCTGCCTTTTCAATATCACGCGCCACATCGAAAGTATATCGCGGAGTTTCAGGAATCGTGATTCGGTAGTACAGAGCGAAACAAGCTGGGATGGCTCCAAATCCTACAATTATTCGCCATGCTCTATCGGCTGCAAGTTGAAATTCTGGACCGCAGGTATCGAATGTGTTTGAGGTATTTGTTAGGGGGTTTTTGAATGCATATGTGGTTATAAGTGCAATGAGGGCAGCGGCAAATTGACCACCGCCTTGCATGGAAAATACCGCGGCCATCATTCCTCCTCTCCATCTTGTTGGAGCAAATCTATGAGAACATTAGTATTGTATTAAATGAAAGTTAAAATGCATAAAAAGGAATGAAAACAGTATCCTGAACATTTCCTAGACTTAAACAGATACAAAAGCAAAGACTGAGCATCAAAGTCCCTAAGATCTATTGAAGTAGTGATATTATCAAAAGCCTAGATACTTCCAAGCGCTTTGTGAATATTCAACCATAAAAGAAAAAAAAATCATACTCAGAAGTAATAACAGCAGACAAAGGATGATCACCCCCAATACCAAAACCCAACAGTACTCTCCAAAAAATAAACACACCCGCCATGCTAATAGTACGGACTACTCGAACACAAGCTTTGCGCCAAAGTAGCCAGTATAATAATAGCCAGCTCAACCCCATAAATTTTTCTACGTCCAATAGAATCCGCTAACCATCCAAATGCAATCTGACGAATGATTGCACCACCAGATGTAGCGGCTTTGATGGCTGTATTGATTCCCGTGGGGAGAATACCGTGATTTCCTCCTGTGCTGGGAGCACCTTGCCAGTACACCATTCCGAGCATTGACGTTATGAGATTTACTGAGGATGTTAGTTTTTGAAGTTATTAATGAATCTTAGCTTTGGTTATGGATGGGTTGGACTGGACTGGATGTAACTTACTAGCGAATATATCGTATGAACCGGTGAAGAATCCAATACCTGCTACCACAACAGTGCGGATATGATACCAACCAAAGGGAACCTATAATTAGTCGATTAGGATAGGTACATTTCCACTCACCGCGTCTCGTCAGGAGGAATTGAAAAATAGTAATGGAAACAGGAAACGACTTCTAGCAATTGCAAGTACCGAGACTTTCACACTCCATTCGAAAACTCAAGACTAGATATACTTAAACTATATAAAAGTTACCTATACACACCTTATCAATTTCCGCCAAAGCCAATCTCCTCCTATAATTCGGATTGACGATATGCGAATAATCATTATTAAAATTATGGAACGCAGCATTACCACCACGAGTTTTAGTAGTATTAGTATTAGTATTGTGTTGAAGAGACGGCAGAGCAGGTTCTGGAGGACCATTCATCGTGATGATTTAACGATTGTGGTGAGGAAGAATGAATGGTATGTGGTATGTTTTGAAGAGAAATAAAACTAGATGTTTAGAATCCTAGCTCTTATATCCTGAGTAGCTGATTACCCAGCGAATGGTAGGTAAGTGATGGAATCAATATGATGTTGATGTTGATGTAGTGATAGAATGATGGTGAATTTTGAGTACCTAGTACATGGATGGTGTATCCATCTAGGTGACTTGCGATGTATTGATTGGTTTCGTTGTATTCATATACTTATATACAATGAATACTTATGAAACTTTGAATCGCCGACGAAAGAAGATTTAGACAACAATTCGACATCCGAAGACATAGCAAAGATATCACAAGTAAATTCAATCCAAAAAACAGACATAGTGATGAGAATACCTCGATCAAATTTACAAGCCAGTAGATTCATACAGCAATACTACGAAAGACATTAGTAATGTTGGATCTTCATTTGGATTACTCACCTTAGATGTGATTATGTGGTGCGCGGCATTGAGAATCTAGATTAATGTCCCGAGTACTTGGCAACCTTACGAGTACCCTGTCCATCTTAGATGTAAGATCTTACTCTACCTTGAGCCAGCAAAACTAGATGGGTAGGTATGCTAGTACGTTGCTAATTAATATAGCATAAACTCCAAAAACTGTTGAGCTACCTACCTTTGAATACGAAATGGTGAATTAATATATTGGTACATAGGGATGTAATAGAATAGAAAACTAGAAGAAAACTTCCTCTCCAAATCCTCAAGTGAAACTCGTTGATAGGTACTTCATGATCCAATTCATAAACCCAAATTCAAATTCAACTTCAACTTCATAACAAAACTTAATACCTAATTAAGTAAAATAATAAAAAACTCCGCACTTCAATACTTTATTTGTGTGGTGTAAGGCTAGTAACCTCAAGTCCACAGTATGTAATACGTACTTACCTAGGTATTGAACAAGCAATCTAAATACTTATACATAAATTATGAAAGCATAAACTCATGTCTATATCTATACCTACTCTAACTATCCATCAGTTGATCAATTTACAAGTTCGTAAACTTATTAGCCATCATCACTTTCCTACTCAAAAGTGTTAGGCGAGAGATTTCGTAGACTAACCTACCTAGGTTATGGAAAGATGATTGATTCTACGAATTTGACGCAATCTAATTTCATTACTTGCGTGTCTAAGGTCTATTGGATCCATTCATAATGCACTACCCCCTTCATCCCATTCATTCATCCATCAATTTTGCTTTTTCGTTCGCCGCTCTCTTTCCTTCCTTTCGTCATCCATTCTATTTTGATGCCACTTTCAATATACACACCTCAACCCAATCTATTGATCAATTCTGCCTCATGGAATATTTCGTCTTGCTCTTCATTCTTTGACCTCCATATACTGCCAGGCCCAAAATGATCCATCATCTAATATTATACCCCATTACTTACCATTGTCTGGTAGTTGAATCTCTCCTCATCCACTCGAACATATGCTTGTATCAATAGATACCAGGCACAATAACCCACTTAACCTTCTGACAATAAGTTTCCCAGCCTTTGCCATATTTCTTCGAACACCTTTCCTCGTCTCGCCAGCAACGATGAATTAACAATATCGTCATGAAAATCGCATAAGTCCATGGTAGTAAATTATTGGTACCACAGGCTGCACACATGGAATAGGAAAGGATGAGATCACCCAGATAATTGACATGTCTAGCCAAACCCCACCAACCGGAGCAAAGAAGAATACTTTCGTGTTCTTTGCCATCTTTAGTTTGATAAGTAACACGCAAAACATCAGCTGGAGCACCCCAGAGTTGACACTTTCCTTTAGTGCGACGAGCGAGATCTTTTTGGTGGTTGACGCTGCGAAAGAGAACATAGCCACTAACGCCCAAGGCGAATATCGTCATGGCGGCAAGAGGTGATAAGGAGTGAGGATTAGTTGAGAGATACTGAGTTTGAAGGGTATACATAGAAGGTAACCAGACTATAGATCCCCAGGCGAGGTAGAAACCAAAGTGATCATGACAAATATCAATGGTACGAAGGTACCAATCTTCGTTGATGAAGAAATCCACCACGTACAAAATATGAAGAAAAGTGCTCAGAAGGATTGAATTAGTGATATATCCATGGATTTGATATTGGTATGCAATAAAGGACATGTCACTATATCGAAATTAGGTTAGTGAGTGAATAATGCAGGAAAAGGAAGGACAGATTTAACGTATGATCAAAGTGATTAGATAATGACATACATGAGAGTCCAAGCAATGATCCCAGGTCGGCCATTGTGAAACAATTTGAAGTCAAAGTGCTTTCCGAACCTAGGATTCAATTCAATTCCCATATATAAATCGTACAAGATAGATCCTGTCACGTGTTAATATCACATTCCAAGAATGCCATGATGGATGAAAACTCACCACTGAATTTTCGATCGCCTTCATGAGTTGGACTCAAATGAGCTTTCAAATAAGCAAATCCAGATAGGAGAAACCCATAAACATTGACCGAGATCAGTAATGCTTGCCAATGTTTTGCGAGGATTGCTGGATCTAAAAGTCCACAGCATGATGAAATGAGAAACAAAGCATGAGTGACAATCCAAGCTGAAAGACCATTCGTACGATATTTGAGAAGATATCCGGCTGGAGTAAGTTGACCCGAACTCAATTTTGTAGGTAAACATTGATAAAGAATTCCTTGAAACAACAACCAAGCGCCATAACCAACATTCGTTCTCATGTTTCCTCGTGGTGCATGTTGCCATAAGAAATTCACAGGGCCCATCATTGCCATAGTTTTGTATGTTGACGTTAAAGAGCCATTGAATCGTGAAAGTGCGATCCAATAGAATATCACAATGAGAGGGCAGAGAGTCATGATACTAGCACATCCTAAGGAATGTAACCAAGAACCATGGTGATGCCGTCGACCCCATGAAATACTCGAATCTCGAGTGGTTGAGAATGAAGCCAATCTTGATCGATTCAAGGTTCCATTTGATTTATCGGGAACATCTTGTAAGTTTTTTCCAATTACATCGTGGAGATCCGGTGAAGGAAGAATAATTGACTCCATCGTGGGATTGGCCCAACGATATTTTAGTATTTTAGGATGGGGGAGGAGAGTGAAATGTTGTGGTTTGAAGATTCGTGATGCAGTTCGAGGTTGTACGAATGATGTAAGGAAAAATCAATGATGATTTGATTGAGGTAGGTACCTACTAAAACAGGTAGTGAGTAGCCTTTGTGAGTGGAAAAGCCGAATGAACTAAAGAATGGAAGAACAAAAACGGTCGGACGAATCAAAGAAATTAAAATAAATAAAATATGGAAAATGAAGGTTGTTGAGAAGAAGATTCGAGTCGAGTGTGAGAAGAAGGAAATGAGAAAAAGAGAAAAGGAGAAAAAAGAAGTAAAGAGGTAAATGGTTAAAAAGGTAAAAGACCAGACTTCTTAGGATTGTATTCAGTAGGTAGGTACCGATATTTAACTATGCAGACGACAGAAGTTTCGTAAGTAATAGGAGTAGTAGTTGTTTTTGTTTTTGTTCTTGTTTTTGTTCTTGTTGCAGTCGTAATGCTAGCTATACCAACAATGAGAGAGGGCAGAACTCATTAATCTTCATATGTTTTGTGGATGTGGATGTTCCTATATAAGTAGTCTTAGTCGTACGTCCATCAGTCGTTGAAAATGAGCTAGATAAGGTATGAATTGGATTGAATTATGTTGTATGTAGTAAAGTCGTCTTATGTATCCAGGACTTTGAAGATTTCGGCAAGGAAAGAAGAAATGTCAAACCAAATTTCGAAAGGGAATGAACGGAATGCAATGTACCCGTAAGGTAAAGTGTGAAGGAGGTCGTCAAAGTTATCCAAAGTAGTGTGTGTAATGCCGGTAATGGAAAGTAAATCCAAGGCAGGACTCACTTCAAAGGACCGCTATTGGGAAGGTCTAAGAGAGGAATTTCCCTCTTTCAAGCTCCTTTACTACTTTCTTGTCCGCCTCGAAGCTAGATACCTAGGTACTTGGTTGTTAGGAAGTCGTCTTTCCTTTCTACTTTCCAGTCTTTTACCTAACAGTAACAAGTTGATAACTTACCCTTGATACCTCTCTCGAACAACAATATCTATAGTATCCATGTGAGTAGTAGTAGCAAGTATACTTCTACTGTACTGTGCCGTACCTGGATGATAAAAAATATTATATATAGGTAGGTACCCAGAAGATAGGAAGTGATAAAGTTAGAGCTTAGAACCTGGTCCAAATCAGTGTAGTCTGTCCCGCCATATCTTATCCTTTAATAAATCCTTGAAGTATAAACCATTAGAGTAGCTAAGATAGATAAACGATCAAGGTAAACCCTTCAAGGAGCCACAAGATAATCGAAGTACAATACTGTACCTAGGTACTAAATGAATTCAAACCCTTGTATTCTTGTTACCTACCTATGCTTTTACCTCTCCCATCCTCTTTCCATAATTGAAACATATAATAATAAGTATTCTTTTATTATTATTATTTTACTTCAAGTCAATTTTGATAATATTTATTAAGAGAAAAGAAAAAGAAGACAAAAGAAAAGAAAAGAAAAGAAAAGAAAAGAAAAGAAAAGAAAAGAAAAACAAAAACAAAAACAAAAACAAAGACCTTTAGATCCCTGACTAAGACACACTAGATGGGTAGCTATCGAGATAGTTTGCGACCGCACGAGGAACCAATCAACCAACCAACCAACCAATCACACGAGTTACGTAGGTAGGTAGTTCTTGACCTTGACCTTGACTTTGTTTGGACTGGACTGGACTGGACTGGACTGGACTCGACTTCTTCATGATCTCGTCGATACTGTACTATCTATCATAAGCTTGATTTTTAGCTTCATCTGATCTACGTCGTAGTGGACCTAGTACCAACATAAATTACCACCCACCCACCATACCTATACAATAGCATTGATTAGGTAAGTACTTATCCTCCTCTCCATGTTCAGGGACGGAATTGCGTAATATGCAATGCAGAGTGCGGTGCATCTACCTCAACCAAAATAGATTTAAACTTCCCACAACGGTCCTTCGAAATGCTGTGGAACGCGAATACGAGTACTATTCTAGCGGCTTGCGGCTTGGGGGGCCTTTACACTTGGATGGACTAACAGCATATGCACATTTTATTGTTAGAATTCTGCACATACAACCTACATAACTGTTCTCCGGTATCGCATCGTTGCATTACCTTGGCTTGGTATATGCTGTCTCTCCGCAACCCCTGCAATTACTTCAAGATGTCATCTCAACGCCCAAAGCTTGCTAAATCATTCCATTATATTTGCTATTTCATAAAAGCAACCCTAGTGTTGTGGAAATCATATGAGAATGCTCGCTCGGCAGTTAAAGTAGTTGGTTCTCCTTTTGATCTCTTTGGCTTCCAAAGTTCAATACTAAAAAAACTCAGTCGCAACTTCAATCACTGTTGTACGGTTAGCCAGATTGTACCACTCCAATTGAAATTTGAATCAGTATGAGAAAGAACAGACAATCAGAAGGAAGGCAACGGAAAATCTCCACACGGTTTTGCGCTCTCGGGGATACAATGTTTTAACATCCGAAATATTTCATCACATAATCAAAGGAAAAGTTAAATGCTGCGGGCACAAAGGAGATAAGACTGACCATGAAGTATATATCTTTGCATGGAAATGTACCACATCAGCAGCAGCCTGTAAACATTCTATACATTTCCAGTGACACTCCATTTTACCAGGCTGTAATGTCATCCACTTCTGCCTCTCCAAAGGTGCTGCTTTTGGTGACAGCACCTACTCCACTTTCGGCTTCCACATTCTCAATTCCAGGAGCGCCCATAATATCAGGTAACACTTCATTCAAGAATTCCAAGATGTGTTGATTGACCTGTTCAAACTGTAGCAAGAACGCATCATGGCCTTCGGGGGATTCAATCTTCTTGAGACGTGCATTTGGCACCGAGGCTGCAATTTCTTTTTGTTCATCAAATGTGAAGAGTCCATCACTCTCAATTCCAAGAACCAAGGTTGGTTGTTCAATCTGTGATAGAGCTTCAGCAATAGGATTTTCCGAATCTGCCGGCACTCGATATCTGGAGACATCATGAGTGTCGAGTTTGCGGGTTATGGCAATGTAACAGTTTCCATCAAAACGTTTAACAAACTTTTCACCCTGGTAACGAAGGTACGATTGTGCAGAGAAGTAATGAGAGGTTGATTTGCGTTTGGGGATGGCGCGCTCCGGTGGCGGCGATGAGGAAGGAGTTGCGCCATGGAATTGAGGATCAGTAAAGTTTGCAGGATTACCGCCATTTGCCGTTATGTTTTCACTAGTCATAGTTGAAATTGCAGCAGAGCTTCCAGGCCTCGAAGAAATTGGTGATCTGGTCTGCCTGTGGCCATCATTGTGAATTGCTCGGTGTATATCTGATGCTGTAGTGGGTTGTTGATTTTCGCTAATCGTCTGTTTCTTCGAAGCGTCGGGTATGTTTCGTCCAAATCTTGCCTCAAACGAGTTTCGACTTCTATAGGTGAGTAATGCAGACATGCGTGCCGCACCAAGACCTGCTGTTGGAGGGTCTGAGAACGGATAATAGCCGTCATCGTATTTCGGGTCCGCATAAATGCTTTGTCTTTGTGCTTCTCCCCAACTGATACCCCAAGCACTATGCCTGCTGGATGTTGCAATTGGAACAATGGCTCGAACATATTCCTTGCCAAAGTATGCCCATTCTAGTACCAACATGCCTCCCATAGAGCCGCCGATGACCGCGGCTACTTGTCGAACTCCCAAGTCATCTAAAAGAAGTTTGTGAATGCTGAAACAAGTCAGAATTGAGCCAAGTGAATAAATGGTTAATAACTTACTTGACATCATCTCGGATAGTTGTCAGAGGGAATTCAGGGCCATATCTCTCATTTTTTGGGTCTCCATCCTTGCAAGTGACCGGACTTGCACTCCCGTAAGGACTTCCCAGACTATTCATGCATATCACAAAAAATCTAGATATATCAAAAGCTCTACCAGGTCCGCCTAGAAGAGGTCCCCACCAATCGCCGACGTCTGCACTGCCGGTCAAGGCATGACAAATGACCATAGCATTATCGCGGTTGGGTGATAGTGTTCCTCGGGTGCTATATGCCAGGGGAACATTCTGTAAAGTTTCGCCAGACTCTAATGTGAAAGATGGAATGATGGCAATTGTTTGATCGGGTATGAGTGATGCAAATGGGTTCTCAGGTTGTTGCTGCGTTCTTTCTTGTAGTATTCAGTCACTGCTTCTCATCGGGATTGAGGGGTAACTTCTGCAAGTCACCGGAGATCTAATTACTGACCGAATCTTGGTGAGGGAAATTGGGAATCACTGACTTCTATCGAAGTTGCCATTTTATGATTGACTGATTGATCGTTGATACGGGCGCCCGAGAAGACGTCATCAATGGCAGTAATGATAGACTTTGGGATAGAGAAAATTTCAAAGATTTCGAAGATTTCGAAGATTTCAAAGATTTTCTTTGTAAGTCGGAGAACGGAACGAAAAACAATTCCTGTTGTGTGTGACCTTAAATTTTCTTTGGGTGATGAGGCTGTGGACGAGGCTGAGGCTGAGGCAAGAGCTGTGGCTCAACGACAAGGGGGCAGCTTGAAGCTAGTATTAATACGGTTTAAGTTTAGTTCTTAAATCTATCTCACGCGAACGCGGGAAACCTTTCATTGTTTGGGATTTGGAAGAATTTATGAATTGGTATTGTCAATTGAGAATATCCAATTGAAGTTAAAATAAATTTTATTAGACACTTATTTTTGTTGTCGCACATAACTTGTGTTTTATTTCAGAATCATTCAATTATCCAACAACCACAGAATCTAGCCAAAACTCAACTACGTCAACGCTGACAACATTCCAAATTCCAAATTAAAAAATCGCAAGGCGCAAATCGCATATCACCCACGATTCTTTGCTGTTATCAACCTTTCAACACACATGTGCGCAGATCGTTGAGATTCATCCATAAATTTGGAGATGGCTCCAGCAGGGAAGCGAAAGAGGAATGATAGAAATTCCGTAGACCAGGGTGAGCCTCGACCTTCACCTCATCGACCGGGAAATACTTCTTTAGGTCAGCACGAAAGAGATTCTAGTATGCGCGAGGGCGGTAATAGAAGGAGTAGCAGGGGAGGCCAAGGTAATCAGGGTGGAGGCGGAGGTGGAGGTGGAGGTAGAGGGCGCAGAAATGATGGTCGCAATTTGAATAATTCGAGCAGTGCGAGAAATCCTAGTAACCTCTCGATAGCTACCAGAGCCACCCCAACACCAGGTCCTATGTCACCACCTCCCAGACCTTCGAGCGCTACCCAAACTCCAGCGCAAACTCCAACTCCAATGTCCACGAGCGATATGGTCAGTCCCAGCTGGAACCCAGACCCTGCTCCCTTCGATTACGTTTTCCTTACCGACGATCAAATGTATTCATGGAACACAACTGGCCGGCAAGAGGTGATAGAAAAGGGAATTCAAGCTCGTCAGGACGAAGACACCATGGATTTAGCCACGGTATTTCAGGAATTTATTCGAGCTACTCTCGACGGCCGCCTCGACGCCGCGGATGCGGGCAGTTGCATAAAAGAGATATTGGGCCCAGATACTTCACCAGCAGATAATGTCCCAGGTACCCTAGAGCCGCGGGCTCTGTTTCTCGATTGCCTATCCATGATGTTTGAGTTAGAAGATTTGAAATCACCGAATGTGGCACTTCGCACACTTGTTTTCTCGACAGATATATCACCAATGGTTATGCGACAAAAATTAGACGCTACTCTTTTATTGAACCTCGGGCTTACAAGGGATACCTTTACACGCATGGGAATTCGACAAGCTACTCATCTCCTTTATCGACAGGCAAACTACAATCTTTTGAGGGAGGAAACGGAAGGATATTCGAAACTGGTTACTGAGCTTTTTACTACTAGTGGAAGTGAGCCACCTTCTAGTGAGGTTGTCGAGGAAGCCTTTGAAAAGGTGAAAGGTCTTATTGGAACGTTTGATCTAGATGTGGGAAGAGTGCTGGATATTACATTGGACGTGTTCGCTGCGGTACTAATCAAGCAATTCCGTTTCTTTATTAAACTTCTTCGGGTCAGCTCTTGGTGGCCGAGAAACGGGGAATTTGATAAGATACCTCGATGCGGGGGTCTTCCGCCATGGGCTTTACCGAGCGCCCCCGGTTGGACTTCCACCGATGGAGAGGAAGAACTATGTAAGAGGCAGCAGTTAGAGCGTGACAAACTGTTCTGGAAAAGGGCTCGTGAAGTCGGGATTGAAGCGTTCTTTGAGCTTGGGGGTAGGCAGCCTGTGGATGAAGACACCAAACAACGACTTCTCAAAGAGGATGATGCAAAACTCGATGCAGATTATCAATGGATTAAAGCCACAGGAACGTATCCTCCTTGCGGAAATCGAACGGCAGCTCAGCTGCTCGGGTTCAAATTACGTTTTTACGCTTCCGCGGCTCGAGATAACGAGGATGTACTACCTGCGAACCTGATTTACTTGACAGCATTACTGATCAAAATCGGATTTATCTCACTCAAAGATCTGTACCCTCATTTGTGGCCTCTGGATGAGGATATGGAGGCTGTTCGTGATGCTAAGATGAAAGAGATAGAGGAGAAGGAAAAGGCTAGTCGTGGTGGCACAATGAATGCATTGATGATGGCTGGCGCTCTAGTAGATGATACTTTACCAAATGGAGGAAGGACTCGCGAAACCACAACTACCAAGACTGATGCTTCCGGGAAACAGACAGCAGAAGTTGATGACAAAGACAAACTGAATGAACCTTCAGACCAAAAAGTACAACTTCTCACTTGTCTCTTGACAATAGGAGCAATTCCTGAAGCTCTGTTCATACTCGGCCGCTTTCCTTGGCTACCGGAGGCTTATCCTGAGCTTCTTGATTTGATACATCGTATATTAAATCATTCCATCCAGCACGTCTTTGATATGAGTCGACCATCCACTTCAGCGGCAACCGACTGCCCAGCCAAGAAAGTCCTGGATCCCGACCAAACTGGTATGCCGAAAGGCTCAATACGTTTGCTCTCTCTACCACCTCGAAAACAACTACGATGGCCATTTCCAGATAAGTTTGACACAAACGAGAACAATGCGTACAGATTCTACTGGGATGAGTGGGCAGATAACGTACCTGTGTGTCAGACTGTAGATGATATCTTCACTCTTTGTGGATCTTTACTTAACTATTCTGGTGTCAATATTGGTAGAGATGCCACTTTACTGTCAAAGTTGGCTAGGATCGGCACCCAAAGTCTTGCAGAAGATCGCTCAACACAAAATTTTGACCGATGGCAAGACCTTCTCAAGCGCCTCCTTGTTCCGGCACTGAGTTTGACCAAAGCAAACACAAGCGTGGTTAATGAAGTGTACGGTATGCTTCGCTTCTATCCTCTGTCCATTCGATATTCCATCTACGCGGAATGGTTTGAGGGCCAGATCTCTCGATTGCCACCAATGAGAGCCGTATTTGCCAAGACCAAATCCGAGACTATCAGCACTATGAAGAGAATTAGTATGACTAATCTCACTGTCATGGCACGTAATCTCGCTAAGATTGCGTATGCATCGCCGGGCATAGTCTTTAGCGTGGCCTTGGGGCAGATTGAAGCATACACCAATTTGACCGAGGTCGTTGTCGAATGCGGCAAGTACTTCACTGACTTGGGATACGATGTCCTGGTGTGGTCATTATTGAGTTCATTAGGAGGAAAAGACAGGAATCGAAACGATGCAGAATTTGCGCTTCTTCCAAGTAGATGGCTTCTAGCATTGTCAAGATTCTCTGGCAAGGTCTTTAAGCGATATTCTATTATGAACTTAATCCCTCTAATTCAGTACGTCAATGATCAACTACACCGAGGCAATTCTACCGACTTGGTCATTCTTAAGGAGCTCATCGCTCAAATGTCTGGAATTGTACCCGACACCGACTTCACCGACGCTCAACTGGCTGCCATGACAGGAGGCGAGCTCCTACGGCGCCAGACATTAATCAACCTTCAAGACAAACGTTACGAGTCGCTGAAGACAGCAAAGCGACTGATGAGAGCTTTGACTGATACCAAGTTAGGTGGACAACTTTTGCTTTCTATCGCACAGCACAGACAGTCGGCCATCTATACTGTTTCGGATGACGAAGCTCCTATTAAATTATTAGCTACGATGGTTGATGATACTCAGATGATTCTATTCCAGTTTCTTGATCTTCTTCGTAGCAACCTCTCAATTGAAGAATTCGACGATCTCGTTCCAGGAATTTCTGAACTCATGAAAGATTTTGGCTTAGACCCAACACTTGCTTTCATGATCGGTCGTCCAAGTATTTCGCATCGTATTTCCAAGTTACTATCCAGACCTTCATCATCGTCAGCGGAAGCTACGGCTGTAGAGACCGATGCAGAAGGTGACGTTGGTATGAATAGCGATAGTCAAATTTCTGCGGCCAAGGAATCAATTGCAGTGAACGGCAAATCCGCCTCGAAGGAAGATGTACAGATGTCAGATGTCGAGGGAGGAGATTCACCCCCGATAGTAGCACCACTTGAGACGGATCCACTTCATGATCTCCTGCTACCATACATTAATACCGTTGAACAAGTCCTACCCGAAGGATCTTGGGCGTTTCTTACTTCTGAATTTTATGTTGTGTTTTGGAGTTCTACTCTAAGCGATCTGGCTATTCCCAGCCACAGCTACGAAGCTGAAATTTCTCGCCTTCTCAAAGAACAGGGGGATGTAATGAAGGATCGCTCAGACATGAGCAGAGCCGGAATGGCAAGAAAGGAAGAGACTAAGAAGGCATTAGCCACAACTAGAGAAAATTTACTAGCAGAATTTGGCAAGCAAGTAGGTGCCTTTTCTGGAAAGAAAAGCCGTCTTCTACGACGCAAGAATTTATGGTTCAGTAATGTCAAGGGCGATCTCGTCAGTGACTCATTTCTTGAGCGATGCTTACTTCCACGATTGCTTCTCTCTCCTAGCGATGCAGATTTCTCCTTCCGGATGATTAAGTTCTTGCATGACAATGGCACACCTAACTTCCGGACTCTTTCACTTTACGGCAGACTTTTCCGAACCAATCGTTTACGTTCAATGATCTTTACATGTACGGTTCGCGAGGCAGAGAATCTAGGTCGTTTCCTGAGATTGGTCTTGACAGATCTCGCCCGCTGGCACGCCGATCAAGCAGTGTATGAAAAAGAAGCTTGGGGGCCAAGCAAAAATCTTCCAGGCTTTGCGAAGGCTATTGATGCAGACGGATCTGTAAAGGGGCTATTGCAGCATGATGGTAATCCTGGCTTCAAAAACATCTTGTATTCGTGGCACCAAAAGTTGAACGGGGCACTGCGTGATTGTCTTGAAGGAACAGAATGGATGCACATTCGGAACGCTACGACCATTCTTAAATCAGTTGTCGATGTATTCCCAGCGATCAACTTCATGGGTAACAACTTCGTGAAGCAGCTCGAGACAATTGCTGCTCGAGAGAAGGGAGTGCGTGAGGATCTTTCTCTCGCTGGTAACGCCATATTGGTACAATTGAAGAAAAAATCCAAGTCATGGGTGATGGTTCAAGCATTTGGTCATAGCCTAGTAAGTGAGAACGAAAACTGCTATCTAATAAGGCTAACGCCATTATAGGAGGCCCCTGCCCAAGCGAACAACACTCCCCCTTTGGATGCTTCTAGGCAAAGTACTGCTACAAAAACAACCCTGAAGCCCACAGCGCCGGAGTTTAAACCACAATCTCGAGCTAAGTCAGTACCCTTAGATCACTGTATATATTCTAGTCTAACATTTTGAAGCTCTATGGGAGTCTCTACACCCAAAAATCCCACAACTGAAGTCGAAGACGGCGAAGTTGACGATGCGAAACTAGCTTCCGCGGCCGACAAAGGTAACATGCTGAAGGATGCGCCCCTTGATAGTAACAGCACCAAAGATAGGATTTCGTCAGCACCTACTGAAGGGAAGAAATCTGAGATCTTGTTAAGACGAGAGAGAATCTTGCGCGAAAATGCAGCCAGGGCATCAACGCAAAATCCTACGCCAGCAAGCATACCACCACGACCTGATTTACAAAGAAATGTGCCGGCAAATCATAGTCTACCTAATAGACCGGATGCCCCCATACCTGGTCGCCAAATGATGGATCGCCATCCCGCTAGGAATGAGGATAGGCGCGATATACGAGATCCTAGAGTTACAGAGTTGGTTCGAGATAGAACTAGGGATCGTGGACGTGATTTTTCCCCGGGTGACAGAAGGGCTATGGATACTCCGCCAAGAGATTTCAGAAATAATGATCGCGTGCCGAACAATGAACGTGACCGTCCTCGAACAGATGCGAATCCGAGATGGAATGCTGAATCAGGCAGAGATGGCTCAGATCGGGCTCCGTCCAGTGGATACCGTACTCCTGATAGTGGTGGTCGTTTGTCTCGTGAAACAGCCATATCATCACCCAAGGCATCTGCCACATTGGATCGCGGGCTAGGCCCCCCAATCAATCCTGAACGATTGGCACTAGTTAACTCGGAGAGACAGGAATTGATTAATCCTGACCGAGCCGCTCTAATATCTGGTGGAAATGAGCTATCTCGTTCCGATTCACCTCGTCGACTTAGAGATGATGCTAGAGAACGCTCATCGAGGCAGAACTCACCACCTCCAAGACGCCATGATTCTGAGAAGGATCATCAACATCCAAGACGTGATGATAGGTCGAATCGGAACGCACCCATTGATTCTCAAAACACCCCAAGAGGCCGTGCTGATGAAATTGCACCACCACCAGTTGGGCCAAGAGGAGAAAGGCCAGGAGTACCTCCACCGGAAAGATCAAGGGATACTTCCTCATTTCAACAATCGCAACCTCCACCACGTCCTGTGGATCCCGACCATGGCAGACTTAATAGATCACAAGTGGATCCTAACTTTGGTCGGCTGAATCAGCAACCGGACATTCCATCTGGGCCTCGTGACAGGAACCGCGGTAATAACCGAATGGCAAATGCCCCTCAAGGACGACGTGATGGCAGACCAGCGAATGCTCCTGTAGTAGACATACCTCGACCACCAAGTCCAGACAAGCAACCTCCAACGGGCCCTTCTGGTGGTCGGCATACGCGACGGTTAGACCGAGGACAGATTGAGCCCACAGCATCTTCACACACTGTGCTACCAACCGCGCCGGTCGTACCTACTCCAACATCTGGAGTGCATCCAGATCGATTGAAACATTTGGGTCCACAAGCTTCTCAGCCACCTGTGCAGGCGCCACCTGTGGCTAGTGTAACCCCTAGTGGGATGCACCCAGATAGGATAAGGAGTTTTGGCGGCCAAACAGCAGCAGCAAATATTCCACCGTCTCACCAAGATAACGCACGTTCAAGACCTACGGCACCGCCTCTCCAAACACAAGCTGCTCCTCTTGGCCCCAAGTCTCAGGCTCAAAATAGCCCTGTTTCTCGAATGAATGGAGCACCAACTGGACCTGCCTCATCAAACGAGCGTGCTCCACGTGGTGGTAGACAGCCAAATTTGATCAACAATATCAATCGAATGCTTGAAGAAACCAAGCATCCACAGGGGCAGGAACGCCGCGGAAGACGTCAAGGAGGTCAACCACAAACTCCAATTTCTGGTCCTCCTACACCAATCCTACCACCTCCGCCACCCCCACCGCCCGGTCCTCCCCCTGTGCAAGCCAGAGATTCTGGAAGAGACCTAATAAACCCTGCTCGTGCTGATTTGATTGGTAACACAGCTCCGAGCAATGATGACCGCAGTCGCGGTGATCGAGGAGAACGTGGTTCGAGAAATGATCGGTCTGTCCGAAGCCGTCGCAGTTCGCCCAGCGACCGCAATAGGGACCAGAAACGTGTTGGTCCTCCAGAAGATGAACGCCCATCCAGGGGTGAACATAGGAGCCGTGGAGGTGATAGAGAGTCGAGAGATTCTGATAGGCATTCAAGAGGAGAACCTTCTGCAAGCAGAGACTTATTAGCTGCCGGTGGAAGAGGGGATAGGGAGCATCGTGATAGAGATAGTAGCCGTCGGGATGCGCATGGAGGTGATCGCGACTCTCAACGTGATCAGCATAGTGGTAATACCGGTAGTGGTAACTGGCCCAATGGCCCCGATAATAGAGGAGGCGAGAGGGGAGGAGATAGACGGAACCAACGATCGGATAGATCTGATAGAGTTGACCGCGATGGACGAGGTATGCGGGATGATGGTAGTGGCAGTGGCAGGAAGAGACGAAGCGATGCAGACGGTTTGAGAGACGGTGGCCATGATAAAAGACCCAGGAGATAGAGGAGAGATATTTCAAAATCTCTAATGGAATCCAAAAAAGAGATCATTGTAAAGTGTAAAAATATTCAAGGGATGTTTCACGAGGTTAAACATGCATACTATTGGGCTTTGTAAAATCTTTTCCCTTAGCTTAGCTTCTTCCTTCCTATTTGTTAGCAAGCATATATCTATGATATAAATGGGTTTTACTCCATGACTCTTCTTTTTTATGTATTTATGACTGTCAATACAGCGAATCATAGATAAATTTACATTGCACAATTAACTAGGTAGACAATAAATGTAAAATTTCTTTCTCATTAGATCATTTCTATCTATTTCATATTGGGCATCATATCATGTCATATCTATTTACAAAACCCTGTTCCACGCACGAAAATCAAATCTCTCCCAGTACCTGATTGACTATAAGAACTAATCTTACCACCAGCCCCGCCTCACGATCATATCTCCTCATAAGTACTCCTCTAGACTTATCGTTTTCTGCCACACTCTATCTCATTCCTCGTTTTTCCATGACTCTACTTCGTTGGAAATTCTATCTACGGGATTTTCGGATTCGCTTCTGCTAACTTGTTTTTCTTTCATTTTATTCTCTTTCCTCAATATAGACTTTTCCTTTTCCCCATTTTCTTTATCTAAACTCGTGGATACTTTGGCTGCGAGGAAATTCGGGAAGGAGGGTCTGTAGACTGGCACGTAGATATCGATTAGATTGGTATCGTCTGAGATGGAGGGTACGAAAATGAAAGACTCGTGTCGATAACTGTTTCGGTAGGAAGGTTAGAGAAGTATGTGGATACTGGATGGCTTTGGGATGATTGAGGTAGATTTTGGTAATGATGAAGGGTTGGGGTTTGTGAGTGAGGTCTGATGGGATGTTGGAAGTAGGAAATAGTGATTTCATAGCGTCGGACAGACTGACTACATGATAAATGATGGTTTATTTATCTTTACGCTGCTGTGTGGTGTTGCTGATGATTTCGGAAGGATATTGCTATATAAGAGTTGGGTGTCCTGGGAAGGGTGGTAGTTATAGTGAGAGAGAGGGAGGAGCATGGGGGGATATTATCCTCCCAATGGGTAGTTTATATTGATGACTTTTGACGGTTTGTGTTGGTACGAGAAGGATACGGAATACGTAGCACCCACGGATTGCGTAGGTCCTGTATGTCTAATTGTATTCTGTCTAAAGAGCTAGCTACATATTGAAAGTAGTAAGTCTTATATAGACTTACTGAAAGAGCTAGTCTCTTTCGCATTCGCTTAGGGCTTTATTACAGTAGCTATATTACAGTGGTAATTGAATTGAAATCATTCACTTCGTTCACACACTGGGAACTCTCTCTTATGATCTTCAATTCATACGAAATGAAATTCGAAAATCAGTAAAACTCCTTCTGCCGGTGAAGTTCCTGACCTCTTGCCGACAGATTCCGTGCCCCCTCCCTACTCTCTCTCTACCCATTACCAGTGTCTATCATAATGCCCATGAACTCTTCTGAATTATATCTTTCTTGCTCCGCGACGCATATCTCTGCCGTCATCATGTGTACACTGGCAGCATTGTTTAATGCGATTGCTACTTTCTGTGCGTCATATGATCCCATAGACGTAAAGAATGTCCTTGAAATCTCTTCGACATCATCGTCCTGATCAATAAAATATTGATCGATGAGCTGATCTCCGACATCATCATCATCGCTATCGTCATTGTCGCTTCCTTGTCCTGTGTCGGTGATGAAATGATCGTAGCGTGTCTTAAAGCTCTTGTCGTCGAGGTTGTTGTACTTGTTGCGGTATTCTCCCTTAACACGATCTTTCTCTTCCTGAGTGTGCTTGTAATATCTACATCCCTTTATCTTGCAGCCAGGGGAAGTAGCAGTCGTCTTTGCTTCGACTGGGTGGTGCAGTAAATGTCTGCCTTGGCTTTCTGTCGTACCTACTGTACTTATCATATGGCTTTCGAGTAGGGTTGCTGGGGTTGTTGTAGAAGCGTCGATCTGTAAGGAAGGCTTCGGTAGGTACAGTTCTCCTCGGGAATGTCTTCTGGTAGGAGTCGATGGTCTGCTTGATCTGGTTAATCAGCTCTGTTGCTGTACTGCGGGGGTTACAGATTGCAGAATAGCACTCGGGAACACCATCGCACGCCGTCATAATTCTCATATGATATACGTCGGGATTACGCATGGTAACTGGGATGGTGTGCTGAAGTAGTCGGATATCCATGACCATGTTGTTGAATACTACTTGGAGGTCTTCAGTAGGATCTTTCTGAATATAAGATTTGAACGAAATATTAGTCCATTTTACAAGCATGTTGCGTTGATGCTCAAGCCCTTCGAAATTCAGTGTCATCATTCTGCACAAACCCTCGTAAGAGTCAGGAAGGCTAGTGATATTGGCTTGATAATGTTCAAGAGCTGCACCCGAAAGCATAGTGGGAAATGCTTTATAGCGTAGACGATCTGGTAGAGAAACCCGTTGGCAGTGCTCATCGAAGATTGAAACTTTGAGGTCCCATGAATCGTCATACCCCTTATACATATCGTTGTCCCTGTATATCTTTGAAAGGTCGATGAGTAAACGACTGTCTTGTTGTACTTGATACCTAGCATCACTTCGATCGTTGTTTCGATTGCCAGGTCTCTCGCGTCTTGGTGCTCTGTTGCCTCTGCCGTGACCGTTGCCGTTGTTGGGGTGATCCGAATCATCGGGATCACTGGAGTCGCCGCCGTCGGATGGAGGTGGTCCGGCTTGTCTATGTAGGCCGTCTCGTCGGTATCTGGGTTCGGGTAGTTCCCTCGTTGCAGTTGCTGTAAGTGCTTCAGGTACTTCAGGCGCTGTACTGGTTTCAGGTGCTACAGGTGCTGTAGATGCTTGTCGATCATTAGGATGGTCGCTGCTGCGTTCACCAGATCGAGTTTGATCGAATGTCTTGCTGCCTATGCCGACCGGAACATTAGCCCATTTTGCAGATATAAAAGGTTGTGATTCATCTCTCTGATATTCTCTAAGTTGATGGTATGTCCATTCGTGATGCTCAGTGCGAGAAAGAACCTCTATGATCGCACTCTCGACCTCCGTCTTGATATTGACGTATACACCATATCGGCGGAGTAGTTTGCGAAAACGAAGTAATATTCTCTTTTGTACGTAGTTTAGATGCTCCCTATTGAGGTGAACGAAATCATCGTAAACAAGCTCTTGTAAGTCAGCATCCGTAAGTCCATCGTTTTCGTACTCAGCGATCTTGTATTGAAAAAAGGTATCAATGTGCTTCTCATAGCCGTCACGAGGCTTGAATCTATCGTATATCTCCCTGGCTCTCAATAAGTCCTTTGGAAACGTGAACAGTGGGGGTTCATGAGTAGGAAGATTTCTGATTGGAGTTGGGGTTCTTTCTCCAAGTTCGTCTTTGGAATCGTCTTCTACGAATGCATCGTCGTGACTGGCTAAGGTCGATGATTCGTATGCGCCGGGGGTCTTTGGTCTCTCTGGCGGCTTGGAACTCTCTCCTTTTTCGAAGATACTGGGTCTCTTCGACATGATTGGTGAAATGTGATGGGTAGAATAAGATATTCTTAGAATGGTGGCATTAACTTTGCTGAAAATTGGCAAAGCTATTGATTGTGTAAAGAAAAATAGTAAATCGATTAATTTGTGATATCACTAATTAGTGTTGGTACGAGAAGGATACGGAATACGTAGCACCCACGGATTGCGTAGGTCCTGTATGTCTAATTGTATTCTGTCTAAAGAGCTAGCTACATATTGAAAGTAGTAAGTCTTATATAGACTTACTGAAAGAGCTAGTCTCTTTCGCATTCGCTTAGGGCTTTATTACAGTAGCTATATTACAGTGGTAATTGAATTGAAATCATTCACTTCGTTCACACAGTTTGAATAGAAGAATACCTCGCAAAGTATATTCGCTTTGGTACGTTCAGTGGGTTTCTCGTCATAGGATCTTTGGGAAATCTTCAGCTAGTAACTTTGATGGAAGATCCTTTACTCCTGCACCTCGGTGCCATGAATAGTACTATATTATAGAATAGACAGAGCAAGGAAAGGGTTGGAGAAGAGAGGCCGTATGCATACTTGATGAAATCACAAGCAGTTTCAGCGGACGCATTACAAGTCCTGCTCTTTTGCTCCTATTTCGTTCGGCAGATTCTTGCATTTCGAGTAAGTTTTTCACATTCTTGTGGCGAGAGAAGAATAAATCAGGGGTAGGTTCATGAATAGATGAAAAGAAATTTTCAAGGAAACGATAGAGGAGAGATTGAAATGAAGTGGAGGACTAAATACATGGGCAACAATACAATGGTCCACTCGGAAATGTACTTTGCGCCGGCATCCCACCTAGAAAATTACAGAAGAAAAGGTGCGATGATATATCAAAAACAATAACAAATTGATAACAATGTCGATTTTTTCGAAATTTTATTATGCAGGTCAATTTGGCTTATTCCGGTCGACATATAACCGAGATCCCTACATTTTGCACGACCCCACATCTTGTATGCATTTTTGTTACGACGGCTTCGGGCCTCGTATCATGTGACCACTTACGAAGTCACGTGGTCTCTTCCATCCCTTCGGTCTCTTGACCGAAAGGACCGAAGGAACCAAAGGGACGATTAGCATGAAGGTCTATATAACCAAGATGGATTTCCTTTGTATAGAGCTTCGTGCTCAAGATCATCATTTAGTATACCCTACTACTAGTTACGAATTGCATATCATTATTGTCATTACTTAAAGTCCCTGCTTGACGCCTAGTTATAAACCACCTCGAGAGCCTAGAGCACTTCCACGTGATCTAGACGGCAACCCTCGTAACAAGGAGCGTGTAAGATGTGGGGTCGTGCAAGATGTAGGGATCTCGGTTATATGTATGTATATGCATGTATATCGATCAGATAAATAGTCTTACCTGCACTTGCAAATTCCCCGTCGAAAAACTCTAGAGTGTACCAGGGTAAAGACTTTATGAGAACCAAGTTCATGGTACTCTGGTCGTCTCAAGATTGTTATTTCTATCAATCCTCGTTTTATCCTTTTCTTATTTCCAGTTTGGTTGTGCTGCTATGAATTCTAAAAGAAAAGCTTGCTGCACCAGTCATCGAAGCATGACTAAGCACTCAAGAATAAGCAAAACAAATCTGCTCGTACTCGAAGATTTTGTTTTTTTTTCCCCTCTGGTCAGATTCTGGTCAAACCACAAAGATTTTCATCATCATAAACCTCGTATTATTATTCCTTGGATTCCTTGAATTTCCAAGTATTTCCGCGTAGACTTGGCAAGTTCAAAGGCTGGCGTAAGGGATACTATCACCTCCTTAATCGAACATTTATCATTCTCCATTGTCTTGATTCGAGCATCAACATTGCCCTTTTTATCATAACGCGACCCCTCCAATACTGTTCTCGCCTCCTGCAAGAAGCGCGTCTGTCGCCAATCAAGGGCTGGACTATCTTACCCTTCCACGGGGGACTTTCCGTCGACTCCCTGTTAACAAAAAGCTACATTGTGCGGATATGATGAATCTACTGCGTTCAATATGTACTCCTTACGCAGGTCCGATATTTTTCCGCTTCCGAGTGGATCTGCAAATACCGGAGAACTGGCTAAGGATTCGATGAGGATGTAGGACGCTTGAAGTTGATTATCCTATGAATAATGACTATTGTTGTATGTGCCTACCCGTCTGGAAAATCGGACGATTTCCAATCTGCCTAGTCAATGCTCATAAAACAAGTCAAAGCCAAACGGCCTGTTGTTTGGAGCTTCTCTTGTTTGTTTTTGTTATGTTATTCTTGTTTATATTTTGAACAATTTGGCCAGTCAATGGCTCGGAATCTCACAACCTGAATGTCGGTCGATTCGGCAAAAGGGATGGACGTGGCTGGCATAGTTCGAGGCCTTTCCTGCAGGCGCAATGTGAGAAAATCTTTGAGCCAATGAACTTCCACTTTTAGAAACTGACAGATCCGATCTACTTTTTCCCTTCATACCTTTTTGCATATGATAACATCATATTATATGCAAAGAATGAACCTCCAGCCAGCTTTTTTCAGGCGAGTAGAAAAGCCTGAAAATGGTTTGACTCCAGGGCTATAAACACCACGTTGTCTCGTCAATATCCCTCGCAAGAAAATTAGTTATCGAGTGTCAGTCTTTCAATCTATTGCAATTCGATGCTCGCCGGTTTCTACATTTGGCTCTCCCGGGTAACCGATAGGAATTTACCTTGCCTACATTCCTCACCAACAATGCGTGCTTCTAGCAACGGATATTTCGGGCAGTGCCTTCCTATCGATAATGATATAATTGCGCTGTCTCCACACGATGGTTCATGCAACGGTTGGTTTTTACCATCATCCACAATGGTCATCTCAAAGTCAGATATCAGTAGACCTTACCAGAACTCTTCAACTACTTTCAATGGCTGGTCAAAAGCTCACGGCGACTCGCTTCAAGATGGAGAATGTAAGCTTTCGGAGGAGAAGTGGCAACGACTTTCACTAATCGAAACGGACCCGGGTATGATAGAAGATTTCTTTGAGGCGTCCGACTCAGAGTCCTGTTCTGACGACGATCCGTCATCTTATTATTCATCATCAACCTCAAGCTATTCCCCACAGAAAGAAGAAGAAGAAGTCTGGAATCGATACTTTCACGCGGAGCCAGATTACCTACCGCCCCCTCCTCCACCGCCTCCAGTCTCTCATCCCGTCTATTCGCTATTCCCGACAACAACACCACGGGCATTTGAAGAGTACAAACAACACCTCACTCACAAATCTTGGCCAGGCCAGACTTGGCCTGAACGCCTCGATTCGCGTCCTAATCGTTCTAATGGCCGCGCTCGTGCGCAAACTACTCCTTCTCAACCGAATACACCATCCAATCTCAGTTCTTGCATAAACATCAATCATCCACTCCCTGGATCATACGTCCCCACCAGCTATCGTCACACACACCCTCTTTTACCCCACTGCAACTCTTCTACTCCTCTAGTCTTGAAATCGGAGTTCGAAACTGATTCCGATGACGAAGATGAGAACTCCCCAAACAAGATGGCGAAAGCTATCGAGGAGATGTTTGAAAAGTTTCGTTCGAACGGAGGAAGCTCAAATAAGAATGGGGGCGAAGAAAAGCGAAGAAGATTAGGTGGATTTAGAAGAAGTGCAAGTGAGGCTTGTGAGGCCGCGAAGGGTATCTTCAGCAAGAAGTCCCACACATCTTCCAAACGACGTCTTTCATGAATATCAACCGAATGAATAATTTCCTTTGTGCGAATGGCTTCACGGAAAATGATTGACGATCATGATTGTGTGTTGGTATGAGGCATGACACTAAACTTGGAGGCTCAGATATTGGTTTTTTGTACTTTCCCTTTGATTTGGCTACTCACAAAAGGTCGGTTTAAAAAAAATGGTCGCGGAAACATTTACATCGTGTTAAAAAGTCTGTCTGTTGGAGTATCATTAAACTATACTAATCTTTGCTCTGAAGCGTATGCTATCATTGCAGAGCACTCTTCACGTTTAAGATGGTGTTTAGGTCGGGATTGGGATTTGATGGGGAAAATGGAGAAAATGATGGTCATGACTTCACGACGAAACCAACACAAAGAGTTAATGAAATGTATTTGTTATAACCTTATCATTCATTGTGCGCAAATCCTCGTGAGTCTTATATTATGACCTTGAAGCTATCTTTCCACTCTCAACTTCTCTAATCACAAGATATCGGGTTAAATCCTGGTACTCCTCACTCTTGTTCTACCCTCTGCGCTGAAGCTTTATGTAATATCCTAAGAACCTCGACTTATGTATAAAATAACACATCTCCAATCCATGTAACCTAAAAATGTCTTGCAAAATAATCACCCCATGGGCTGAACATTGAATATCAAATATTGAATCGAAAGATCCTCTCTCACAAATGTGAAATGTGATAGTTTATATGATTAACACGTGATTGTTACATAGAACACTCAAGACTGAGGGACTTAACTTGCAAGTCTTGCGAGTCTTAGGATGGAATATTGATTGCCAAGAACTTGTACTCGTATTTATATCAGTGGAGATTTCTAATCGTATCTTTGGATTTTTGATTGTGATGATATTTTTGGGTGCTGGTTGTGTGGTATTGGTAAGTAGGTATTAAGAGCTTATCTTCTTTTATATACTTATAAAATGGAGAGAAGGCCTAAAAGGTGGGGAGATTACTATCTAGTTGTAAAGTCTGAAATTCTACTGGGTAGTTAGCATAAGTATAGACTTTTCTCTGATTTTCGGCCGATAGGTTCATTGCCAATGAATCATTGGTGATGCATTGATCTGTGGGAAGTTTCTGGTTGGCTTGGTAACTCTTACCTTCTTGTTATGGGAAACTTCATGTTTTTAGATGATGGAATATCCTAGTTGCTTGGAATGATTTATAGAAAATTTAAGATTGGATGGATTGTTTGATATTGGTTTGAGAAATATTGAGCTGTTTCTTTTGGCATTGTAGGTAAGACTTACCTTTTAGTTAATGTTGATGGACTTGATCGTAAGATTTTGATCCAAAGTCTTTTGGTAAACTAAGGGTGCGTTCAGATCGATTTTCTGAAATATTAGAAATATTGAGTCTAATAAAAATATTGGGTCTAATATATATTTGAATACATTTGAGTGAAGCTAATATATTTAGGGATATTTGAGAAAGTGGCAGGGGTGAATGAAAATGAAGATTTTTGATAGAGGAGATATCGAAAATTTTCAAAATGTGTGGTCAACAGCACCAAAAAGCTGCTGTTGACCACTGTATGGGAAAAAGTTCGAACATTTGGTCAAATATATATTAGACCCAATATTTTTTATTGGGTTCAATGTTGCGTTCGGTAAACGCAGATATTTGGGCAAATATACATTCGCTGGAATATTATGTTCGGATCGACCATATTAGGCCTAATATATTGGCTCAAATGTGGCCAAATGTGAAAAAAAAATCGATTCGAACGCACCCTAATCATCTAGATAATCATCCGGACAAGATTTTGCAAGGTTATTCCGTGTACATTGTTCCATATACGATGACTCTGCCTTCATTGGTACCCGCAAAGGTAATATAAATTGAAAATGGTGAAGACTGATACCTCGACCTTGATGTCATAATCGACGTCGACACGCTAATTTTTGATTTCCTGGTACCATAACCAGATATTTCTCGACTGGAGTGAATAAAATCTTATAATTTATATAGATTAATCTTGCTGCGCATCTTACAAGATATAACTAGACTCGAAATCTGATACTCCCCCTTTTTATTGATAAGAATTACTCGCTTGAACTCCCAGAAAAAGCGATCATCATTTAGAGACCTTCTCCTCTAGTTCATATTAGCTAGTTCTGTGTGAAGATCCAAAGTCAAGGACTTCAACTACTAGTAATAACTAAGTCAAGGCTTGGTTCTTCAGAGCCGCCAAAATATTAGGATGAAAACTGAGGTACTTGGGGTTCTGTGTCTACTTAAGCTTCTAGTCGGAGTCTTCCAGTACCTTTCCATCGCTCGTTGATAAATCTCGGGAGACCATTTGGGGAGTTTTTTTCACGAACGTATGTCCTGATATGGGTAGATATATTTCTATCACGCAACCCCGCCAAATCAGCCATGCATTGAAAGAATGTGTTTCTCACGGACTCACATTAAAACGTCTTTCTCGCTTTTTGAGTTACTGGATACTGCACTGAGGCTAGGAACGCGTAACTAGTATCGACATAGCTTCGACGAACCACTACAATACCGGGAAATCACAATCTTAGACTTTCGCAAATCGTGTTCAGTCAAGCATTGCAAGTCAGTATATAGTAAGTAGAATGGGCTCGGACAGATAGTGCTATAACATCAACTACCGGTTTTTACCACGGCTTGTTTGATTCTCGTCGACTCTTTGGCATCCTGTTATCACGTAGGAGCTGCCACGGAAAATGGATAAGTGCCGAAATCATGGCTCCCGTTTGTGTGCACTCATTGTGACACTTTCCCCAAAATTCTTAAGTCAGTCAGAAACTTTCACAGTCTTCATCCACCTCCTATATCGAAATTCGAAGACGGACCTCGAATCTCAGTCTAGCATAACCCAATCAAACTACCCAATTCGGAAATAATTATACCTCAATCTCTAATTAGATGGTTGGGAATATGGTTCGACCCGAGCCTCAAATTCAATCAACATGTTAATATTCGAATCACACAAGCAAAAGGAGCCTTCCATAGAATGGCCCGATTAGCTAATATCGAAAAGGGCCTCAGTCCGAAAGCTCTTAGACAGTTATATATAGCATGTGTGACCAGTATAGCCGATTACGCATCAGTGATCTGGTGGAGAGGCCAAGCCCATTTCAAGGATATGATGCAATCACTTCAAAATCTAGCTCTTCGAAAGATATTAGGAGTATTCAAAACTGCTCCAATTCTTCCAATGGAAGTAGAAGCAGGCTTAAAACCCTCAAAAATTCGATTAGACTCGAATATTAGGCAATACGCATTCCGTTTAGCTAAACTTTCACCAAATCATCCAATCAATATCGAAAAAGCATCACTAATCCAATATCAAGCCAATTTGGATGCGATCTCTACCCCTCGAAGAAAACGATATAAACCTACTCAACTGGATAAAATCAAAGAATCGATAAACCAGGACTTCAACCCTTCCTCACTCGAAAAGATCATTCATTTTAACTTCCCCCCATGGAAAAGAGAAACCCCCTTCCGAGTTAACATTAGCAATTCGTCAAAAGAAGATGCTGCCATTCTTCATAATATTGTTTTCAAACATAGGGATAAAGATACCACCTATATTTACACTGATGCCTCCTCCACCGAAAAGGGAATAGGTATTGGAGTAGGCATAGTAGCTATACAATCAAATAATCGAATTCTATATCAAGAGCGAAGCAATATTGGTACTAATCAATTGGTATATAATGGAGAGCTTTTTGGAGTTACAAGAGCTATTGAATACGCTAGCTCAATCGCTTATACTGGTCAAAAGTTCAAAATCTACTCGGATAATCAAGCTGGTTTATAACGCTTAAAAACTCCTTCAGATCACCCAGGACAAGCCAATCAGATAAGAGCGATCAAAGCAGCAGAAGTTATCAGAGCAAAAGGAGCCGAAATCTCCTTAAATTGGGTTCCTGGTCATACCTCAGTTGAAGGAAATGAGCTAGCAGATAAGCTAGCCAAGGAAGCAACCATAATACAACCTACCTCGAACGAAACAAGCTTTGGACTACTAGGTATGACTGTCAAAGAATATGCCTCAGATCAATGGCTTGATACTCTCAAACAATACGAACTCAGATCAAACCAATCCCCATCAACTTACTCGAAGCTATTTCCATGGAAAATAGGTTCCAAAATCAAGCTACCAAGCGGAACTACTCGAAATACTGCTAGCGCATTCTTTCAACTCAAATTAGGTCACGGATATATCAAATCCTGCTTACATCGTTTCAAACTCACCAATAACAAATGTATATGCAGTAATATTGAGGCACCACAACACCTCCTTATTAGCTGTCCTATATATAAAACAAAAAGAAAAGAGATCTTTAAGAAGATACCATTATCCAAAAACACTATACAATTCCTATTGCATACAAAAATAGGTATCGAATTAGCTATCAAATTTATCAATATCACTAAAATCGCTACAAGGGCATGGCATCTAGCAAGGACTCTTGAACAAGAAGTAATAGAGGAAGGAGTAGTAGTGGAAGAGGAGAGAGGAGAAGAGAATGAAGAAGAAGCAGTTGAGGAAATAAGAGAGGGGTTTGACCTCCTCACAATTTCTTGATTTTCAAAATCTTTTTATTATATGCAATGCGTATAATGAGCGGGCACTGTTCCCCAGCATTTGTTTTCACTTCCCCAATTAGATCATATCCAATATTGTAAATTAAAAAGTTACCCGTTAGGCCCTTAGGGCCTAGCCGTCCTATATAGTCTTGGACTGAAGATGGACGTTAATAAAATCAATCAATCAATCAATCAATCAATCAGTCTAGCATACCTTCCTCCCCGGGACCCGGGCAAGATTTTAGTCCCAGGTCCGCCACTGCTGCATCCAAGGACACAGTTCCAACTCCATTCTCCTCATCATAATTACCCAAACTATGTAGCAGAAAATTCTGAATCTACGATATTCAAGCACACGTGTCGGAATCGGAAAAATCCCAAATCACCCGCGGAGCCGGATAGTGCTGAGGAATTGGCAGCGTAACGAGACAAGGAAAGGTCACTTCGTGGTAGAAGCGTTGTCATTTCCATCCTCGCTTACACCCTTCCGGCCAGAATATCCCAAAATGATCAAATATTTCGAAATTAAATCAATATATGTATAGCTATCCTACTTGGAAAATCGCTCTGGAAAAGCAATGGAAGGAACATCGCTAATTTGTGAGGTTTCCATGGGTTGAATGTTTCCAAACTTCATTTACCAACACCGATCAGAGAGAAAGCTGTTATGCTCTTGAAGTACCGGCAGTGTGGAGCCGGCCGTTGCTGATAGACCGTGGAACGCCTAACCGATCATGCCTTGGGTATCGTGCGAAATAAGGACTTTCAGAGACCCACACATCGAATTGCTTGATTTTATTTCGGGTGGGTTTGTGGATTGCTAGCGACCCCTACAAGGATGGAAATCTGGCAGATGAATATCGTCTTCGATCTCCGCTAATTAGCACCGCTTTCTAGATTTCCTCTTACCGCGGCCCCTTCCAAATGAAAGACACTTACGTCGAAGTGGAGAGAATTCGCATGTCATCATTCTACTTAATGATATCAATTTTACTTGAGTCTGACAATAATATGTGCAGCAAATAGCAGTCTTATGCTACCATAGAGATAATCTGGACGAATGATCCAACAATTTATATTCTACCAGAAACTTGGATTTCTTGTTAGATTTATAATAAGTGTTTCAGATTTACCAGATGTATTAAAATAGTACTCGGGTAGGATTTCCTAAAAATACTAATATTAAGCGCCAATAAGGCTTTCCACTTAATCGGCGCTAATCTATATACTTTCGTCCATACGCGCCCCGCAAAGTCTAATTCCTTCACGTTAAACGCATTGGCAGCTATGAGTCCGAAAGTATCGTCCAATCAATTCCCCATGCTTCTTTACCCTCAACCCTCCACTCACGACAAGATGATTGTAAGCTGGAAGAATGGGGATAAGACACCAGATTCTCTTAACGCTGGACACATTGATGCTTGGATTGAGGCATTGCTGTGTGATATATCAGGTAAAATATGTTGGGTAGAGCGAGACACGCACAATAATACCAATGAAAGAATCGGGAATGGAGAATTGGATCATCTCCTTGTTTCTTATTGGGTGGGTGAGACATTCCCCCATTCACAAACATTCTTTGAATAAACCCATTCACTCTTTTCATTCCATCGTGAGTAGCAACGGGAATTTCGGAATGAAATGAATTAGAAGGAATTCCAGACTTACCCGTCTTGTTTCATTCGCACGTTTCCTCTGATATTCCGACACCAGTCTATCATTCATTCTGCCATTTGCTTTGGTTTTTATTGGTGTGAGACTGGTGCTAACCGAAAATCAAGAATGCGCTTCAGCCTCATACATACGTCCCCATTTCTGGTCTGTGTAGCGCTTCATGGGGCAGGGCATAAAGCTTGATACATTGATTCAAATTCCTTCGATATATTGGCAAGCGCAATCGTCTTTGATCCACAATACAATGTCGTTGGGCTAAAATTTTATATTATATCTATTTTACTAATTGCTGGAAGGAATATCTTTCTGATCTACCTTCTTATGGTAGTACCGAGATAGATATTTGAACTAAATATATATTTCTAAATTAAATCATATGGCTTCTAGTAGAGAATACATACGACCGAATAGCTTTTAGGTTGTCGGGGTATTGAGAATAGATTAAAGTTTTCTATTCTCTTATATTATTCTCAGCATAACCTCATTATTGAAGTCGATAGGGTTTCACTTCACTGTTTTTCCTCCTGTTCCAATCTTGACACGGATGATTGTCGAGTTTTGTTATAAAATCACATTATTCAATTTAAAATATATCTTTAATTTAAGATGTCTACGTAGATAAGTACAACATTCCTACGATCAAGGATTCCTTCATTTTTTAAAAAGATTTCTCATATATACTCAACTCGTCTACATTTTTGACAATTGTCTACCTCCGATTCCTTCACTCGCGTAACTATTTTCCTGAATATTACAACAAGAACTACAAAGTACAACAGTACAAAGAAATCATACACACGCCAAGCTCTACACCATCTTCTACCCCTCACTTCAGCCCAACGCCAAAGAGACAGCCTCACCACCACCGCCCAACATCAACCATCGAAAATGGATAACATTGATATAATTCCCGGCTTCTTCGTCGTCAACTCTGGGTTGTTGATGCTCATTGCATTTTTGATTATTATATCAGTTCTACTCAAGATCTGGACGACCGTTAGAGCCTTACCAACGCGGCGAGACTTGGAAATGCAGTGGGCGAGCGAATGGGTTTGAGCTTGAGACATATCTCCCTAGTTCTAGGCTGGGGATTAGTGTTTATTGACCCGGTCGGAATCGGAATATACGACGCCGAAATTTGGTTTGAGGTCAATGCATATGATTGATCTCCTGGATGAAAGTGCTGTTCGCCTTCGAAGATCTTATGTTTGGCATATGGACCTTAATACACTTTGTGTAAGATTCTTGGTTCTGAATTTTGACGATTTGCTCCGCTTATGACGTCGGCTTTGATCTTCAGTCGAAGAATTGTCTTCGGACGTGGAGCTGCAGCGCTGCAATGTACAAGATTGATAAAGAATGATTGACGACTGGGTCACAGCCTCGAGGAACATGCCCTCAAGTCAGAACCTTACGATATCTGCATAGAAACTTGACTAGTATAACTTCCAAGGCCTACAGAACTATATAAGCTAGTGTTTCGAGGCTGGTTGGTTGAAAGGACCTCAGCAGCATTGGCGCGGTGCGGATTGTTCCGCCGATCGTCTTAGGATCACCGCTGTTAGTATAGACATGGCTCTCGTTCTGCACTGTGTGCACGAATAATGGGAAATCAACGATGGAAAGAAGAAAAGGTCGCTTAGATCGTTACGATCACAGTTATACAACGCCAACGCGGCATCATTCTTCCCTTCATGATGTCATATTATCACCTCCTATGACCTTCGAAGATTACCCGCGAATTCAACGTCGCAGCGTCCAAAATCTAAAGTGGGGCTATACAGACCATACAGCAAAAGAATGAAAGCAGGAGTTTGAGACGGAGACTGGCAGTTCCTGTAATAGCTATAGAGCAAGATTGTCAGGAAGATTGCTGGTATCAGGAAGAATTAGTGAAATTCTTGGACGGATCAATAGAGATGCGGATGAGCAGGTCTATACATAATGGGATACTATTACACTCTAAATGAGGAGGCCTAGGTGAGGGGCTCACAAGTTAGTAGTAATCCTTACCTAGCTAACCTTCCTTTTGTCAAAATTAAACATCGATAAAATACATATACATTTCTCGCTTCACTTTCTGTACCTTTCTGCTATGTCAAATAAATTATGCTTTAGCTAGGTATGAAAATAATCTACTCTTTAAGAATTTTTCGTTTCGTAGGCTTAATCGTAAAACATCATTCAGTGATGAAACAGCACTAGGCTGTTAATCAGTATGGAACCTCGTTGCCAGCTTTAAATTTGGTTTCCCACTTTTCGTACAAGCCAGTGTGAAGAACTCTCCTTCATAGAAGAGCTGTCTTATATCCCTCCCCCCCCCCCCCCCCCCCAAAAAAAAAATACACAATAGGGCTGACAATCTTTATACCCCAGAAGCGAAATATATGAAGTAATAATTTAGAAAGTATGAGAGTGTGAATATTGGAGCCAGCAGATCCTGGGACAATTTAGATAGATAGAAATGATTTCGAGATTATTGCTAGTTTGTTTATCTACCGTCTGCTTGTCTTACTAGGTTGTGATAGTTCTGCTGTTCATGAAGGAAAGAAGGTTAAAGAATTCCTAGTGTGTCCTATGTAATTAAAGCTGGAAATCTCGACTTAGATAATGGCGCTTGCTGCTATCAAAGACCTGTTTTCCTTTATTGCTACCACGATCCATCTCTCCTCAAAGTCAATCGTCACTTCCCATACTCGTTGTGAATAACAACATCAACAAACCATAAACAGCATCTCAATCGACCAATTTCCAGCCCCCTCCCCCCCATCAACACGGAAATTTTTGACAAAAACTATCCTTAGCTCATTTTCGACCGTAATTGCAGGAAATAAGGAGACCCGAGCATACTTGCTGAGTATGATTTCCTATTCCTACCTACCTTTATTAGATGTTATGAATTGTTGATGAATCTTTTTATATACATAGGATCTAAGAATGAGGATTGAAGATTAAAGATGGTGACTCAAAGATATACCATCTCCTTTCCATGTTAGTATCTCTCTCTGTGTACTTTACACTATCGAGAACATAAGTAACTCCCCGTTCTTTCACCTCTCGGACTACGGTCTTTATATTGCATGCCTCACACAATAAAAGCTTCACCTCAAGCTCATTACTTTCTCCATCCTCATGATTACACTGCGAATCCTGAATATAGGTTAGCAGGTATCTCATTACCTGAATATTCCTCTCTATTAAAGTCCTATTACACGAGAAAAGGAAGGAAGTGAATGAAAAATAAAACATACTTTCTTTTTCTATTTCTCATTCATATCGTCCTTCCCAGATGACAAAGTTATTATTGAAGCCACTAGCGATCATATACGTAGATATCCATAATCGTAGAAACCGTAATACATTTCCCCGATGCCATTGCGCCGAAAGTCCATCATTACACATATCAAAAACCTCTCAGCACGAGATGATCAGTTTCCTTCCACCCATTCTTCGATTTTCTCCATCAAATCCGCTTTCTTTCCCGCCGCATTCAACCCCTTTCTCACCAAACACTCCTTTAAATCAGCTACCTTAAATTTCTCTAATCCTCCGTTCGCGACCAAGTTTTTCAGCTCTTCCTTATCCATTTCCCCTAATTTCTTCGCTGAGCTCTTCATCAACACCTTCTTTTTCTTCGGTACCTCGACTTCATCATCATCAAGATCTCTTTTCAAATCATTTTTCCTTCGATTGCGCCATTCGCCGTATTCGGACTCTAGAGTGGTTCCCCAATCGGCGATATATTCACCACATCTTTTCTGAATTTGTCTGTACTTTGGTATTGTTTTATCCTCCGGGACTTCAGGTATATCTTCTTCGAGCGCCAGGGCTTGGAGGATTTTGTAATGCCATTGCAGACTTGGATTTGGGTAGTTTCTTGGATCGTATTGGGCTTTGGGTAATTGGAGCTGCTGGATAATGATTCGCATGTTGTCGATTAATTTATCTGGTGCAATAATGGGGCCTGGTGCTGACACACTACGGAGATCATCTGCAAAAGGGAGAGGATAGAGCCAGAGACCTGCAGGGAATATTTGCTGGTTTGTTGCAGGATCGAGTTTCTCTACCGAGGGTAAGATAGCAACAATGGCAGGATTGGCATTTTTGCGAGCAATATACCATGCTAAACCCATTTTCTTATCTTTAAGAAGTTTCTCCCAGAGAGCAGAAAAAACTCGAGTTGATCCAACATAACCATTCTCACTTGGGTAGATAAAAGTTGATTTATGAACAGATGCCCAGTAGGGTAACATATATTGAGGTTTGAAACCTATGATGCGAAGACCCGAAGGGCCGAAATTTTTGAGTTCCTTTTGCTCATCAGGAGTGAAGAGGACTTGGCTACCGCCAAATTTGTAGGCTTTTTTGATTTCTGTCTTCTGAATTATACGGGCCGAATCTTCAGCCATTTGTGTTGTCTCGCCGACTGGGATTTGAAGAACTTCACCCTCCGTCCAAACATATGTACTTCTAGCTGGAGCTTGTCTGTGAAGAACATTGTACCCATTGACAGATATTGTGAAATTAGGTCCAATTTCAAAGGGTAAATTGGAGAAGAGAGCTCTTTTGGGGATTTGTTTCGAGTTGACGTCCAAGATAAGACTATTAAGTAAAGACAGTCCATCGCCTCTAGATTGGAGACTATTTGGACCAACATTCGGCGCATCTTCCGCAAGAGGATCACGGTAAATTATATCCTAGTACCATTAGAAACAATAATTAGGCAGAAATAAAATAAGGAACACACATCATAGAACTTAGAGCGATCAAACTCATGCGCAGGGGTCGATATCGGAAAGAGCTCAATAAGAACACCAATGTCATAAAGATCCTTAGCTCGAACAGCAGCTACGGATCGCATGGACTTGTCTCCAGAGTGAGGGTCATCCTTGTCGGTAACAATAAACAGTCTTCTCGACCCAAAATTCGGGGCTCTTGTTGTGAATATTTGATTGGAACAGAATAAGAGATTGTTCATATCCAAAGGTTCCTCTGTTGGTACCAATATTTTTTTCGCTTCTTCTTCATCCTCGACAATCTCTTTCAATGCTTTGACGTCTTGCGCAGAAGGTACATTAAGGTCCGTGAAAAGATAGCAATGAGGATACAGCGAGGTGTCCAACCCACTTTGATCCTTGAACTTTGTTTCCTCGGTACCATATAGCATGATACCCATCATATCCTTTGGACTGGAGATAATACGCTGTTGCATAATCATATACGCGCATTTGAGAGCGGCGAGGGTGGGACTATCCGTATCGGCTTTCTTGGAATCGGAATGGGGAGGAGGGGTAAGCATCGACTGACTGACATCAATGACAAAAAGAACCGCATCTTTTTGTGTGCGGTAGTCCTAAAAATATGTAAGTATTGGGAGTAGGTTACAGTAATAAAAAATGAAGTCATAATATTCTTACCGTCTCATCAGGCTCCTCTTCCTCTTCCTCTTCTTCATGTTTCCGATCTTCTGAATCTGCCATACTTGTTGATCTTGTTTAACAGCCTCGGGAATTGAGTACGACTGTAAAAATTATTGAATTCCAGTAGGTTCAGATGTATGTGTGAATGAATATTGGACACAGATGCGGGAGGGGATGGAGAGATAACAATGAAAATTGGAATGAGGATATCCAAGTGATCAGGCAGACGCGTTCACTCGCGAAGGTGGAGCAATCACCAAGAACACTAGATACGTACACACGTGACATTACCATTCCAAATCTCTCTGCATTGATTGGCTTAAAGATCTTTTACCTTACATCGGCATTTTCGGAGCTCCGCCGATCCAAGCATCACATTACATTGATTGATCCTTGTAGCAATCGGAGTGTGAAGGAAAGTTGTCTTTGCAGAGAGAGGTATGTACTGTGCTGCTAAGTAGTATCTCCACCGAAAAAATTATTATAAAAAGCAATTCTACGAATCATCGCATGTTGAGTAATAATTGTCTCTTTCTCCTGTTTGTGGTTTCAATTTCTATAGCAATATGTCCTTCAGAAATCCTAAAGCTGTAGGACAGCTTACGAAGAGAGCTTCACAAGCTACTATTTCACGCCTCACAAACAATGCCTCTCCCGCTACAACCTCATTATTGCAAAGAAACAACGCAGACCAGTCCAGATATTTTGCGACTCCGGTGCCGCCGGTGACACAAGATGCGACGGGAAGGAGGGGACCAACGGCAATGGTGCTCATGAATATGGGTGGTCCACAAACCACAGATGAAGTTGGGGATTTCTTAAGTAGATTATTTGTATGTACATGCCCTGCTCGCGCCACCACCCCCTCACCTCTAACCATTTGCTACACAGGCAGATGCCGATTTGATCCCTCTTGGACGTTTTCAAAACTACCTTGGACCTCTCATCTCGAAACGTCGTACGCCCAAGATTCAAAAGCAATATGCTGCAATTGGTGGCGGCTCCCCAATTCGAAAATGGTCGGAACATCAGGCCGAAGAGATGTGCAAATTATTAGACAAGATGTCACCCGAAACCGCACCGCACAAACCATATGTTGCATTCAGATACGCGAATCCTTTGACTGAAGAGATGTATAATAGGTTGTTGGCGGATGGCTTCGGAGGCGGAAAAGGTGGAAGAGCAGTAGCTTTCACACAATATCCTCAATACAGTTGTTCAACAACAGGAAGCAGTTTGAACGAATTATGGAAGTGGAGACAGAGACTCGAAGGAAAAGCTGCTGGAAGTCCAAATGGTAGCGATGGAACAATCAATTGGAGTATTATTGATAGGTGGCCAGCACACCCCGGTCTTGTTGAAGCTATCGCACAAAACATCGAGGCTACTTTAGCGACATACCCCGAAAAGGATAGAAAGGATGTTGTATTACTTTTCTCCGCCCATAGTTTGCCAATGTCTGTGGTCAATAGAGGTAAGTCTGTCCAGAATTGTCGTGCCGAGGAAGTTGCTAACTCTCGCTAGGTGATCCTTATCCCGCCGAAGTTGCCGCTACAGTCTACGCTGTGATGCAGAGATTAGGCCACTCCCATGCATATAGACTTTGTTGGCAATCCCAAGTTGGCCCTAGTGCATGGTTGGGAGCTCAAACGAGCGATACTGTCGAGGAATATGTCAAGAAGGGCCAAACGAATCTTATACTTATTCCCGTCGCATTCACATCGGATCATATCGAAACACTTTATGAATTAGACGAAGAAGTCATTGGAGAATCAGGCCACAAAGATACTATCAAGAGATCTGAAAGTTTGAATGGTTCACCAGTATTCATCCAAGCATTGGCGGATATTGCTAAAGCACACTTGGACAGTGGAATTGCCTGTAGTGTTCAAATGGGACTAAGATGTCCTGGATGCAAGAGTGAGAAATGCGCAGAGACTAAGAAATTCTTCGCTGGACCTGAGAGAACATTTGCCGCGTAAGAAAAGGGGTACAAGGTTTTAAAAAAAAAATGTACATAATTAGTCAATTACTGTAGACAATTACGAAGCGAATGTGAACGGAATTGACATATCCAAAAGCCCGCTTCGGTTCAGGCGTATAAAATTATCCGAATGTGATCACAACTGGTATAATCTGCGGGGCACTGCAGCCAGGAGGTAATTAGGTTTAGGCCTAGGAGGAACTATCTCACTGCAAAAAGGAACCGAAATTGTGTACGTCTCCGTCTAAATTCATGAACTCTCCGAATGAATGCACTTACCGGCAGAACTTCTAGCGAAACAAGCTACGCTAGGTATATTAGATATTGAATGTAATGAAGTATAGACAAAGAATTACCATACGCATATATTGCCACGCCGTGAATTTCTATGCCACAAGGACCAATTAGCATTCAGAGCGGTAAGTCTTTATCCCCCTGGTGCGAGAACAGTGGAAAAGATGGTATTGTCCATTAGCAACCCAAGCTTTTTGGTAGTCCACATCCCTGTTGATCGATTATCAAGCATCTTTTCTATTACTGCATCCCTTTTCCATTCTTGAAACAATACAGGCTTTGATTAACAAACGGATTATGATACGCCCAAGATACGGAGTTTATCTTGGTCCGTTCGTGTCGTCATGCTTGCTCACCTAGGTATGTATGTTTGTGTGTGTGAGACTTGGGATTGGCTTCTTCCATTGTTAATTCTTATCAAGCAGAAGAGTTCGAGCCCAACTACCGTATATCCGTGCGAGAATCCTAGAAGGAAGCTATCGTGGATTGTGCCATACCAGCTTTTGGCAAACAGGAACTGGGCCGCCCACTTTCACACTTACTATCTTCCTATCTGGGCAAGCTGGATTGTATTTTGAGCATAAGCTCGGACTTGCTTTACTCGTCTTTCTAGTTGATTGTTTCCCTCATTCTATATTACTGTATTATCTCTTATTTCATATTCTGCCAGTGTTTACATCGTGCGCGCGGACATTCACTTCCAGTAAACATCGTCTTTTGTTGGGCCGAGGTCATTTAACTCAATGCGCCAATCGAACTTATGCTTGGTCGCGACATAACGATAAGATGGAAACAATGGAGAATGAACATGAAGGACAACGGAAAGAGGAACCGCAGAGGATTTGGGGCGCAAAGGATTCTTTAAGGAGGCACACAAAAGGTCGTAAATCCATTATACCATCCGTCTCTGAAGAAGCCCCATTACTGGGTAATGATGGAGCACACGAGGGAGGGAGTCATGAAGGGAACGGGGAGGCATTATGGGAAGGGCATGGAGATTTTGCGGGGTTAACATGGTGGCATAAACCATCTGTATGTTCTCTGTTTCCAATTGTTTAATGTATGCTAATATATGTCTTTTCCAGGTATCCTGGCTTATAATGCCATTCTTCTTTTTAGCTCTCGCGGTCGGTGGAATCATCGTACCAAAACTCAATCTTATTCTTGCCCTCGTATGTCGATCCTATCTCGCAGAAAGATCTTCTCAGGATCCAAATTTCCTATTCACGCCTGTTTTACTTGGTTCCGACAACCCTCAATGTCGAATTCCTGAAGTACAATCATTAGTCACTAAGTTTACATTGGCAATCACTATTATCACCGGAATAATCAGCGCTGTTATGTCCCCGTTACTTGGGGCTTGGTCTGATCGAAATGGAAGAAAGAAGATTCTGGCGATTTCTAGTCTTGGTGGTTTCTTAACAGAAATCATCACCATTCTCGCAGGCAAATATCCGGATACCGTTTCATACCAATGGCTGCTTGCTGGTGCTGTCTTCGACGGACTTTGTGGTTCATTTACTGCCGGTATGGCACTCACCCATGCATACGCAGCAGATTGCACTGCACCTTCCAAGAGAGCGGTAGCTTTTGCTTACTTTCACGCATGTTTGTTTGCTGGTGTTGCCCTTGGCCCTTTACTTGCTGCAGCACTGTTCCAATTAACTCAAAGCTTGGTCACGGTGTTTTATGTCGCACTTGGCATACATACTTTCTTTATTCTTTTCATACTACTGGTAGTACCAGAGTCGCTCACGAAAAAGCGACAAGACGTTGCCCGTGAAAAGCATGCTGCTGGAGGTTTACTTGTGGCCAACCAAACTTGGCTTGGGGTTTTAAAGAGCAAAAATCCACTTGCACCTCTGAAAATTTTGTGGCCAACCGGTGGCGGAAATACTAAACATGTTCGCGCGAATCTTGTTCTCCTTGCAACTGTGGACACTATCATTTTTGGCGTTGGTATGGGAGTTATGGCTGTTATGGTTTACTATTCAGGTTACCAATTTGGATGGCGAACTTCAGAGACAAGTCTTTACATGTCTGTTGTTAATAGCACGCGAGTCTTTACGCTTATTGCTATCCTCCCTATTTTTAATTACTTCGTCCGAACGAGACCTCGCAACAAGTTACGCAGAGAATCAGGGTTCGTTATACCAGAAAGCCACTCTGGCGCTGATTCCATAGATCTGTTTGTTGTTCGACTTTCTATCATTTTCGAGATTGTAGGATATCTAGGTTTCACACTAGCTCGCAGCGGTCCGCTTTTTGTGATATCCGGAATCATGGCCTCGATGGGTGGTGTGGGTTCTCCAACATTGCAATCAGCATTAACAAAACACGTACCCCACGAACAAATAGGACAGCTCTTGGGAGCCACAGGCTTATTACATGCGTTAGCAAGAGTCGTTTGCCCTACGATATTCAATCTCATTTATGCTCAAACTGTTGGTACTTACCCACAAACAGTCTTCTTGGTTTTAACAGCGTGCTTCGTCTTTGCATTCACTTTTAGTTGGTTTATTCGACCTAACGGTATGATCTCACCCTCAATTGTTATATGGTGATTAGCTGACATGTAATAGTATCTTTGGGGACCTCATTCCAGAAAGTACCAAGCTCCCAAGAAGCCAACACTAGTCAAGATGTCATTGTTGACGAACAAATTGCTGGTGTCTAATCTTGTTCTCTTTTAATTTCTCAAGTACATATTTTGTGGTGTTGTGCAGGAAGACCTCGTGGTTAGATGCGCGGTTTCTTTTGTGGAGGGTCGAATTTACAAGCTGGCGTTTTTGGCATGTGACATGGTTGACAGCGCATATATGGATTCGCGTATTGGCAGATTTAGATAGGGGAATAAGCATCAAATGCTCGGGCGGATATCTTCATGGTTTCTTCTTTATGTTTTACTACGAGGCGATATTAGTTGAGGTACAGTATAGCGAAAGAAATGACAACTGAACAGTTGAATCAAGGCTCCGCAATGACTTAACACTTTCTATGTTCTCATTAATATGCAAGATTATCCGTTGATAACCATGATTTATTTGTCGAGACAAGTGTTTTTTTGCCGAGGCCCTGCTCTGTTACCAATATCAAAGTCCAAAACGAAAGACGACAAATGGCAAGAAAAGAATTGTGTGATTGAGGGATTACATCCAGGTATATAAGATTTGCTCACGAAATATCCTTCAATCCTATCTTCCCTAAGGTTAATACTAATTTCTCAGAAAATCAACGTAAGCTTCCGCAATATCCTCGGCGTAAGCAGAGGATAATTTTCGATCCTTCGTTCAGGGGCAGGGGCAAGGCTCTCCTCTCCCAATCCTTTGCTTGAAGTAATTACGCGCATACTCCAGTGTGTATATAATCAGCGATTGAAAAAGTTAAACTTTTTTGGGACGGGAATCGTCGATTTTCTTTACTTCTTAATTACATTTTTCATGTATCTGCGGATTTGGATTGGGATATTTTTAATTGTTATTCAGGAGTGAGAAAGTAAAACCAGGAACGAGGAGGATCCATGGATTTATGTGGATGAGATGAGCGAGTGCTACGCTAGGGTTAATGAATGCACCGCCACAGATATATATATCTATATATCCTTACCCTTGATCATCGTCTGGGAGCTGAGGAGCATGAGATCCTGCTCAAAATAGAAATTGCGCGATGCTACTTTTTGGAGAGTTTATCTCGTTTCGTTTCATTTCGTTTCTTACCTCTTGCTTGATTTTTTTGGTTCCTTGGGGTTTTTATGTCCTTCACGCGGGGGTTTGATTATAGGAATTTCTATGCTGTGCTGTGCTTTGCCGTGCTGTGCTGTGCTTGGGTCTTGATCTCCTAAAGTTTCTGGCTTGGATTTCTGCATTGCTGTGGTTTTTTTACTATGAATAGAGGGGATGTTTGTAGATGGTGGTGGGGGGAATTGCTCTTTTGGAGGGGGTTGATGTGCAGCGGGTTCTGGTATAAATGTACTTCTCGTTCTCGTGAGTGGTGATGTAAAAATGTCGTTGTGGTAAATTATGGATGGTAGCCAAGCTGAGGATCAAACAGTTTCCTTGAGGGAGGAGGAAATACTACTTTGAAATAAGAGGCGTATTCCGGTAGGGGGTAGTGAGTTGTTATACTTGATATTTATTTGATGTTTAATGTTTATTTTGTTTATCTTACATATGTTATGCTATCAAAATGAGGCAGGCTCAGGGTCCTGTCGAGAGATTGTTTCTGATCCTTTGGATGAGGTTACACTGTTGCTGACGGATGGATATAGGTAGGTATATATGCATATCATGTGTTTCGTTCCAATCTACTTTTTTCTTTCTGATCTTGTAGAGTTTTTCTTTATTATTGATTCTTGTTTTGTTTTTCCTATCGTGTGGTTTGAAGGTTTTGTCGTTCTTTAGTGAAGTCGTGATATACATTCCTTTTACTTTATTTTATTTTTTCAATACTTCAATACACTCATTTCCTCGCGACTTTTGCATTTCTCTATATTGGGAGAGAAAAGTGGCTGAGCTAGTCTCACTTATTCGTCGCGCAATTTCTGTCCTTTCATATCAACCGGTTTCAAACAAACTCAAAAAAAACCCAAGATGCGTCTCACGTTAAGAGAAGCAACAGCTTTATTACTGATAGCTCTACCCAACTTGGTAACATCAAATATTTTCCCTTTCTTCTAAACATAACTCCTTTCCCAACTCTTCCCCGGATGTCTCGCACTCCGAGAGATGAACTAACGCAGTATAACCAATAGATATCCGCACTTCCCGTCAACACCGGCGCGGACCTCGAACAGCTAATTCCTCTAACATCAACCTCGGGGTTCAATAAAAGAACTACTGGGGAATTAGAAACACTAGTTCCTATCACACAGGTGAAGAGAGATTTAGAGAAATTAGTTCCTTTTCCACCGTCTATCTCGAAGAGAGATTTAGAGCGCTTGGTTCCTCTTGCTTCGGGGTCTTTGGACAGGGATAGGAGATCTGTGGGGGATTTGGAGGTATTGGTTCCTGTTACGCCTAGAGATTTGGAAAAATTGATTCCAGTTACGTCGCTGAGCGGTGATGCAGCGGATTTAGAGGAAAGGAAAACTATTCCTCCTGTTGATCAATTAGATCCTGGATCGCTGGGTCCGGATGCTATATCAGTTGTTGAGAAGAGAGCCACTATTCTTCCAGAGGATCAATCTGATTTTGCATCCGTATTCCCAAGTAATGTAAGTTTCTCCCCTCATATTTACTCCAAATTTCAATATCCTCACTAACAATCGAAGCTTGAAATCAACAACAACAAGAGACAAGAATACGCCCATACCAAAACTATCATCGAAACCGTCATTGAAACAGTCACGGGTGGCATAGCTATTCCAGGTTACCCAGCAACAGCACTTAGTCAAACAAGCAGTATACATTCACTCACCATCACACATCAACCATCTAGCGTTAGCGCCATCACAAGTACCAGTAAATCATCATCCGTTGCAAATCTATCCTCGAGCACCAAAACCGGCGTTTCGACTTCGAATGATGGAACTAGTACATCAAAAGAAAGTAGCAAAGCAAGCGCTACTATTACATCTTCGAAGTCCTCTGCTTTTGTGTCGGGTACTGCTGATATTACAACGATTATCCAATCGAGCACTGCGAAAATATACACCACGGTGAATGCTAGTAGCGCAAGCGGAAGCGGGAGCGCAAATGGAACAGAGAAAAGTTCCTCCACACCTACAAGTGTTAAAAGTAGTAGTGGTGCGAAAAATGTATCTGCTCCTGCTTCTGCTTCTGCTTCTACTGTTAGTACACATAGTTCTGCTACGACTGGAAAAGTTGAGAGTAAAAGTACGAGTTCGGTTAAGAAAACATCGAGTACGCTTGCTACCTCTACGAAAGTATTGAGTACGACGGCTGCGGAACCGGCTATGACGAGTAAGATTGTTTATACAGGGGCGCCGAAGGTGTATCCTTTTACTGTTTAGGTAGAGTTAATGTTTTGATCGGTAATTGGTGTGATGAATTGTGATCGGGTTTAGTGGGAAGAGGAAAAGGGCTGGGGGATGTTATGAGAGAAGGGGTTATATTAGCGAGTGAGAGCTTTTTTGTGCACTTAGAGTTTAGATGTTCTTTTGTGTGTGTATGTATTGATATCCAAAAATTTTTCTATAATACTTTGTCTGTTATAAACTAAATGAGTGAGATGCAACGGTCCAGGCGAAGGCTTGTTTATGGCTCCTTTGTTGGAGAGTCTGGCGTTGAAGAAACAAATGTGGAGGAGAGGTCCTGAAGGGCGACTCCTTAACGGTTGGATCGTCCTCATAAATTAGTTGATTGGGAACGATGCTGTGGATAGAAATAGCGGCGGGAGCGCAACGCGAAAAAGGAAGGAAGATATGTTGATCAAAGGGATGAAAGCTGTGTAGGGTACAGAAAACGAAGTGAAGTATGACACGGGATGTATGCAGCGTGTGTAAACAGAGTCATTCCTCCTACCCTATATCAGCATGCAGCTTTTTGTTGAAACAGCGATTTCATGAGAATCGTTGCTCTTGTTGACTTTTTGGCATGGTTCGCCGATGAATTAGACCTGATCGATGACATAAAACTTTTTTAAGTGCCTCTGATCTCATAAAAATTGACATTACAGTCTAGAAAGATGTTCCTTTCCAAGTTACCAAACTTTGTGTAGGGGCTTAAGAATGCTGTCTTTGACACAGATACTTCCACTACAACGCAGGTTCTGTTTCACCAATTCAATGTAGAAGGTCCTCTAAAGACTTCACAGTACGATCCCAAGCACCAAGCTGTTGATGCTTTATGATTTTTCCATTGCAGTCTTGAAAATGTGGCCTTGAACTTCTCAGCATAATAGTAATTTCGGACCTTAAATATGCGCAGAAAGGCATATAGTAACTTGCTTGCTCTTCTTGGTCCTATGACCTAGACGAATTATGACTTCTGTGACTTCCTAGTATAAGATCTCAATATTGAAAGCTGCACAGTTGTGGTTTCTGGAAATGACTGATTTCCAACCGGACTGTGAGAACCGGGCAGTTAAGGTAAACTAACCTATGGTTTCTGTAGAGAGTTAAAGAAAGGAACAAACATAGAGGCTTCTGAAGAATAATTGAGTAGATATCAAGAACAAAGCCCGGTATTGAACTCTGATCTTATATATATATAATCTTATTTACTCTGTAAAAATCAATGTAATTATAGGTAAGATTACTTTAACCATAGGTTACAAACATAGATTTAATTTTTTAACCTTATCGGGGAAGATTTACCGGGCGGTGAAAGATTAATTATAGCGTCAATTTAACTGCCATTAATTCTGGGACTAGCCTGTTGTAACGATAGGGTTATCTTTTATCTTTCTTTTATCTTTCTTTTTCGCAAAGTTAAATCTTACATTCGACTCTCACCCTCCATCTTCACATACGAAATCCATCCTTCATCATGCCTATTTCCAAGAAAGACAGAGTGCGTATAATCTTTATACTAGAACCAGTAAATCATGAACCCTTAATTAATACTGCCTACAGATCGCTCGTGAGCACAAAAAGGCTGATAAGGAAGGTACTCGCGCCCCGGTCAAGGCAAATGGTCTCCCAGTCAAACCTGCCGCACCAAAATCAAAAGTACGTCCAGGGATCTCTTCACATTCTTCCGCATATTGTTCGTATCTTACTTTCCATACCCGAGGCTAACTTATGCTGCAGTGCGAGTTCTGCAAGATGGAATTGGTCAACACAAATAAAGCACAACTGATAAGTCATGCCGGAAAGCACGAAGACAAGGGATGGACGAAGGAAAAGTGCTGGCCAAATGATTTCCCCGCATAGAGGATAGACCAATACGGATACAGGATGGTGGGAAATGATATCATGAATTGTCAGGGGAGTAAGGCGAAATCAATCATCCTGAGGGCACTGCGAATTCCGATGAAGGTTCTATGAGGGGTCGGGGAACAGATTTTATGGAGCCAAGTTATTGGATTTCCCAAAACAATTATGAATAATGGTTCCTCGCAGTAACATACTTCACTCCTGGTGAGTATGAATTAGTGCAGATAGGTCGACTCACAACTTTGTTTCTCATGATCCTTCCATTCGTTGTTTCGATTTCGTATATCTTCGATCTATCATAGGATTCTGAGATGTCTGGTCAGAGAGGGGTCATTGTGGGCCTAGAGTCTCGAACCAAAACATGTTCACCATCTTTCACCAGGGGGGAGGAAGTTCGGAACAGTATGCTTCACTGTCTTCAGTCTACTCTATATCATCCAACAATCTATTTGCTCGCCTATCTCATGAAGGTCGCTTGGCTCGTCGTTATTCATAGTAATTGGATGACTTAACAGGGCGTGGAGAAGTTCATACATGAACAGCTCACTCAAAACGTAGCGTATCTACCTACGTGGAATGACCTGATTTATCCATACCCACTGGATTCTTGAAAACAGTAAATGACGACACCTACATTCAATTTAGCTTCCAAGATTAATGAACTGCAGGAATCCAGCGAACTCTTTTGCCCTGGCATTCATTCAATGTGACCGGTGATCAGCAAACGACAGTTGTGTTATCCACCATTTCGGCTACTCTGGGCTTTTGCTACATGTTTCATGTTCGGGAGCCAGGACAGACTAAGAAACAGATGCTAGTACATTCTCTTCCCCAAAATTCAAGTACAGAGTATTTTAACTCGATATTGCGTTTATAGTCAGAGACATCTAATGTCCATCTTTCTTGGGCAGGATGACGATCCCAAAGTATTTGAACATTATTCGCTAATGACATGATAACCTTATCCAAGGGATCTCACTTCATACTTTTTGACATTTTATGCACCCCTGAGAGTATGAAGATTTGAGAATTCTCTTTAATGATTGCATTTTGAAGAATCTATCATTCTCCAAAGAATTATCTATGGAAGTAAGTAGATCATGATCAAGTAATTTTGTATACATAATGGCCGATTGCTCTGGTCTGCGTGTTTTCCCGGCACGGGCTTCCGGATGATTGTCGGCCCGATGACTTAAAAACAACTGCTTCTTCCTAAACCTCTAAGAAACCTACACACTCCAGCTTTTATCACTATCCATCCACCCATCAACTCTATCCATAACATCTATCATAGGTTGGTAGCCTCAATGATAGCCTTGGTGACCACAACCAACATGCCTTGCCCGGAATGATGCAAATTGATAATTCCACTTCTTCTCCTGGAAGAAAGGTGGGGAAATGTACAATAGCCTGATCATATATTAGAACACCAACCCATGCCATGGGTGGTTAAACAGATTTCGTCGTCAGAAAGAGTGAAAGTGAGAGAAGCTCTCATGTAGAAAGAAAAAAAGAACGGCTATCAGAATGAAGCACATGTGCTTTCACTTCTGGCCCTGCAGTGTTAATGAGCGGATTTGAGCTGTCAATGTTTGAAGTGGTCTTGGTGTGCGAGCCTGGCAGTCACCGGGCGAATGATCCATTCCATGTTACTCTATTCTGGGCCTTGATCATTCTGGGTGGTGCACTCGGCTGGTAATGATCTAAAGATCCCACAGACTCGGCGTCCTCATCTCTCTCAGGATCATAGTCTCGTTCAAGAATATCAGTATCGTTGTGGTATATTGTCTCGTGATGACTCGCCCATAAAGATGCGTCCATTTTTCTGCCTCTTTTTTCCTCATTGATTCGAGGAAAGCACTCTCTTCGAGGAACACGTTCAGACGGGCACGCAACTTGTGGTCGGTAATATGGATTTGACTCGAGGTCTGGGGGAAGACTCAAACCGTATGTTTGCGGGGGGTCAGGTACTTCGTACAAACGCTGAGGAGGGGGTGGTCGACTGCGACGTCGATCTTGGCCACCACGAGCAACGATAGCTGTATGGGCCGAAGCACGAGCATAGGCTGGTTGACTATGGTTCCGACTATTGGAGCCATGATGAATATAATTACTCGTAGCCACTGGCTGTGGAGTCATTGATCGAATGGACTGGATTGTTCTGGGCCGACCGGGTTGCGGGGTCATTGAGCGAGCTGGCTGCGTGGAGCTTGGGCGCACAATGTCCTGGGGAATGTCGTTTTCTGAATAGTGCCTCCCTAGCGGTAGACGCTCTGCAGCGCTTCTTCCATATGCTCGAGGGTCTGACTGCCCGTTATGCATTCCACACAGATTTGTCGACCGCTCAGTACGACGGAGAGTATCTCTAGACGCAGATCTCTGGTGAGACGACGTCGGCAGCCTGGGTGAGTCATCGTGTAAACCATTTGCTTTCTCACTTCTGGCTCTTAAATCTGCTAGTCGCGGAAGGATCTGATCTGCGAGTACATTAGTATGAACTCTCCATATGCTGTGCGTAAAGAGTTTGAATACCTTCGACATCTTCTGTTCGCGGCCTTCCACTCATCAACCGCTGGAACTCCAAGTTTTCGTCTAAGGCGTCCGCTGTGATTGTTCTTAGCAATGCATTATCGCAAGAGAAAATTGGAACGTTAAAAACTCACCAAGTGTACGCAGCTCAGCTGCCATCTCACTGCTATCGGGACTAAACCTCTTTGCCATCATAATCCGTAATTGTTCCTTTTCCTTTTCTACTTGTGAAGGCAAGAAAGGAGACATTTTTTCGAATCTGGTTTGACAAGCCATGTTTTTAAAAGACGAAAACTGAAGCACGGCAAAATAACTGTTGTTGCTAGAAATGTGCCCAAATTTATATTAAATGTTTTCTTCAGAAAGTGCAAGAGATACTACGGATGCAACCCCGCCTTTAACTTAGTTCGCACGTACACGTCCGCTGCTGCACGTATTTGTTTCATGTTGGTCGAGTTGTTTAGTTCCAGAATATTGCCACGCTCTGCATAGGGATTGGCTCAACTGCACCAATCAAAAGCTCTCCACAATTAGCATATTATCATGCAGGAACATGATCGACTTACGCTTAAGCATAGAAATTTTGTTTGGAGTAATGAAAACTTGTCCTGTAAAGGTAGTACAAAGTCGCCGGGAGTATTACAAATTTCAACGTCGTTTGTTTAAGGAGGCTGTCTTGTGAAAAGCATGCCAATATAAGTGTGAGTTGATATGACGCTTTAAAGATTTTGGCCGTCGAATGTTTCCTAATATTATTGGTACCCATTCACCAGTTCCTCGGACAACTTGGTACCGTCCAAGGCCGTATATATCATTGGATGAGGGTGATGGTTGACATCACGTGATATGACACACTCTCTGCGATGAATGTTATGCTAATCTTTGGTGAAGTAAGAAGTGACTCTGTATTTATCAATTCAGGTTGACACAATCATTTCAAAATTAGCTTGTAGGTTATATTTTTTCCCCTACATTGGCAACCAACAGCGAAAAGCATCTGCGATTGCTTTTCTTCTCATTGCTAGTTCTCTAAGAGAACTTCTCCTGTGTCAATCAGATCTGCGAGAAAGATCTTAGCAGTCAATTGCACAAGACAATTTATCCGTTCTGATCTTAAGAATTGAAAATGGGTCACCTCTCAGCTCACGTTTCGCCCAAGAAAAATGCTGCTGGGAAGTAGTCCTCAATTTCCTCTAAATGCATACCTGTGGCATGTAAGTTTAATTATTAACTCTTTCAAGTCCGCCAAAGACAGGTTTCAACTACTATTCACCCTCCATCGTATATCGCCGACGAATGCCAGTGCAAACGCGGAGTCCTCTACTGATACCTTAAATGTTATCGGCGCGAACAATATTAAAGCCCCTGCTGATGCTCAACCTATACTGGAGCGACCCTACCATTTTTATTTCTACGAGTTCATCAGGATCGGTTCAATTTCTTGGGCTCTAACCGTTGCTCTTGTCGTTTAGTTTCCGGGCAATGTAAATCCACAACATGCCCAGGTTTAATGAAGGTATTTCGCTAATATAGTTTCGCCGCAGTTCCTGCTACCAACTCTGCTTATCCTAAATGGAGTGAGAATACAAAGAAATATATAACGTCCGATCACACGAGAGGCATACAAGCCTCGCCAATTGGAATAAATCAACTAGCTCAATACATTCGCGACGATACTGTTAAACCAAAAATTTCTCTACCAAAGCTTCACCAAATCTTGACGGTGAAGTTCTCTTGCTACGAAAAGGGTACCCGTGAATCCGAAGTCGTCAAGGCGGTTTGGCAATTGGTTCGAAAATTGAACTCACACTACGAAACCCGTCTCAAAAGGAGAGAAAAGCCAATGATATGGATGAATTAACCAATGATTCTTTAACTCACGAGGTTGTATCCGATACCAACCAAAGTACCAGTATATCTGCGCTTAGTGACACTTCTCGCTCGCAGCCCGCCTGATGACAAGTATGAAGGAGTCAAACGTCAGCTATACTTATGAGCCTGGTACTCAGCCTGTTGTCTGCACGGCTTCGCTGCTACTGGATAGAGCTATACAAATCTATCTTCCAACCTCAATAGTATTCAGCTGTATTTATATCTTCTGTTAGTCTGGTGGTAGAATTCCTGCTATTCGGACTAGCGCTCAGTCTGGCAAAGCCTTGCTGAAAGTCCTCTTTTTGATGCGCAAATTCTTTGGATTGGAGGAAAGTTGGCTATGTATATTGTTATCTCCCGGGGTTTAGGGATCTGGGGGGTTGCAGGGATATTGTGGGAAAGTAAGCTGTGGATGGAAGGGGGAATTTGAGATAGCTTTGGGTTTATTGAGAGTTGGGGATGGGATTATAGGGAGGTTGTTATGATAGAATTATCTGGCAGGTTACTTAACCAGATTTATCCACACGGAGGTGTAGAATGGGACGATTTCTAAATGTAGTCATGTGTTAATTAATAATTTGATTTTACGCCGGAGGAAATGATGACGGAGAAAGGTATCATTGCAACAATTCCGCCAGAGAGAACAAGTGAATCGTTTTGCTGAATGAAGAAAGTAATGGGTCTTCTTGAGTTCTAAGAGATCGTTGAGCTGTTATGTATGCAGCCAGGGGTAGTTAGTTTGTGTAATTGCTACTGTGATCTAGAGACACTCGATATATTTTCTGATCTGTAGTTAACTAATTATAAAAATTTTAAAAAAAGATATTTGTAAAGTGATTGAAGATAGTTTAGTTGTAGATTATTCCTATGAGTTTATATTCAAAGATATTAGAATACACCCAAAACTTTGCCGGTAAATATGAGATCAATCATTAAGGATGAGATCGGCTCAGTGATATATATACAGGGAATACTCGATGATAAAGTAATGTCCATATTCTCACATGACGAAATCGCATACTCTACATCAATGCCTTTAGCAGACAGATAAGTCATACACCCCGTCATCAAAACATTCTTTTTGACGAAGCACTCATCAACTTTTGCTTAAGAACCTACAAAGTCATCATCATTGTAGGTGTAACTTTTCTGTTTTGAATACGGCAGTGAATCCAAATGGCTATTCCTTTTTGGAAAATCTACAAAAACAAAAATCCCCAGGAAATCCCCTCGGAATATTAGAATCGTCAAGTGCATAATAAGTAGACATCTGGGAAGGTTAAACATTTCTTTATATGAGAGCTAGCAACTGTACTAAAAACTTCATTCTCAGTCCGAAATGATAGTTGCAGGAGAAGAATCAAAAACCGAGCGGATAGTACAAACGCATTTCACTTGATTGGCACTCAATCTGACATAGTGTGATATTTATAAATCCCAAAGGGACCTGACTAATCTAACGTTCTTTTATCATAAATGGCTTGAGGTGTATCCAGAAATATCTGATGAGGTGTGGTGGACATATTGATGCCCCAGCCAAAAAAAAAAGACAATTTTCCTCAAGTCTTTTGATCAGCGACTGCTGAGTGAAGATCAAACTTCTCTTGACCACTTGAAACTCACATATAATTGAAAATACGCCCCACCGTCGGGTTTCAAATATAATGTTGAGTTGGCTGATCGGTAGCCAACCACTTGGTTGGTTTAATGGTGTCCACAGCGGAATCACTTGATGGAAGAGAACACACTTATTTTGACAGAAATGGAGATCTCTTCGTCTGACATTTCTGACCATATTGCATACACCACGTGTTAAGCTTGAAATCTGAGCCGGATTTTCCGTCGTGGTATATGGCGGGGTAAGATAATATGGAGTACGGAGTATGTAACCTTACTCCACAATCGTTGCCCTAACCTATATACGGAATCTGTACGTGTGGGAGCTTTGTAATTAATCCCAATCTGGCCATTTATTTCCCAGGTTTCGCTACTCGTATCGTCTCGTCACTCTGTCGACTTTCAAGGTACGAGCAGCATGGGTTTGAAGTAAAACCTGTTGATGGGCATGTTCCTGTCAAATAAGGCGCTGCTTATTATTATTTAGTAGACTTGAACCGCTCATAGAATGATGCTGGGTAGGGAAAGATAAAACATGGTTGCTAGATGTTGCTCATGCCAAAATTGTCGAATAATGTGAGGCTCGATCGGTTGTCTTTTGCGAGCAAAGCTCATTTGGAAGTCTGACACGTGATTATGCATGTGACACTGACAACCCTCGAGTGTTCGCCCTTTCATTACCAGTTCAGCCTCCGAACCAACCATATATGTACCAACTTACACATTTGAGTTCAAAATATGATGTTTATGAAAGGGATCCTCGGATGAGAAACGTCGTGAAGATCAAATATGAAGTGGAAAAGAAAAAGCGAGCAACAGGAGGTATTAAGCTTAGGAACGAACGGACCGTCGTCGCGGATGGATTGACCAAAACCATGTCAACAAATACTTACAACACCTTCCTGATGCCTCACTCATTGCCTGCGATCGACCAGGATATTTTCCAGAAACATCAAATTACCATCGCATATGGTTTTGGAAAGAGATATTCACTCCAGCAATTCTTATGCTCTGAGATCAAACATTCAAGTGATAAAGTCATCTCATTCAAACCATGCATGCCTTGTAACTCAAGCATGATTTTCACAACCAACCGAACTTTTTTCGGATGCGATGCAACTTCAAAAAGCATTTAAGATTATCCACTCGACGTACTTCATTTATACCTCATCACCCTCAAAAACCACTTTCTGTCTCTCTCAAACAACCTGTGGGATTTTTATTTACTTGAAACAATCCCTTGATTGGCCAGTGTCACTTGAATTTATTAGTCCCCTGCAAAACAGCAGTAATTCGATCAATGAGGAGTAATAAATTCCCCCAATTAAAATCCTTTTGTATTATTCCATTTAGGCATTTTCATTTATATTCATTTACTCCGTACTTCTCGCGCGCATAGCTATTTTGATGGGTTAAAATGGTTGTGGGGTATTAGCATGGAGATGCTTAAATATGAACCATCCTCAACTTTATGTAGAATGAGAGACAAGATTTTCATTTTCTTCCTTTAGTACTTTTACATCTCATCTCTACTCTATATAACATCATGATGAATAACTTCGCCTTGTTAGCCTTGGCTGGCTGCACTCTCGCTTCTCCTACCGAATTTATTAAATCCCGTGCTTCTGCTGATACCAAATATCTCTTCTCCTTGTATTTACCCTTCTTATTCATATGATCATTCAAATACTAATAACTACAGTGGCGATTCATACTCTCAAACTGGGTTTGAAATTACAGGCACTAAGCCATCCGCTGGAAACCCCATTGGTAACCCAGCATTTCCAGGTTGGACTACCGACAACGGCATCAATTGGATTGGACATCTTGTAGAAACTTACAACTCCTCTCTTCTTCTCTCATACAACTTTGCCTATGGTGGCGCTGTTGTGGATGCTAGTATCGTAACACCATATGAACCCACAGTTTTGACCCTTGTCAACCAAACTGCCGAATTCATCGACAATCTCTCCCCAGCACCTACCGATGCCACCTGGACTGCAGATAACTCCCTTTTCGCCTTGTGGCTTGGTGTTAATGATATCGGTAATTCTTATTGGTTATCCAATGAAACGGATGTCATCAGTGCTATTTTCGATAGTTACTTTACTCAAGCAAAACTTTTGTACAATGCAGGAGCAAGAAATTTCTTGTTCTTAAATTGTCCTCGTAAGTTATACTCCCAGGTGTTCATACATAAACATGCTGGTGGAAATTAAACTCAATGTGCTTTGATACTAACAATTCTATCAAGCCATCAACAGATCCCCCATGATGCTCGCATATGGCGATTCCGTCACCTCTTTAGAAGCCAGTGTCATATCTGCCTACAACACCGAGCTCAAATCCCGAGTAGCTGCTTTTGAGAGCGCTAATACCGGTATTACCACACACGTTTTTGATACTCAAGCTCCATTCAACACTGCTCTTGATGCTCCAACAGCATATGGAGCTAAAAATGCAACTTGTTTTGACGCTGATGGAACAACTTGTCTTTGGTTTAACAATCTTCATCCTGGTCAAGCGATTCAAAAGTTGGTTGCAGAGGGTATTGCTCAACAATTGTCAGGCGCTTTCTTCCGGGCTAGTTCTTGAGATTGTTAGGGTGTGTTGATGACGTCCACTGCCTCTGGTTTTTGCAAGCTTTTCGTCAATTGCCACTGTTAAATCGAGGGCCAGCCAACTTTCACGATGCCTTATCGGTTATAGCTTCTTAGAACACATTCATTATTCTGCCATAATCGCCTCGAATACTTTTATCTCACTACCTCAGTATATTCGGGTGGAGATGACGAATGTAAAGCACAAAATACAGACGCTTCATGCCTCTACCTAGATGGCAGATTGTCCTTTGATAGTTACAGCTGAATAGGCCAAGAGTACCGTTCGAAAAGTCGGAAACATGCGTAGAAGCTGGAGCCTTTTATTTCTTGTTGTAAAAATTCTCAAATCCATTTTTGTAACATACTTGACACCACAATTATATATCTCTCGTCAAACTTGAATCCCTCCTTGCTTTTGGAAATTTATCCTTTTCACACAGCGAATTTGTCTCATTAATCATGGATTAGGGCCTCTAACAGGGAAAAAGAGACAACGAGCTAGTGAGAAGAGATGGGGCATAAATCTAGTTAGCACCTCGTTCATGGTGCAACCTAGATAGAGGAAATAGTCAATATCACGCCACTTATCCAATTCCCATAATACGCCCAGCTCAACGCAACTTAGTTAAGCCACTCCAAACGCCCCAATAATACCAAAAAACCAACAAAAAGTACCAAATCTCATCACATCATCACACTATCATTCTCTCCTCTCCACACCCCCCAACCCCCATCCCGACCTCCTCACCCCTTCCCCTCACCTCCACCCCTCCCACATCTTCCCCCCCTCATCCCCCACTTCCTCCCCCACATCAACCAATTACACCTCCACCTCTCCCTCTCCCTTCTCTCCTCCTCTTCCCTCCCTTCCCTCTCCTCTCTCCGTTCTTTCCTCCTCATTATCATAATTTCCCTCTCTCTTTTCCTGCGTTTTTCTCCCGCGAGATAGATTTGGGATTCTTGGTATTTTTTACTAGGGGTGCAGAGGCGTGTGCTTTTACGTGGGTGAGGTTGTGGTTTTGGAGATGGTGAAAGTGGAGGTGATATTGGTAGTTGAGGTGGAGACTGTGGATGTGGTTGTGTTTGAGGCTGTGAAGATGCGGGACGGCGAGATGGTAGTAGTGGAGTTGGTAATGATGGGTATGTTCTTTTGACATTGGGAAGTGCTGTTAGTCGCAGTATGTGTGAGTGGACTCCTAGCAGTAGCAGCACCGCCACCACAAGAAATAACATCAATACAAGTAGAAGTAGAAGCAGAGGTAGAAGCAGAAGTAAAAGTTCTCCTCCCCCCTCTACCCGAACCTCGCACAGAAGCCGTAGATACTGATCCCGATGAATTGGAATGCGAATTTGGATCCTGATCACGAATCATAATTACAATAATAATATATATTCATATGATATAAATAGATAAATAGAATAATATAATAATAGTATTAAATGATATTAAATGATTAATTAAAAAGTCAACTCAATAAATACTCAAAAATAATTCATTCATCAGCACTTGAATATACGATAATATGTATAAAAGAAGAAAACTTTAAAAGTAAAAAGTTTACTTACTTACTCAATTACTCACTCCCCAGACATCTTTCAAGTCATTTCTCGATTATTTTCGAGTCATTCGTTATGAATCATGAAATAAATACTTGAGTAATTAATAAGTCATATATAACTTTGACTCAGTATCTATATATGTATATATAGATATATGAGATCCGAGTTATTTATAATCTATCTATCATCCTGGAGTCAGATACAACAACAACAATTGAGTAAGTAACCTCTAAATAGGTAATAAAAGTTCCCAGAAGAACTATAACTACCTAGATGAGTAACTCACTCACTCACCTCTCATTATAAGAAGAAGAAACCTTCATATTAAGATTTTTAATTTTCCCATCTCCTTTCCTATCTTACCCTAGAGTATCTGCTAAACTAAAGTGATTAAAGTATCTAGGCCTGCCCGTTAAGTAGAGATGAGAGGAATAAAATCACATACATAAAATATGTTCATCAAGGAAGTATTTAAACACAAACATATTCATATTCACCTTGACATTCCATTCAAAAGTTTTATAATTACATCACATCACATCACAGCACAAAACAGACTACAAAGATTATTTTTAGTTAAATATATATATATCGGATACTCATATTCTCGAATTCTCATATCAATTCATGTAAGATCTCACTCCGTGATCTACAGATCGACTATGAAATCGTAAGTATCAAACCATGCAATTCCCACTTCTAGAATCAATCAGCAATCAGAAACAAACAGACATGAAAAAGCCGAGCCGAATCGATCCGAGCAGCTCCGAGCAAAACATCTCCAAGACAGCAGCGCCAGCGCCCCATGTCCAAAAAGCACACCCAGCATCTACATAACCGCACAACACCCCACCTCCTTCTGCTTCACGTGTCCCCTCTTCTTCTGCAACTTCCTCGGTCTCGCACCCTCATCCCTGTCCATTCTCCTTCCCCTGTGTCTCTCTCTCCCCATCCTATCCGCAGATGCACCCCCTCCATTCCCCAAACACCTATCGCACGCACCCCCGATATGAAGTATTTCATCTTCCTGATATGGACAGTTGAGCGGGGTGGCATTGCGGCTGCAGGGTTGGGTTGGGTGGTAGTCTACGTGGCCGCAGGTGTAGAGGTGTTTTGTTGTTACACACATTTTTTTGGGGAGGGGTTTAGTTGGATGGGTGTATGAGTGGGGATGGGGGTTGGGTTTAACTTGTTTGACTGGTTAAGTTAAGTTGGTTTACTGTGCTGTGCTGTGGTGCTTGTGATATGTGAGTTAGTTTTGTGAGTATGGAGATCGATGATGATGAAGAGAAGAAAACAAAAGAGGATATAGTGGAAGTATTTATACTTCTGTCCAAAAGAAATATGCATATGATTTCTGTGCCTGTTCTGATATTGTTCAACTGTTTTGTGGGATTGTGAAGATCTTGTGGTTGCCATGTCTATACTGTGCGTAGTGGATATAGAGTGTTAATATCTAAACAACCACGAAACAACAGTGACAAAACAGGTGTTCGACCTTCCATCTTGTATATTCGAGTTTCGAGTAGATGGGTGGAGTGGGTTGGATCACGTGATCAAAAGATGGCATTGTTTTGAGCCTAGAACTTAGTGGCTGAATAAATAACTAAAGAAAACTCTGCATCCTCCTCTTCCAAATCATCTCGAAAGACAAGAAAACAAGAAAACGATAACAGCAAAAACAAATACACAAAAATTCCCAGAAAATAATTCGATACTGCAAACGTATATACAGACTTCTGCTGCCTTCCATTCAACAAACTTAAATATCCCACGATATCCTACACCTTACAGCACTAGCTGACTCACTACATCCAGTTTAAATCCTCATGCCTACGCTCCAAGTGCCACACATAAGAGAAAACCATCGCAACGACCACGGATAAGATTTAATATGACATGGCATTCGTGATTGTGTGTATATATACTATCATCAGATCCGAAACCTCATTCCTTTTTCCAGCTCTTTCCAATTCTCCGGAATCCCACCACGATACGTCCCTTCATCCTCTTCGCCACAAGACTAAATCTAAATATTATAGATTATATATTAACTCTCATCCACCTCAGCTTTCCATTCAGATCTATTCCATGCAACCGTTCAAATCAACGGATATCTTACCCCTAACTCTAATCCTCATAAATGATATAAGAGATTCATTAACCTTCCCAACAAGAAGACCGACCAGATATTCATCCTGAATATCTCGCCAACCATGCACACAAACAGTCCCTGACCTTTCAAACACCAGTAAAAATAAACTGAGCCCCATATGTAACAAAACCCCCAAACCCCGATATGATGGGAATCTCCGCATACCCAAAACTTCAAATCCATAAACCGATTTCCAAATATCCAATTCATTCATACAAAACCAGTCCTCCTTGTACATACTTTCATTTCTATGAACATTTTCTAGTTCCAACCACCGGGGATGTTCACAGCAATCGAGTGAAAGGACTCGGTGTTTTCTTTGGTAAGAGCAGGTCTTTGTGTCGAGTGTTCCTCATCGAGGATTTCGATCTTTTCTTTAAAGGTGGAGTCTTCTTTGGCGGATTCTACCTTTTCATGTTGCTCCTCGATAACCGGCCCATGATATTCTGACTCCTCTGTTTCCACATCCTCCATAACGATAGGAGTTTGCTCGAAACTCTTTCTGTTGGGACTGAAAGGAAGTGGCACCATACTTGCTTCAAATTGTTCGAAGCTCTTCCTATTCGGGCTGAAAGGAAGTGGTGTCATGCTGGCTTGTTCCAAGCTGGTTCTCTTTATATTGCTAGATTCAACACCATGTACATCCACTGCTTCAAAACCTTCCCTTGATGGACTTCTATTACTGCTTGGCGAAGCAATGGAAAGTTTGCTGTTTCTCAATGAATTCCTCGGGGGTAATGGTGGTGGTGGGCCTCTCTTTGGAATATTTACAACGCCACCTCTCGCTTTTATCGCTTGTGGTGTAATGACTGTAGCTTGTGCAGAAGCAGCCTCGAAAACTACTGCTTCCTCTTCTTCAAAATCTTCATCATCTGACAGATCGTCCATCGAATTGAACGAGTTTTGTCGTCTTTCATCGGTGTTAGGAGGGCTGCCGTTAATAGTAGTGCCATCGAAATCTTGACTGTAGTTCAAGCTTTGGTATGGCCCTAGGTCGATTTTCGTATAGTCGACTTCTTCCGGTTCTAGTACAACCGACTTTTCATCTTCTTCTATGATCTTTTTATCGTCTTCGCTGTAACTTGGACTCGTGCTGGGCGAAGTTGTGCGGGGTGATCTGATGGATAACGAATCATCCGTTTGTGTGCCCATTTCAGTAGTCTGTGTTCCTCGATCTGTACTAGCTCTTGTTCTCCATGACATGTAACTTTCTCTATTACTCCTCCCGCCCTGAGTATCGAAACTTCGTCTGTTATATCTGGTGTAAATCGGACTTGATGGAGCCGGATTGTATTCGAACTGTGAGCTGACTGGCCGAGCCTTTGTTCCTGCCTCGCGAATCTCAAGTCCGGCATTCTCCAATGCCAATACTCCGAAAGGATCCGGATCATCAGGTTCAGGTATACCGAATATTGGTAGCATCGACGTAGGTGCTTGCAAATCCACATCGCCAGGTGCTGGCTCATCCTTTAGTTGTTCCAACATTGTTGTATCTACATCATTTCTACCTTCGGCAGCCTTGACGGTTTCCATGAGTAATTTCGTTTCGAATGGTGTATGTCGAACTTTTCCAGCCAAGATATCCGCGACTCCAATCCTTTGTCCATAAAATCGCTCATTTTCGTCGGTTCTTTCAATAATGACCGTTCCATCCACTTGCACACCTGCGTAAAAGCCACGGGACTTCAAGTAAGTGAACACAGGCTTATTAGCTTGCTTCCAGTTTCCGTCGTTCTCTAAAACTCCTCCTATTCCAAGAGGACCCGCCACGGCACTAATTTCTCCTCCTAAAGTCGCTCTTATTTTCGTGAAAGATTCGAGAGTTTTGCGATTATTGATAACGACGACACAATCATAGATATCGACACCGACCAGGAATCCGAGACCTGCAGTATGTAATAATATTCCAGAAGGCGGGGACCATGTACCATCCTCTTTCCTTGCGATCAAAATTCCAGACCCTCCGGCTCCCGATATCCACAAGCCCGTTCGCATAGTTGTGAATATAGCCAACCCAACCGCATTTTCAATAACCTTTTGTGGTATCTTCTTCAAAACTCTCTGTTTGGACTTCGCATTCGGACCATCTTGGGTAGAGGGTCGATCTTCTTCGGTATAGAATCCATCCTCTGCGGCATAGTTATGTCAGCGAGAGACCTCAGAAGGAGAGAATGGAAGAAGGTAGAAAGGACTCACTGCAGAATGTTTTTAGAATACGAGCAGCTTTATCACATTCCTTGTCTAAAGATGTCTATCCTCGCCATGAGCATTTAAAACCGAAGAGTTGAAGAACGAGGGAAGACTTACCGGCCAAAAAGCTTCGGAACCAATTTTGTTTGTCAATCGATTGACGGGAGCACCTAATTTATCTGCCCATGCCCAAGTCTTGTCGAAACCTTTCTTACTAGTGGTTTTAGTCCTATCCCATGATGGGAGCCATGAAACTGCTCTTTGCATTTTGCCTTTTGTCTGGTTGATTTCGCAATTATGCTGTGCGAAGGGAAGGCTCCCCCTTTAGGCTATTCGAAGTGGGATGATAAATGTGATTATTGATGACGACAGTCTATGCGTAGGTGATATGTAGACGTAGTTCCTGTGCGGAGTACTCATGTATGCCAGCGATAAACAACGAGGTAAATAAATAATAAACCAATTCTCCAAATTTTTATTTTTTCTCGGTATGATTATAAATTAATTTGTCGCATTCTCAAGAAAAGTATTACGCTTCCAAGTTGAAAGTTAAAAGTAAGAAGAAAGCTCTCATCGTCGTCCCCCAAAAACAAAACAAGAAAATTCCAGGAGGAACTGAGGGGTTTTGAATCTTTGAATCTTTGACTTGGGCCCTCTTCATGCAGAAAAATCAAATAAATATTCTTAGGCCAGGATCAATGGATGGGTAAGGATGGATAGGATGGATAGAATGGGTCGTAATCGGTCGTTGTTCACAGTAAGTAGAACGGTATATACGGAATGGATGTAAAGCTTGATAGGTAGGTACGTATGTAGTACAATTGCTTCTGGCTTTGCAAGAACTTGATGCGGGCTGAGTAACGAAGGTCCTACTGCACTAGAATTTTACTTTTCGATGCTTCTTTCTAGGATTGCCACCAATCACTTCCACGTATTTTAATGATGATTTGCGGAAGGGGCGGGCGGAATCCAAGGCCAAGTCCAAGTAAAGAAAGAGATGTCCGAGCGGTAGGATGGAGTTGTAAGGTTTTTGATGATTTTCAAGAAAGACGTAAATGGATAACTGATGTCATCTATTCGATAGATGTCGTCTGTTAATATTCCGAGAATCAAGAAGGAGTTCGTTCAGGTGAAGGAAAGAAGAGAAGACAGGTATGAAAAGAAATGGAGAAGAGTGTTTGAAACTATGAAGAGAGAGAGAGAGAGAGAGAAAAGATTGATTAATGTAAAGAAAAGACCTGATGATGAAAAGTTACTTACTTGGTAATTATTTATTAATACCTGATGTATTACTAGGTAGGTACCTACTAGTAATACTAGGTAGATTAACACTATTTTCTCCACGTAGTCGAGTACGAGTGTACGACTAACCTACGTATATGTATTAGCTTTTTTTCCCCCCAATTTCCATAGCGTATGTAAATCTATCAATATTTTTGGAACATTCAAATTTTATTTTCATTTATTTTTCGTTACAGAAAGAAAACAAATTTTCGAAAATATCCTTGGAATTATCAAGGTAGTCCAAGTCGTAATTCGTTCTAGAAAATCCACCAGACAAGGGGTTTCCTTGGTATAAAAGGAGGTGACTTCATCACAAGGTTTATTTATAAAAACTTCAAGGCCCCATCGTAAATTTGACGATAAATCTTGGACCTTACCATTCATTACCTACCACGAGGGAAGTGGGACAGAGGAGCAGAGGAGCAGAGGAGCAGAGGACCAGCCAATAGCAAACTGTCCTCGGCGTTTGGTGCGATGGGAAATACAAAGGGCATAATATAAATATAAGGTTGCTTGATCAAGGAGCCGAAATGAGAATGACTCCCTTTGGCGAGAATACTTTGGCTGGTGGAACATTTGACTGATGAAAATGTCTTCGGGTGGATCTATATTTCTAGAAAACTGCACGTCAAAGGGAGAATCACACCACAGTCACAGTGAGAGTCTTTTCATGATGGGATGCATTCATGGGGGCCATGCACTTGGTGACGGGTTGGGGTCTAAAGGTTCAAAGAATGAAGAAACTCCTGCATTTTGTCATTCCAACTGTAACGCCAACCAGCCTCGCCTTAATATTATACTCCTGATTAATACGGCTCATCCCATCGTTACATCCTGAACCTAAATAGTTTATGAGGAGAGAGTAATCAGCCGAACCCCGCATTCACAAGCCATAAGCCATTTTGGTGATAGTCGTAATCATAGCTCGTTACGTCGTCGAACTTTGAAAGTCCGTCGAAAGATTTATCCTTAGAGAATCTTTCCAGTCAATCCCTCTCCACCGGATTCCAATCCACCAACCAATCCTTCTCCCTTAGAATCGCCTCCTCCCAAGATTCCATTTGCGAGTCCTTCTCCATCTTTCTTCAGTCCGCCAATAGGTCCCTTACCCTCTTTAACATTTTGTGCCTGTTGATTGCCCTTCAAATCACCTACAGAGATATATTATTAGCATTGGTCACTCGAAAGGGCCAAGTACTGGGCAAACGCTGTGACAGAACCTATCGCGATTCTTTGGCAGACGGGGAGACGTTGGTAACTTACTTGCGACAAAGTCAGTGCCTTCTTGAAGACCTTGAAGGCCCATCTTCTTTGCTTCTGCCTTAGCCTTGACTTTGAATGCGAAAACACCCATTTTCTCAATATATTCGTCGAGAAGTCCCATAGCATATGCGCCGCCAATGAGTACAGCAATCGTTGTGAAGGTCGCAAGGACGACAAGAACCGTGTTGGCCATATTGAATGTTTGAAATGATTTGACGGATTTATGGGTGAAGATTCTGAAATAGCAATTTGATTGAATTATTTGTTTTCAGTGTACAGGAAGAACTTGTGTTATTGAATGTAGGAAATGTAGTAAGGAACAATATAAGTCAAGATCTCTTATGTGTTCAAGAACCTACGCCTCTGACCTACCTCCTGTTATCTTTGTTCTTGCATATGACGTTTGCTTGCCAAATCTTGGAAGTTAATATATTACGCAGAATCAAGTTTGTGGCGATCTTCTCCTTGAAGGCAGGCTGTCCGTAAGGAATAGTGGCCCATGATTCCAGTAAATTGAACTTATTGTCTGCAGTGGCATCATCATAAAGTCGACAAACGTAACAGAGACGAATTGATGCTGTTGATATTCCATTGATGAAGGATGGGATCTACAGAGTAATTATAGCTCGCTTGAGCATTGTGATGCCTAAGCTTCAAGTGGTTAGCTCGGACCTTGTCGGAGCGTTAATCACGTGAAATCTCTGGCGTCATTACTAGTGCATCGACGACGGAACTCTAAGGCAAAATCAACACGGAATCTTATGAATAATAACTATTGAAGTTTCGCTATCCCGGAATACCTTCCCACAGACAGATATGATGGAGGAGGAAAATACAGTAGAATCCCGCTATACCAGGCCTAAAAAGACTCGATCAATAAAATCCGGTGTAAAGATGGTTTCTGGTAACCTTAGAGTTTAACGACAAGGCATCAAGGCAATTTATACAATCAGCCTTTAGACACATTTCGCCCGATTTTTTTTTTTCAAAATTTTCAAAAATTATCATCTTATTGACTTGTGGCCAGTATATATGAGCTTTTTGTTTATAACTTTGTGCCCGATGGATGTTACGGTTTGAAGAATTATGTAAGGCGATCGTCTTGACCGGACGTCCCGAAGCAAGTGCTCAAGGGCGAATCACATAGCTATAGTTAGTATCTATACTTTTCAGGATCATCGATCTTTTGAACATTAGCTCTAAATTCTAAAGAGCGGTTGAAACCCATTCATCAACGCTTCGATTCTTTTATGTTACAGCGGAATTCCGAAGTTTTGGTCGGAATTCCAGGAGTCACCGGAATTCCGTACTCACATACAAAATTAGACTTCGCCGAGAAGTGACTGATATAAGCGAATTTCAGTATAGAAGTGCCCGGCATAGCAACCTTCTATGGTAACGTGTCGTCGCGTGGTTGCGCAAACACCAGGGATCGCATTCAAAAATATCCTTTGATAAATCCGCACAACCCGCTGGTAAACTGTCGATGAGTCTAAATATATCAAAGAATGACCTCTTTTTGGCGATGATGCTCGAGAATTAGACGTCATCATGCTTGATGTTACATATCTTCTCCGCGTTACCGTCTCATGCTGGCAAAACAATGGTTTCCGTCCATCCGGATTGCTCATCAATCTTACCCATTAAATAGTGCTCATGGCACCTTTCCTAATCACATACCGTCAATTTGATACACACTTTTTAGACGAACGGCGAACTCCAAATAAAGATTGTAACAGGGAATCGCGGAAAAAAGTGGATGAGTCTTCTCAGTCGATAACACCATCCATACCCCATCTTTAGAGATGAGTTCCAAGACGATAATTTTAGCAGCTCTAACTGTCGTTCTCGGTGTTTTCTACCAAACAATCCTGAAAGACTGGGTGTATCTCAACTTCGGAATAGGACGAATCAATACCCATCTCGAAGACTATCCTTACAAATGTCGACGACTCGAACATCCTCTTCTTTCTGCTTGCGAAGATCTCTTTCTGGATTATGAGGGTCGAGCAGTATATGCTGCCTGTTCAACAGTTGAGAGCAGAAGGGGCTGGATTCCTGGGTGAGTCAATATGTGTTTTCCATACGTTACATGAATTCTCATAAAATGTTTAGGGGAGATCATTACAATATATCTCAGAGAACTTTGGAAGATCACGTGTCGGTACTCAAGATTGATGAGCCAGGAGAGGATGGACTCTATGGTCTTCATCGGCTTGAAATTACCGGAGGGTACAAGGGCGTAGACAATCATAACTCTATTGATGTTCACGGGTTTGACGTCGAAATCTTACCCGATTCCCGGCGCCGATTTTGGATGATCAATCACAGACCCCCTGTGGATGAATCGGGAAACTTCCTCGATGCAACAAAGCTAGGAGCAAACTCAACTGTGGAAGTTTTTGACTTGGCTCCCGGATCGCAAAAACTCGAGTTCGTTAAGACTTTTGCCAATCCAATTATCGATACCCCAAACAACATTGCTGCAACTCGAAATGGCGGGTTCGTATTCACGAACGATCATTCGACTAAACCGGGACTTGTAAGTAGACTTTGACGATCAAAATTCTCCCTATAACTTTGCTCATTTTTGCATAGAGTCGCTCATTGACTAAATATATTGGGGGAGGGAATACCGCCATGTGTGAGTCTGACAATCAATGTCATTCTGGTCCCTCCAATCGATTCCCCAATGGTATAGTTCAAGGAAAAGACGGGCTCTACTACGTAGTCTCAAGTATCAAAGGCAAGATTTATGTCTACTCTCTCGAAGCCAATCATACATTTACCAAGGTTGACGAAATTGATCTCCGCATCCATATGGACAATTTATCTGTGGATGCCAATGGCGACATTTTCGTAACCGGATTCCCAGACGTTCAAAAAGTTCGCACCTCGCTAGTAGATCCTACTGTCGGTGCTCCTACTGCGGCTTTTAGGATACGCAAGCTTGATACTGAGGATGGAGGGTGGAAATATGTGGTTACGAAGATTCTGGAGGATATTGATGCTAAGGTTTTGTCGGCTGGTACTTCGGTGGTCCATGATCCTAAAACGGGACAGTTATTCTTTGGTTGTCTTAGTGCGCCTTTTGTCGTTGTGTGCGAGAAGGTTTAGGTCATTTATCCTGTATATTGCAATGCAAGGTTATGCAATGTATCCGTTGGACGTCAGGAAACAACCTTATAAAGGGAGCGAGACTACAAGCGAGTTCTATTCGCTTCTCTTAAAGATAAATAACCTCCTCCCCTCAAAGTGTAGCAATTAAGAATGAGGAATACAAAATACTATAATAGTACTATAAATATAGTATCACCGAGTGAGTGATACCAAAACTATCGAATAGTAACGATACTAATGGTTGAATAATGCTTATTTATACTTTTTGATATTTTCCGCCAGTCTCACTGTCCCGCACATCCTCATCCTCGTTCTTTCTATGGGCTTTAAAGCCGTACAAAATAACCCTCTTCAGCTGAAAATCATTTATATACAAGAAATCCCTTCACGTCATCAATCCCTCCTTCCCACCCACCAACAACTTTCACGCCCAATACCTGAAAGAAAATACGCGAAGGGCTCGCCTACTCCAGATCTTGCGTAAGCGTTACTTTCTGAGTTGATTTCACGGGTTTGAATCTTAGTAGTACTAGATCTTTCCTGGTCCGTTTCTGAAAATATAAATAGGTTTGCAGCGGATTTTGCGTGATGGTTTTTTTTTTTGAGATGAAGTTATGCTTTGGCTAGGCATTACTACTAGAGATGTTTTCGAATGACGAAGACTCTTGTGAGTGAGAATACGTACAGACTTGGTGGTAACAGGAGAAATATGTATTTCGTTCGGTGCGTTTTGGGAACAATGGGTGTCTTATTCATATTAGTTAGTGTCTGTTGATATTCCTGTAGATTGAAATCAGCTGCGTTCAATCTTAACACCAAAAAGCTGGATTCTTCTCCAACATACCAAAAATATCAATTCATATTCTCAGTAGTGAAACTCACGTTTCGAGATATTGTTTCACAGAGGTTTTTTTTATAATCGTTCAAACCCATCCCCGATTTGTTCCTCATCCACTTTCCTTCAATTATCGGTATTTCTCTACGATAATATCGACGACTAGGAAAATGACTTTCCAGTAACAGTCGGAAAGGAACAGGCGGACAGGGCGAGAACGAGATGAGTGGATAGACATGAGTAAATTGATAGTATGAATAATTTGTAAAGATTCAATGAGGAAACCTAGGATAATATACTTTTAAGACCTGTTGTGCTGGTGTGGGGGAATATACTGAGGCGTTGGGAGTGGTAACGAAGCGAGGGCGTTACGCACTTACGCACCCGCTAGGTTTGGTATGTGGATATGATATTTATCTAATGCTCCGTAGGATCTAGAATCAAGGCTTAAAAGTGTGGAAAAGAGAAGAGGCCTTGTTCAAGGAATTATCGCTCACGAACCTTATATAGAGTGACGATGATTTAATACGGAATTTCTAGCATATTTTTCAATCTCCCCGGTTTGAATCAGGATGGAATTTTGCCGCGCAATAAATGCTATCTCGAATCTTCATTCTCAGATTATGAAGGATTCACGCGTGGAAGAAAAACGTGAGGCAGGTAAGATTATCAGATGAGAAGTTTGAAGGCAATAAAAACGAAAAGTGGGGTTGCGCTTCTGCAGCCAAAGATGGGAATCTTGTTCAAACATATGATTAAATGAGGAGATTAGATACATTTACCTCGTCAATAAAACCTGAATAGTGTGGCTAGCCGCGAGACAAACTCACTCGTTATATATTAGCCGCCGAGAGAGCGTTTGCAGAAATGCTAGCTTGCGCAAGGAAAGTTTGAATAGTGGGTGCTGATATAGGTGAGATTGAGAGTGTATCCCAGATATTTATGAGATATAGCAAATTATATTCACTCTACCAGGTGATGACATCACTTATCTTGTGTGTGTATTCTATATTATCAGATTGGAGTCATAGTCATAGCATAAGCTTGTTGTAAACTATCAGTGTAATTTTGGCGAAGTATTGAATGACGAACGTTGACAGAAGTGAAAAGGGATATGTTTTAAATAGAATCATTCGAGCCAAAATACCAAAAATAAAAGCCTAAAGTACCGCGAGTGTAAGACAGTCTGTATCGCTCATCTATTGATTGGAATTTTTCAAGTAATCTTTTGAAGGAAATACATGAATCTATTATTAATGCTTAGAGTTGCGCTATGTCACTTCTGTGATTATGAATTACTTCTACAGTTTTTATAACTTACCATGATTGCATAGCAAATAAGATTATGATTACTATTTCAACGCCCTTCTTTTTATGAATACATCTAAGTCAACCAATAACTTTGGCATTTATTCACCTCATTCATGTTATTCTACGAGAACTTTTAGGAATTAATGCAGTATTGTGATCAAATATCATAATGACCTAACTTCCACAACCGAAAATTAGTAGGCTGCATTCCGGGTAATGGAAGAAATCAATACGCTCCGTTCTAAACTTTAATACTGTTTCAATACTGAATAGAGCTGGGTTTGAATTAATTTTAGCAAATCGAAAGATATGTATTAGCAAGCTTTTATGGAACAGTGAATATGTGTTCCCAGACAGCAGGTGCGGTAAAAATAAATCAGGCTTCCTCCTATTTGAATTCAGCCAATATGAAATCGCTTATTAGTTTGTTGTAAGATTAATATTGTTTGGCTATAATACTCTTCTTCGGATACAGTACTCTAGTTGTCATTCTGTTATTCTTCTGTGGTACGCCTGCCAAGCCTTAAAAACTAAGCTGTAGCAAAATAGATCAAACATGTCTTCTTAATTATTCTTCTAAGTATAAAGCTTTCTGCAAAGTCTTAACTATAAGTTTAGCCATCTAACAACCTGTCTAAAATAAATCCATTCGTTAGAACACCATAGCATTTCCATTTCCTCCGCACAACAAGTATTAGAACCTTCTAACGGATATAAAATACATCTACTAAACTCATCAACAACATTTTTTGCCGAAGAGCTGTTTCCTCACAGCTGATCATAACACTTATCCAAACATTAAGCCACTAGCTTCTCTCACTTATACCGCAAAGAGCATAGAAATACCAAAGATGTTAACTCAGCGTTCAATCATTGCTCGGAGAATTTCCAACTCACTTCCTAACACGGAAAGAACCTTCCGACAATGTTACTCCAGAAACTACTCCAAACTCAGCTTCATATCTACCGAGCAAAAGTCAATGACTTCTACGCCTACAGAAGCTCCTACAGTTGCTCCCGAGACTCAAAAATTGCAAGAAAACTCTCAAATCACCACATGTAGTCATGTTCACCACGAAATATACAGAATCGATGGTTTTCACTCCGGCGTCTACAATGCTTCACCGCAACCAAAATCTGCCAAGAAACTTTCAAATGCGGATCTCGAGATGAAGAAAATCGTAGCTGAGCACACTTGCCCCATCAAAACATATAACCATGCATACTACAAAGAGTTCAGCATTGCCGGTTTCAATCCCATCCGAACCTCTCCTCCAACACAACCGAGCCCGCTAATCAAATGGCTAATAAAGCAGCCGAGGAAACAGGCAAGGGTTTTACGAACAATCCCATGGGCGGAGCGTCAAGCACTGGTTCTGAAATCAGCAGAGACAAAGCTCTTGCTATTGTAACGGCATATTTCCCATCCTTCTCACTCCGAAAGACAAAGAAAAACCAAGATTGTTTTGACTTGAATCATGATATGGAGACATGTGCTCAAACTATCGAAGAGCTAGGGTTTGAGACACTTGGGATTATTGGATTTCAGAGCACCTATGATGAAATGGGGAAGGAGGAGATCAGTTCAGAGGTTGACGATGGAAAGGTTGATGAGTAGACTGTTCAGTCTAGGGATGGAGAGTATGACTTGTCTGTCCATGCTGATCTTGCCTTAATTTTTCTTTTCATGAGAATTTTAGTGGATATTCTGTGGGAGGGGTAGGAAGAGTAACTCGGTGTCATGGATGGACTGGACCAGGAGTTGTTTTTATTCGGCTAGCTAAAAAAGCTTCGGAGAGATTCCTCGCTCTCTGATATACTGATATCCTGACTGATTCTAGTGTGGAAGGAAACTTCACGAGCAGCGGAAAACGAGCTAATGTTTTTCGAATTTCCTAATGATTTTTAATTAGCTAAGAGCATAATTGTAGACTCTTTCCATATGATTCAGAACATAAGGGTGACCACCAAAAACGTGATTTAATAGTAACCTAACAAACCCATTTTTACCCTTCGCGGGTATTGCGGGAAGCGAATCCGCAAACACACCCGCCGAAGGAAGTTCAACGTTTGTGTTCGTTATTATGACTAGTAGTTAACTGATAGTTATATAATGCGCTATGATGAATCATATCACAATGAATGGGGCACGTCGGGCTATTAGTAGGTTCTTATTAATCGAGCTGCAGGAATTTGGAGCCTCTATATAAAGGGCATTAAAATGTTTGCTCTTTCCGTATTTCCAATTCAAAATCAATTCGATAATATATCATATCGCACAGAAATACAAATCATGAGCACCACAATGAAAGCACTTCGTCTTATCCTCGAGCGTCCTGGAGGGGCACCTAAATTAGTCTTGGAGGATGTCCCAAAACCTACCTTAAGACCAAACCATCTCATCGTTAAAGTCTATGCTTCAGCAATACATCCAAGCGATGTCCTCAATTCTAAAGGTGGCTTTCCATATACCACATTTCCGCGAGTTCCAGGTCGAGATTTTTCAGGAACCATAGTGGAAGGTCCATCTGATAGAATTGGAGAAGAGGTTTACGGTACTAGTGGTAACACTATTGCCTTCACCGAGGATGGTTTTCAGGCTGAATATTGTCTCGTTCCCGAGAATGCTGTGGCGCCGAAGCCAAAAACTCTCTCGTTCACTCAAGCAGCTTGTGTCGGTGTTCTGTTCACCACTGCAAGTCTCATGCTTTCACGCGCGCATGCGAAGAAAGGGGAGACAGTATTGGTCATAGGCGCGAATGGTGCCGTTGGGTCGGCAATTGTGCAATTGGCTAAGAGCATGGGATGTCGAGTTTTGTCTGCGACGAGAAATGATAATGGTGATATCAATACTGCTACCGATCCAGAACTCAAAGCCGTTGACAGGTTGACGGATGGCAAGGGTATCGATGTTGTGACGGATACTGTAGGCCAACCCCTTTTAGTAAAAGCTGCCATCAATAAACTTGCGAGAGGCGGAAGGTTGTCATTTATTGCAGCGCCAAGGGACGGAGCAGATACGGGATTGACTCTCGATATGTTGAGCTTTTATCGAGGAGAAAAATCGTTGGTAGGGTGCAATACATTGGCGTATGGTGTTGAGGAGCTCGCGGTTCAATTGAAAGAAATGGCGGGAAAATTCGAAAAGGGATTGATTAAAGGACCAGAAGAAGGATCATGGTCGGAATTTAAGTTGGAAAATGGTCTTGAAGCATATGAGAAGGCATCCGAGAGAAAGGGAGGAAAGTTTGTGATAGTAGTGGATTGAATTTCAGGATTTGAAAAGCTATGGTCACCGGGCTGTAAACACTTAGTGTGTTTAGTGAAACCCCGCTCCAGGTGATGTCGCTCTGTACCACGTAAACCGTTGATAAACAGCTAAAATTTATTAGACGCAGATCAGACAATGCAGCTTTTTAGATCTGAGGCAAGGTTTAGGAGAAATATGTTTGATTGTACTTGAAAATGTCTGCATACATCACATTTACCAAATATGAAGCATTGCCACATTATTGAGATTGGTGTGCAAAGGAACGATAAATGCACTGCTATCCATTAATTTACCATGTCATTGACTGCCACTACAGCTGCCCTTCCGATGTTGACCAAGATATTATTTGTACAGTTTTATATTTTCAACAATTTTCTGACATAAATCTAGGGACCAGTCAAGTTAAGTTCTGAAATCTGAAAAGAATCCACGTCTAAGTAGCTTCAACACAGGCCTTTAGCTGACTATCACAATCACTAATTTCTGCACCCGACAATGCTCCATTATTAATAGCATCCGCACAAGCATTGTGTTGAATAGCACAAGCTCTTTCAACAGCATCCTCAATATCGGTGAATTTGTCTCCGTTCACAGAATATGGCCTATCTGGATCGGTGGTCCTTTCGATATTTGGAGGTTGGATACCTCCTATAGCTGCTGCAGTTGCGGTTGGTGCGGGACCCGTCGAAGCTGATGAGACAAAGACCGTGGTTGTGTTGGCCGGGATGGCGCTTAGAGTCAGTTGTGAGTTGAGTCTGGGCGTGCTGGTGTCATTGTTGGTGTTGTTTTGGCTGGGGAAAAGTGCTGCAGGGGTAGGGGTTGGATCGTTGCTTGGGTTGAGTAGCTCACTATCTCATAGTCAGCTCATGTATGTCTTATTTTACTAGAATAGGCAGTGTTGGCCTACATAGATGGGGCATTATTGCTAGCACGTGGTCCCAATGCTCGACGATGTACATGAGGCGATCCCAAGGCTCTGTCCGAAAATGTAAGGGCCACAAGAAGACAAGATGAGATTGCCGTGAATTTCATGGTGAAGATTTGGCAATAAAAATTAATTAATGGAAGGTTATTATTCTTTGTTTGCTCTAGGTCAAATGAAACGAAAGGTGCACGATCAACGTGGAAAGAGTGTATTAAGGTGCAAAAGAAATGTATTTTTGACTTTGGGAAAGTAACTAAGGTTTGATTAAGGAAAGGGATTCATGAAGAGAAGAAAGGTGTTCCCACAACATATATATATGATCTTACATATGAATGTACAACACTGGTACTATAACCTGACAAAACATATGTAACATTATCCGGTCATTTTCTTGTCGGAGGTTTGTCTTCTGTGGCACGACATCCGATTGGATACCCTCGCAACATATAGCTTGAGATTTCTCCTTATATAAGCTTTTCGAAGGGAATTTTTCTTCTAACCTCAGTCTGGATCATCAATCTAATGTGCATAACGTATGATCTTGACCTTAAGATGCACTATTGTTTCATCCGACAAGGCCTTAAGACGGTTGAGCGGGTACTTCCCTTGTGGAATTAGATCGAAACATGCAAGATAGGTTAAAGATGCAAGGTCGACGAGGTCTGACCACATCAAGCACCAAAGGAACCTGAAACTGGAATATGAAGAATCTGAAGCATGACAACGATACAGTAACCGAGAAAAGATAAGGATAATACGACGAATTAAATGGTCTTGGTCAACGAAATACCACAAGTCTGTATGAGTTCGAATACTATGGCTGGCGGTGCTCATCCTGTCTTTAAAAGCCTAAATCCACCAGTGTTTGATATCTCAATGGAAGGTTCCATCGGCTAACGACATTGTCTAGCCTGATTATTCGATACATCAGCAGAATTCAGTGAAAGAAGAAGATAAAGTGAAAGAACAAGATGAAATAAAGGACGAAGCAAGAGAAGTGGCAATGTTCTGAAATAAACGGAGATTTGTCAGCTGGAAATCGGTGGTGATGGGAGAATTGGGATAAAATGGAAAGCCTCTTCACAGTTGAGGAAAATCCCATCTATGATCGGAGACATGGGTAGTACCCCCAACATGAAATATCTCGCACTCATCAGTTAATTTGCGTTAAAATATTCATCGCTGTGTTTGCATGTAGACGATTCGATCATTTCGCCAATATTGACCCCTTTACATTCACGGTGCGGGATAAACTTACATCATCTGCGAATATCTTCATTACGATTTATGTATACAGGGACGGCATTCCGAGCCTGGAAACATATCGATCAATAGAAATTTGTGGATGACAGAAGAGATTACCCCACAAAATATCACTGCTTGGAATTCACTACCTGCCATTCATTGTTTATGCTATTGTATCCGGAAAGAATGACGCCGTAGCCTTTGCGCGCTGTTTAGCGAAGGCAGCCCCTTATTTCTTTTTGTTGTGCGGATTTTTAAATGCATTTTTTGATAAATCATCACATGTCACCTTCATACAGAAGCTTTACGTATGGTAAAGTTTGTTCACCACATGAATGGAGGAGAAGTCCGGTGTTGAATACTACGGTCTAATTTATTTTATAATAGTCGAACTATCTTTCTATGGTTTACATAGATGTTTTCTCTACAGTTTAACCATCTCTCCGTGGTATAAATATCTCTCTACGATTTAAATAGGTATTTTTTTATGGTTTGAACATCTTCCTACGGTCTGATCATTTCGCGTAGTCTTTACGGTCTAACTATCTCTCTACGTTCGCTATGTCTCGAGAGTACATGACACTTGATGATCACCCACATCTCAACCTCATCCTCTTTACAACAAACAAGAAGTTCTTTCAATAATATCCGGAAGAACAATCCAAGACTAAAGAGTACCGCACTACCGCACTGCAGACTGAAAGATTTTTCAACAATTCGTCGCCGCTACCATTACCTCGGTACTATAGCAAATCGATAATCTCTCATCCATCATACTCTGACTTCGGGCTTTGAAAGACAATTTTTCGTCATTTCTTGTCAACGACACACTCGCAGGAAAATTGCCGGTGGTACTAGCCCTTATCCAATGCCAAAACAATCCACACATTTTTCAAAGTATGTCTTAATATTTCCATCTGCTATTGTTTTCAGATTTGCAGAACCAAAGCTAATATTGTTTCCAGATTTCTCGGGGATGAGATTATCACCTTTCGAGTAGGCGATGAACTTTTACCTATTAAGGTTCACAAAAACGTCATTTGTGAAAAGCTAGAAGTTTTCGATGCCATGCTTTGGGGAAACTTTTAGTGAGGCAGCCTCCAAAGTTATAGACTTGCCAGAAGATAATTTCCACGCCTTTGAGTTGTTGGCAGAGTGGTGTTACACAAATCGAATATCCATGCCAGATTCAACAACTTCATATGATTCTGTAGGACGAAGATTTGAACTGTACTGTTCGGCTCACAAGTACTGTGCTTTGGTTCTTCAAGACTTTGTCACGAACTACATCATCACATGGCTCAGGATGAATGAGCACCGGGCCAAGATTGTCGACCCAACATGGATTGCACGCATTGAACGAACATTCACAGCCACATATGATGAATTGGCGGGATTCGATGGACTGCCAGGACCCCTTCGATTTCTCCTAGGGTTTGTGAACAAAATGGCTGTACTCGCTTGGAAACCTGGCGCTTCAGAATTGGCAGTGATGCGTCTTGCCAACTTCCGGTCACGAGAACTGGAACTTTGGGATTTTGTATTCTCAAAGGTTCCCAATACAACGCGATATATCGGATTATTAGGAAAATCTGAAGCCGAAATCACCGAGGCACTGAACCCATCATCAACAGCTTGCTGCGAATATCACACTCATCCGCGAAAAAATATGCTTGAATGTCCATTATTCAAGGAGTTAAAAGGATCAGCCAAATATTCCCCAGACGCTTTCGTGATAGTGACGCATCTCAAACGCCTAGGCAGAATGACCAAAAATATTGAGAAATATGGTTTCCATGGCAGTACATTGCCACGTGGTGCTCCTATTGCCGCTAATCACCTTATTCTTCACACCGAATTCGACACTAATGGCAACTTATTCACAAGGGCGCAAGAAGTGGCCGGATTCAAGGAATTGACCGATATGGGAATAATATCGGAACCAAAAGGAATACGTGGCAATTTCTTCTTTCTCAATGACAATAGTGTTGAAAACCTATGAAGCCTACTAAATAGTTTTGTGCACGCGTGTTCTTGTCCTCGTGGTCTTCAGAAGCGCAGAACAACAGGCAACACAAAGGTTAGATAGGCTTTGGCTCAGTGCATGGAAAGTTACTGGAAAAAGCAGCCAGATTGACAGAGAATGCATGAGAATTTCATATAATCTTACATTTTATAGAAACGAACAATCTATTTCTTTCATTGGGGAAGGCTTGTAACTAGACTATACTATTTCAAAGCCGAGTATGGAGTTAGCATGGTAGATAGGACTCCCATGAGCCAAATGCGACTTTATAAAATCCCCTGATAATACCCCTTGAAAGTGTGAAGTGCAGGAAATAATCATGATGTAGTCACATATGAATATCTTGGTACGGATATTAGACGTGAATTAAGCGATTTGGTTAAAAGGTAGAGGATTGTTGGAGACGTACCTGGAGATCAAACTATTAACGATACCCCGAACTGAAAATAATATTTTAAAGAAGTATTTAATTTCAAGTGTGGCTTCTATCTGGTTATCTCTCGTGTTGAACCCCCGGATTTCGATTTTAGTTCTGAATTATACTATTTAACTCTGGAAGTATCTTATTATAGTAGACCGTATCTTAGGTCTTTGCCCTAAGTGGAGGACAATTGTAAAGCCAGTAGCATAAAATTCCATTCGGTATATCTGATCCATTGCCTCTAGTCTCGTGTTCCACAGAGCCACCACCGATGCAATTACTCTCACGAAGCTGAATTCACCACAGTCATTACTAGCATCCCAAATTCGTCCAACTGTGATAACCACCCATCAAGCACGTGATTATCGGGTATTTCTTGATAATTTCTTAAATGCCAATATGTGAGCGGTTTGCTTCTCATTGTACTTAAATATTCGTTTTCCCAAGCTTCGTTTGTAGTCGCTCTCCATAGTTTGCGTGAACATGGAAGTGGCAAGGCCATTAGATTGCTTCCATCGCATTGGTAGTCTGGAATTGCGGAAGAGAGGTCGAAGAAGAGATCAATGAAGAAGATGATTATTATTGTGCTGGGTCATAATAGGTTAAGGTTAGCGGGTTGCTCTTCTTGAATGGTAGATTTATACGACGAAAAGGCGGAGCGATCAGCTTACCGTCGTAGAGACTCGGCTAAAACCCATTGTTTCCATGAAGGTATGCTGTCATTGGAAAGTTTATTCGATAAGTCAAGAATTTGCTTGGCAACCTTCTATCATCTCATCATAAGCTGACGGTACAAAACCATAATAATATAGGAATTGAAATCCAAATCACTTACAATCATTGTATGAATTAAGGGACCATCAAAATTTGTCGCGTCCTCATTATCTTCCGAGAGGCGAAGAAGAAAATACACTGCCATTGCCTGGAGAGCAGCTACAGCATCTTCTTCATTGTATGTCGGATACTGTCACTGTTATCATAAATATTCTGCGGAGTATAGATAAGACAGGTAACAAACCTCGGCAGAGAGCCTTTCAATCTCCATCCTAATACATCGCCAGATATGTACAGCATTGTCCTCTGTCTTGTGAGTTGTCCAACGGACAAGGCTAGCGCAAATACCCAACGCTCTGGAGAGCGCTTTGCGATCGTTGAAATGAGGATGAATGAATGGTGGTGGAATATCGCTGTTGTCAGGAAGCATCATTGACGGATAAGTTGGCAGAGTGCATAGTATGTAGTTCCTGTTTAGTGAGAATTGACTTTTGTGTGATTTGCGCGGTGCGAATGCTATTGGAGCTTTTGGTACTGGTTGGTTGTACAATCTATAGTATGGCAAGTTATCTCCGAGGTGAAAGTTTGCGGAAACTTGGCTCACTTCTGTCTGAAGAAGCCGTGGGGGAGATTGTATAGAATAAGGGGCGCTTCCGAGAAATGAAAATCCTGTGCCCTCTGGAACGAAGTCTAAAAATTGTAAATCCCAATTTTCTCCTGGTAAATGTAGTGATAATATATCCTGAGTGTTGATATCTGAACTTTGCAATGGGTACGGAGTGATGGCAGTTTCATATACATCCATCAATTCCGACGTAGCAACGTCCGATAAGGACGAAATCAACGACACTTCTTCACCCTGATTTGTGCCACTTTCCAAGAGCTTTCCAGCTACTGGGTCCGGTACATTAGTCTCCAAGGTTCGTTGTCCCTCATAAACGCAGCTAAGGTTCCTCCTTGTACACCGCGAGCAACTTTGGCGTAAATCGCACTGAGTTTTAGCCTTAGTACAGGCCACACACGAGCGCTTTCTCGATTTTACACCGCCTTGAGCCCTAACTCTTTGACAATAAGATATATGACGGAGTTGAGATTTTCCTATATTACATTATTAACATTTCTTGTAAACTTGACGAGAAGCGCCTAACTATTCTCGCAATCCTTTCCACAAATACCGCACGTGAACTTTTCTTTGGAGGTTTGCTTTGGTTCCATGTCCGGCAAAGATTGTTTTAAATGCTTGATTGTATAAGAAGAGATCCGGAGAACTTTGGTCTTTCTACACAATCAAATTATGGTTCCTGTTATTTAACATGTGGTAGCGACGGAGTTCCGTGGTCTAACCTATTAATAATCAAGATTAAAAGTGGAGATCAGGATTAACCTCGAACTTAATTTCTTACACCCATTTTCATAACGTGTTTCCGATGACTTTTTGTGTTTTAGCAAACATCTTCAAAATCAAGAAAAGTAAAAATTCAATTTACGATAATTCAATCAAATTATATTCAATTTGAATAAAATTTATATCAAATGATTGTAAATAGATTGATTTATAATATAAATCAATCTCAATTAATTTGATATTGTTTTAAAAGATTTTAATTTTAAAAAATAAATGTTTTTGTTGATTGAGTACAAAGTCATATATTTTTTGGAAACACATTATGAAAATGAGTGTAATTTGTTTTCGAAATGTGATTTTTTGAATGATAATTTTTATTATAAAATTAACTGATCAAAATAATTCTTTTGACAAATTTCAACCGTGGAATTTTCTAATTAATTTTGAATTTCAAATAATAAATAATTAATTTAATAATTTTTTTTAAAACTCTTTCAATTTAAAGATTCATCAATTGAATGAAGCTTAAATAATTAATATAAAATATAAGAAATTAAAAAAATACAATATCAATAAAGGAGAAAATAAAATTAGTTTATAAAACTATTTTTCATTTTTTTTTAAAAAAAAAAAGTTCGATAGTTGTCTATCAAATCAATTGAAACTAACTTAAATAGAAATTAAAAAATTTCGATAGAACTGTATTTGAATTGACAGAATTGTTGGAAATTAGATTCCAAGGTTTGAACGAAGATCCCTCTGGAAACACCCTTTGTAAATAAATGTATCATGTTGGGCTTACCAAATCCACTTCATCAATTTGTAATTGCATACTACCAGTCTGCTCCTTGATTAACCGACGATTGCAAGGGAGACAAAGCCAATGGCAAAAGGAGCTATCGACAAATTTATTGTTTGCCTTGACAAACGACAATGATTATAGCACGGATTTCCATAGATGCTTTACAAAGGGAAATCACATCAATTCTTCCTGCTGTTACAAAATTACATATATACATGGCAGTCACTTAGTTCTATCAATCACAATAAACACAGAAAGCTATCTCTTGAATAACCTTACATAAGAAATACCTCCAACTCTTCCAAAGATGTCTCTGATTACCAACAACCAAGCCGCCTGGACGCCTACTCAACATGCAAAACTTGAAGTAGGACCTGGTCCAGCACCCAACCCGAAAGAGAAAGAAGTAGTCATTGAAGTGGCCTACGCGGCCGTTAATCCAATGGATTGGAAGGTTCATACCCATCCAACCCCCGCATCGGACTTCACATCTCACTGACATCACATCCAATAGATACAAGACCACGACCCTTTCGATCTCCCCTACCCCTGGATCTTTGGTGCAGATGTCTCGGGCACAATCGTTCAACTCGGATCAGCCGTAACTCGTTTCCAGATTGGCCAACGAGTTTTAGGACAATGTGACGGGGTTTTTACTCGAGTCCATCAAAATACCGCATTCCAACGCTATGCGACCTGTCGCGAGACTCTCGTTTCTGTTGTTCCGGACAGTCTTCCACTGGCGAGTGCTGCCGTGTTACCGCTTGCTACGTCAACAGCTGCGGCGGGACTCTTTAAAGTTTTGCAGTTACCACTTCCAGTACTTGAGCCGGTGCCGACCGGAAAAAGTATTTTGATCTGGGGTGGTAGCTCGAGTTGCGGAGCTTCGGCTATTCAGTGAGTGTATCCGTAATATTAAGCCCCAGACCCATTTATGATAATATTATAAAGGTTAGCAGTAGCAGCCGGCTATACTGTAGTCACCACTGCTGGATCCCAAAACCATGACTTTGTCAAAAGCATTGGTGCCACCCACGCGTTCGATCATAAATCACCAACCGTGGTCCAAGACATACTGTCAGTTTTACAAAAAGGCGACTCCGTATTTGATTGTATCGGAGAAGCTTTTACTCAAAAATCTTGTGCCGAAATTAGTCACCATGTTGATGCCAGCAAGTTTGCTTGTCTATGGCCTCCTTCACCAAATGATTATGGTGTTGAATCCGTATTTGGTATGTTTTCTCTTTCATATTGTTATAATTGACTTGACTGACTATAATGTAGCGAATGGCTTGGATCTGGGGCTTGTGGATTTCGATTTAGGTGATGCGGTTTGGCAGAAATACCTACCAGCGGCATTGGCTGCGGGAAAGTATTTGGCTAAGCCCAACCCGGAAGTTCTTCAAGGCGGGTTGGAAAGAGTGCAAGATGGCATTGATATCCTTCGGAAAGGTGTATCGGCGAAGAAAATTGTCATTGAGATTGCAAAGAAAGCATGATAGTTTGGCAACTCACCCTTACAGAAGCTATCCAAACCTTTTCTCATCCCGAGTGCCTTATCTCTTCAAAGGATCTTGAAATATAAACCCTAAATAGCTACTGCATCTGATAGTTTTCTTTTCTAATTATTATCGAGTTTTGAAATTCTATATGACAAGTACTACATTAAAGATATCATTCTTGACATCATACATCTATCCTTCAGGTGTAAAAATAATAAACATAATCACATTTCCTCCTCATGAACTTTGACACCAGCCTTCTTCTCCACATCCTTTTGTTCGTCCACAACTTCTTCTTCTTTCCCTTCATAATCTAAGAAGAGCCTATCTGGGAAGGGAAACAACGTCTTCCTTCTAGGAGCCGGCTCGTCGTGCGCCATTCTCCAAATATTACCCGTAACATTCTTTCCTAAAGTTTCCACCACGGGGGTAAGTATTGGTAATGATGCGAACAGAGTTCCGTAGCAAACGATAGCTGTGATCAAAACAACAGACCAATAAGGAAACGAAGTATAGGCAGCTAGGTGCACACACACCACACTACCAAGGGACCACCAAATCAGGCCATGGACCAAATAAATGGTGAAAATATGCGGGAAGAGCTTTAACCAAAGCTTCATAGATAGGAAATATTGAACGGGGTAGCAATTTTCAATGACGAATTGAAGGCCGACAGCAAATATTATTCCGTTAAAACGAGGGTTAAAATATTCTGGATATCCTGCGTTTGCTGTTTGTGCGATAGGAAGACCGGTCTCAGGATCTGGATGAATACCGCGTTCTACGATAGGTAGGGAGAAGCCAGTCCATGCAGTAATCAGATCGTTTGATAGACCAGCAATGGCAAACAAGGAACCAATAGTGATGCCGGTCCACAGGACAATAGCATGTTCTTTGAGCCACTTTTTGTATTTGAAGGTGACGTCCAAATCAGTGTAAAGAACTCCAAACCAGAAGAAGGTGCCCCACGATTGAGCGTACCAGTGATTCAGAATACAGAATGCATAGTAACACATGCGTTTCCAAGGAGTCTTAATCTGCCTAACCACGATACATCCCAAAAGTGTAATCCAAGAACCTTCTATCTGTACAGGAATAGTCCAAAGAACACCCGTACAATAGTTGTAGGTAATCTGCGGAGCTGCGTTAGGAAGCAGGTACACCAGTTCGAGGACTTCGGAGATGTAATGAGAAAAGTCTGTGTATTCTACAGCATAGGGCCATGTAGTCCAGCTGATACTAGGAAGATACTCTAGCCAAGTCAAGGCGCCGACATCCATCAGGAAGTACTCGAGCAGAGCGCAAGCCGCAATTGGAATCATGACACGGAATGTTCTCCCAGTGGTCTTCTCAGCTATACTTCCAAGATCTCCAGTGCGTAGGTAACGACTGATGAGGAAACGAGTGGACGTGATGAAAAAAAGTCCAAGGAGAATTTGATTGAGGAGATATGATCCAATAGTCTTCCGAATTGTGATTTCATAGCTGTAATGCTCAAGAGCTCCAATCATACCCATAGCTGGTGAAAATGTAAAGATAAAATGAATAAGAGTCACCATCAATGTTGCGATGGATATAAGACCTGCCAAGTATTCAATCCGCTTGGTGGGCGGTGTACGAGCATTGATGGGTGTTGCTGGAAAAGCAATGGGGGCTGGAACTTCTGACACAGCGTGATTGGGAGGTGCGAGCCGAGAAGTTTCATTTTCAGTAGTTTTGGTGGCACCAGGCATTGACGATTCTGCTGGCCGTTGATTTAAGATGAATGGATTCTTCATAGCCACATCGTCTTGGTTTGCATGACTGTCTTTGCCAAGATAAGCTGAATGTTTGGGTGTTACACCTCTCGAGTCGTTCAAAGTGAACCCGCTCATGTTTGAAGTGGAAGCTTGTCGAGATGCTGCAAAAGAATCATTTGTCATATATTTGCCATCTTGATTGATCATGTCTTTGAGCGTGAGTGATGATGCTGTAGGCGTAAATCCAATTGTTGTTATTTTGAGGTCATCTTTTTGGTTTTTAACCTCTAAGGATGAAGACCTCGTCGATGTTGTTGGGGTGGTTTCTGAAGACAGAAAAAACTTAGAATTGGAAATCTGGGGTGGCAAGCGCTTACAACCAAATACCTTTGGTTCCTTCGGAGTTTTGGAATCCTTTGTAGGCCATCTTTGGAATGTAACGTTGCAAAGTAAGAGAACAGTAAGAGCGACAGAACAAGAGAGACAAATGTAAGCAAAGGTTCTGATTCCGGGTTCATGGTGTGTTGGCTTCCATTTCTTGGTAGAATCGACACCAAACTCAGTATAACCGCGCAATGATATGTCGCCCATCAAGCATGCATCTGTAACAGCGCATCTAGTGTCGAATTCTTTGTGCTGCTCTTTGGTCATGGTCGATGAGTTGAAGAACGATCGAGTCCACCCAAGATTAGCCTGGGTTTTCTTTGTCGGTGGTCCCTGGGTAAAATATGAATCCCCGTTCGACCAAAGCTTAAAGACTAATGGCGATGGAGTGATTGGAAACTTTTTCTTGCTTTCATTCTTGGTTGAGACTGATCGAGCTAGTACATTCCCGATATAAAATTGAACTGAATCCTTCGTCCAATCTAGGCGGATTTCTGTGAAATCCCAAGGATTTATCTCCGGACTGTAAGAGGCATTGTTGGCCAAAGTACTGAAATTAAGCCCATAGACACGATTTGGGAACTCATCTCCTATCAAAGTGTTGATCCAGGCATCTGTAGGCTTTTGGGCGTTCAGACTGTTGATCTGAATATTTTGTGTCTCGTTGTACTTAAGAAGCATCGACATTCCCGTGCCTCCAGTCCAAGCTTGAGCAGGACGAATCATTGATCTGAAAGAACCATATTGGATATCAGATCTCAGAGTCTGAATAGCACCACCTTTGACGAGATGATCTTCAGTTGGTGGATTTATTGTGAACTCCAGTGATGAAGAGTTCCCGATGCCACTAGATGTTGAATTTGTGATCTGGACATTTGATGGATCGGCACCTTGCCTATATCTCGAATTCCAGCTTTTTTCGTACCGATTTGCGTATTCTTGGTTCTGGAAAACATCAGAAGGGAATGTCGTCGTTTCGTTAAAGTAAACAATCAAGAAATCAGTAAATAGGTTTTCCGTCGCTGGATCATAATAACCACAAGAGCAATTCGAAGTTGAATCTGCTGCGACTTCATTTATTAAGCCCAGGGCAAAAATAGTGAAGTAAAGAGAATGAAAATACATCTTGATGGAAGCATGCATATGCAAAATCAGAAAGATAGAGGCGGATGCCAAACTCCAATCCTTTTCTGAAGTATATGCAAGAACTTTATCGCGCTTTTCATCTTAACGGCAGGGCTGCACATGGAGCTAATCAACTCCTTTAGACGGAGAGTCTGAACGGTGAGCTATCATGGCACTACCAGTATGTTTGCTTAGCATTCGGGCTGATGTATGGATCAAGCTTAGTCTTAATTTAGTATAAAATGATAAAAGGCTTTAAGTTGCTGTTTTATTTACATTTGAAGCTAAAACGTGCGTGCAAATCCTCAGCACGTTCGCCTCATGGTCTTCCAGATGCATGCTCGTCGAAATTTAGATAAATATTAGCTCAAATCCCCACGAAGGCAATGCCATGAGGCTTGTTTTCATTTTCCAGTTAGGCTAGTGCTCTGGATTTACACCGCTTTGGTCCCACTGTGATGGCATTGATGTCCTGTCCCACAAGATCCACAGCAACGACTTCAGTTGTGACTTGTCGCAGAGTATCCAATAGTGCGGAATGCAATCCAATAACTAGAGACTTTTGAAGTCCCTGGATTTATTTGAGATTTTAAAATCAATAAAAATAATGAATTAGATTCAAATATTCATAACATTTGAATATTAAATATAATTAAAATATTCAAACTGCTTGAAATATTGGATTATATTCAATATCACAAAGAATTTCTAATCATTGAAAGCTAATCTTATCTGCCAGTCACCCGACTATTGGATACCCTAACTTAGTCTTGTTGCAAGTAGAGAGTGTATGTCATATTTCGATTGAGTTCGCCTCCTTCTTTCAGTCGCACTGAAATGGGCTGGTCGCCTTGAAATTGGAATCTTGTAGTTTGTAGATCTCGAGTACAAGAGGGTGTCGATCCGGTGCTTCTTTTCTGGTTTGCAAGCGGGAGTCCCATATATGTTCCGGGCATAAGTTTATCCAGAGCCAGATATCCCGGGACTATCTCGAAGATCTAGACGACGCTTTTAGTGCCATGGAAAATGGTGAGCATGCAAAGCCATGGTCCTCAGGTTAAAAATTTAGACGCAGGGGCAAAAAAGTGATGTTGGCAGTGCAAGATTACGGGGTTTTGGGTCTGAAGATGGAACCATCCTGTCTACTCCGTGTTATGTCTATTATTATATTTGGCAGAATTAAGGCGGTGAGAATGAAAAGAAAGATTAAAGATTAGACCACCAAGTGGACATGATGCTTTCTTGGCGCGTCGCGGCTCCTTGCTAGCCCCTGAACCTCTTCTTCCTCTTACCCCTTGGCCATCTTCCGCCCCTAATCCTGCCTACCTTTTCAACCAGGCTGAACAAAGCTTCAAATTATCATCGAGGCCTTTTAACGATCATACAATATCTTCAGAAAAGGAGATCAATGGTTTGTGCGAAAACGGACGAGTTTCTCTTCCGCAATACACATGTAGGACACTCGGTGATTTTCCTCATGCGAATAGCTCGGTAACTTTGTGGCACTTGGAATTCCAGATCTACGTCTACCCATGCCTCCGATCCTATATGTGATTTTCCTTAATGTTGAAGCCCACTTCAGAGCATATTCAACCCATGGGTCTCGTTTCTTGGCATTAAATCTTTTTGAAAAAAACAAAAAACAAAGGAACATGTGTATCAAACGCTCTGAGGGGAAGCCGCCCCTCGCGATAGACAGTACCATTAGTGGATGCTGATCTTGCTTCTTTTATGCTGTCTTTCCTGCAGCAAATCCGATGAGTTGCTATAGCACTAAGCTGTTCGTCTCATTTCCAAGTCAACTCTCAGCACCGGTAAAGCTAGTCTGGAGCAGGAGCTTTGGCTCCTATTGGGATATCAATCTCATTGTGTGCTAATATTATATATTGATCTCTGGGCGTTACTTCATAGAGGCCTCGATTGCTATTCGCACAACAACTTTTTAGTTTTTTGACCTCCCATTTGTCTTGGTGGTGCTCCTTCTGTCTTTTCCTTAGAGCACGCATCAGCAGTCACTGAATCACCATTGTGCCTATACCACTTCGAAGAAATGGCGAATCATGGCGACGAAATCTTCACGATCGAAGAGCTTCCTAGATACAACAGCCGTCAGTCTTTCACCCTTGGACGTGATGGCTCTCCGGGTTCTTCTGTTGGCGGAACAAGTAAAGAAGCACATGTAACCATCCACGATGCTCCGAGCTCAGGATCTGAGAACAGCATTGGCGAGAAACCGAATGATTTCAAATTCTCTGCCCAAGAAGATCCTGTGCCTCCTCCAAGTCGCGGCGAAAGGTCCAATACCTCGACCTTTCTTGCTATTCGCAACAGTTTTGGAAGATGGTCCAATTTTGTACATGAATGGACTCCCTTCATGCTTGTCAGCTCTTATTTTACCACATCTATATTTGCATATATGCTATTTCCCACAAAACTTCTAGAAGTTTTCTGGTTCATATACAATTTCACCAATTTCATCATTGCTGCTTCCACGGCTCTGGAGGCATTCATGGGCCTAGAACCAAATCGACAGGCTCGTGTTGCAGTTACGAAGGCTGCTGAAAAGGGCTGGAAGTTCCCTACACCAGAAGGTGACCTATTAATCTTAGACATGGTTATTGTTGCATATCTTCCTAATGAACAAGATATCATAATGGACAGAATTAGATATGCGTGTGAGAAGTTGGAGTATCCGGTCGACAAAATTCGCATCAACATTGTTTACAACACACCTGTTCCAATCCTACCCCTCGAGGACGAGATGTGGGAAGCAGCCGCCAAATACCCCCAGCTTCGAATCATTAAAGTTGAAGGCTCCACATCGAAAGCCGACAATCTTAATTACTATCTTAGTCTAGACACCGGCTCAGATGTCACTGCTATCTATGATTGTGATCATTTTATGCACCCACACAGCCCAAGATGGGCAATTGAACGTTTCATAAAGGAGAAGGAGAAGGTTGATATTGTTCAGGGACGCTGCATTGTTTTTAATAGCGCCGCTTCTTTCCTCACCAGTCTCATCAGCATAGAATTTGACAAAATTTATGCTGTTTCACATCCTGGAAGAGCCACCATCTGGGGCTTTGGTCTATTCACTGGGTCCAATGGATACTGGAGAACATCACTTCTTCGAGAGATGAAGATGGACGGGAGTATGCTTACTGAAGATATTGATTCTGCGCTTCGGGTTGTAGCAAGAGGAGGCAACACTATTCACGATTTGAATGTTGTGTCATATGAGCTCGCACCAACAACCTTTCCAGCCTTCTGGAAACAACGTTTGAGGTGGGCTCAAGGATGGTCTGAGTGCACGCTTCGGCATTCGATTTTGACATTCAATCGAGCAAGACAAGGAAAAAGAATCTTTACTACAAGATTTGGACTCCTCAATTTATTGCTTATCCGCGAGACAAGTTACTATTTAGTCACGCAATTCTTCTGCCTGGTGGCTGGTTTTATTTTCCTCAATTTCCCCTTAACTCCGGCCGCTTTCTGGAAAACTGTTTTCTTCCAATATCCAGTTTCTGAGTGGTTTTTCTTCGTCAGGTAAGATACTTGTATCCGCTCATTCAACTTCACTGCTAACTGATCAACAGCATCTTTTGTTTGATAGGCACACTTTGGGTCACTAACGAAGTGAAATCCGAGTTTGCATCAAGAATGATGATAATCAAGTTCTCAATTGCTTATCCATTTTATTTGTTATTCTTGGCAACAATTGGTATCTATGGACATGCTCGTCACGTGGTCAAATATTCATCTTGGAATCCTACTGCTAGAACATAGACTGTATGATAGTTTTACGAATAGATACATTTTAATGGGAGGGATATTCTTAGATTTAGTCATCATTATTTAGTCGGCATTTGGAGCAAAAGGTTGAATTTTATGATACCGTTACCAGCTGGTCAGGGAGGCGGTAACATGAGGCAGGATCATTGACAAAACCATTTTGATTCAACAACCTAATTTAGAATAAAATGCGCATTCCCAAAACCTTCCTCCATAACGCATCTCCAACGTGATGAGCGATACGAAAACTTAATGCCGTTTTTCAATTTTCACTTCAAAAATTTCAACCATGTGCTATGATTCTGTTGACTAGTACCTACCTTTAGCTGATTTTTTGCGGGCCGGGCCTCGAAATGCGTCTGCTGCCAAGACACCCCTTACCTTACCGAGACCGGCAAGGGCCCTTGTGCCAAAAACCCCAGAGACAGATTTCTGTTTGGAATAAATTTGTATGTAAGTTCGATGGCATATACATCATGTGGTAATTAGATATTGATTATTACCGGATATCCGTATATTCCTTCCCTGGTACTCGTAATATTTGTGATATTGAAACAATGTATACTTGTGGCCCAGTGAAATTTGTTTTCTGGAGGTTTTGGCACGAGAGCCCATTGCCGGCTTCGGTATATGACATACCCCTAATGTTCCAGCCCAGCTGGGATCGGTGGAAACTTTGACATGGATATCAACCGTGCACCCACGCTCAACATCCTTCCGGTTTCGAAGATAAACCCCCACCCTCAGACCCAGAGGTCTCAGATTACAAGAGCCTCTTTTTTCGATATTGAAAGATCGTCAATCACATATCAACAAATCGCACTACCTGTCATTTCACCGCGTCTAAAATCCGAAAACGGTATTTGCAATTTCCTCAATCACGCACCGCTATTCTAAAGGTGGGCACGGCGTCTGAAGATCAGATAACAAGCCGAGGAAAAAACTTCATCCCACCTTTGATTGAGACTAGATTCGCCGCGTATTTATTTTCAATATCATGCAGAGCTTACTCATATGGTCCGATATCTTGCCGTCCTTTGATTCCTCCCCATGGGCGACGCCTCACCGGCTGGGCGTTACTCGTGCGCACCCCCTTTAGCCACAGATGCCACGAGCAAATATGGAATGCTCATGGTACTTCTGCCGTGCGCACCCCCTTTAGCCACATATGCCATGAGCAAACATGGAAACCTCACGGTACTATCTACCGTGCGGTGTACCGAGGGTTCCTGAATTTAGGGTGGATCTAATGCCGGGACTAACAACATTAAGCTTTGATCTACCGGGCCTTTGAAATTGACTAGGCTGAGCTAGACCATAGTCAAGTGGCAGAATTCAAAAGCGTCACGACATTTGGATGATCATGATAATCATGATAATGCAATCAAACTGAAAATTGCCACTACGCTAGGTTGGTGGGACCTTACCAACATGACACTCCTCTAAAACAAACGTGGAAGAATGTCTTATGATGATACGGCATGGCATTCACAAAGTTCACGGACAGCTGAAAGATTGATGACAGCGCCAACGCAAAATATTGACGGGGCAGAAAGGACGAAAAGGTAAAAAAAAAAAAGAAGGTTTGAGAGACCAAGTGGATCTTCAACAGAATTCCAAGCTTCGGTATCGAGGTCTGACGGGGGCGATGAAATTTCTGGAGACGTAGTTCCCCATGTCCACATCCGAAAGCAAAGCTCTTTAACTTCCCTCTCCATCCAAAAGTTGGGATACTTCGAAGGCAAATTGATTTCGCTATGGCTTCTACCAAATTTGCACCTGTGAGAGACTTCTACCAAGAGCCTACTTCTCATCAAATTCCTTCGCAATCACACTTTGTTGGTGTCAGGGGATTTATTGTGCTCCAATCTTTTCTCTGGAGTTTTCTGAATGTCATCGCCCCTACAACTGTTACGGGCACGCCCAACTCCAATGGCCCTGTATATCAAGAGATTCTCCGAAAAGTATTTTCCGTACTCTTCTGGAATGAGTCTCTAATCTACAGTGCATTCATTCTGTTAAGTGCCCGCACAATCTGCACACCTTTCCTGAATAACCCTTCGCACGATTTCGTCGCATCTTCATCTTTCCGCAGAGGTCTTCGACTATGGTTCCCCTCCGCAGTAGCCCTCGCAATCGTATACATCATCTTCACCTGCATCGGCACATCTTACATCGATGATTTCAAAGCTACAACAAACAATACCACCATTAAGACACCCTACATGCTTCCAAATGCCCTTGCATTCTTCAATTCCGTCTTCAATCTCTTCTGGACGAACAAGAAATTCGATGCCCAAGCCGCGAGTTATGCGTTCCCTTCGCAAACACTTTGGGTCGTATCTGTTCTTTTCCAACAAAGCTATACTATATATATGACAATGGTTATCATCCCATATGTGCGAAAATCATGGAGAGTCAAGGCTTTTATCGGCTTTATCATTACGGCGTGGTGGGTTGATAGCTGGGCTTGGTATTCTATAACCGGTCTCCTGTTAGCTGATGTTAGCATCAATATGGATTTCCAGACACGTGCACGTGCTGGAATATCTCTGGGAACTTGGAGAGGCAGAAATTTGAGGCTACCCGTTTGGCCATTGTACAGTATTGTTACCTTGGCAGGTGCAATCATGATGTATTTGTGGGCAGCATGGAGACCCCAAGATGTGTACAAGGAGGTTAGGATCCATACCGGGGAATATTCAACTGGTGGGTTGAATGACGTGGTACTGGAGGCTGGGTCTCCGATGGCGAGAGACGATAATTATTTATTCCTGCTTGGAACTTTCCTGTTCTTGGAGACCTGGAGTTGGGTACAAGCATTGTTCCGCAATCCTGTTCTGATGTACTTGGGGAGAAGATCATTCAGTAAGTCCTCAGAGCAGCCCCACCCCCCCCCCCCCCCCATCCGATCCATCGCCTATATACTAATAATTTCCATAGGTTGGTTTCTCGTTCAAAACACCATTGTCTATACAGTGGGCATTAAGCTCTTTGCCCACCTCACAGAAACAAGAAATGCATCCTTTGAGGCAGCAGCCACTGGTTGTTTCTTCGTGTGTTTAGTAACGGTTATTCCAAGTGCGGAGATATTTTATCGATTGATTGATTTTCCTTCTCAGGCGTTTGCTAGAGTTACGTTTGACTGGATCAGAAAATAGATGGAAGAACGAGTCAATGGTTTATGTTACACCCGGTTTCATAACGTGTGTCCGAAAAAAAACATGATTTTTTGTGCTCAATCAACAAAAACATCCTCGAAGTTATATTTTTCAAAATTAGATTTTTATAATAATAATTGAGAATTTATTGAAATTTGATTAAAATATAAATTTATTCATTTGTTATCATTAAATATAAATTTTATTCAAATTGGATATAATTTGATTGAATTATCATAAATTGAAGTTGTAATTTTCTTGATTTTTGATGATTGAAATGATATTTATCAAAATATTTCATGATTATTTTTGGACACACGTTATGAAATTGGGTGTACTCATTGGAAAAATAAGCAAGGAAGTAACTTTTATACGAATAGAACTTTTTATTTTCCTAGAAACTAATATATACCAAAATAATAAAATCATACGTCTAACTCCATTAAACATTAACTGAATCATGATAGCGTTTTTTTTTTCCAACGCCACTGCCAGGATCAAGGTAACACAATAGTAATTGTGAAGAAGCCCGGCTCCCTTCGGTCGTTTTACCTTGTATATTTTTTTTGTTTTTTCCCCCCGCTCTTTTTTTCATGTTTTTTCTTTTCTTCTCTTTCCCCCTCCTAGCCCCTCCTTCCACTTTTCATAAAACAAAATCTCTCTCCTCTCAACCTCTATTACTTTTTTCATACTCAGAAAGCTTACTTCTCAACTCCTTCGTCGCCTCTAGATCCATACTGAGGTTGTCCGCAGGCATAGTCTCCAATTCCTCGACGTCATCATCATCCACTGCCAATACTGTGCCATTAAAATGAGCCCCATCATCCACCACCTTTGTAGGATCCGCATGCCAATCCACATTAGCCCATTTCTCGTCGACATTGAAATTCCTGTTGTGTAGCATATAGAGCATACATCTGTACTTATGGCTCAACATGTATTTCAATCCGGAACCACGATGCCAGCGAGAATTCCAGTCCGTGTAAACCCAGCCTTTCTCATTGGAGAAAATCTTTGACGATTCTGGCCATCTGCCTGAGCAGAAGAGATAGTTTGCATTGTTCTCATCCATGTCCTCGGTCTTTTCCCGGAGTGTTTGGCAGACTTCATAATTTTTTCGTTCAATATCCGGTTTCATAACACGACGATGTACGAGTCCGTCTTTCCATGTTTTTTCCGGGAAGAGGAGACGTTGTCCACAAATGATGTTCAAGTAGCGAGTTAAGGGGGCCATTTGACGTGTTTGCTACGGATAAAGTTAGTCAACGGTTCAGACCAAAATGTCAAGGTATAGTACTTACTTCAGGGCAGTGATGCTGAAACATCTCCCAGGCACGGGGGTTTGCTTTTGTTTCTTCTCCCCAATCGGTGGAACCAAATCCCATACCCAAGTTTGTCAGATGGGTCTCAGTATCCATGCCTCTATAATCCTGTCCGCTGAAGCATGGGAAATTTCTCGATTTTCTGAGTTTGTCGGCGATTCTGTTGGTCCTGCTAGTTGATACGGAAAGAGTAAGAGCCGACCTGTCCCCATTGAATGTGAATTCCTTGCCATTTACAATATCCAATTCAGGTTTGTGGAGCTTTTTTAGTTCCCGGGAGTATTCCCATGAATTTTTCTTGACCTCCTCAATATCAAAACCATGTTTTGAAAGTTTATCCAACCCGATGAGTTGCTTCTCATGATTTCCAGAGTCCATCATTGTGTAGCAATCGACCTGGCACAATGTATCAGGATGATCCTCAGGACAGAATCTTTCACTGGCGAACTTTTTGGCGTGGCATCTTTTCTTAACGGTTCCGCGATTCATTTCGGTTTGACATTTCATGTAGCATTTGTTACTGGCCCAAGCAGCAGAAATGAAGTAACCTGAGAGCTTTTGACTGAAACTCTGAGCTTCTTTGGCGATGTCAATGCTGTCGAGCCGGCCAATGATAGCCTCGTAGTCGGCGTTGAACATCCAATCACTCATTGTTTTACCTGTTCCTTGAACATCTGTAAATCCGTTGAGTGACCTGAATACATCACTGAGGTTTTGGATATACTGCTTCATGATTTCGCTTATGTGGAAGCCGGCATCGGCAATACGGTACATGTTGTCGCTTCCAGTACCAGCAATCCCATCCATGTGGCCGCAGTAAAGATCGCTTGTGTATTTTTCACTGGTGAGGCGCAAGAAATCAATAGAAGTCTCCCCTTCATGGCCTTGTGGGTGCTTTATAGCTTTGCCCACAGTATGTTCCATTGGCAATGTGAAATCCAACAGTTGTTTCAAAAATTCAGTAAACATAAATGGGTCTGCCTTATTAAGTTTTGTCCAGGAGGGCGGATTGAGTCCGGCCTCCGCAATATCCAAACCTTCCTCAGCCTGCACAAACCTTGACATGCCATATCTCAACGCCTTGCCAGTGTATTGATATATCATATTAATGAACCATTTCTTAATCTCGCATTTGAGAATCGTGTCCCCGTTGTCTTGTTTCGTGAAGTCGTAGATGATGCTGTCTATTCTTGCCAGTACAAAGTCCTGGGCCCGAGCAAGTGCGTTCTGCTGATTGTTAGCATGAAGGGAATCAGACAGTAAATCAGTGAGAAAAAATACTTACGATGGTGTGAGTTCCGGTGCGGAAGATTAAATAGTAGCTCATACTAGCCCAGTACCTGGCCTGAGCTTCTTGGATTTTCTCATCCCGTGTCATGTTAGGTTCGGAAACATCGACAAATTCCAAAATTTCAATCGGAGTTGGCATTGCAGTACAGCCATTGTCGGGATCGCAGAACCAATGAGGCTTGCCAAGCTTTTCTTCGCCGTAACGAGCCGAGAGACTCTTTCCGCTGCCGAAATCTTGCAAAGCTAAAGTCTCCCAGTCCTTGTATCTCCGGGCCCAATCGAACTTATTCATGTTGAATGTGTTCATCTTGAATACACCGCTGTTGGAGATGCCCACGAGCTCTGGGCGTGACCAAGTCTCTTGTCTCTTTGCAATTTTGAGGTCATCAGGCGAACTCAAATCTTTGAAAGTGGATGGGGAAGGGGATTGGGAAGTCATGATATTTTTGACTTCTACGGGGGAGAAGTTTACCCAAGCATGACCCGCTGCTGGGGTTTTGGATTGCGATACCAGAGGATCATTTGGAGGTATGTTGTCCAAAGGCAATGGTGGAGGGTCATGCTTAACCTCGGCTGTCAGAGTGCCGGAAAATAGGGCGCTAAACAAAAATATAGTCTTAGGTCGTAGGATCATGGTTAATGCTTCTGATCAAAGTTGACACTTTATCTCAAGTCCAAGAAGTTGAGAAGGCTTGAGACTGTTCGTTCAAGCGTTGTTGATACGAGAACAAGCGTGCACTATAATTACAAGGGCTGTTGTTAGATTACTTCTGTATGATATAAGAGAGGCGTGAAAGGAGTAGATGATACGTACAGTTACTTGTTCTGAGGTTAACTTTGGGCTTGAAGTTGTGAAGTGTGTAAATACTGTGATACTTTAGAGGTTGAAAAGATGTCCTGGTTTTGTTCTCTGTGTGGTGTTTTTGAAGAGTAATGCTTCAAGTGAGGAGGGGGGGGAAGTCAATACCTATAGATCCAAAGAGGAGGAGTTGACTAATCTAGTATCGTACGATGCTTCCCTACTACCTAAACTAAACAAGAAGACAAAAGCAGGAAATAATCTATATTTGCAAATCATTCCCTAGTAGCTTGCAGTTAGATAACACTATCTCGCAAGTCCCTCGAGCTAATGATAAGGGCATCATCATTAATAATGTTAATTTTGATAACCTTGAATAGCTCATTAGTAAGTCCCGCACTAAAATATTTGAATATTACTAATGTTGAAATGATAATCGGTAAGTGTTTGGACATAACTTAAATCTTGTTCATATAACTAGGGGGTTGTTGGCGCGACAGCAGGCCTTAGAAGTTAGTTACTCGTGCGCCGTTTTTGTTAGAGGACACTATTCTATGAGTTGCGTAAAGATTTCATGGAGTCTCGCGCGAGGAACAACCGCTTTCCAATCAATCCCTTCCCGAAATACCCTCTGCAAAATGGCTTCTAATGAGAGTTCGAAGGATTTCTCAGCAACAATGAGATTCCCATAGTCTTAGTTGAACACATCAGACCCGGTATCAACTTGAGATGTCACCATATTGACTGTATGCTTGGCAAACGTCACCGGAGATCTACATCGTTGACATATGATGTGGATGAAATCCGGGATGCAGTGTTCAGGCCCGCTATTAGTTTTTGTCCTAGTGAATAATTAAATTCCGCAGGGAATTGATTATCCCGCCGGTGCTAGATTAATAGTTTGGGATGATCAAGCCGCCACTAATAAAGCTTAAAACTGAGAGCAAAATAAAATTGGCAGAAAAGGAGCAAGTTTAAACGAAAAAGAACCAACCTCCTTCAATTGATACAATGGTCACCTAGGCTAGGTAAACCAGTTTCCAAGTTAAAGCTACTCTAAGCAAAATCTTATTATACAATTCAATCCAATCAGTTTCTGAGAAGTAAGTCCAGCCACCGAGGGCCTATTTTTTCTACCATACTTGAATCGTTATGGGTCTTATAAAGAGAAGAAGCTTCGAGCGTTGAATAATGCTTCATGTTCTGCGTACGGTACACCAAACAAACGAATACCGCTCAGCTATCACTAGCTTCCAATGCGACATAACATTATATTTCTCAATCCACACTTCAAGGTAGAACAAGTCAGTGCTGACATGTCCTCGAGCTGAATTCGCTAAATGAATAACCCCCCTAAGTTGGTGCATGACCACAATAATCAGATATGGCCACCGTTCGGGAACACAATGGATCCAGCTAGCTTCGTACGGAAACCTGAGGGTGGACCATTAATTATTGTTCCTGATAAACCGGCTAAGAGTCAGGCACGGCATCTGTGTCCCGAAAGGAGGGGTATGGAGAAAATATGGACCAGTTGCTAAATGTACTAACATAACGAGGCTCCGACAACAGGAAAATATAAATTCAATTGTTCAAGTTTTTGGTTTTTATGACTCGGGACTGAGATCACTAGTCATAGAAAGTGTTTCTTGAACGGATTGGAGTTTAGAAGTAGGGTTTATTAGTACCTACATGCCTGCAAACAGAGAAAAGGCAGGAGTATGTACATTATCGGAATTGGATGCCAAGTGTCATTGTCGAACTGGAAGGGCAGAAAGCTTGTAGAGTATCTTTTGCATATGATTTGTAAGGAACGCGATTAATTGCCTGGACCACGACAAGTGCTAGCTGTGATGATCGATTATTAAGGAGAAAGAATATTCGCAATATCTGTAGAGTGATAACCGTAATGGAGCACAGAAGATCGCTCCGGTTGCGGCGAGCCTAGTTATGTCTTTAAGAAATACTTGCGCTCAGATCGCTTCGCTGTTGGAAACTTGCAATGGTCGACGGCTGTATTCCGCAGAAATTCGAATTTCCAAGAAAATCCTACTCTTGAACGTAAATAAGGTTGGGAATGTTTAAAGAAAGTTATCTTGCCTGGAACATCAATGTCATGCATCCTGCCCATCATATTCGTGGTCTTGATTTCCCCTCCCCAGCGCTTCCTTACTCTTCGTTTCCTTTCCTATCTCGCTCTTAATAATTGAAATTTTATGCTCCTTTCTATCCTTAGAAATAAACGTGAAGAAAAGGAATGGGTTTTGGAGTAAGATTTATCATCATTTTCTAAGCTATAAGTTTAACAAATAATTCTTTCGATTCAAAACATCTCAAACCATTTACAACATATTTTTGATTATTTCTTTTTCATTATTTAAACCATTCCTTGCTATTCCAATACCACTCCTTCCTTCTCCCGTTAAAAATGAATTCCGACAAGTATATCCCTCCCCCCTATAAGGCAAAATAGTCGAGGAGGGGAAATGAATACCATTGGGAAGAAGACAATCATAAACATTAATGAGATATATTTGGTATATTGCTGAATCATGGCCTTCATTCCACGTGTATAATGCGGCATCCCAATCATTAATTGAGCAGTTGGATAAGTAGCATTTGAGATTTCATAGGAATCAGTAATTTTAGGCTTCTTGGAATCCAGCTCTTGGAAGCAAATACTATGAGAAAGTTAATATTTTGGGCTATATACGTAGAGGCTTACAGCTATACCAATCATGCGATCCTTAGTAATTAGATATATAAAAGGGAGCTTTTGCATTTTCTTTTTATAACAATCAATTTATTATATTATTATTTTTGTATTTTATTATATCAATCTTTATTCCATTATGAAATCTGTTTTATTTTCAAATGACGATTTCCAATGTAATCTATTCAGTGTTCCTTTCCTATTTTCCCTTCACAGTGTATTATCAGGACGCATATATCTCGACCTCCAACTTTTACAATACAAGCTTTATAGGAGTATGAAATCAGTAAGTTAATGTTCTGTGATCAGTACTGTTTTGTTACGTAGTAACAGCCAACCTGTCCATATGAACTCAGACCCGTGGAAAAGCAAACCGATTCACATACAAAATTGTATGGTAATCGGTTCGTAGGATCTTCCCACCCTTAGCAAGCTTGAACATATAGTCTGATCCAAGTCACGTGATGGACCCTGCATATTCAGGGATACGAATCGTAGGTCCATACGAATCGTAGGTCCATACGAATCGAAGGTCCACAAACTCTCAGGATCCAAGAGATCTAGTAAAGGACGAAGGTCTATATAAGCAGGATGGTTTCCTTTGTGTAGAGCTTCGTGCTCAAGATCAATCATTTAGTATACCATACTATTAGTTACGAATTGCATCATACTATTGTCATTACTTTAAGTCCCTGCTTGACGCCTAGTTATAAACCTACCTCGAGAGCCTAGAGCACTTCCACGTGATCTAGACGGCAAACCTCGTAACACTTCATCACTGTCAAAATGTATCTGTCGATTGAGACGCCCACAATATTGATAAAAAGAGATAAAATTGCACAAATGGAAAATGCAAAGAGAAGATTGGGGACGATAACCCGCAGTAATAATCACTCTAGGGGACTCGCACCCAGCGTCCGCACTACGCCGAAAAAACAGGGTACTGTCTACCACTTGTTACATTTATATATTTCAATACTACCTGCATCTACTTTGCTATAGTAAAAGTTCTCTCCGGAACTTGAGCGAGTAACCTACCGTAGTGGAAGGGAATAAGCGTTCCCTTCAGAACTGGAGTAGTTCTAGTACGGTATATTCATGTGATATACTTGGTTGAGAAACAGTGATAGTGAAAAAAATTTACGGTCGATGTTCGTAGACTAAATATGTACGGTTTTGTGACGGAGTGAGATTCCCTATAAAGCCTCTTCCTTAAAACCTCAACAGCGTCTCTCTTTTACTTTCACATCCAGCTACATTTTACATCACATTCCCACTCATTAGGAAAAGATCTCAACCACATACGTACCATATACCTCTATCAGACTCATCGACACCTTCCAAAACTAACAGTCATGGCACATCGGGAACGCAACGCAGAAGCACAAGACGCACCTATACGTCGCCAGATGTTTGGTTGCGAGTTCACTTACGACAACATTAATCTTTTCCAATGCAAAGGATATTACTTCGAGCTTTTATTGGTTTCAGCACGTCCCCATGAAAAATTCGGCGATATCAATTACTGGAAAGCACAGCTGGCTTTTCGGGGAGCGTCGTCAGCTGGTAATGATATGGAGAGACTTATAGAACGATGTGTTGATATCGAGCCTCCTGATGTGATGCATCCGCAAATTAGGGATGCGTGTATTGAAATGTCGAGGGAATGGGATCAGATTTGGGGAGGAGGTGAGTGGGAGGGGAATGGGAGGATGAGTGGGAAGCGGAAGTTGAGGAGGATGAGTGGGAGGGTGATTGGGAAGAGGAAATAGAGGAGGATGAAGTGTATGATGAGGATGGAGAAGAAGGTGAATACGAGGATTATGATGAAAATGGCGAATATATGGATATGGATGAGGATGAGGATGATAATGGCAATGGTGGTGGAAATTTCGAAGGGATAGTCAATATTGTTGGAGGTGGTGGTGGGAACTGGAGTTACACCTATCGTTCATGGCATTTGTAGTTTTTGCAAACATCTGTCTATTGTCATTCAACTTTACGATTTGAAATGAACAGATCAGATGGCCAATATGGTAGAGAGGTTGTTTGTTATGTCTTTCGAAGGAATACAGCGCGGGAGAGAGTATTTCAGACTAGGAAGCAACATGTGTATTGAAGCAAAGATTTGTGATTACAGAAAAGGGCACAGGAAGCATTAAGCGAAGAGAATTATATATCAAAACTGTTAAAGTGAATGGTTCCTGCGTAGCACGTGCACAGGGCACTAGTCCTATTAGGACTAGATTGAGAAGCTCTCTGTAGGAGAGCTTCGCACTTCCGTAGAACTTAGAAGAGTGATTAACATACTAGACCAATATTACCTCAGTTCTGCCCTATCAGCTTCCCACTATCCCTGTGTAAGGTCATTCCTTTTAACAAAAACATCAATTTCGTAAGGAAATCTTTATTCATACCGATGCTGACTCGTGAAGTCCTCCGTGATAATCATTTATAAAATAAATCAACTTCTAGTACTGTAAATATTAACATATCATAAGCTCAGAAACAAAATCTCCTGTCTAAGCTCGATCAATAAGTTACCATCACGTGAAGTCACATGATTATCACATGACTTATATTTTTGTTGCATATCTAACCTATGTAATATTACATGGGTACATGTCATTTTGCGGTAATATTACCTAGTCATTGTGTCACCCCGTGCTCAGTAATATAATAACAGTTTCTACAGCCATCAGATGATAAGTATATTTCCAACCTTGTTTGTCCAAAAACAATAAGTATGTGATCATGCTACTGTTTTTGATATTAGGTGACCTTATACTTGGATGGCCACCCAAGTTGTGATGGATATCCAGCGAGGAAACAATTGTGAGGATAAAACCTCTCACTAGCTGATCACGAGTGTAAGCGCATGATGGAAGTCACTCTCTGCACCATCTAGATACAAGTGATCTATGGCAGTCATTGGTTCCTAAATTCAATTCATTCTTGTTTCGAAATACTTCGTATTCACAATTTCCATGCCCAGTTCCAATCCTCGGTTCGAAATTCCAATCCACCCTCAATATCTTCCAGCAACTCTATCAAACATTGTTCCAAATCTCCACGATTCCCACTTCACTTCTCAAATACCAGAATCTACCAAATACACAATCCCATACAACAAAACTAAGCCTTCTTTTCCTTTCGTGTTAGGCCGCCTAGCAAAAAGCTCAATCCATCCGCACCGGACGATGCTCCCGCGCCATCAATCAGCGATGAAATCTCGCTCTCCAATGAAGCGAGTCCTGAAGATGTACTCGTTCCGCCAGCTAAGGAGCCTAGCGATGATAAACCACTTTCCAAGGAACTGAGTCCGGAAGATGTACTTGTTCCGCTGCCATTGAGAAGAGATCCGAGATCTGGTAGACTAGATGCGGCTGTGCCTGAGCCGAGAAGACCGCCCAGTTGGCGCTTTGGCACGTTGGTTGGTGCTCCTGAGATGAGGGGGAGGATGGCGATGATGAAGGAGGTGTGGAAATGCATTTTGATTTATTGGTTGTTTGAACGCGGAATACCGAGGAAAGAATTGTAAGACAAGTCGGTTGGTAGCTTGATAGGTCGAAATTGGGAAGCCGTGTATGGAAATTATAGGATAAGTGACAAATGTTCAATGTTTTATTGAACTGATAAGTCTTCAGAAAGGAATGTAATGATCGGATGAAGAGAAAGTGATGGCTACAAAGTCGAACTATTGCGAGCCTATTATACATCAGATATAATTACAGGAGTGAGAAAAAGTAAGTATATCCCCACGTTTCCGCGTCATCTAAACATTGACTAGCGGTGGATAGTGTCTGCAATTGATTACTCTTATCGCCAAAAGCTTCATGTTCCAAGTCAACATCGGACATCTTTCCATATTTCAAAAGCAACATTTTCGGGGGGCAGTGCAAGATATGACGTCCATTGCTGAATCTAGTGCCGGGGTATTTCGATGCCTGCTGTCTGTGTTCGTGCGAGCGAAAAAATGTGGTTTTGTTGATCCATTCATTTGCTTTTTACTGATGTGAGGAACAGGAATAGGTGATCGAGGCAGGTTTGTATCTAGAATGATTATTTGATAGTGCATGGAGGAAATCGTTGATTGGCTTCACTTGACCAAATTGCTCATTTTCTATGGTGTACATCCACCTATCCACCCACGAATACAAATCTAGTCAACGCAATCAAAGCAATCATTCATAATCTGTAGTACAGAGTCTGTACTCATTGCACTGATTCCAGGAAATTCAATATAACATTTTTTTTTTTCTTTCTCGAAACACAATTGAATCTTTCTGACAGGGTATAGGTGAAAGTTCTCGTCTTCTCGTCTTCTCATCACCTCATCTCACGCACATCGCCAAAATTCCACATCTCCACGCCTTCCCACTGTGCTCGCCAAATTCCCACTTCAAAACTCAAGCACCACCAGTTAACCCAGAAAGCAGATCTCCGCCACCCCCAGCACCCCCAGCACCTGCCAACCCAGCAAAAAGCGCATCCTGCAAAGTCATTAGCACTCATCCTCAATTTGGCAAGTAACAAAACGCAAAAGGCAAGTATAAACTCACCAAACCACCAGCTTCCCCAGCTCCCCCAGCTCCCGTAGCTCCTCCGGCTGCCTTGCCCCCAGCTGCTGGAGCGGCCCCTCCTCCTGTAAGTCCAGATAAGAGATCCGCGCCTCCTGTCGAGGTACCCGTTCCTGTGCCTGTTGCGCCACGGAGAAGATTACTGAGTTGACGTTTTGTCTAGGTTTTGTTAGGATATCTGTGGGGTTTGTAGGGAATTGTGTAGTGGGATACGTATACGTACTGGTAAGACGAGAGTTAGTGGTAGGAGGGCGATGAGGATTGAGATACGCATTTTGGGGTATTAGGGTATAGGTTAGAGATTAGTGTGTTGGGGTTATGTGATTAATTGTTGAGGATTGGGATGAGGCTGAGGATTTCGAAGCCTCTTCGATGGATAAAATAATACGCAAGATTGACTGAATATAGAAAAAATAGATAGGATGTTTCAATGAGAAAGGAAGTATTAATCAACGAAACAAAAGAACGAATTAAAAAAACAAAATATTAATCCACCTTTCCCCCCTCTACTAATACAAGAAGTAATCATCCGAACTTCTCAAATATATTTCATCTTTCCTTCTCTAGCAGTTTGAGAATCTTCCCAAAAATGTATCTCGGACCTCTATATGTTCGGTCAGACATGTCAGATATTGGTTAATTATGCTTCAAACTACATGATTTGATATAAAGTCCTGCTATTACTAGTATAACCATAAAGAAGCCCTTCAGAAAAAGAAACATGGGTGGATAAAAGTGTGTCTCCAAAACCGATGATCTGAGGGTCTGGGGTTATGATGTATTCACAAAGATGGGATTTGGTGATGTTTGTGGGGAGTGGAGTATAATTATGAAGTCTTTTTTGTTTGAGAGGTGTGCTCGGATACTGATTCCTTGGGCTATGTATGAAACATGATAAGGTTACGATGGAGAAGTTGTTTGTAATAAAAATCATAATAAAAATTTTCATACTCGTCCAAACACTGACCTGACATCTCATGTTTTGCCGTTGGCTTTCTCCGTGTAATAAATGTCAAGGTTATCTAACCATCGTCTAAGGTCATTCATTGATTTAGTGCTATATTCATGCTGTGACATTGGATGTTGGAATATGTGGTGCGAGTGTTTATGCTCAGATGTTAGGATGGATTTTCTATGTGTAGGGGGTAGATAGCTTGAGAATTTAATAAGGATAATGAGGACTCTCTTAGCAAATATATGGGAAGATTGTGGTGTGGTAGTTTTGCTATGGTAGAGTCTATGGATAGGAATAGTCTTCGAATATACTCCTGGTGCTCTAATTATGTAACCTTACATAGAACACACTCTTCCCACCTCTCTGTGAATATCTCATTCTTCCCCTAATGTAGTTTGGAAAATTCACGACCGAGTCAACCAATATACATATATTAATGGAGGTTCTATGGCGTGCGAAAAGAGCACAAGAAGTCCTATCGTGGTGATTTGCAGTTTGACACACTTGATTGGCTACCGGAGGTGTAAAAGTGGTCCGGACAGACCGAGAATCCGCGGAAAATGGTTCCCCCTCTTCGTCTGTTCTTCTCATGGACAACCTCACAAACTACCAATAATTTAATATCATCATCCGCAAAAGCTATTCCGAGTGCGTTACGGCCGGAAAAGTTTCAATTAATCATTGGTGGGATATCGTCAATCGTCAAAAGTTATAACCTTTGTTGTTTGTTAGCTTTAGATCACCATGAAGCGATCTCTATCGACTAATCCATCTCAGGGTGGCCACAAGGGAAAAATGATTCGTCGGCAGGATCCTGTCTCATGTCAATTTTGTCGGACGAAGAAACTCAAGGTGATTAAGATGAACCCGATATGGACAATTGATCATATTCTAACTTTGACAGTGTGATCGCAAATTTGTAAATTCATTTTGTCTTGAGCTCACATTCCTCTCAAGCTCATTGTGGTCTAATACTGATCCACTTTCTTCTTGAAGCCATGCTCGAATTGTCGTTCCCGCAAACTATCCTGTATATCGGCTGCAGCTCCTGCGGACCCTTCATCTATCCAATCAGACGCTTTTGAATCTAAAGAACCATCCATGTTAGTGTTTACTACCTACTCCTGGTTCGGCATTCAGTCTAATCATTGTCATGATAGCCAAGGAATTGAAGAGTTGAATTTCCGATTAAGAAGGGTGGAGGAACTTCTTAACAAGAACTTCACTCCACCGGGCAGTTCAATAGATACCTCATCTGGTATTCCTCACTAATGCAAGCACCCTGGCACAAAGTACTAGCTGACAAGACTCAAGTCATTTCAAGGCAAGAGACACCAGCAGAAGATTTTCAAATCACAAACACAGCCTCGTGGTTAGAATCTGATGCCTTCGAACAGCGAAACCTTCATGCTTCAACCAATTATGTAATTCATCTTTTCTACAATTTACCTGCGGAAAGCTAATCGAATAGGATCTTCTCTCATACGATGATGAAATTGCTCAAACCTTCACTTCTTCATTCTTATCTGCCCCGAATACTTCCGCGGCAGCAAGTATCGACGTGCAAGCTTTGTCTTCACTCCCGTCTAGGAAGTATGCAAGGGTTCTCGTGAAATATTTTGTAGAAAATGTTATATGGATTTATCATATCATCCACATACCAACTCTCGAATCTCATCTAGAAAAATTATACAATGATCTTGAGCAAAATCGACAACCTCAATATGGTCAACTCGCCCTTCTTTCCGCAGTCTTTGCGTTGAGTGTCTATTTTCAAGGAGTTGAACCCCTGTCAACGACTCGTCGTTGGACATTATTGGCTCAAAAGGCCATGTGTGCTGCCAATTACATTGGGAAGCCCACAATAGAGTCAATTCAGGCGGTTTTATTAATAGCACAACATTTATTGCCTAATATAGGAGGTATTGCAACATTTCGAGTTCTATTTACAATTGCGATGCATTCGGCACGTTCACTTGGATTCGATCAACTCGATTCTGCCCAGAGCAAGAAACGAAGGGGCGCAAAACAATTGAATTATATTGAACTTGAAACTAAACGGAGAATCTGGTGGCACATCGCTTCTACTGATTGGCAAGTCTGCTTGGACCTTTTGCATGACGTATCTAACATATTGTAGGATAATGTCCTTCATGAGTGGTCCGCAAAGCGGTACATACATGGTTCACCCACAACATATGAGATGTGATTATCCAAGTAATGTTAGCGATGTCAACATTCGTTCTCCAGGAGATTATAACCAGCCTCTGACGGTGGAAACTGATATGACTTATTACACATTTCGATTGCAACTCTCGATTATCTGTCGGGAAATTATTGACGCTATGCACAATCTTGGCTGCGAGTTACATGAGTTGCCTTACGAAACGGTGTTGAGTTTCGACAAAAAGTTGACTTCCCTCAAATCCAATTTTCCTCCGTCATTTCGCTTGGATGCCAAAAGCCGGGCACAACATAAAGACATGGACGCGAAATACCCTTCCCTGGCGGTACAAAGAACCGCGGGGCATTTTGGACTTCAGACTAGATTAACAAGACTTCATCGACCGTATCTCGCACGAGGTGCTCATGATCCACGGTATTCTTACAGCCGGATGGTTTGTCTTCGATCCGCCCGCTCAGTCATTGAATTGGGAACAGAACTTACAGACCGGGGCAAAAAGCAAAATTTCCGACCAGTCAGAATGTGGACAGTGACCCATCATATTTTCGTAGCTACCGTCATACTGGTCATGGACTTCTGCTTGAATAAGGACGATCCGAGATCAGAAGAGAGGAGAGCAGAGATAATGGATGCATTTACAATACTTGAGAGTTGTCAAGAAACCAGCACAATGGCGAAACGAGGCCTACAGCAATTACGAGATATCCTACGTAGAGGAGCATCATTTCCATCAGAATCTTTAGCTCAAGTTGAAATCTGCAACAATGAGTTATGCGATGTTTCGAACCCTGTGAATTCCTCCATGGGACAAACCCAGGATTTCCAAATACCAGAAACGCCGGCCATGTTTCCTGGTCTTTTTGTCAGTGACCCGTATTCACGAGTGGACTGGGAAAAAGTGGATTTCGATACTATCGAAAATGTCAATTTCGATGTTGATTTGTCCGCTGATGACTTTTCAACACTTTTCCATAATGGAATGACTTCACAAGCTGGTTAATTTCTATCCACCAATGGTATTTTACTAATGCTTTTGAGCGGTCGAAGTTGTGATTTGAATTCATTCGCTGGAATAAATTGAATTTTTTCCAGACCCCTTTTTCTAAGAAAATTTCTGCGATTCTCAGGATTATCATAAATGGAACTGGAAGGATGCCAGGCATTCCCTCCATTTCATATTCGTCACGTGTTTATGAACCCCATTGGCGCCCCAGCCACGGTCAGATCTAATAGTCCATACCCTCAAAAATGGCTAACCCTAGCCCCCCGAAGCTCTCCCAATCCCTTTCGGACAGAGCAAATGCCCTTACCACCAAAGCCAATGAGGCCCAAACCATCTTTGGCCCGATTACCACCCTCTTGGACAGTTATTTGAGCTCCAACGAGGTCCTCTCTTCCTCCGCGAGATCTCGAAAACTCCTCACCGCTCTTTGCCTCGATTTCAAGGCAACTACGGAAAGACACTTCGATGCACTCATTGCTGGGCACTACCCCCCCCGCCCCAATACCACCATTACCACACCCTTTGTCACTCCCACTGCCACCCCTCTCGCTTCCTCCCGCACAAACTCTCTGACAGGAGAACCGACCCCCAAGCCTTCTTACGCACAGAAAGCCCAAAATACCCCAGACACACCCAACCCCACCCCCCCAAAAAAAAAACCTCAACCGGCCCCACTGGCACGAAACCACTAGCCCCTCCAACAGACAACCGTTTGTTTGTAAGAATTGACCATTCTCATCCAGCCCGAAAAGCAGGAACCTTCGCCATTCTCACAGCACTAAAGAAAGTCCTTGGCCCCGCCGCCTCTTTATTGAAAGAAGTACAGGAAGTCAAAACAGGCTTCGCCCTCTGCACCAACTCCCCTACCAATCTTGCGGCTCTAAAAACTAAGGAGGCTATTATTGCCACTGCCATAGGTAGCTGCAAAATCGAGACCCAAGAAAAATGGGCAACCTACCGACTCAACTATGTCCCCCGGAACGTTACGGTATTTAACGATTCCTTTGAAATGGATTCCATCCCAGTCACAAAAGAAATTATCTACGAAGCTATAAAAGAATACTCCGGCCAAGAACTAACTCATGCTGTACAAACACAAACAAGCATGGCAGCTGACCTGTATTATTCCACCTGGATAGTCTGCTTCAAAGCAGATGCAATCGCATTGAAAAAATCACTAAAAATCCTCGGAGCCAACATTCCGGCCACATTACTGATCCAAAAGACGAAAACGATCCAATGCAACCGTTGTTTCCAATGGCACAACTCCAGATCCTGTTCCAGACCCCAAACCTGTCGATTATGCGGCTCAACCAAACATACCGAAAACAATCACATTACCAAATGCGGCACTGCACACTCCTGCCCTGCCAAATGTCTACACTGCTGTGGACCACATCCAGCAGATGACCCCAAATGCCCCCTTCGCCCCGTCGCTAATAAGATGAAATCCAAATCAGAACGTCAATCGATCCGGAAAATCTACACAGAAGGCCGTGCCTTAACCTGTGCAAAGGCCGGTTGCACCAAGTCCCAAACCCCAGACGCCCAAATGGAGGATTCCCCGAACCCCTCCATAACTTCCTCACCCCTCCTACCCAACCTTGCCCAAAAACCCCTACCCGACTTTTTCGGATCCATCCACTCTGCTGCCCCCCCAGCACCCGCCCCGCTAACCGATTCCTAAGCATCGAAGACCCATTCGTTATCCCATTTAATGAATCAAACTAAACCTTTATCTATTACACAATCAAATGTAGGCAGAGGAGCAACTTCACACGAACTTGCTCTTGCTCTAGCAAACTCAGACCAAACCGACATTATCTTGATCCAAGAACCATACATATTCTCTGACACATCAAGAAAAATCACTAAATCCCACCCTTCCTACGAAATCTTTACCCCCCTCGACGATTGGGAAACCATCCCCGCGTCCTTACATACATCAAAAAAGACGTCGGCTTCCGAATCAACCAACTCAGACCCACAATCTCCCGAGATCTGATCTTCCTACAATTACTCTCGTCAAACAACTCATCCTTTACAATCATTAACATATACAACGCCCCCCCCAAATGTCTAGACGAAAACCAAGCGATCAAAACATTATTGGAATTACAAGACTTCTCACCTAACCCTACCCTTCTAATTGGAGACCTCAATCTCCATCATTCATATTGGGACCCCCTACACATACCCACCTCCCCATTAGCAGAACCATTCATCGAATGGACCAACACACACAATCTCAGACTCATCTCTCCCATAGGCATTCCGACTCATTCGAGAGGTAATGTACTCGACCTAGCCTTCATCTCAGGTCCATTTACAGCACTCACCACTATAGCGGACCACCTGGATTGCACTTCAGACCACAAAACTCTGAAAACCCTACTATACTGGAACTGCCGCAGCTTAAAACCCACACCGAAAATGATGCTAAAGACTCTGGACGAGAAGCTCTTCGGAGAACTACTTTCAGTAAATCTAACTAATATCGACTCTCCAACAGATTTTGCCACCCCTTCTGATTTAGACAAATTTGCTTTGAGCATTACACAAGTACTTAAAGAGGCATATACAGGCTCTGCAAAAAGATCCTCGAACGGCCCTTTACAACAGCCCTGGTGGAATGAAGACTGCATTCAAGCCTGCCGAATCCACAGAACAGAGAATACAACCGATTCCAAACGCTCCCTCCGAAAAACAATCCGCAAAGCAAAACAATCCTTTTACATCGCAAAAGTTGATAAAGTAGAGAAGATCAACGATGTCTTTAGAATGGCTAAATGGCATCAAACCACAGGAGTATATCGGACCCCCCCCCTGAAAGACCCAATCAACCACGAAATCGCGAACAATATTGAAGAGAAAAGAAAAGTCCTCGTCAAGAACCTATTGACGAACGCGGCAGAAGTTGATGACATCCCATTCGATGTCCCAACAATCCCTGGTCAACACATCCCCTTCCCAAGAATCGTTATGAGTGACCTAGAACAGGCTATCCTAAAAGCTGGCAACACAGCACCTGGCGCAGACGAGATCCCAACCAAGATCCTACAAGTTGCTTGGCCAATAATCAAAGACTTCGTCCTCCTACTCTTCAGGAAGTGCCTCGAATTGGGACACCACCCCGAATGCTTTCGTCTCGCCACCACGGCGATTATCCCGAAGCCCAACAAAGCCGATTACACCAACCCAAGATCTTACCGCCCTATCGCTTTGCTTTCAGTTCTGGGCAAAGGCCTCGAAAGACTCGTCGCTAAGAAAATGTCATGGCTAGCTATACACTACAAGACACTCGCAAGCCAACAATTCGGTGCTCTACCACTACGCTCCTCGGTCGATCTTACAACTTGCGTAACGCATGATATCGAATCAGCTTTGAAAGCAGGCCAAAAAACAACGCTGCTTACTATGGATGTAAAAGGGGCCTTTGATGCAGTATTGCCAGGCCGACTTATAAACAGACTCCGCGAACAAGGATGGCCAAACAACCTGGTCAAATGGATCCAATCCTTCGCCACTAACCGTTATATTAAAATCCGATTGGACGGCGAAACGGGCCCAAAGACAGCCTTGAATTGCGGCCTACCCCAAGGTTCCCCAATTTCACCGATTCTGTTCATGCTCTACATTGCCCCTATCTTCTGGATGGGAAACCCCATGAGAGGTTCGGATATGCAGACGACATCGCTTTGCTGGCCTCCTCGGACAGCCTAAAAGAGAATTGCGAAGTACTACAAGCCAATATGCAAGAGGCCCTCGACTGGGGGAAATCAGAAGGCATCACCTTCGATCCCAAAAAGTCCGAACTGATCCATTTCTACAAGGGCCATCGCACACTGACAGACGCCCCGGCTGTACAAACAGTCGGCCTAAGAATTGAAACGAAACCTGGCCCCCTTCGATGGTTAGGGGTCTATTTCGATAGGAAACTGAGCTTTAAACCACATGTCAAAATCCTCTCCGCAAAGGCCCTAAAGGTAGCCAATGCACTACGCTCATTCAACAACACTTGCCGCGGAATTCCCCCTTGTTTCACCAGACGAGCTGCCATAGCCTGCGCACTGAAAAAATGCTATTTTGCATCGGAAACTTGGTAGCCAGGCCGGTTCAGGCCCAAGAGTAGCATCTCTAACCTCAAAATTTCGAATCGAATAGATGGGCATCTAGGCCTCCTAAACAAAGTCGTTTTGACCTGCGCAAGAGCCACTTTACCGGTTTACAAAACCACCAATATAGCAGTACTACACGAGGAATCCAAACTCAGACCCGCAGAGATCGAACTGAACCAAACAACACAGCTCTTCGCTGTCCGCACCGCCAGACTAGACCCATATCATCCCCTTCGGATAAGGGGCTGACTTAGTGAAGTCCGGTAATAGACGACTCCCAAGTTCGAGATTCGCAAGGATCATAGTTGCTTTACCCCCATCGGAACAAGTAAACCCTTTAGCTCACCCCTTCATGGGAACAAAGAGAAACCAGAGCCGAAGCCGAACTACGCGTCGTCGGCCCCTTGGGAAGATCAAAAGCCCAAGCAGCCAAAGACTTCGAGACCTTCTACGCTTCGATCCCAAGGAATGACCTTCAGGTCTTCTCAGACGGCTCAAAGAGCGAAGGCAAAGATGGCGCTACAGGAGGCGGCTACATTGTCACTCAATACGATATAGAGGTGGCCCGTCACTCGTTCTCATTAGGCCTCAATGCCGAAGTATTCGACGCTGAAGCCACAGCAGCAACTAGAGGAGCGGCAGCGGCCTTAGCTCAACCCTCGGCCAGATTTGCCAAAGATCTCTGGATATTTTTGGATAACTACGAAGTGACTCTACGACTAGGCTCTCACTTTAATGGTTCATCTCAATCGGTCTTTGATGAATTCTTAGATATCTCTCGAGCCTGGGCGCAAAGACCTCGACTCCCACACTTACCCCCCGGCGAAATTCGCATCCGCTGGGTCCCAGGACACCTCAATATCCTTGGGAATGAAGCGGCAGACAAAGCTGCAAAAGAAGGAGCAGCTCTTCCCCCCCCCTCTAACCCGATCTGCACTCTAGCATCACTCAAGAGACTAGCCAAAGTCAACGCTTGCAAAGCTGACACTCAACTATGGAACACCATAAGCCCTCAATACTACAAGGACCTACTGTACACACATACAGATAACACAACACTACTCTCCCTCAAAAGAGCAACCCTGAGCTACATCCTTGCAATCAGATCCCAACATGGAGACTTCGCAAAATACCACGAACGCTTCAATCACACCTCAGCACTTCTCCTCTGTTCATGCGGGAAAAGGAAGACCCCATTACACTTATTCTTTTGCAAAAAAGGGAAAGCGTATTCGACACTGATAAAAAGCCCCCCATCTGAAGCCATCCCATGGCTTCTAAGCAACCCCCCCTGGCGCAATCAAACTCGCCGAATGGCTAGAATCCACCAAATTCTACCAGGAAATCTGCCCACGGCATACAGCTTCAATTTAAAAAAAAAAATAAATAAATAAAAAACTTCCTCTTTGTTATCGGTTTTTTAGCAGGTACGGACAAGGCGTTTAGGCTATCAAGGAAGGTTAGGTTATTCGGACAGAAAAGAAAAAAACCCCCCCAGAAAGGGATCAAGTAAGAAAAAAAAAAAAAACGAAAGAGGAGATAGGGAGAGAGATCAAGAGTTAGTGATCTAGTGGACGGAGTTGACCACAGAGACCTCTCCAAGCCTGACAGCTTTAAATTCTTCACGACGGCAATCATGTAAACCATGCCTTAGTACCTGTAAATACAAATATCCTAGCTAGCTAGTACTCCACCCAGAGGCCCCCTCTGGGCGTCATTTGTCCAACTCTGGAATAGATGGCTAAGGTTTGCACGTGCAAGCACGTGCGGCCTACGGCCTATGACGATAAATACATCAAATCAAATCAAATCAAAAGATCTAATAGTCCAACGAAGGGTATGAAAGAAGATTGGCACAGCGAGTCAAATCATTGAATCATTACCTAACCGTGTATAAGTTGAGGAATATATCATTTGGTTTATTTTATTCAAATATGGCATCCGTTGGTGTTGGTTGACAACGTGGTCGGTTCCGAGGTCGAAATGTTTAATTTGAGGAGGTGGGTTGGACAAGCGCCAACCTATATGACCAGCTTTGAGCCTCATAATGACTGCAGGCGTTTCAGTACTGGACTCGGTCTTGACTTATTGCTGATTATCCAACAATTTCCAACACATGAGAATGGAATAAATATATATTGCAACCGCAGCTCGTCACATCAAAGCAGGTTACTTTCACATGCGTATCTCCTTTGGCAACGTTTTTTTGCACACAATTTTTTACATAGTCTATCATTTATACCTCTCGAATCTATCACCTCTCGAATTTGTCACATCTCATAACCATCATAATGCCTTCTTTTGCCGAAACTCCAAAAGCCGTAAACATTCAAACCGCATTTCAATTGCAGCACCTAGTTGACGCTGGCCACAAAAATTCAAGTTGTATTGATCCAGGAACACTCAAAATTATCAAATCCATTACCAACGCCCAAACCGGGAAGGATGAAACTTCCTTGCGCACACCAGAATGGGCAAATACAAAAGAAGGCTTTCAGGAGAAGGTTTCCTCATTCCTAGAGGAACTTGCAGAAAATCTAGAAGTCAAAGAACTCAATCTTTCCGATGAATCAGATGTTAGCGAAGAAGACCCTGACTGGCAAGAAGGAAGTGAAGAGGAGAGTGAAGGCGAAGAAGAATACGATTCTGAATATGATAGTGATGCATACACAGAATCGGAAGATGAGCGTAATACTTTGGATCGAATAAGTGAGGATGGAGATGAAGATGAGGGGGCTGAGCCAAAGAAATGTTTGGATGCTAAGCTTGGTGAAAGTATGGTCTTTTCCCGATCTATAGTATCCTACTTGTGAATGAACATCAACTAACTAGACTAGGAATTATTCTTCATGAAATCATCGGTCGAAAAGTAGCTCGCTACGGAAATAAGGTTCTAAAGTCAGGACGAAACCTCAGTCTCTCCGAAGCGGACGCTATGCGCTACATTGCAACCCACACCAGCATTCCCGTACCTCGCGTCTTGGACGCCGTCACCGACGGAAAACTAACCAGTATAACCATGGAATACATCGAAGGGGAGCGTCTCGACAAAATATGGAACTCCCTCACCGAAGAACAAAAAAATACCATCATAACCCAAATCCACGATTTCCTCACCCAACTTCGACGTCTAACTGGTAAATACATCGGCGGTATGAATCGCACCCCGCTATCGATTCCCGCCGTTACGATCTCGAAGGAGGACCCTTTACATCCGAAGCCCAATTCAACGATTTCCTCCTCTCGGATGCCTATCCCCAGGTCCCCAAATGTTTCCTGAAGATGGCGGAAAATTCTCTGCGTGCTAATCATGCTATTATCTTCGCACATGGAGAATTAGCACCGAGGAATATACTGGTGAGAGAGGGACATGTGGTTGCGCTCCTCGATTGGGAATACGCGGGTTGGTATCCGGAGTATTGGGATTTTGTTAAGAGTTTTAATGCGTTGGATGCTAAGTGTGGGAGTTGGTATGATTGGGTTGAGAAGGTTTTTCCGGTGGTTTTTGAGCAGGAGTTTATGAATGATCGGTTTGTGGGGACTTTGGTTCGTCATGGCCATTCTTAGGTGGAGGGTTAGGAGGAAGAGAGGTGGGAAGGAGGAATTGATGGGATTTTGAGGGATGCTTGGATTCTTTAGGCATTAATATGAACTTGGCGGTAACCTTAAAATTATGTTGAAGGGGATGGGTACTAGTATTGGAATTGGTATTGGTATTCATAATAACATCTCATTCTATCAGAAATAAATGCTTTGTAACTTAGGGTTACATAAAGATTAGTATGTATCATGACCATACGAAAGGAAAGGCGCCGCAATAATATTTGGTATGTTATAATATATCACGACATACTGGGTAGGGGGGTTCATCCCGTCATTGTCCGGCAGCAGCAGCAGCTGTACAGAAAAAGCTCATGTACATTTGCACGCCAGAGATCAACAAAGTCCATCCGCGACGAGCATGGCTAGAAAAGATAATTATAGGAATTTAATACACCTCTCCGTTTTCTTCACAGATATTCCATTTTCGTCGCGTTTTCTATAGGTTACACTTGGGCTAGCTTAATCAAAAACCAATTTTTTTCATTCAATGTCTATATTAAGAAATCTAGAAAGCTTTCAACACAACTCCGAAAAGTAAGCGATAAATATGAAAGGAAATAGTTAATTTTCTTAATACAAAAAATAACCACCAATTAAAGAATCCCATAACCTTAAAATCCCCAATCCTTCACCCATCTTCCAATCGCTTCCTTGCTAATTGGACTCAATTCCCTAAAGGAAGCACTCGCAGCTTTCGCATTATCAGTAACTATAACCAATTGCTCCTCACTAGCTACCCATTCATAAAAGCTCAAAAGCTTAAGTGCCGGAAATTTCTCGAGTTTATCTCTTGATTTAGCATTATGTTTCTTGAGTTCTTTGAGCCAATCGTGAAACGAAGCTTCTTGGATGACCCCGAGTACATCTTTCACCGTAGGAAGAAGATCCGTCCAAGAGGCAAATGAGGGATTTATGAGATTGAAAGTTGTTAGTCCTTCTCTCCTACTACTTCCATGCATCAGCTCGATAATAATTTGTGATACGCTATCAATTGGAATCCACTGCACGAGATTTTGTGCCCCAAGATCACTTGGTATCAATCCCAGAGCTTTGGAAGTTTGCATCAAGATTGGAAACCAGTCTCGAGTGTTCCACTTCTTCTTTCCGCCACCAACCGGACCACTAAGTTGTCCACATCTCAATATATCAACTGAGATACCACAATTATTTGCAGCGTTATTCAGTATATTCTCTGCTACGAACTTGGACTGTCCATAACCTAGCGTTGGCAATTCGCCATCGATGAATACCTCCTCAGAAACAGGTATTTTGGGCCGAAGAGATGACCAGTTCCCAAATGACCCTACAGAACTCACAAATTGAATTGTGACTTTGCGTGGGGATAATATGGACCAATCTATGAAATTTCGAACACCTGCAATATGAACCTTTTCGAAAGAGCTAATCGATAAATTGAAATCGACCGGCCAAGCATTGTGTATAATAACATCGACGGTTTCAAGAAAGCCTTGATAAACAGCTGGGGTCAAGCCAAATCTTGCTTCACCAAAAGATACTTTGAAAAACTGGACCTTCGCCGCCCCATCCAAGTCACCGAATTCTGTCATGACATTGTTCCTCGGCTCCGTCGAACCACGGTCAAAGCATAAAACCTTTGCGACATTGGAGTCGGCGATTAAAGCCTTGAAAAGGTAATATCCTAGGTAGCCTGTCGATCCGGTGAGAAGTACGTGAAGACCTTCACCAGGAGGCTTGTTGACCTTTTTTGCTTCTTTGGCTGGGAAATCACTGGAATAATTCCGAATAAGGTCCTCCAAATATTTATTAGCCGAGGCGAGCGCAAGATAATTTTTTTCTAAGCGACCAAGCTCTTCCGAGACGCATTTAGGTGGGCATGCCATTTTCCAAATAGCTATAGAAAGTCTTTTTATTGTAGAATGTTCATAGATGAATCTTGTTGTAAGATTCGAGAGTTGCCCGGTGGGCACAAGAGGTTGGAAACTTGATTGAATCATGTTGGACAGTTGAGTAATCTTAAGAGAGTCTAGACCGAGGACGGAAAAGTCGTCGTCTGCAGGTAACATCTTGTTGTTGGCTCCAACCGTTGTTGCTTTCGATGGATGTTGAAGATACACCACACAATCATTGATAAATTGTTGGAAGGTCTCGAGGGAAATCTGCATCGCCGGAGCACTGGGGAAACTGTCGCAAGAGCCCACATTGATTGGTTTGATTGAAGTAGTGTAGAGAAGATCAATTTCCTGTTCATATAATGCGATTGTCCGAGCTCTTATAATTGACCCCTTTCCTGTTCGCTGAAATGGCTTCTCGGACCTAGCGACTAGAATCATGTTTCTAAGAATTCTCCCGTGACCTGGAGCCACCTCATTTGCTTGTTCGATCATAGACCATATGGCATCAATGAGAACTGAGTCAGGAAGGGTTTCCTTTGACTCAACAATTAGTGCAACTTGTGTTCTTCCGAGACCAATGACTAGAGCCCCTGTTAACAGTTTATGGGCGCATATGATGATTTCCATCCTGACTGGATTCAACTTCTCTCCGGTTGAAAGAACTATAACGTCATCGATACGACCAGAAAATCGATATAGTGGCTTGCTTGGATGTTTTTCAAAAATATCCCTTGTTCTCCACTCTTCAAGACTGGGGAAAATTGTAAATACTCCTTGGATCCAGGCATCTTGTGGTACTTTGCGTATAACAAGCTCATATCTCCCAGGATCATCCTCAAGTGGTACCATTCTCAGACCTCCAACGTCAAAGTTAAATCTCATCCACCCCCAATCCTCGCCGCTTGTTTCTTGCTGAGCAAGTGACCCTGCTTCGGTTGAACCATAAACTTGCCCCAATCTGACTTTGGAAGCAAGGAGATCACCCGTGGTAGCTGAAAGAGGTCCACCAGAACTGATGATGATTTCTAAATCAGGAAGCAATTCTAAAAATTCTCGGTGGAAGTATTTCGCAATATCATCGGTGATTGAAGGGACCTGGACAATTACCCGACATCTGGCTGTTTTTACAATATCACAGACCAATTTGGCGTTGACTAGGCTGTCGGTAGGCCCAAGGACGGCAACAGCCTCATTAAACAATGCGGAAAATACAGATGCGCACCCACCAAAATGAAAGAAAGGCATGCCATAATAGACACGAGTATTTGGAACTTCGCCAATGAGAAATATCCCAAATGGTTCAGCGTCTGATTTGATGTGGCGTAACTTCCTCAATTCGTCGAGAACAGAGTAGAATCTATGAGTATGGTAAATTGGCTTTGGTGATCCAGTGGTCCCAGATGTATGGTGGCAGATGATTATATCGTCTTTTGCTTCGTCCCAAGTCTTGCTGTAAAGAAAAGGGGGGGCTTCTTGCCGGGTCATCTCATCAAACTCTGGTATCTCGAAAGTTTTCATGGCCGGTCTCAGCTGTACTAGTCCTGTTATGTTTATGGACAGTTTGCTGGAGAGGAAAAGACCATTGACATTAGTTTTATTGAATAAATCGGCAAAGTTTTCTTGCGAGTTACGAATCGATGGAATAAGAATCTGCGATTCCTACGTTTAGTCTATACAAACAAATTGTCGAGCAACTTGACTTACGATATATCCTATCTTTATGGCAGCAAGCTCCATAACGAGGTATCTGAAGTCAGTGATTCCCTATACATTTATCATTAGTGCCTCTGATATACGGTCCAAGGAACCATACCATGTAGGCTATTGTGTTCTTGTCCTCGCTTGGTGGTCCCAGCTTCTCTAGCAACCACCAAGACATGAAGTTAACAGAATTTGCAATATCTTTGTAGGTGAATTCGAAGAATCCATGTGAAAGATCTGAATATTTTGCAATCATACCCATGAGTTGGGTTGGATGACTTTCGGCCTTTTCGTCAACTAGCTGCGGGAGAAGTCTACATCCATAAGGGACTTCGCTGTTGGTAGGCTCTAACGTTTCCATGACCTTTATGTGTTCAGGGTTTCGTGATAGCAGAATAATGCCGTCGAGAGGAATAGAAAATGAGGGAAAAGTGAGAGAAAGGAGAAAATTCCAAAAGGCTATGTATGGGAAGGCCAATGCTTGGGTCACTTTTTCCTTTACTATTCACAATCATGGAAATGATTTGCGTTACTGAATGGATGACAGGCGGCACAAACATCAATGTCCAAACTAGAATGATGAGTACCATGTGTAGCACGAGCCAAAAGATGCAGGGGAATTAACGCAGATAGAGTTATAATCCCAACCACCACCACGGTCGTGTCTCGTCTGATAAATCATATTTTCTCCGTGTGACTTAAGGGTGCTACCACGCTGTTGATACATGGAAAACAGGAATCCACCACTTGAGAGACCCAAATTGAAATGCAATCCCCCTTGTACGTATCCGTAGCTAAAACAATGTGCCTGGGAAGATACAAAATTCCGAGACAATCGTCGAAATTCTCATTGCTGACCATCAATTAGGAGCGTTTGGGATTAGCTCATCAGATCGAACACTGCGATGGTTTATGGTAGGACTGCCGACCATTTAACACAAAGGCAATTCTCAATCGTGATTGAACAAATGAAAGTGTTAATGGTTGAGGATTTTACCAATCGCATGTCGTCCCTGGAAAGGTTAAGCCTCAAAAGTTTACGCTAAGGTTAAGGTTTGATTAGCACTTGGGCCTTGGAAGTTGGGAGATGATGATGACTAAGCACCGACTGCTCCACCTACTTACTAAGAAACCCAACTCCATCTCAACAAACACATAACATACTGTGCGCAAGAGCACGCATTTCTGAGCCAATCCTCTCAGTGAGACGAGGCACCTTTGCCTTTTTGTGCTAAACCGCACCTGCACGAACACGAACACGCACGATGCATTACTTGCCACCTCTGCATCGGCAGCATCTACTAACAATTTGTATATAGCACGGCATATCTACACCGTATACGCAAATCATTATCGGACGGCACACACTAATATTCCACCTATTCAGTTCCTACAATCATCCTTAGCGCGGAACTTTTACTTACATCCATTGCCATCGGATCCGCTTGAGCTCCACTGCGAAACCCGCATTTCTACTAGACCATCTTGCACGGCTCTGCCACAACTCTCTGGACTATGAAATTAGTATAATTGGGGCCTGGATTTGCGCAGGCTTAGAGCTGAATATCACTTGGCGGGCTATCATTCTCAGGTACAATCAACGGATGCAGATCAAGCAGGGGGAATATTATATCAGAATGTGGTGCTCGAGTATTTGTCGTGCTTCAAGAAAATTGAACTTAGCTGCGCGAGATCTTGATTAAACCTGGCAGGCAGATGTTCCTCTGGTCGATGTGCCAGTTCTTTAGAGGTCAAAACAAAATGTAGGGACGAATTACCCACGTTTTCAAATTTTGCTATGTACAAAAAATATCGCTTTCGCCATGAAAAGTCCATAACAGCACATATCTTGATGATTCAAACACCTCGATACACGTCTATCATTTCTCAAATGAGTGCAGCATGGACAGATTACTGGCTTCCATGCCTCTTTTTTGGTAGCATATCATCATCTCTGAGTTTCCCATCAATCTCTGGCTTGCCATTTTTCGATTTCTCACCACCCTTCTTTTTCTCGACTTCAGTCATTTTCAGTCGGCGTTGTTCTCTAGGTGTAGCTCCGTCAACTTCTCCCTTGCCATTTTTCGACTTATCACCACTCTTTCTCTGTTTGCCGACTTCATTCATCGGCAATCGGTGTTGTTGTCTAGGTGTAGATCCGTCAACTTCCACCTTGTCATTTCTTGAATTCTCAACAGGACTCCTCTTTTTCCTTTCAACCTCATCATCTATAGGTACTTGGCGTGGATCTTTGGATTTTTCATCACTCTCTAAATTAGCATTTCTTGGTCTTTCAGGAGCCTTCTTTTTCTTTTCGGGCTCGTCTATTTGCGCCAGGCGCTCATCTTTTAGTCTCCCATCGATTTCGACTTTTCTAGTCTTTGGCTTATCCAAGACAGGCTTCCTTTTCCTTTCAGTATCATCTGGTCGCATCCGGCGCTCATCTTTGAGCTTCCCATCAATTTCGACTTTGTCATTCTTCGGCATATCTACAACAGGCTTTCCTTTCCTTTCAATCCCATCTACTGGTGCTCGTCGTTCTGATTTCCAACCAACTTCCACTTTACTATTAATCGACTTGTCCAGGACTTTCTTTTTCTTTTCAGCCTCCCTTAACAGCACCTCTTGTTCTTCTTTCGAACACAAAACGGCGTTTTCAATCTTGAACCATTCATCCGGAAGATCTCTAATTGACCAGTATTGGGCATATTTGTTTTTTGATGCCAACAATACAGCCAATCTTTTCAAGTGCTGTGCTCTTTTATCCGGTGTAAGCAAAGCATGTGGAGTAAAAGCAGGTGCGCCTTTCTTTCTCATATCTGATCGTGGGTCAGCTCGAATAGCTTTCTTATAATCTCTTACAAAATTATTGCATTCAATAAAAGTGTTTATATCCTTATCCTGAATTTTCAAGCACATCTTCCCAGCAGTGTTGCTTGTGAACTTCCATCCATTTTCTTCTTCGAGTTGTTTGATTTTGGCCTTCTCCAGGGATTCTAACTCTTGTTCCTCGAGAATGCGCCGAGTGACCAAATCTTTCTTTCGACCTTCAAGTAAGATTATCGCAGCTTTACCTTCATTAGAATCATCACCATCGGGACGATAGTCATGCTCCGCCTTTATGTGAGCTTGTATGTCCGGCTGAGTGGATTGGCTCGGAGGAGCGCCATTTTGTCGAAACATTGATGCATGGAAGGAATAATTGGAGTTGAATTCAGTATTCAGCAACATAGAACGGGTGGCGGGATGGTTCTTGATACGAATAATAACTGATGAACTATCTAAGAAAGTTGTTTGCAAATGAGGCCAAGGTTGTTTTAATGTGAAGCAGCGAATATCTGTGTTTTGATAAGATTGAGCCTGAAGATCAAATGACGCTTGGCCTGGGTTCAGGCGCGAGTGTGTATGTTTGCCCCGGGCTTCCTGAGTATATGCATGCTTTTTTGGTGTCTACCAGTAGGTAAGTAACCCAATGATTGATTGATTGATTGATGGCATGCATCACTACAGACGAAAATCGTAAAAGGGCTACCAATGGGTTGGAAGGAACATATTGCACAAATAAGCGCGCGCTGTTTTTGTCAAGGTATCATGAAGGAAGAGGAAGCAAATATTGAATCACAACGGCCATACACAAAGGCATGGTGGTCCTTTGCTTGCCCGCCTCAAACCCGTGAAGTCAGAGAGGGAGACGGAGACCCCGCAAAAAGTTAAATGTTCAGCCTTGTAGGGCTTGTAGGGCTTGTAGGGCTTTGTATCAGTCAGATCAGATCGGGGTGATGTAACCTGGCCACGCATAGCATCAAACGGTTCCGGTTGCAGGATAGTAAGATCTTATGTAGGATCTAGGGAATTGGATGAAACGGTGGAGATGATGGAATGATGAAGTGATGAAAAGGATGTTTGATCTTGAGAGATAGAAATTGGACTATGACTTTAAGTTTAGATGTAAAACGTGGTGGGTGGGGTTTGTGCACCGTTTTAAACTTTTCATTCATCGTTTTCCTTGTTGCTCTGATTAGATGAATTATGATATGTAACTCTCTTGCTCTGCTGGAATGTATTTGATGTAGAATTTATCTGATGTACGAGGGGGGTCAGATGGTGAGTGTAATTAAATGATTTCGATAGGGGCGTTGGTTGGTAGTTGGTTGGTTTGTTGGTGAGGTGACTGATCTTATGTTGTTGCGTATGTGTGTGTGATCTGATAGGTTGTGTTGATATAATTAATCTTAGATACTAAAAATCTTATGGTAATAGGTATCTATGGGTAATAGTTTTTTGAATAGGAGTATTGATCAATTCCTAAAGGGAAACTCATTCTAATTGAGTCGGAGAAATCAAATAATAGGATATTAGATGCGACTCTAGTGGTTTATGTAGAGTTTCAATCCTAAGATTAGAAAAAACACAGAAGCTTTTAGAAGCTAGATTGGACGATTTGACAACACGTGATATATTGTCATCACTTACATAATCTTACCATCGGGTCGCTTATATCACAGGGCCCAACAACTTTCAATCTTAACCAATCTGTGCTGTGTTCTAACTTCTCCGTACCCCACTTTCTATCGATTTCAGAATCCCCTTCAGGCTTCGTAACCAAAAATAAACTCCAGTCGGGCGGGACATCTCTAATCCAGTTTTTTATTTTATGGTTATTTCGACCTGATGGAAAATATACGAAAGTCCCAAATGATATCAACATCAATCTGTCGAACAACACAGCATACGAAACTCCTACAGCTGAACTACTATATATATTCCCTTACAGCCTACAACTCATTACAAGATCGACAATCAGCATCACGCTGCGTTTCGGTAATGTCTCAATGCATAATTCCGTGCACTTGGCGATCCACCAAATTTGTAAAGCACCTTTCCTCCCAAGATCTCGGCATCCCCTGATAACTTGGCAGCGGTATATTCAGAATGAAAACGTCTTCTGTGTGATCGGGATAGGAACTTCAATTACTTGATGCTAGTGCAACTTGCTATTAATGAGGCTATGCTTAGTATGGGTGCTCTTGAGCTTGCTTGGCATTTGCCTATACCCAAAGCCATCGTGGCGGATGATCGGAATAGATCTCGTAACTATTTTGGATATTCATCTGATCTTGTAGGTTTTCTTTCACGCATTCAAGGAGCATATTCAAAATTCACTCTTTTGCTTTCTCAACTCAGCGTTCGAATCTTTCCTTAGGAATCAGTCCCTCTTTTATTCTAGATTTCATACATACGTCAAACTGTCAAACTTTATCATACCTATTCGTACTTCCGTGTGCATGTGCATGTTCCATTCTCTTTCTATTTCTACATCATGAAGCTCGACTCTCCTTTACTCTATGCCGCAAGTCTCTATGTCCTTGCCGGTCAAGGCGTGGAGGGTGCCATCACACTTGATATTACTTCTACAGATTCAATCAAGACAGCGGCAAGCAATATAGCATATGATCTCATGTCATATTACACCGGAAACAACACAGGAGATGTGCCAGGAAATTTACCAGCACCGTATTATTGGTGGGAGGCGGGAGCGATGTAAGGCTTTCCCTGCTCTCCCGAGGATCAAGACTGACCTTTTTTTTTTTTAGGTTTGGAACCATGGTAAACTATTGGTATTACACAAACGACACAACCTACAACGACAGTGTTCAACAAGCACTACTACATCAAGCTGGAAACGATGAAGATTTTATGCCTTTGAATCAAACCAAAACAGAAGGAAATGACGATCAAGGTTTTTGGGGAATGGCAGCGATGACAGCAGCGGAAACCAAATTTCAGGATCCTCCAAGTCCACGTCCTGGGTGGTTAGCACTTGCACAGGGAGTCTTTAATACTCAGGTCGCGCGATGGGATAATTCAACATGTAATGGTGGATTTCGATGGCAAATATTTACTTTCAACAATGGTTACAATTACAAGAACAGCATTTCGAATGGTTGTGTCTTCAATTTAGCGGCAAGACTCGCATTATACACTGGGGAATCGAGCTATGCGGATTGGGCGGAGAAAATATTTGATTGGGTATATGGAGTAGGACTTATCTCCCCAGACTATAAGGTATATGACGGGACCCAGAATTCAGACAATTGTACGGATAAAGATCACAATCGTTGGACCTATAATAGTGGGATATATCTTCTTGGAAGTGCTGCCATGTACAATCACGTAAGCTTTACAAGTTTCCATTAGTTTCTTTTTGTACATACTGACCAAGTTAGACAAACGGCAGCGCTATATGGAAAGACCGCGTCACAGGCCTTTTGAACTCGTCTACGGATTTCTTCCAGAATGGAATTATGGTTGAAGCTTGCGAAACGGGTACATGCAATAACGATCAACAATCTTTTAAATGTTATTTTGGACGATGGTTAGCTGCAACAGCTAAACTTGCACCTTTTACCGCCCAAACCATCATGCCTTTATTAACTACCACGGCGACAGCAGCAGTGAAAACCTGTACGGGCGGAAAACGAGGCAATTCATGTGGTCTGAAATGGACCACAGGAGAACATGACGGAATTACCGGCGTCGGAGAACAAATGTCAGCATTAGAAGCCGTTCAGGGTCTTTTGCTACCGCAGACCAGGGATTGGGTTAGTCAGGTTCAAGGCACGGGTACTAGTGAGGGGAATGAAAATGCAGGGACAGATTCGAAGATGAATACTGATGGAACTGAAATTACACCCGTCACTACGGCCGACAGAGTCGGAGCTTCCATTTTCACCATGGTGATTATCGCCGGTGTTATTGGTGGGAGTGGATTTCTTTGCATCGAGTGGTTTTGAAATCCTGTGGAGGAAATTTACTATGTTTATTCCTCCATGTGAACATATTTTGGAAAAATCTTTTGGATTGCGTATCATTGCACTCTTTTGGTTGAAGCATATCATCGGCGTTTTGTATTGGGATACTTGGATAAGAGGGAATCGGATCCTCGGGAAAGAATGGCGTTGTTTATAATTATTCATTTGCTGCACAAAAGTAGCTTTTGATATTTAGGGGGCGTTTCTTTTGTTTTGTTTTTTCTTTCCTTTTGTGCGACTTTTCAAAAGACTTTTTTCGACTTCACTTTTTGCGGTATCATCATCGTCAAACCGTGCCACACGGTATTTCTTGTCGGGCGTCATTCAAGAGCGGAAGTTACTATTCATTGATGATTGGATAGATGGTGTAGATTTAGAATATGTAGGATATAGGAGGTGTAAGATATAGAATTAAGAACCTCATGCGTCCATCACATACATACATACATACATACATACATACATACATACATACATACATACATACATACATACATACATACATACATACACATACATACATACACATACATCAAGAGATATGGAAATAAAATATAGATAGAAAATACTTGATCTCAGTTTGTGCTTCTTCTGATGAATGAATGAATCAATAGTATCGGAATTTCTTATTTTATGATGGACTTGAGGAGTTTCAGGAGTGCTTGGAATTTTGTCAATTGTTAGCGGGTATATAAGGAGTAAGCTATATATGTGAATAGATGCATAAATAGATATGGATATATTTACTTTGCAGTAAGTAATGCAATGCTCGAGATCGCGGTTCAGATTTAGATGGTGATGGTCTAGAGAGTAAGTACTAATTATAAGTAGGAAATAAATAATGCTGCACTTGAATGTAAAAAGAAGCAAGGAGCAAGAAGCAAGAAATAAGAAGTTTAGGATTTAAATAGCAAAAAAGGAAAATAGAAAGGAAGAAATAAGAAAAATACTAATTAGTGGTTATAAGAACATACCAGTCAGTGGCTATCAGTTGAGATCAAGACAGGAGAATAGATGAATGATATCGAAATAACTCTTAAACATTTCCCCCGGATCCATTAGATAATTATTCATCGGAATCTATCTCGATAAATATCTTTTCTTCTGTAAAAATTGATTGATGTATGTGTATATATATATCTGGTCAATTATACAGCATTTTACCATCTCCTTTGGCGTTGTCTTTCCTAGTTCATTCGACGTGGGTAGTTTGTATCATGATTATAATTACTCGTAAGATTGATTTTAGAAGAGAAGAAGGGATTTGAGTTGATTGATTGATGGTTAGCATCACCATGTATGGAGTATATTTGATAAAGACTCTGATGGTAATTATTCCTATAGAACACGAAGTCAAGTAAGTTTACAGCATCCATACTCATTCTTAACATTTATACTTTCCAACCACCAACACTCCTTGAAGCTTTCTCCGTTGTCATCTATGATCCGCCAACATCAAATAGAAAAATCAAAGAAATCTTTTTAAAGGAAGCTCAGTACCAAATATCCGTCTATTTTTCTGACTGTATTTCAGAGTTTGTAGTGGTGTTTACAGCCTAGTTTACCTTATTTGTGAAATTGAAATTGATAGGAGAGAGTTGTATCTGCGTTCAAGAAAAGAAAAAGACACAGTCAGGTTGAGGAGACTATATTGGACCTGATGATCGGTTGGATTTGAGAAAGTGGACTTCTTTCTTGAGATATATGTGGAGGTGAAGATGGATTACTCGAGGAATAAATGCTTCTGCTTGTTGTATAAAACGAGATAAAAGATTAGGAAAAAAAAATAGGATATATCTAGAGATAATTATCCAAGGCATTTCAATGCGTCTGTAATGTTTGTGGTGATTAGGTAAAGAAATTACAGAGCTAATAATTGTTCTGATTGATGTATATACTGCTTCTTTGCAAATGATGAGCAGGGCGAGGACACTTGTTCTAGCCAAATAACTTTACAGTCTGTGACGGTAGCCAGAGGTTGTAAAGCAGTCTTGCGCGAAAATATGCCATGTATGAAAATATTCCTTTATCTTTCCATCCCCATTTTTATCCACCTCTCCACATTCCATTTCTATACCACAAGTTCGAATCTCTCCAAATCGCTCCAATCGAGGGCATCAGTCGCATAGATGCGAGACCCCGTACGACTCCTCTTGTCTCAACACTTGTGTACATAGTAGCAAGATTGTTGGCTAGCACAATGTTCTATCGGTACAGGTATCTGATTATCGATGCTAGTATGCCTCTGTATGATTTGTGTTTTGTTGCGTTGTTAGACAATCAGCCTGCCACAAACTCGTTGCTATCTGCTCATGTATGCTGCATTGCTGGCAGATCAATGTACTGCGGAATCAATATATTGTGGATTCGAGGATTCGAAAAGGGCAAGATCTTATGGGGATTTTGGCATTCGAATAAACTCTCTTGGATCGGTGCAGCAGCGGGAAAGAGATCCTTTTGTGGTATTGTCGACCGTGTGTGCTGTATATCTAGTATATGCAAATAGATCTATTCTGAAACTAGCTAATGGACATGTAAGTGAAGTCATATTGATGTTTGTTTTCTCGTTTAAATGGCATTGTAAATGAGGGGTAACGAGATAGATTGTTGAGTCGAACTTGCAGAGGGCTGAGAATCTTTGAAAAGCTACGTAGGTAATAAAAATGGCCGTTAAAAAGTCGATGAGGGGGAATTTTCTATCCGATCTAATCCCTGCGGACGACTCCATGGTACTGTAGCACTGTCCGTATGGTGCACTATTATGGTGCTATCGTGGCACTATTTTACACTATTTTACACTAATGTAACTCTGTGCACATGTTCCTGCAAAAAATGCATTATCGAGTGCCATAATGAGTTAGAATCATCTCCAAGACTGCATCAACAATGCTCCGTCCGTACAACTACTCTGTGTCTGTCCTCCGTATGGAAAAACAAGACGGTCACAGGAATCATACCTTAGATGATCGGTGAACAGCACCTTCAAGCATCATGAACTTTGAAGGTATCCCCATTTATGAAAAAGATTTGAAAAAGATTTGAAAAAAGTCAAGTCAAGAAAGGAATAGTCTTGTCACCACGTCAGAATTTTGAATTTTGTTAACATCCATATCCTGCCCAATGAACTGAGGGGTTATCGTCAAATTGCTTACCGGGGATTTTCATCAGTGTCTAAGAGTCTAAGACAGATGCTGCCATTGATGCATCCCCATCCTGCATGATCAACTCCAGTTTTATTGAATAGAAGTTATTCTAAACTTCTTAATCTTATCCTCTTATATTCATATTCATATTATTGTACAGACTTGGAATTCATCATATTGTACATAGCGTCAATTTGAATCTGTACATACCTACCAAGCAACGAAAACCATCACGACAACATCCATCGACTTGACTGTTTGTGGGATCCTTTTTGTCGCGAAATATGATCGAATTAAATAATTTGTTGGATGAGAGAGCTTTTGGTCATGATTTGGAATCCCTACAAGCAGCAAATGAATACCTCGAACGATTACTCTTCGCGACGGCCAGAAAACACAATCAGGTATGGGAAGAACTAGAATCAATGAAGGAGTCCTCCGGTCTTTACGACAAACCATTACCATTCCTCTCCTTCCCTCGGGAAGTCCGCGATCAAATATATACATATGCTCTTCAAGCACCCCGCGAAGCATTCGTTGGAGTTCGACACATTAGGATGCTCTCCTGCGATACATTTCCCGATTCAACACATTATCCTTTTAAACCTCCTACGCCCGGTTTACTTTTGGCCAATAAACAAATATACGAGGAAGCAGTGCAAGTGTTATATTCATGCAACAATTTCTCCTTTCACAAACCGAGGGAACTTTTCGATTTTCAGAGTCAGGTCGGCGTGTACAATTGTGCTCTGGTACGACAAATGAAGATATCGGTTGTGTTCGAAGACGAATCTACGCAAATCCCATCAGAATATGTAGCACCTTGTGATTACGAGAATATACCGTCACATTGGGCGAAAGCGTTGATGGAATCGAGGCTTATGAATAATATTGTTGGAATGCAGATTGATGCGAATTCGGGATCACATGAAATGCGTTTAATGACTATGCCTCCAGCATTATATCGCGCGATTCTCGCCACTTTTTCTCGAAATCGAAATGCAAAGACGGCCCCGGAGTTAATTTTAAAAGGATTTCAAACACAAGAAGTGGATAAATTTCCTAGGACTTGGAAAAAGTCGACGGAGCAATGGTTGGAAGTGGAATGGGCGACCGATGATCAAGAAATGGATGAATCCGAACCATTTTGGAATTCATCTGATGTCGATCCTGCTGATACGCATAGTTCATGGGAAGATAGAGAAGCATCTGCTGATGAAGATGGTGAATCTTTAGATGAGAATTCATCGTCTTTAGAAAATTCCAGCACAGGAAAAAATAATGTACCAACATTATTTAATGAATTGGGGGAATTGATGGGATCAGATTATACGGATTCAGATGCGGAATCTGATGTGGGTTCCGAAGATTCATTTTACACCGCGGCACCGTGGAATGATGTCAAAGAAGTGTTATTGCAATTTAGAAGCTTCCAAGAAGCTGGTCAACGACAACAAGGAGGTTTGCTAGGTATTTGATGGGAATTTGGTAGCGGGGAGGGAGAAAGCATTTAAGATGCCATTTCTAACAAATAGGAGTATTCTGGAAGTGGATTTTCCCGCTTTACTTTTCATCCTCATCTTCTTGATTATATGGCGCAATGGAAGGAATGTGTCTTCACATTTGTATAGGGGAAGAAGAAGTCTAGGTTTTGGGTCGGGAAGATATGCTTAAGTTCAGCACGGAAGTTTTCCACTTATTATAATCAGCATCACCCAAAGCTCGGTTCAACATTTATTATTCAAAAGGAGTTTGGTATCGATATCCATTTTTTATTCGGAAATTATACTCCGTAGGTTATATATATATAAAATTTATTCACATATAGTTAGCATTTTTTCAATTATCAAAATTCGTTGGACTGGATTGTTCAATATTTATTTTTCTTTTCGAATAATTCTTCTATTCTTCCGATTCGAATGCAAATCTATATTTCATATCATCATTTATACATAACAACCTACATAATCGGAATCTTCCTCGTTCTCTTCCCCCCTTAGATTAATCACGAACATCAAAACAATTCCCGCGATATTATCCAGCAATCCATCTTTCCCAGCCATTTCAACGATTACTATTCCCATTCCGAATGAAAAGGATATTTAGAAATATTAAGACGATAAAAACATCCACAAGTAATTACAAGGAAAAATATGAACAGTCTTCTTCACTCGAATATACTTCTCTATCTATCTATCTTGGGCACTGTGAAACTTATACACTTATGTATACTATATATACGTATATGTACGTTGGTTTTCTGACTGGAATTCCCATTTGCATCACAGTTTTATAGAATTTTAGATGCTTTATGTATATTCAGAGAGAGCGAAGCAAAACAAATAACATTCCGGCATAAACTCTCCGTTTCTTTTGACACATACTTGTAAGATATGAGTTAAGAAAGCAGCGAGAAATGAAATAGGGTCTTTTCTACTTTGGTTATGAATATGAAAGGGGGGAATTCTTCTTTTGCTTGTTTTCTTGTTTTCTCGCCTAGATGGGGGATAATTATTCATATCCTGACTTGCCTTCCTAATCTGATCTGGTATAGGAAACTGCCTGTTTTTGGTTAAGAAGCTTAATACATATCATACTCTTGATTACCACTAATCTTAGTATAATTATTGCGGGGAAGCGAGGAATAGGGAAGGTAGGTGGTATGTAGACGTCGAGGCTCGGGAGAATGTCCTCGCACCTTAGTTTCTGCCGAGTATGACTGACTGGTAAGTTGAGGAATTTTTAATGTATGATTAGATGGAGTAGTTTGAGGATCAGTTAGAGTAAATTATGTACGTATCTACTATTCGATTGGATAATTTCGTAGGGTCGTGGATGGTCTTGGGTTAAGTTCTTTGCGTGGATTTAAATCTTTTGATTTTTTGAAGGTGGTGGAAATCTGATTATGCTGAGGTGCTTTTATTGAAATTGGATTTTGAGGTTGTTTATCGAGATCCTATGGAACAAAGTGGTTGGTTTCTATCTAGCTCTCTATAGTGAGTTGTTTTTTCTTGTCGTACTACCTTGCTCACAAAAACGACTGGCAAGGGGGTAGCACTGACGCTAACTAACCAATGGCAACAACATGGGGCTGTAGGACTTTTTGAAGATTGGAATATCACAGATTGTTAATGGACACCCCTTAGTAGAAGATTAGGAGACTAAAAGCTCAAGTGTTTTAGGTATTCATTAGGTATTCAAAAGTTCGCTTGGTTCTCGCTTCGGTTGATGAAGGGGCTTGCGGAATCCGAAAAACAGTGGAAAATTCAATTCAGAGTCTTCTACTCGTGAGATCCGAAAGTTTGAGATTTCCATTTTAGACTTTAGACTGTGAAGGATCTTAGATGAGGTTCCGTGGGTGAAGAAATGTGTGGACTTGTGTCAGGTTCAGAAGAAAGTTGCCACCATAGTCAATAGCATTGCTAGATCACTCGGTAATGAATTAATAACTCTTCTCGTAACCTGATACGGCTGCGTTCTTCATGAGCCTCCCCTTTCAATAATGCGAGGTCTTCTCATTGCTGACCTTTGCTAGCTCTCTGCCGCGCGTTCTGAAGCAGTTGCATCGGGCGTGGTATCGTAAACCTGGTGCACATAAAGAGTGCCGAGACAGAGTGAAGACGCCTTCACTGTGCTGCTATCATTGCGGCGTCGTCATGGCTGGGAGCACCCTTATCATGTTCCCGACGAGGACTTCGCGAGGGCTTGGTTGGATGTCAATCCATTTTGAGTCATCATACAGAACATAGAAAGCATGTTGACACTCAATGTTTCATGAGTTTGTCACATATATCCTTAAGTAAAACGCTTTTCAACCCACCAAATTCGAAGCTTCAAAACATCGTAAAAATTCTCTGGTTGGGATTTGTCGTGGCCAACACGTGATCATTATCAACGACAGATCTATGTTCTGTCAAAAACTGTTTTTCGTCCGTGACCGTCTCCCAAGACATCTTTTTGACGCCCCAAAAAATCTGCAACATTGCCCCGAACACACATCCTTACTCAGCTATCCGATAACTCCCGATATTGCATCTCTTCCGAATGTACTTATCACGGGATTAAGATTATCACGTGTAGATAAGGATGGCATCAGATCACGGATTGGCCAATAATGACCTTGAATTCAATTCTCCTGATCGTTTCACCCAGGCGGGAACAGAGAGGAAGAGAACGAGAAAGGCTTGCCGGATTTGCCATTCACACAAGGCAAGATGTAGTGGAACAATTCCACATTGTAAGAGATGCGAACAGAGAGGATACGTATGCGAATATGAATCTACAAGTAGAGGGATGAGGCGGAGCGTGCCAAGACAACAACCGGCAGGGACAAGTCAAAGTGGCGATAGTCCTGGCGCTGGAGCAAATGCTATATCTGCTGGTGGGAGTCCGATGGATATCGGAAACGGGACGGATGGTTCAGTGTGAGATTGTCCAGGAAGGGAGAAATTCTGTTGGAAATTACTAAGTCTTCTACTTTAGGGACCTCGGAATCTCCAAAGCTACCATCAAGCTGTACATAGATGCATATTTCGAATTTGTCTCTTCAACGCCTGGTAAAGGCTTTATTCACCGAGCCACATTTCTGAGGAATTGGAACAATGGTGCTGTGAATCCAGCTTTACTGAAAGCCATGTGTGCTTCATCAATAGCCTTCGTCTCAAAAGACAACGAAAGTCGTGTTACAGCCCAGAAATGGATGGATGAAGCAGAAAGATACGTTTGGCAAAGTTTAAGTAGACCCTCTGTTGTGTTAGTGGAAGTTCTTCTCGTCATTGTCTTTTATCGATTTGAGAATCGTGAATACTTCAAATCCCAGGCACTCACAGCTGTTGCTTCGAAAATGGCATTTGTGCTAGGTCTGAATTACGAGAATAATGCTTTGTCGACCTTGGTGAGGGAATGTAGGAGGAGATTAATGTGGTCGATTTTCCATGTTGATAGAGCTTCTGCTGGTGGCTTTCCAGAATTGCTGGTTTGTCCTTCGCATTCGATGCATATTCAATTACCTTGTAGTGAAAAGGACTTTGACCTTGGTATACCAGGAGAGACTGCTCCTTTGATATCAACGCGGACGAACGAGGCTGAATCTATGCATTTGGGTTTGAGGACATTTTATTTTCGCATATCTGATATACGACATCGTGTTTTGGAGTACGTTTTGATTCATTTACCTTTTTGTTTGACATTTGAAGCTGATGACTAGCTTTAGGTATACGCGGAATGTCATTAGGGAAAAATCCAATCCCTATGATTCGCAAGATACATTACGAAAGCTGGAAGAAGAATTACAACGACTGCGCTCTTCATTGCCAGCAAATCTTCAATACAACGAAGATAATCTTTTTCTTCGAGCATATTCACCACAGCTAACAAGATTCGTTATGTTTCATGTGTTATGGCAACAATGTCATGCAGATCTTTACCGATTCATGTTTCCAGGAACCAAGGACTCGATATCCGATACTGTGTTAGAAAATGCCCCTCAGGAATACGTGCAATACTGCCAAAGAAAAGCATTTGAACATGCGATTATGATATTGGATATTTGCAATACAGTACAAAGCATCGGACATACTTTGATTAGTGATATTGGTATCGCGACATGTGTCTACCAATGCAGTAATATAATTGTACGGGCAGCAGATATTGTAGGATTTTCAAGTGAAGATGAAAGAGTTAGGATAATGGGGAGGTTGGAGAAGGTTGCCGATATTTTGGAGGGGTTGAGGGAGGTTAATACCCATGTAGATGATATTGTGAGTTTGAATTTACCTCACTCACTGGCCTTTGCAGAATCGCGAGCATGTGCTAATCAGAAATTGTCTTAGTATCGCAACGTCAAAGAAATGCTCCACCTCTTCAACACCAACCAGACCCGCCGTCTATTCACAAATCCCGTCCTCGGAGCCTCAACCCCATCTCTCTTCACTTCCGGCGTAACACCTGCCCCTGTGTCCCTCGACCACATCAACTACACGAACGGTCAAAACACAATGCAGAATCACAATCCTCTTCATCTAAGCACGACAGGGGTTCTCTCCCCAACAACTGAAAGCGCTGCCACTTTGGGGCTATTAGAAATAGGAAATGGAAATGATCAATATGCAGATTGGAATTCGGGAAATGTTGACGATGGTGGTCAATGGATTAACGGAATTGATTTTGGACAGGCGGGAATCGGGGGTGGGATTGGGATAGGAACGGATATGGTGGGAAATGTCGGCGCCATGTTTGATCCGTTCTGGGGTATTCATAACACTGATGAGGGTGGCAGTGGAACGGATCATGGAGGTGGAAATATATAGCTCTGATGGTGTTTATTGGGTGATAATGGCGGCAGAGGGTCGCAGAACCTGTGAATAGGCTGGTATTGGAGAATTGATCAGCACACGCAGTTAGTACCATATATATCGTCTCCACGAAGTTTTGTGGTTGAAACTATGAGTTACGAGAGTTACGAGAGTTACTTTTGTAGACTAAGTCGTTGCACTCCCAAATGAATAATATACCCTAGCAATTGTACACAAACATAATGTTATGAAATACACGTTGTATTTTATTCGGTAATGGTTATAGCCGATCAGTAATTTTTTTTTTTTTTTTTAATGTGACAAGAGTCCAAAGGTTATTCTCAATCCTATATGGAATGACAAACCACATCTAGATCCCAACAGATATTTCATGAAAAATACCCTCCGCGAGAATTCAATGGTAAAATGATTCCCGTACCATGCCCTTGACTTTAGCAACAACCTATTCCCGGGCCCTGATAACCGCTCGCTCTTGAAACCACAGTATAGTTTCTTTAGCAATGTGAATATTCACCGGCTTAAATTCCCCTACCGTAGCAACTAATATCAGAAGCCCAACAGTCTTGGGTTCTCTAATTTCATTCTTGAGAAATTCTTCGGGAAAAAAAAGCTTGTGAAATTCTTTTCAAGACTCACAGCTGCTGGTACCATCATGACCTTCATACAAACCAAATTGCAATTTGAGGATTAGAAAGAGAATCTTTAGATGACAGGACGAATTAATTATTATATAAATTGTAATTCTAATTCTAAGCTCCAACAAACAAGATCAAACCACAACGAATCATTTCCAAAATCTACCCGGTGACCCTATTATTGAAAATACTCCAAGCCGTATCAGAAAGATATGGCAAACATGATGGCTTGTTTATTGAGATGCTTCCGTAGGTAGAGGCTCATATAAGGTTACGGTTAGTTAATTACCTACAGAAACTCTCTCCACGGCTTGGAAGCAAGTAAAGAGAGTATTATAACTCTGCCATAATTAGCTTGTGTAATGATTCAATTTTTGATGCTCAAGAGTGCATGGAGTATATATGGAAGAGGAGAAGTATTCCCTACACAAGGAGAAGTAGGCTGGTAGTAAGTTTGTAAAGGTAATGAATAAAGAGACTGTATTGGATATTGGCGCTTCGAAGAACAATGAAGATGATGATAGTTGATCTAAAGGATATTTGGTGTCACTAAAGATTGTCTAGCCAAAGACTGTCCAGTCCGACGAGATTGGTCGTTAAAATGATGTTTGTTGAAGACATATCTCATGCTTGTACCAGGCTCTAGACATCAAACAACGCTCAAACATAAGTAAGATCAATCCAAACCATCAGAGCGGCGTCACTACAAGTTTTCGAAGCTCAATCTTAAATAAGCAAAGCAAATATTAATCAGAGATGATTCAAAAAGGGTATATTGACATTACTCATTAACATCTAATTTTAACTATTGCACGTTTCTAAATCCCGGACGTTTTTAGCTCATTTCATCCGACCTATCATTCCCATTCCATATTTTTTTTTCACCCGCCCAGATCAGTCCACATGATTATCCATTAGCCTCATTATACATACATTTGTCCACATTACCGGTTGCGGGGTTTCCAGCCCAAGTAGGAAATGGTCTACTAACTCCACTTCCTCCCGCAACAGCGAAAGTGAGTAAGAATACCATGACTTGAGTTCCACCGTCAAGACCGGCGGAGACCAAGTAGTTCCACTTGACGAAGAACTTTGGTCTCCATTTTCGGAGGTAGAATTGGCCGAATGCTCCGATGTAGTAGTACATGAAGACACTGGCGTTGATACCGACGCAAAGATATCCGAAATACCAGAGGATGATTGAGAGGTTGAGGTAAGACCAGATACGTTGATGAGGGAAATATCGGTGCATGATCCAGAACGGCAGGGGGACGAGGAATCCGAGGAGATATGAGATGGTTACCCATTGGTAGCGAGCACCGATAGAGAACATCTTTGGAGCAATAGACCAGGCTATTGCCAGGGAGTTGAAGGACTGGACGTTGGCTCCTGACCAAATTGGTGTTCCTTCAATGGTGAGAAGTTTTGGGGTTTGATTCTTGACAATACTAAAATTTGTTAGCGGGTAAAAGAGTAAGGGATGAAAAGAGGGGACTTACGTGATCATCATAACATAGTTAAGACAAGCACCAAACACACATCCGATAATTTGGGTTGTGTATGTGACTTTTGGGGAAAGCTTGTTTTGTTGAGCAAGTTTCAGGTCTCGGAGAAGATACTGTCCTTGTTGAAGAGCGTTGTAGGTGAAGGTTGTGAAATACATATTTGCTAGTTTGGTTATCAGCGGTGTGATAAAATACTTGATCATGTAACTTACCAAGGGGGGCTCCAGGGAATAAATACCCAGCAAGGGTTTGAGCAATAGGTTCAATATTGAATTGGAAACCAGTAATGGCATACTGAGCACCGAAGAACAACATGAAAAGCACCAAGAAGAGCATAGCCACAATCAAACCCCACCATGGAAGAGTTGACTTCATAGCATAAAGACAAGCCATTGAAGTGATGAAGCTTGCCAAGAATGCTAAGAAGTACCACAGATCCGGGACTTCTTCATAATCCAGCATAACTTTGTAATGTGGATCAATGTTGGGGTCGTTTCTCATAGCTTGCTTTTCTTCTTCGCTACGTGAGCCATTGTGGCCTTTCCAGAATTTGTAATGAGACGGGGTAAGCATCTTCTTCAACGTAGCTTTGTTGGCCCAAGCCCATCCAGCTTTGATGTCTTCGTAATTCCAAAGGAACATGTGGACGAAATTGGCAGTAAACCCCATATTGGATGTGATGAGGTAGACAATGTAAGTCGAAGCCATGTAAGGAATACCTCCAGCTTCAAGCGCCTCCTCATTCACGGTGAAATCGTCATTGAGAATTGTCGTCTCATTGAAGGTGTCATAGTATGTGGAGTTGGAATCACCATTGAACAATTCTTGAGACAAGAATGGGAAATCTTGTGCTCTCCAAATGTTACCATAGTACACGGCCATGAAGAGAATAATGCAGCCGAGAGTACCGATAAAGCTGTTTACCAGGGTTTGAAGGGGCAGCCATAGCGGGGATCCAAAACTAGCGACATAATTCCAGTCGAAGGAAAGAGACAGGAAACCCACACCCTCGTTTCCGTTTGCACCTCCGAAAAGATTGGTGAAGACAAGGTTGTGTTGGTCTGCAAGACAGAAGATTGAAACACCAATAAGAAGAGGAAAGATGTACTGCGTTGTGTCAGAAATGCTTTGAAAAAGCTCAAACATTTGCCGGGATATTCATACCTCAGGAAGCAATTCCCAAACCAATAGAGCGAAGAAAATTAACCAAAAGACCTTCATTCTCTTCTTATTGGTTGCCTTCTCCTTATGTAAAGTTTCCAAAACAGTTGTGACAGGAAGGTTTGCTGGGTAAAGCATCTTCGTAGGCCACAGAAGACTGCTTCTCATCATACCTGCAATACCATATCCAATCAATTGTGAAGCTAAAGTCAAGAAAACACCAGCGGCTTGACTGGGATATCCTCCGTACCAAAGCTTTTGTGCTGCAAGTGCTTCCGTTGATAGAGCCGAAACTGCAGCCGCCGATGCCATTATGACAGCGGCAGCATGTTCCTTTTGATTGAACGGACCAGGATTAAGGAACCGACCTACTACACCCCATCTTGGAATGGCAAAAGCCATGAATGCTCCAATGGCATATGCGATGACAGTTAAGAACACTAGAAATATATCAGACTGATGCACAAAAAAAAGTACTGGATTGGATATCATGAACTTACTGACTGATACATAAATGACTTGAGGCTTGAAGTAGAAAATTTCTTGGAGTACAGCTCCGAAAGCCGACAAACCCATACCTGAAAACTCATTAGCATAAAGTAATAAAATGCTAAGGGCTGCACACACCAATGAAGAACATGCGAAACGTCCAAGGGTTCAAAGTTGGATCATCTTCGACATTAATGACAGCAGTAACAATATCTTCCGCAGTGTCAAGAGCATTCACTATCCCCCCACGTGCTTCTTCATCTGTTTGAGAGAAGATCTCGCTTTCGTAAGGCGCTTTTCCGAACTTGTCATTTTGGACATCTTTGGAGTCGCGGGATTCGGACGCTTTATTGATAGATGGGGCGCCATGTGTCTTTTCCCCGTAAACAGTGTCTATATCTCGTGGCGAGTCCATATTGAAAGCTATTGCTCGCAGCAGATCAAAAGGGCTGAAGAGAAGAGAAAGCGGCTGACCAGCGACTTATGTAGAGATTATTCCCGTACTACCCTCCGTGGAACTACATCGGATGTTGTAAATCTATCTTGTAAACAGATAAGAAATGGAGTGTGCCATTGTGGAGCAAGCCCAATATGGTAAGATCTTATAACGACTCGCGACTCATTGGACTGCTCCAGGGTCCTCGTATAATTTTGAACACACAACCCTTGAAAATCAGTTATACCGTCTTTGAAGGAAGCTAGAAGTCGGTGATATGATAACTACATATTCACCTGCCTTTTATGGGAATCCCGATAAGCTAGAGCCCCGCATTCAATCTGGACAAGCAAAGCTTAACTTTCTTGAAAGATGCAGGCCGCAAAGCTTGATGGAGCTTGTCAGGTAAGCCCGGCCGTGCGCCAAACAGAATCCTTCACACGATTCCCGCCACTGTGGTTTAGGCCCAAACTTCCATAATTGGTATATCTAGGCGTAGAGTAAAAGCCCCCGCGTTACTTACTAGACAGCATCCAATCAACTGCGCCATAGAAAGTTGATAGCAGCTGGGGAATTTTCCGCCACTGAAAATGACATTGTTGGAATCCTTGTGAATCCCACTTTCGATAGACACTGAGCGATAACGGGGTGAAATGCTTGTATTGCTCATGACGGCCAATAATAGACGGGATCGTCCGCCCTATGCTTGACGAGAAGCGTACAATACAAGAAGTTGCTACGTGCGGTTCCTGAGTTTGCTGCATGTTGTCAATATCCTGGGTGCATGGAAGGACCGTTGGTAAAAGCACATATTCAATCAAGGTCATGTCATGGTCGGTGAAAATTGGGCCGAAGCAGTAAAGGAAATATGACAGCTCACCTGACAGTATCTTGCAAGCCACTCATACACTTGAACACAGGCTGTTGATGATTTGAATCATTTCATGCGTTGTTGGCCGAAGAATATCCTGTGGGGACACATTTTTTCAACCTGGACTGGCAGAGTAGTATTTAATTAGCAATTGAATCTAGAGGCCGCATTAACATTAACTTTATCCGAGGGATTCGAGAAAAATGTTTGGATGCCATATCATATGTATAAATGATATACTGTAATCCAAGATGCACATCGAGGCTATCTACTCGCGTCCGAATACTGTAGGACTTGATACACCGTGGTGATTATTTTTACGTCTTCTCGACCATATGCCATATGCATATGCGCATTGTCTGGATAGAAACGGCCCGCGACGGTTCAGTTTCGGAAGATAAGCATTAATGATCGGTGTGGTCGTCCAAAGCGATAGGTCTGTCAGCAAACCCCCAACGCACCTATCCCCATTCTTATCTGTCTATCAAACACACTACGGAGTATGTCTCCATATAGTGGCAAATCCGCGATACTGGAATCCAGCTTCCAGGATCGAAACCAGGGCTGACCGGCTGGTTATCCGTCGAGATAGATATCTAATCCTACCTATCGCAAGGCGTTTTGACTTTGAGGCTTGGGCTCTCAAAGACGCGTTCATGCAGGTGATTATCCATCTGATATGGACTATCTATAAGAACAATCAATCGAAGACACGAAGAACTTTCCTTATCTTAACATGAAGCTTCACGGATATCCATCAAGGTCCAAGGAGCTGGTGGTCGGAAAAGCATGTGCTCAGGGTAATTTGGTCTCAAATGAAGCGGATTGCATGCAGGCTGGCTGGTGCTGAATCAGGTCATCATCAGCAAAACCTTCCTGGCGCACAACATGCTCGGAAAACAGAATTTGATGTCGAGGAAGAAAGAGGTGAAATGGCTTTATATTCTCAGTGAAAATGGCAGCCTATTAAAGACGCGTTGGGCGCTAAATTCTTACCGGTCTTGAATTGGTTAACCTATCTACCAATAATTAAGTCGGAGTCTACGGAGGTTTGTAATTGTTGCAAGGAACAACAGTTGGAACGGTGCGATGCTCAAAACCTGCAAGTCGACTGGATCTGCATGATCTCATAGAAGTTGCATCAGAATTTGAATTTTGGAATTGCATTGCGCAGCGGCAATGATGTGCTGTTGCCTCTTGAAAACAAGTATGCAGGTTCAGTAGATTGATCGATTCCCCAAAAACAGGTACGTATGGTATGTTTGCTAAGTATGCCATCAAATGCGCCAGACTAATACAACACCTTTGATGGTCTTTAACGATAGAATAGGATGATGCCTGATACATCTGGGATTCCACAATCAGATGTATTCTCCAATGCACTGCTACCCACAGCACACGATATCCAGTGCATTCAAGGTGCTTCAACCCCTTTGAGACGTCACACCCCAAATATCGCATAATCAAATCTGTTCGGAGATGTTTCACCAGCCTCATTTTTGCATTTCTTGAACCGCTCAAAGTGAGTGTTAAATTTCTCCTTCCAGCAAAACTCCCACTAGGTTTCTAAGCGTGCTTCATCCCGTTTCTCTTCGTCATATTCAAACATGGATTCAAGAAGAGCATTGTTTGGTTGTCGTCACCGGCCATAACGGAAGCTTTGGATTCACAAACATGATAAAAGCTTCCATGTGGTGTGGTGTTAACAGAATTTTATCTTTTCGGACAATTGACGCAGAATCAAGTACCTGACGCCAATCATTTTCTAGCCCGCCGATGTTGAAGCGGTATCCTTTTGACATCAGCGATCAGAGCGGCATTGTTCTTCAAATCTTCGCGTTCAAGTCTTAGGGATGAAGAGGAATATTCGACGACGCATTTGCGTGTGCAAATGGTTGGGACATAAACACGAAGAGAGAGATCACAAATTTTATATTGAAGGAGACGGAGTTTGACCCTATCTTGGTTGGAGTTCCCCAAATGATCAATTTAGCATTAAGCAGCCTATGCGCATTTTGGCCGCAAAGATATGCTACCTGGGCGAACAGAATTCTACAGCTTGGTTGCGATAAATTCACTGAGATAGAAGTTGTCGGAATATTCCTCGAACTTGGCTTGACACATGAATTCTTTCGTACTCACAGCGCTTCTTTCGACCTGCTTTCTATGGAAATCCTGGTAAATACATTGCCCTAAATCACACCTGAGAATGAAAGACCATAGAAGGAAAGTTATGCCAAGCCCTCATCTGCTGTGCAAAAATATCCTTCTTGTCCTGCCTTGCAACGAAAACCGTGTCAATAATGGGATCCCATTCCTCTACATCAGCGAAACACCGCGTAATCCCATGCTCATTATTAACTCGCAAGTTTGGGTAGTGTGCATTTTTATTTCACACAGGATTTGCGTGATTCATAGTTGAGATTCCCTCTCTTATTGGCGCAGCGTAGTCGTCATACCCAGTTTTGTGAATTAGAGTTAGAAAGTCTCGTGTGATCAGAAATATCTGAGGGCTTTTTGATATGGTTGCTTGAGATTGTAAGATTAGCTTCGGTGTATTTGGGTAGTCTAAGGACTGTGTGGTTATTAATCCAGCGGATGTGCACAGTCTTGACACCAGGAGTAGGACTACATTACCTGGCGGCAGGAAATAGTCCAAATATTTAAGATGTAGTTGGATAATCGATACGGTGCGGTTTTCCGGAATGGATCAGATGAGCGACAAGATTTTGCTCTAGTAAGGTCTTAGGATCGTTTTTTTTTTAAACTACTTAAAGCAGTCTTGACGAAAGTTTGAGATTAAGACAGGGCTTAAGACAGTTGGGAGTCATTGTGAGACGACATTTACAGCGAAGGTAGCAAGGGGCGGAGCGTTGCAGTTGGTCATATGCGAGAGCCACCTCATCTCTTGAATTCACCTACCTCAAACTATCAAGTGAGCTTTGACGAGGTGCTTGAATTGAAAATTGAAAGAAAAATCTATATCAATCTGTATCCTTCAACAATACGCATGGCAAATTTCTAGAACCGACCCGTTTACATGAGAGTTTGGCCATCTGATATGTGATGTGAATTTATGCCTAGCTAGCATCAAGCTAGGTTAAAAATGAAAGAGGAGTAAAGAAAGCTCCTTCCATAATCAGACTCAAGATAGCTCTCACTCAAATCTTTTTCTTAATGAACCACGACTGCGAACACGAATTCATAGGATAAATAGATTAGCAATAATGGCTTGATACAGATTCAGGTACAGCACGACAAGTAAAATATACCAAACTCAAACATACCATTTTAAAGCTCCACCATTTTTCATTGACAGAACACCTAGAACCGCATAAAACTAAAATATATGACCAAAATGCTATGAAAACCAATTTCGACCTCCAGGGACCATTGAAGAGGCCCAAAATAGTATCAAAATTAAAGTATCAAGAACCGCCTTATCCCATGACAATCCACACCACCCGCGGCATTTTCCTCCAAAATTTCAACACCCTCACGCCTGCCTCAATAAAACTTTCCAATCCAAAGCCAATATCAAACCTCTTTCCCTTCGTCGGCCCCGTCTATCTCTATTTGAGTAAGAGCTAAATCTAACCCCACATTTCTAGCAGATAAATTTTTTATAAAAAGGTAAAAGCACCTTTAATCCCATCCTTACACCGTCCATGGTGACATAATAGAGCCTGCAATACTTCGCCTCGGCATCGCTTGATCACGGTCTATTTCCGCGCTATTAGATTTTCGGCGACTGAAGAAGGAATTTCTCGTACTGAGTGTCAAGGCGTCTTTGTCCTTTCGAGTCGGTTTAGATTGAGAAAATGATGTGTTGGCTGAGACATATGAGCTTTGCCTGATTGTATCAGCCGATGAGAATGCACTGTGGCCATTTCTAGCTCTGTTTGGGTTGTAAAAATTAATGATGTCAAGAGAGTTCCTGATAGAAATGTTATCGTCGTGTGGTATTTGATTGCTAGTCTTTGCAGCTGGGAAGGTTTGGGTAATTGGGGAAGCTGAGGTAATTTCCATGCTTTCCATACTAGCTAATTCTATCAAGGTCTTTTTCGTATTGTCCGAAGGAGGTGGAGCTGTCTTTGGACGTATAATAGGTCCTGTGGCAATTGCATGGGATTCCCTAATCCAGTCAGGTAGAAAATCGGGCATGACGAATGATTCAGGCTTGTAAATTGAAGAACCATCGTCTCTAAGACTGACAAGGTCAACGCTAGACCTCGAGTGCCGAGTCTCATGTCTCGGAAGGAGAGATCCAGATTCCGTAGTCCATTCTGGGTTGAAAAAAGATTCATCACGTTTTCCGCAGGTTCTTTCCTCCTCGGCATCAAAGGGAGCATTTGTAGTCGACTGGTCCTTTCCATCTTGAGTTTTTCCGGTGAGAAAATTCACAAAACGACCCATCCTCTTACCCAAACCACCCTTCGAATGATTACTACAAGCGTGCCCAATCTCAAGTTTTGGCCTTCCGTCATAGTTATAGAGAAAGTCAATCAGAATCCTGAAATCGCACGGCTGAAAATGTTGTACATCTCCAGAATCACCCCCGCTACGCTCGCTAACAACGGCAATGGGGCCCTTCAAAGGATGTTTCAAATCTCCAGCCATGATATGGTTGATGCATACATTCGGCGGAGAGTTATCTGTTAAAAAGTCCCCTCGGACGGCCAGAATAATGCAATGATTAAAGTCCTTGCTTGCCATGTTACAATCAACAAGAACCTTACGAGTTTCTATCCGATCTTGGTCGTAATATTGAAGGAAAGTTACCACAGACTTGCCCCTAGAACCATTGGCAATCCAAGCCAGCTCAAAATCTTCCGAGTCCACGGGCAGAAGGAGACCGAGTCTGTATTTCTTTTCGGAGGTGTCTTTGGGGCATGGATTTGCAGTAATGAAATCTATGTATCTCTGGCAAATTATATCATGTACCGCGCGATCCCCTTCCTGGCATTTTGTTGTACAGTACCAGGTAGCATCGCAGGTTGTACATGGGATTGAAGCATTTTCTGTACAGTACCCGCACTTCGGGTGCTCGATTCTGGGACCAAAGGATGAGATTGAGACCCGCGGGCCAAGAAGTGGGTTGCGCCGTGAGGTCATTGAAGTAGATAACTTATTAGTTCGTGGAGACTTTTTTATCTAGTCGTAGAACCTATCTAATCATAGAATAAAAAGTGCCCAGGGACGCAATGGATCAGAAATAGGAAATAAAATGGATAGCTTTCTGTGTAGTCTAAACGAAGTTGATTATTTTTCATCAAAAATAGTGAATCAGAATTCGTATATATTCGGAAGCGATTGATAGAGTGTAAATTAATAAAGGAAGGCGTTTGTGAATGGAGACAGATTGCTAATTTAAGAGAGCGATGATGCGATCTAAAAGCTCCAGAGGGTAAGAGAAAGGTATTGAATTTAGAGAAGTTCCAAACAGACTGTGCAAAAACTTTTTGCTACAATTTGTGTGTCTGCAAATGGAGCAGCTTTTAAATAGTTAATAGGTAATTATTAATGCGGTCCATCTGTTTTTTATACTGCTAGTTGTAAGAAAGGCTATGGTGCCACCACAAAGGGCCAGTCTCATTCCAAAATTTAAAATGATGAATTGTTTGTTGTAACAAGTAAGACAAATTGAACCAAAGAGATTTCGATAGAAAATTCTGACGAAAGATGCTAAAATTTGAAAGACAAATCAACAATAATGAAATACTCGACTAAATCATATCCATCCAATACTACTCGCTACAAAGGAAGATGGTTTCGTATAAGAGTATCATCTTTTGTTAAGCATGGTCCAAATTCACTAATGAAAATTGTGGTGAATTTGTCTAGCACTTCCTTAACAATGGAAGTGAATGTCTTGATCTCTGTCGCTAATTTGATTTCGCCAAACCAAAAAGCAGAATTCTGGACTCAAACTGTGTTAATACCTCTCTATACAAAGGAAGCAAACGACTTCATAAAACACTTTGTACGCTTTAACTACAAATCGCAGTTCGCTGTATAACAGCACAATCATCATTGCATTTCTGGAAAGGACGATCCATACAGCATTCTAAAGGGATCTGGAATCCTTTTCCGCAATTTACTTCTTCTGGTGACCATGAAGTTTTATCTCCCATAAAGCAAGCTAGGTCATCTGAGTTGATATAAGGAGAAGCCGTGATGTTGAATCTGGCTTGGTCAAAATTCACCATTCAGTCTTTATATTGAGCTCGAATTGCTCCTCGGTGAAAAAATCCTGGAGAATTTGCTTTCTCGCACAGCGAGTTGATGACTTGAACATTAGGGTAGATAGGGCATAAATATAACCAACGATTTCAAACAATTGATCGAAGTTAATGTCTTGTCTGTCCTGCCTTGCAACCCGAAAGTGCACTATTTTTCCTCCCCATCCTGGAAGTGTTTTTCCCCACGTCTTGCTATCAGGGTCAATGCCAATATGGAGTGAATCACAAATTCCAGTCCTCAGACCATCGTCGTCAAAAGGGCCGTCTGAATTAACCCGTCGAGATATCTCTTGTACGATTATTGGAATTTCTAATTGCTTAGTGACACTGGTGGCTTCCATGCCGTAAATTCGGCGAGAGTTCAGGAATGCTGGCGGCGTCATAGCTGTAAGATTCTCTAACAAGTTATTAAATCACTTAATAATATTAGCCGAACCAATGATTAGACGAACACGTGATATATGAATAATATTCGTATATATTGTCAAAATTCATTATCATGTGAAAATTCGATCATAATTCATATCAGATTGATTTAGAATGGAATAGAATAGAATGAGATCGTATAGAATTTCTTATTTGTCAGGTTAGGTTTTATTGGTTATTATTTCTTTTTATTATGAAATATGATTCTATAGGATTCTATTCAAATTGATATTATTTATAATTATAAAATATACTGGAATTTCATTAAATACTATAAAGATAAAGGTTTTCTTCAAAGAATCCTTTAGTAACACAAGGTAAAAAAAGCAATCAAAATTCCCTACTCTATTATTCTGGCTCCAATTTGTGATTCTATTCGATCTTACCTTATTAGGCTTAAATACGGCCAAGTCTTCCACTTCTAATATAAGTAATAATCTAACCATTATTATTTATTGTATAACCTCCTCCAAGAATAGCTATCCTCTTCTGAGGGAGCAAACAGAACGCATTGCACTAACTTAGCATTCTGTTTCACTACCTCATCGCGTTTATGATTGTTTTCGGTCCATGACAATTTTGTAATCATTTTTATAACGACGGGTAAATCTGCCAAAACGACATCCGAGATAATTGCGGAAGAACCAAGACAATCTGCTCGAAATACGACCAGAGATCGATTCCAAAAAGCGCCACTTGCAGCAGAAATGATGCTTTGGTGAGTCAGGGGTCACTATCTCGGCAGTCTCCACTAAAAAATATATATGACGATTTTATGATGTTTAACTGATTGTCAAAGGCTAGCAAGCATACCAACACATCCCTTGGTGCAATTTAAACCTTGGGACGAATGTCCTTGCCCGAAAGAAGTTCTCTTTCTTCATCACTACGCCGTACCCGAGGAGTTTTCAGACACTGAAGCCCCTTCAATTTTTGATATGTAGAGTAAGCCTTGAGACAGAAGATGAGTTTGTGGCACTCAGAAGGGCGTGGGCTCAGTGAAGCAAATGCTTTACAAAGGTTTTTGTGAAAATTCTAGTCCAATTTTTGACATTTTGGAGAGCAATAGGCAATGGATTTGTATGAACCGCAAACCAAATTTTTTTAGACGATGATGAAAAGAGCAAGTAGAATCGTCGATGATACACATGGTGATTAAAATTTTAATAGTAAAGTGGGAAAGTACTCAACATGAAGCTATTCGTGGTAACCTGTGCTTGAGTAGGTAGATCGATGTGGTAAAATTGTGTCTTTAAAAATCAGTGAAACAAAATGAGAGGACACGCAATAATCGAGACTAACGCAAAGGAAAGAGAGAGGGAGGGAAAGAGGAGGTTAATGAAAGATGCCAGAAACTGATTTGACAAGGAAGCAGGTGCGTTCATCGCAAAATACCCCCTCTCCCCTGCCACCCTCTTCCCCAGGCATCTCCAATCAATCAATACTGGGAAGGAGAAGCGAACGTCCCGGGGAGTTGAGCAGTACACCCAAGCGTGGAAATGCTAATGACTTGTTTCCCACATGGAAATAGAACTAGGAGGTACAAGAGTTAGGTGATAATGCAGAGGAGTACGCATCTAGTCATAAATTAACGAAAGATAACCATTTCCGATGAGGGATATGTGCATGGCTTTACTTAAAGAATACAAACATGTGGAGGCTCGCCCTTTTCCCTTTTTAGCAAAAAGCTATCAATATATGCCCTATCGAAGAATTCTAGGCGTATGTTAATTCGGCAGCATCACCAATTCTCTCATAAACTCTTGAGGTGTATTAGGTCTTTATAATTAATGAATCTACATGCTCCTGATCCATCCCTCTAATCAATAATCATCCCAAGCCCTTCTAATAACCGGTCTCGCTGGATCCCATGGCCCATGAATCTCATTCTTATATTTCTGCAGCCCAATTAACCACCAACTACACCCACCCATAGCCAATCCCGTTATTAACGTCCCTAATACAACGCCGATTAATCCACTTTTCCAATCCCAAGCCGATCGTCCCGATTGTGGTAGTACCAACCCTACACCACCACCCGCGCCGAAAACGAGTAGCAGCGTGAGGATTAGATGTCCACGTAGAGAATGTAAGCGAGTATAACGACGGAAAACAGGAAAGAGTCCAAAAACTTCTATGGAGAAAAGCGTGAGGCTGAAGACTTGTCCTGTACTAGGGAGGCGGGAAGCAAGAACTGTGGAGGCCATTAGAGCAGCATTTGTACTGAGACTGGCAGGGATGTTTTTATTTTTCGTATTCGAGGGCGAGTAGCTCGATGAATAAGATGGCGATGGGGTAGCGTAGTCAAAGAAAAATATGTTAATCGTAAATAGGAGAAATGACATCGCCCAGATTGAATCTGATGAAGTAGATCTCGTGAGAGATTTCAGAATAGGAGAAAGACCGAGGAGGACAGAGTATATTAAGACCGCAGATTTGGCGGTTGACAAGCGAAGTGAAGTACGATGTGAAAACGGTGGATTGTGTGGTGTGTAGATTGGCCGTGTTGGAGGTGGTTGGGTTTGATTCGAGGCCGTGGATTGAAGAGATGATGTTGAAACTGAAAAGGCATGTTTTGGCCCATTTGCAGCTGTTGCCAATAGATTTGGTGTTGAACTTGTTGCAGATATATTGTGCGGAAAGGGCTGCGGAGGTGGAAACGCTGGTCGAGTAAATTCTTCTCGTCCCACCCATAAGTCCCATAATAACCAACCTAAAAAGGTAGCTATAGATCCCCATCCAACCACAGACACGGGAGAAACATGTTCTTGATATATTCCAACGAAAGAAACGACGAATATTATGACAGAGCAGACATGTTGAACTATAACAGTCGAGTCTGCTACCAATGGCCAGAAATCATAAGGCTGAAGACGCGGATTTCTCTGAAGATGTTCGAGAAAGGTGTCTTGATCCGTATAGTTATCAGGGTCTATTTGAATTGATCAGTACAATGATTCACATGCAGAATGAAAATATATCATACAAGATTGCTTCACCCATAACAATTTCTTCCAAGTAGCCTTTCGTCTTCTATGACTACTTTTCGTTCTTTCATTATGTCTTCCTCTACTTCTTAATCTTCCAGCATCTCCATTTGTCATACGCAATTGGTTGACAGATGCAGGTGGTTTACGAGGTGGTGAGGGTTGATATATGGCATCTTCTGGCGCAAGATATGATCTTTCATGTGGTGTGATTCGAGCAGAAGAGGTAATGGGCAGTGTTGAACTTCGATTTAAGGGGGGAGCTGATTGAGGTGCCATTGGAGGCACCATAATTGAGAAGGCTGTAACATTCCAAGGTTGACATTTGCATTTGGTTTGAAAATTGTCAGCCTTATCTTGATGGTTGCTATTGAGGTCAATCCTGGCTACCGTTGCTTATCTAAAAGCACATGATGCGATATATAACATAGCTATGTAAATGTTGTTGCACATCTACTTTTGTCCTCCAGTCATCGTTAACTCTCTTTGCTTTCCCGACGTCTTCGTACGATTGATTACATCGCCCGAACATTGGTCATCTAAAAACACATGACTAATAATAAATCAACGTTTTGTTGCATGTCTAGAAGAAGTCAACAGTGGGTGCACAGACTAATTAACTAGTCTGGTCGCTATTGAGTATATCTTCATCAACTTGTCCCTTCTATCCTTCATATTATATTCTACAAGTCCCTCACCTCCCCCTCTCCCTTACCTACTAGGGGTGGCTTGTGAAAAGTAGTACAGTACAGTATCATCCATCTAACACCTAAACGTTCTACTCCGCCTTTGAAATCGTGATTAATTCTATCATTAGATTCAAAACATCCCTAGGTCATAAAGGATCTGTCTTATTACCGTCTCATCCCATTTGTATCAGCATTGATACTCCCACATAAGCATAATTTCAATTATAATCCCACAGAAATATTGCAGGGCCAAGCTAATTAGCCGAAGCTTATATTATACAAGCACGAGGTGATAGTCGGTAAGATTACCACTGATCTCTAGTTGCCTTTGTCACATGGACCCTTGTTTTCAGGTTTTTTGTTGATCCTTTGCATTCATCTATGACTATTTGGGAAACTCGCTCTATGGAGGAAGTTGGAGCGAATTGGCAGCGCTTGTTTATTCTACAAAGGTTAGATTACAGATATAGAAGTTCAAGAAGCACGGGAGCAAACTTTTAGATGACTTCTAAGGGATCTGTTCTGAGCGTTAAAATAACTTTAAAGACAGTGGCAGTGGAATGTTAGCATCAAGATACAAGCTGTTTTCCTCGACCCCAGGACGGAATGAGGACCGAAATAGCTTCTATAATTCTAGAAGGATTCATAGTGACAGTTTCAAGATTGAGGCCCGGATCTTGCTGACTGCAGCCTGGGTAAATTCGGAAGGAGCTAGGAAACTTTCCAAAGATTTAATAGCACATGTAATATAAATGCGGTCGAGAAGTCTATTGCATCTCTCGTATCCAAATACAAAATTTTCTACTTCACGATGAGGAGTCAAGGGTAGGTATGGAAAGATACGAATAGCGGGGACCTTACCTATTAGATTATTAATAACTCAGCCTTCCCTTCTCCACATATAGCCAAATTCTCATCAGTAGGTAGACGGGACACCCTAACTACCGAAGTGTTCATGGTCTCCGAAAATGTACCTTTATGCAGTGTAGACGGGAAAAGCTACCAGGACCTTTCGATATGTGCCTGTCGATCATTTGCTTCTGATGAGCAAAAACGTTATTGAGACTCTCAGTGTGATCCCAATCATTGAAGCTTTGAGGATAGATTCATGGTATTTCCCTCTTCATCGATTATTTCAATCTCACGACTCGCGATATACTGTAGAAGGATGATTTATCTTGTCCTGCTGGCTTTACTGCGCACAAATGCCAAGATACCAAGAAAACTTTGAGAAGATAAACGGGAAAGCCTTCGCCAACGTGGGATTGTAGATATGAAATGGATAAAATCGATAAGGACAAGGCGTTATTGTAGAGTTGAAGAGGACGGAAAAATTAATGTTTAGGTGTTAAAGTTGAAATAAATGATATAAAACAAATAAATAATTGAATATTTTGATAATAAAAAGTAGTAAAAATAAAAATAATAAATCATTTTTGTTTTTAAATTAATAACTTTTTGAAATAATATTAAAAACTTTAAAAATTTGAAATGGATTCAATTATATTTTTACATCTTCAAGTAGTTATACAATTGTATAGTAAGGAATTTATAAAGCATACTGAAAGAAATAATCATTGTTAAATTCCATAGAAGTATACTTAGATCCAAAGAGAGTAAGACTAATGCCCAGAAAGAACAGGAGATACATCCGTACATCCGTTTGTACCAAGATCTTCCATAAACGATAAGAGGCGTCTAACCGTCCGCCGTCCGTTGAGGCTATCTTCTATGAGCTCGACTATCTCCTTGTAATGAAGCCTAGTCAATGTTAATTTTGCTGTTATATATAAATATACGATTATTTGTCACGGAGAAACCTGTCTTTCTCAACTCTTCCTCGTTTCTCAAAATCCATGCCATAGTCTCGTACATCTCTCTCGTACACTTTCCTCTCAAACACCTCTAGCCAATCCTCCTCTGTGTAGAAGAACAGTTGCTTCCCTGTCCCTTGTACTGCTGTGCAACCGTGATGGCATACGATCTTTCTCGACTCATATTTATAACAAAGTGGTCGGCCATCCATTCTCTTACATACTTCATTGGTTGTCCAATCGTATTGTGGGGGTGTGGGTGGCATTTTAAATATTCGTTCGGTAAATTCTTCGCTGTAGATATCTTGAATCCATTGGTATGTATCGACTTCTGAATCTTCGAAAGCGGTACATATACTTATTGCTTTCAAAAGCTTCATGTTACATCTGAAATTTACGTTTACTTGAATATCTTGGTTTGTCATTGTCAAAGAAAATTCAATGTAGAGTTTATTATCATCATAAGGCAAAGCTATCCAAACGTTTTTACTATAACGCTGATCATCGAAATCTTTATTCACTGTCAGAATATTAAATACTTATCTAGTCTAAGTATTATTTCTTTCAACAGCTCTCTAACAAATTGATTTATGTTATTCATCTCTACTTTAAAATGTTTTTTATCATTTTTTATTTTTATAAATAAAATTTTATTTTTATACTCAAACTTGATAAACTTATTTGAAGTTTTGATTAAAATTATAAATTAAATATAAATACTATTTTCAAATTTGTTAAAGTGAATGGTTCCTGCGTAGCACGTGCACAGGGCACTAGTCCTATTAGGACTAGATTGAGAAGCTCTCTGTAAGAGAGCTTCGCACCTCCGTAGAACTTAACAGAGTGATTAACATACTAGACCAATATTACCTCAGTTCTGCCCTATCAGCTTCCCACTATTCCCTGTGTAAGGTCATTCCTTTTAACAAAATTTAATATAATTTAAATAAATTATCAAAAATATTTAAAATTTATTAATTAAAAGATTATAAATTTATCTAGATTTATCCTTGAATTATATAAATCAAAAAACAAAACATCAATTTACTTATAATTTGTAAATAATTTTCATGCTCTAAATCTACTTAATAAGATTTGGATCTTGCTCCCCCTTCATCAACAGCTCGTCTAAATGCCACGTTGAGAACGAAAAAAGCCTAGGTATACAAACAAAAACACGAGACCCTTGAGGTTATTGGGTAACCAATGATCTACTCGTGTAGCACCACATGATAGATTTCCAAGCCGGTATATCATTTAGTATGCCAAGTAGAATAGATTTGTCCAGACAAAATAATTAATGCTTACAATACATAAAACCTTTTATCCTTTCTTCCAGCAGTTCCTACGAACCGGAGATGTTCAAGATTCGACAATATAATGTTTTCGTCTTACAACAAACTGAACGCGATGGAAACAGTGACAAAATCATTCACTAAGAAGCAACCCTGGACACGGATTTATATGAGCGCACTTGACACAAATACGAAGAAAAGTGGAAGTGGACGAGGTGGAAATCACAGAGGAGGAGTTGGATTTTCTTTTTAAGTTCTCCCCACAATTTGAATACGATCAAGTCTTCTACGGAGTAAATCTCCATCATATTCAGCGATCATTCTCTTGGCAGCTTGTTGGTTGCGATTAGCGCTGAGAATCAATCTATTAAGGTTATATAAAGCTACGGATTATTGAGAAGTCTAGAGTCGAGAGAGTGGGTTAAATGATTAGCTGACCACAAACACGAAGTTGAGCAAATGAATTACAAAAGCAAATATATCTTCAAATTGTTTGAGGAATGGAATCCCCAAAGTCTTGTCGCTTGTAGTCTTATTAGGCAGGTAAGATCACATAAAGAAGATCTATTCTCTCTACCTATACATAGCTACAAGCCGGACAAAACCCAGTCGAAAAAGTCATGTCTTGTCTCAAATAATGCATCCAAAAAGAGAATTCATCCAACGCCCCATCAGCCATGTAACCTCAACCAATTACCCTTTGATTTACCCTGGTATTCACCATAAAAATCGCGCAAAGGACCCTCCCTGAAAAGGCTGAAGCTTCTGCTGCCACAATACCAAATACGGGTTTTGATTTTGGCCTGGTAGGATTTTGATTTTCCACCAGATCAGGATCAGGAAGGTTGAAGTGGGATGACACCAGGTAGGTATCCCATGTTATTAACTACCTAGAAGAGTACTAGAGTTACCTTAAATTGGTGCCAAAAACCCTAATGCAACTTATTGCTTTTTTTAGTGTGAATGCTATGCATGCGTTACACCGCATCAGTCAGTCAGTTAGTTATTGGATATGCTTTCGATTTAAGTACCAGAGGTTTCCTACCTACTTCCCCTCCCCCACCACTCCTTTCTATGCTTCTCTTGGTTTCAATCATTATTTCTTGCTCAGGCCTCTACTTTATTCATATCTCAGGCATCAATTGATTCTGTTGACCTGCGTTCGGAAGATTGAAGATTGATCTACAACACGTTTGCGGCATTCCTAACATTCTGAGTGCAACGAAGGTGTCAAGACCCCGAAAACATCAAAATATCAATTGCGATCCCCGAACAGAAACGGAATACTTGATCCAATCTTTTAAAATATATATTTGCTCTTCCCGATCCCACTCAATTCGAAGAACAGTACAACCTAAAATAAAATACCCATCCCGACAGTCGCAAAGATGCGACCATCATCACCCCTCTCGCTCCTTCTATTCCTCCAACTCTCAACCGCATTCCCAGTGGACACAAGAATAACATCTCAATCTCAAAAATGTTTAAATTCTCCATCCTGTACCTCACTCCGCTCCGCTATGAGCACTCTCTCTTTCTCCCTCTCTCATCCGAAACCTAGCGATCCGCGTAATCCACATTTCCCAGAACATCAAAAGGCACCTCTGGTAACCTTCGTCAAACCAACCACCACCTCTTCCTCGGATGAAGAAAATTTCGCCCAAGAAGGCGCCTTCGATAATGCGCCAATGACACCTTCAAAAGATATCCCCGCGGATGAAGCACTTTCTTCCGAAGCACCCCTCAGTACGGCATATCTCCAGAGTTTGACGAAAACGGTTGATGAAGACGAGGCAAGACCTAGTATGCCTACTTCCGCACTCCCCAGTTTGCGCAAAGAAGACGCGCGGAGATATTGGGAGGGGGAAAATGGAAAGAAGAGCATCAGTGGAGAAACGCTCGATTGTGGAAATTTGAAAATGTGGCATGGAACTGCTGTGGGTTATAGAAGTCGAATGACCCATTTTGAAATGGGGAGTAGAAATGATTTCATGGTTGTGGGGATTGTGGTCATTTTCTTATTTGTGGTTTTTGCGTTGGAGGTGATGGACAGGGTTGGGTGAGTTTTTATTTTTATTTTCTCCTGTTCTATTGATTGCTAGGCTGGGATTTTGACTAATATTTGTATAGGAATCGAAGCTCGAAAAGAGGGGAAATCTTTCTTGAAGATGATGAGACGTATGCTTTTATCGTTAAGAAACCAACACACTTTTTTGAGCGAGATTCTAGATGCAAATGCGCGCAAGCAACGGAGTATAAGGAATATAAAGATGATGAGACGGTTGTGGAGGAGGATTTCAACGGAGATGCTGAGAGAAAGATATAAATTCAGCACATTGGGGAATTTCTTTTGTATTACAAGCGAACGGGCTAATTGGATAATGGTGTCATAATATCAGGAAGGGACAATCATGCTGCGGAAAAGAAGCACAATCGGCGTTTGTAGCATGGTTATGGCACATGATGATTCGATTGAGGAATCCATATTGGATGAAGGAAGGATTGGTGCATTGGTGCATTGGTGCTCCTCAAGCGTAGGATTTAGCATGAGAAACAAAAAGGAAGAGAAATAAGACAGAATAAACGAATTTATATTAGTCGTGAGTTCATGACATAGGGGTGGTTTTTTATGAGTTCCTGAACCCTACCGATTTCAGTTCTAGGTAGTATCTCAATTCGCAGAACTTTCACACCCATTCATGCTATCTGACATTTAATAGACAGACATCTTTGTATCATTCTCAGGCAAGTACTCTTTCACATGACATATGCAGTCAACAAATGAGCACCCAGACATCATTACTTCAGTTCCAAGGTTCTCTACATAGATAGGTAGGTACAAGGAGTGCACATTTTGCTGCATAATAGCTGTTTTGAGCCAGTGTATGTAGCAGAAGAGGGTAGATACGCACCGAGTATTCAGTAATCCATATCTTGATCCAGTATCTCGAGTTCTGAACCTCTGAACCTTTAAAACCAAACGGAAGCGGGTAAGAGCGGGTAAGAGCGGAACGAGAATACCCGAATTCACTTGCCGGATCGAGAAGGTCGCATGTCTTATAATAATGTAATTAATTCTAACCTTATTCCCCCCGCCCGGAGAGCCAGTCAAGTGGACGAATTTTTATATACCTGCCGGTTTAGTTTTGCTGGATGATTGCGAGATAGGAAGGTGCTTAACCTAAACTTTATATAGGCAACCTGCCATTGGTTTTTTTTGCACCTAGATTTCGCTTTTTGTCTCTTTTAGGAGATGGAATGTGTGAATGTGTCCAAGTGGTTGTCTCTTCGAGTATATAATTTCTTCATCATCTTATCACATGTTCGTTTTTCGGGTTTATATTTAGTGTGATCTGGGAATCTTATAAACGCGTGTGTAGCATTGCTTCGCATAACATGACTAGCTTTGATATATCAGTTTTGCTGGATTTCAAGAGCAACATTTCTACTTCGAATACATCTTTACTATGGAAGATCTTGGGGCTTGTAGTTTTATCTATCTTTAGATAGGTAAGTTATTTCATGCCGAAGAGCGGAAAAGATATCTTATATAAATGAGAATGCATAGAAGGAACTAGTTTACTTGCAGTGCAAGTTATACATTGTGAACAAGTTATAGCTATAGTGGAAAGCGTTACAGTGATTAGGTGAACTATAGCTACTTGGATTTTCTGCTTCAATCATTTCTGGTCCCTAGATAAGGAAGTCATAACTCAAAAGAAATCTTAAGACTTGCCTTTCACCGAGATATGGGAATGATGAACGATTTCATTAAACAGATATTGCATCTGTGAATTTTTAGCAACTGTTCGCTTTGGTATGCGCATTTAGTAAACCATTCAGACGTTGTCTTTTGCAATGCAGACCTTGAGCGAAAGTGACACGCGGATACTTAAGCTTAATATGAGCTCCAATCTAACTCTCCAAGTCCCAAGACTTTTCGTTGTCTGTTTCATAGTTCGATCCATATGACATGCCATATCGTATTTCAAATTATAGCTATATTGAAAATCGATACTCACTTGTAATGAGCTTGTGTGATAGTCTCCTCAAAGTCGTTGACTACTTCCATGAGATGTTTCTCTAGATTGCCGATTAAGTCTTCCACTGTGCTATCTGATTCTGTGGTGTATTTGATCTGTAATCGAATCCCAGGACAGATTGATTACTTTTCTCTCTTTTTGCAGAGTGGGGAAGAAAGCTGCGTTGGGACTGAAGAAGGGGCAGAGAGTTATCAAGGCTAAGAGGGAGGGGTTGAGGAGGTATCCGTTGATCATTTGGCTATTTTGATTTTTTTCTCGTCATGTCTCCAAAGTGCTTTAGAGGTATTGTGGCAGTTATAAGTGTGCTAGCCTTCAAAATTTTCAAATCCTCATTTTCTGATGTAATCCGAAGATGAAAATGAGGTCTGAGTGTTTACTTTATTTACTCATCTTTATTATGAAAGGTCAGGCTATTGGTAAAGTCGCACATTCGTCTCTCCAGGAAGTCTAACAAGTCGTTTTTGATAGCTTTTGATGATGGGATATAGTTTCGGGAAGTAGTATAAACATCTTATACAGCACGAAAATCTAAGAGATGCTCCTAAGGGCCAAGAAGGATTTCTCACCCTGAGTTCAAGCGTTGGTGCTGCCTAGGCTCTTCATTCCATTTCTTTCTGGGCTGAAATTGCTATTTTACTTCATGATCGGGTTATCGAGATGAATCTACTCGAGTAACAACAGATCAGAGTAACGCATTTTTCACATTTTGATCTTGCGATAATGGCTTTGATATCTGACTTATGACATAGGCGTCTTTCCTATTGACATACAGATGTCTACCACGGTTATTATAGAACCAGTCTAAGAAGGCGGCCCAAAAATGTGAAGGTAGAAGCGAGATATATAGAAAGGTTATACTTCCAGATATGATTCCTTGGCATCTAATTAGCAAGAGCTTGGAAGAATTGAAAAGCACATGATTCATGAAACTTTGGTATGAAGGAAACAGGATACTAGATTGAAAGCAGATAAACAACTAAAAAGTAGAAACAGATACCATGGAATAAATAAGATAGAAAACAGCACGTTAGTGGTATGAGCAATGCTTGTATTTGGGCTAAGCCCTTAGTTTCATGATGAATAAACATATCAGAAGCTGTACAGCCATCAATAAGAGATATTAGAAGCTTTTTTGTCCATTACTTTCTGGCCTTTCTGCGTTCATACAAAGTCTGGGGATAAAGTCAGGGCTGAGCTCAGATTAAGCTACCCTATCTCCTCTACATCTTCGATAAGGCGTACGCCCCCTTTGAATTCCTCAATATCTCCTCCCCACTAAGGTAGAGATGGTACATCATGCCTATTTGATGGATTCCTATCACGGCGTCTCTTCTGCATGCTGAGATCCGCTTGGTAAGGCAAATTTGCGTAGAACATTTGATCCATATTCGAATATTAAACTTTCGAAAATAGTAAACCTCTGAGTAAATTTATTACGTTTAAAACCTTGAGATTGTGAGAGTCTTGCTTTGAAAATGAAGTTAATATTGCGCACGCACAGCACATGATATTTGTTGAATTGGGAGAGTTCGAGCCCTGATACGATACTTGCATTCATAGTTTCTAAGTTGGTAGTCAAAGAATTACTGCTTCATCAGAATCGTGTGTAGTTGGGAAAGAAAAAAGCTTTTGTATCTCGACAAGTCCGAGTTAGAGATGGTGCAGCGAGAAAATTAAGGTTACGTAACATGTGATTGATGATTACTAATCAGAGAATTTTAGCGATAATTTTTATGGTCATAAATGGGTTCTATTCATTAACATCTACATACTCCTTAATATGGTGGGTTTGTATTATACTCCCTATCATATTTATCCTGGCGAGGGTGTCGCTCTATTCTTCCTTTCTCTTCATGTACTCGCCTTCCGATTGATTTACCTGCCAAAGCACCAACAGCGGCTCCAAGCATCGCCAGCGCAACCTTATCATTACTGCCACCTCTAGATTTCTTGGCTGCTAGCTCTTGAGCTGCTAATCCACCAACCATTGCACCCACTGCACCATATCTCAAGCCTGCTTCATTGTCCGAAGCTTTTTTCGTTAGCTTGGATGTTCTTCTGTGAGGTGAATTGTTGCTCTCGTCAACAGTATATCTTCTTTCGTTACTCCGAGTCTCTTTTCTATCCTCATACTCTCGACCATCAGCCAAATCTCTTGACCTTATTTCGTCTTGGGGTAATGTGCTCCTCGGATACAAATCCTGCTGATGGTGATTTCGACGAGAAGGTAATGGTGAGTTATTATTGAAGTCGTCATCACCTTTTCTTCTGTTTCGTGATGGTAGTGTATAACTGTCATATGGATATGGCCGGTCTTGTTCATATGTAGCTTCTTCGCCTCGATAGCTATAATTTGGCTCAAATCGCTTTTTCTGACCTTCATTGAGACTCTGACGGCTTCTATGTTCCTTTCCACGATAGATTCTATCGTCTAACATGTCCTCATCGCTTTCACTTTCATCTACGCCAAGACTATCGTTGACAGGTTTTTTTTCAAAACCATCATCTCGCAACTTTCCAGCAATTACATTTTTGATATTCCGCGGACGGTATGTTTCCGAGTGTAATGCTTTATCAGGGAGCTTGTCAAAGTGTTTATCGATGCATCTATCAGCGGCTTCTATGCCGAGTTCAATGAAGTCTTCCATTTCCTTCTCGGAAGTTAAGGTTAATGTTCGGAATGAAAGAGAAAAGGCGAAGAATGCGAGGTAGTGCGAGAAACACGACAAGATTGGAGTAGCACAACGATCAAGGCAGGATAATTCTCTTGGCTTTGCTCATCGTGCATTGTGTGTGGGGTAGAGTGCATCTTTTGCAACTGATTGGCATCGCGAGATGGGATGAAAGAATTCTGAGCCAAGCATTATCTCGATCTCAGTACTATACAAACACCTTCGGGACCGAGTATTCCATGATCACGAGTATCTCAAAGAAATTCTTTCTCTCGGACTTACTTTTGACCACCATCGCGAGACCGAAATTAGATATCATTTATATTTGCGTGGTAATATGCGCATAAACTTTCTCGACCCATGATTCGACAGCGGTTTACTACAGCCACCAGGTCGACAATGAGTACGTAATGATCTAGAGCGTTTAACCACGTGCCTTTCCTGCGCGTATGCCAGTACCTTCTCAAGAATCCGAAGCTAGCGAGCCGAGCGCCATTTCCGCCTTTCAACGCTTCCGCCAGTTCAGTCTCCACATTTTGCAATATGAATAGAGACTACAACACCTGTCCGTCAGGTGTTGTTACTGGAATCTCATGTCATATTTACTGGTTTTACCATAGCGTCACATTCGGGTATTGCGGACTGGCTTAGAATGTGCGTACGGCACCGAATATTATGTGGGGCCTGGTGCGGAGTGAAACAGTGGCATGCAGAGCACGACTAATAGCGGGCAGTGGGGATTCCCACATGAGACATTTATCTGGACGGCGGAACACGGGGCGGACTTTCACCTGGAAAATGAATGTCCGTCACGAGGTGCATATATTTTGCTGACTGCAATGTTTATGGAAGATTGTGCAAAATCGTTTGACTACACATTACACAGCGAACAATATCAAAATCTGAATTTACCAGCCGAGCGCTTTAGTTTCAAATCGTAGGATACCCGGAACAAAAATGGCTACCACCGACAACGTTGAAGAGCAGTACAAGCCATTGAAGGTGTTGATAGCTGGTGGTGGGATTGGAGGGCTGTCAGCAGCCATTTTTCTCCGACAAGCAGGACACAATGTAGAGGTTTGTGAACAGGCGCGAAGTTGATGAAGGAACTAAATTAACAGCAATTTAGATCTTCGAACAATCACGTTTGGCATCCGAAGTAGGTGCAGCAATACACGTTCCCAGCAACGTCAACGGTTTATTACGAAAACTTGGCATGGTGCCAGAAGATCATGGAGCAAACCTGATCGAGTGGATCTCTGAATATAAATCAAACGGCGAGGTGCTGATTGCCAGGGACGTGAGGAGTTTCTCCAAGACTTATCCATACCCATGGCAATTGATTCATCGAGTGGACCTTCACAGTGCGCTGAAAGAAATTGCTACCTCGGAAAATGGAAAAGGAACTCCTGCAGTTCTGCATGTCCGAAGTAGAGTTGCTTCTGTTGATGTCGAAGCTCCATCTTTAACTTTGGAAGACGGATCTACGCATACGGGTGATTTCATAATCGCTGCGGATGGTGTTCATTCAAAAATTAGAAGTACGCTCTTAAGAGATCACCCACCTCCAGAGTCATCTGGAGCCAGCGCCTTCAGGTTCATGATCCCAATCGACGAAATCCGGAATGATCCCAAGACTGCGCATTTCGTCGAAAAAACGGGAGATATGCTTGTTATATCTGGAGAAGATCGAAGAATAGTTGCATACCCATGTAGGACTAATACTTTATTGAACCTTGTGGCAATGCATCCCGAAGAAGAAACAGAAGCTAGTTCCGAAGAGTGGAGCAAAAGTGCATCGAAAGATCTGCTTCTGAAATGTTACTCTTCATATACAGATGATGCACAAGCCCTGCTGGCGAAAGTCTCTCCTGATTCTATCAAATTATGGAATTTGCTAGACCATGAGGAGCTAGGAAGAGAAAATTGGGTTCACGGCAAAGTGGCACTTCTTGGCGATGCCGCTCACGCATTTCTCCCACATCAAGGACAAGGAGGTGCTCAGGCCATAGAAGACAGTGCAGCAATAGGTGCTTTATTTCCACTGGGTACTACTCCATCTGACGTTAAGCAACGTCTGAAGCTTTATGTTCAAGCTAGATACGATCGTGCTACGCTTGTGCAGGACTTCACCCGTCAAGCAGCATTTAAAACGCCCCGTGGGAAGCATGGTGGCAAGCTCAAGGATAATATGCAATTCATGGATATAAATCTTAGCCACGACGCGTATGATCACGCGCATGGGATATTGCTTCGAGACTTGAATAGAAATGCTCTGTCTCGCAGAATCCCAATGTCTTTTGGGCCTACGCCAGGTCCTAGACAAGACTTAAATGGAAAGCCTCGGGGCCCTCCAAAGGGAACATATAAGACAAGTTATATTACCTTCAAAACATACAAGAGCTATCTATCGACGCTTCTGCCGTCTGAAGATTTCCGGATAAACAGGGATGATATGTGGGCGACTGCCACATTCTCAACCACACGCGTAAGTAATCTGGAATGGCTCGGAGGCCGAGGATATTCAATGTTTGGACTCTACGTACATGATGTCGTACATAAGGATCCATCATCCGGCGCTGAATTGAAAGGTGACTTGCTACCAGTTACTTTTCACAACATGGCCGATCCAATTATTACCGGCCGAGAAGAACTAGGAATCTCCAAAGTCTTCGCCACCTTGGACGAGAAATCCAACTCGGATTCGTCGTTCGTGTTAAGTTCTGGGTGGGAGGGTACAGAATTTTGTCGTCTGACTTTGAATGACTTGAAGGAGACTTCCGAAGCCGACTCCGTTCTTCAGAACCCAACTCTGCATTACAGGGTCATTCCTTCAAGTGTAAAACAAGAACAGGATATAGAGTATGCGGCTGCTTACCCTCCAGTGCCAGCGGCAAAGGAAGAAAAGAGATGGAAAGCTGGCAGCGCGGAAGTCGTGTTCACAGATCTAGAAAATAGAGAACTGGAGTCGGCATTCCCAACACTTGTGAACATAATTAAGGGTCTCCGAGGTGTCAAAATTGTGGAGGTGATCCGATCTGGAATTCAAAGTTCCGAGCCATAGTTCAATATTAGTTGGAGAGTAGATTGGAGGAAGTGATTCTAGGTCATGGGTTTTGATATAGTTTAGGCCTGTACGGACTGTGTATGATAGGTTTTTTTTTATAGATATTCATTATGTAGGGGCGGTTGGGTGTTATATATATATGACCAAAACTCAAAATTAAGGTTTTCCTAATCTTATCATTTTCTAATTTGTTTCGATCTGATAGAGTTCATCTTCTTGGCTTCTTTACTATGATTATCCTTGTTACTTACTCTTATCATTCTTATTTCATGATCGCTTGTATTCTATATCAAAAGTATCTAAAACACTTTGAAAAATATTATTATTTATGATGTTTTATATCTTTATATTCATTTTTATTATAAAGTAAGACCTTACAATTCTCTATGTAACTTTGAATGTCTAGTTTTGTAACACTTCCTCTTATTTGAGTAGTCAAATCCGTTATATTTAAAGGCTATAGGTACTACATGATGATCTAACTGTAATAATGATATCTGGTCCATGAAGCAAGTATCTTGGAGTTATAAAATACAGCAGAATAAATCCTATTTCAGCGCGAAGATCACAGGAGTTTATCAAATGGGCAAATGTATAACTTAATTGCTACGCCGATGTCTCTATGTATCTAATCCATCTGTCTGACTCAAAAGTCGAGCCTCTAGGTTAATTGGCTTGAGAGAAGGCTTGGATCTTTGGTTTCTGAAATCTTGAAGTACTTTTAAGTCTCGCGTAGCTGCAAGGTATGTATTTATATGCGAAGAAGACATAATGTATATTTGGGCATGTAACAAGGTCAACAAAGAATATTGAAATGCTCACTGCGGATATCCCCGTTCGGCAATAAAACGACAGAAATGTTGCCGCATCGTGAGATGTTCAGTGTTGTGATTGGAACAAGGTCCAAACAATGTCTGAACAAATTTCATGAACACTTCCCACGTTTAAGGTTTTGCAGACTATACTGGGCTCCAATTCCCTGTAACTAACATAAAATAGAGAGTTATGTGGTCAGAGACTTGCGATTAAGAGAATCAGAAGAACAACTCTTGTAAGCCTAGGCCCTAAGGATCACAATTAGTTCGCTACTTTAGCGAAAGTCTTCGAAAGCTGATAAAGCCATATCGACATATATCAACCTCTAAACAGGCAGCGCGATGGTTTGGTGAATAGATGGTGCTCATGGTTTACAGAAATTCGGGCATACTGAGTACGACACACTACGGTTCGTGGTTACACTACAACGAAAGGTTTATGAGGACGAGATGCTTATAATTAGTTCACGGTAATTGCATTGCAGTAGACAACAATCATGAACACAAAACCCGGACGGTTTTTAGATACGCAACAGCGTGTTTTTATGAGAAGAGGACGCTTGGGGTTACGGTTCTTGAACAGTAGGAGAACAATCCTGAACGCAAAATGAATATTGTATAATTTTTGGATACGCTCATCGTGTTTTGATTAGCGAAAGGACGCTTAGAGTTTACCGTACCTGAATTGTAGGAGAACAATCCTGATTATACAACCACTACCGTTTTGCACAGAGATAATCTACCTCATTTTGGCTGTATGTAGTTACGCTGAGATTTTCAGGCTATATACAAGATGATACGGTCGTGCTGCTATCTATGCTCCCAAGTATATAGACCCAGCTTTTCCCACGTCTAATCCCAGAATCTCCATAGTTCACAAGACATCTTCCTACAAAACATTCTGATCAATCAAGGAATTCACATCAAAACATAACAAATTTTGATCCCTTATTACCATCTACCAAAAGATCATTCAGGAAAGTCTTCTCTCAAATCTATCAAACTCATCAAGCAACATGGATTCTCCTATCAAGCAAGAGCCGGTTCAATCAGCTGCACCAATGAGCAAATTCTTCGACTGGCAGAGAACCTCCAGGCTCACATTTAACCAAGACATGGTCACAATCACTGTCGGCAGAGGCAAAGATGCACAAGAATTCCTTGTCCACGAGGACCTGATCACTGCTTATCACCCTCGTCTGTTCGTTCCTGTTCGTATGTCGAGAGTTCGAGATGAACCACTAAAAGGTTACCTTGACATTTACCAACAACCACAACCAGAAGTATTCATAGGCATATTACAATTTGCCTACCACGGAAAGCTACTCGGGGAGAAACCTCTCGATACTCTTTGGCACTTATACATCTATGCCGAAAATTATGGTCTGTTCGATCTCGAAGACATCCTCATGAACCGCATTGTCAGTACCTACAAGAACAGCAGACCTTCATCTTTTCCAAATTCTCAGCATATGGAATTGGGATATAGCAGAACACGAGAGAATTCTGGCGCGAGAAGATTCTTAACCATGTGCTACGCGCACCTTTTGGACCGCAATACAAAGTCCCCCGCACGTCCTGTTTGCTACAATGAGATGTTGGCGGATGTGGCTAAGAATGTCGATGGTCTTCTGCTTGATACTCTGAATCTTATGAAGTGGAAGGGAACAAGCTACAATGCCGAGCGGGACCCTAGAATTGTTTCATGCTTCTATCATCACCACGCTTTAGGAGCAAGATGTCCTGGTTTCCGGGAAAGCGCATGAGGACGGTTGTATCAGATGGAATACTTTGATAAATGGGTGGATATGTTACCTAAAGAGGATTTTGGCGGGATAAATCTCAGGACATTGAGTTGAGACTGAAAGGACAGCTGGAACTGGTTTTATAATGATATTATTGAGATGAGGCAAATCATTGTGCGAAATTTGACAAATTGCAGGAAATTTTACACGAGAATCGTGGTGTGGTAGTTTATTCGTCCACAGCCACAGTCTAGAAATATGAAACCATTGAACACTTATATCATAATTTTTTTGAAGTGAAATCTAACGTGAAATCTCTCTGCTTGCGCGAAGTGATATAGTCAAACTCATTTGTGATATGTAGAGATAACCACTGTCGAAAGAAAAGCTTCGTATCCTGTAATTATTAAGATCTTACATTGGTTATGACGGGCAAAATGTCCAATAATCCGGACTGTAGAATGGATTAGCTGCTGCAGTCCGGATTAGACATTTTTGATTAAACAATCCAATTGAGTCTGTTGATATATTTAAAGTCTTTAATAAATCGTATTATGATGTAAACAAACTAATTTCTTGAACTAATTAGGTAATGATATTATGACCAGAATACTATATGATAATATTATATAATATCTTAATATACATATACAAAGAATATTATATATTATAATATAATACCACTAGCTTTGAATCTGGCTCTTTCAGGGCTAAAAAATAACAATGAGCTTGGTGTGCCCCTATCTTTATTTTTACACTCCTTAGGACCTATAATCAGATTATATAATAATAATAGTACTGAAAATAGTAATAAGTTTATAATCGATTCGATATAACTATAGCTAGCTAGTACTGATCGTGTAATATTAATCAAAAATACTTTAATTATATCACATCATATTTTAATCTAAAAATCCGGAATGTAATTCTGATCTTTTAAGATTAGATATTGAAATTAGAATTTTTACATTTGAATTCATTTTTAAATAGTCTATTCTAATTCCTAAAGAAACACAGATTAATTCTCCGATAGCTATCCGGACGGAGTTTAGAAAAAGTATTGGACACATTGCTGACGGGGCACCTGTTCTCTGGAGGATTCTAGATCTTTCTTCCTTTACCTCACTGTATTATTCGAAGTTCCTACAAACATCATACGTATCCGCGGGCTAAACATTAAATATAGAAAAAATTATGATTAATAACTATTGAGATGTCTAAAATGCAGTGCCTCCACAGCTAATTAGTATCAAATTTTCCTTTGGCCAACTAAGTCATTGTTCCACGAACACCTTATAGTTAGTCCCAAACCTGGATCTCTTCCCTACCACTCCTTACCTCGCAGGACCCCGTCTAAAATATGATGTTCATAATCAATGTCCTGATGTGGCAAATTCTACTAGTAGCCACTGGGCTCTATACAAAATGTTTTCCGATCTTTTATTCCACCACGAGCTATAAAGCAAGGCGTATACAAATACCTCGCTTAATTATCTCTTTAGTGACTGGCATCCTAAAAGATCCAGAAGGAAATACTCTCAGTCTCCTTGGCTAGGTTTCGAACTGCTCCCATTGTACTTTTAGCAGTATCATATAGTATTTAGCTTGATTCGCGCAGTACGGGAATATTAAAGATTCCACTTGGCGAGGATGGTAGAGCCGTACTATAAAGATTATATGTACTTCATGGCATTTTTAAAGATACAGTACTAAATGCTCCACAGTTACAGACACAGTTCTTATCTAGTGTATAGACTGATCATCACCTCCAACCTTTCAACATAATAAGTTTCGAGATTAATTTCTAAACAGCCCGTCAACTCTCCACCAAATATTTCTTTGAACATAGCAAAAAGTGAAAAAAATTATAAACTTCCATCAGGAACTTTTCCATTCCCCGCAAAAGTTGCCTCACAATTACTCCTTCAGCATTTAGGCAACTGTCCGCAAAGACTTTACCTAAAAAATGTCTCCAGACACTCCGACTATCGCTTCCTACACTTGGCAAGAAACAGACCCTCGCTTTGCACTATTGCCAGGAAGGAATCGGCAAGTACAATCAAACATGATGCAATTATGTTACTAAAACTAACATTTCAGCAGGCTAAATCATGAAATGGTAGAAATAACCGTTATAAAAAGCGGATATGAGAACGAATTCATTGTACACAAAGAGCTACTCACACGTTACCAACCAAAACTATTCACCAAAATATTCGGCTCACTTGAAAACCTCGAATCACTTCGACTTGTAGCGGATCCCAAAGTATTTGTAGGATTATTGCAATATGCATATCGCGGAAGATTTTGGTTGCCAGAAACAGTTGGGGATATTGATACATTGTGGGATATTTATATTCTCGCGGAGAAGAAGGAGATTCCGAACTTACAAGACGTGATGATGAATCGCATCACATGTTTTTACTTTCAAACTAAGACGTTTCCTACGATGGAAGTCATTCGGCATGTGTACAAACATACTAAGAAAGAATTTGAGGTGCAGAAACTATCCGTGGCACGACGTTTTCTCGCCCGCTGCTATGTATGCATTTCATTCAACTGTTTCTATGGTGGCACGTGTGCAGATACTTATAAACGCATCGGAGATGCACGCATAAATATTGAGGGGCTTCATTTGGATACTCTCCAGGCTATCCATCAACCTGCTGGAACACAATGGAAGGTGGATTTAGATCCTAGGGATTCAAGGAGGGTCAGCCAATGCGATTATCATCAACATGCTTGGAAGGAAAAGTGTCCTTTGTATAGAGAGACCCCTTTTAATAACGAAACAGACAGATGAATAGTTGCTTCTGGAGGCGAACATGTGGAGGGAGGACAAGATTTGAAGGGAAAGATGGTTGGATGGATGTAATACAAGTGCGATCATGAATATGTTTACACTTGACTATGTGCCTCATTTTCTCTGGAAGAAAACGACAAAAATAGCTAGATGGATTTCTTCCCGAGGTTTCTTAATCCATTTTATCACCAACAAAGATACACTAGCACCTTTTGATTATAAACATGTCATACAAAAGCGGTTTTCAATTCTCAGGGATGTAGAAAAGTTAATAATAGGAAGTTTTCCTATAATTTCGTGACTGTATACTTTCTAACGGTATGAAGTTCCTATATGTGGAAAGACCGAAAATGAATAAAACCATAACACAGGAAAAGTCCTCACCACCCTTGTTTGTAGACTCCAAATCCTATCAAGGATTGATGATAAGATTCCGTCACATTGATGAGTCGTACCTTGATATCTGCGGAGTTGAGATTTCCAGGTTTCCAACTACTATCTTTTTTTGCAAATCCGATTCTGCTTCACCTCCCAAAACAGTAGCAGACACACTAGACCAAACCGCATGCCTATTTTTATGCCTTCTTTTCTTCCCATATGGCTCCTCCCACTCCTTTCTCTTATGCGTCTTACATCACCGTCCCAATTCCTCTACTTTGAGTTCCATCTTTCAAGTTCTTGACATACTCTAACACGTGCACCGTTTTTAATTTCTCTCCATTTTGTCGCAAGTGATTTTGCTTCGCTGTCGGTTGCTTGTATTACTATCTTGATATTTTTGTCATGGCTGTTGATTGTGTGTGGATCCATGGACAACTGATAATAAACAACAAATAACAGTGATTCATAGTGTGGGCAGCGCTTGCTCATATAATTATTACCACTAAGTAAAAAAACGATCGTTCCTCCACAATTTAAGAAACCAAATTGAGAGTCTTACATAATACAGACCATAAATTGGGCAGGAGTTTCAGTAGCAGTAAATTGACTTTGAATCCTCGCATGAAAGACTCTATAAAGTACGGAGCTCCGGTAAGTGCTGTAAGTGCCCGTGGGGATAGAGAGTATATTAGTTATAATTGAAATTTAAATATTTTAGGATTTGTTCTCTTCAGTCTTTTTTCTCGGCCTCTGGGTGCTCCTTTTCATAAATCCAATCGTTCAGTCCCTTGCGATTTCTATGAAAAAGTTAATGAACATTTCTTCAAGTTGGAATGGTATACAAACCTTGCAATTTCGTAAGCATAGAACTGCATTCTAGGTACTACCATGGCCATCGTTAGCTCTATGCCCCTTTGAATCGCATCCGTCGAAAACATACCGAAAATAGTCTCCTCCTGTCCATACTCAAACTTTGGGTTCGTTCTCAACATTGTTCCAAAATTATAATCATCAACCTTCTTCTCATAAGTCATCATGAAGCTTCTCCATTTCTCCTTTCCTGCCTTGCTCTTCATTTCATCCTCATTAATGGTAGCAGCTGGATCGAAATCCGGGAAATCTTTCATCAAATGCTCATATATCTCGTTATCAATCTTTGTGAGTCGCAGAGAGGATCCGCGGACTTTCTCGAGAATTGCCCAATATGTAGACATATGTTGAACAGCTAAGTGCGGGGTCAACGGCGCGGTAATATATGGAAGACCTTGAAGTTGTGCGAACCTTTGACTGCAAATTGCTTCTCAATCTAACAACTTGTCAGTATCATAAACATAGGGCATATGCGGCAGAACTTTTGCCTGCACGCGATTGAAGGTAACGTACATCTTCGAAGTTGTCTGCCTTTTCGGCATCGAACTTTGCTGGTGGCGCACTCATTTTGGCAATTTCAATAGGACTGCCTGGCTAATATGGCTTCAAAATCCGAGTGTGTAGTAAATATAGTTGGCAAGTTTTAAAAATATGCGCGAAAATTGGAATGAGAATAGTCGTTTGTTGTGCGGGAACAAGAAATGGGTTTCAAAAAATCGATCATGACGAAGGCGGGGTCCGGCAAATCTTTCTTCCGGGACAACCTCAAGGTTGACATCACACTTCACAAATTACATGCTTCACGTAACATCCCATAAATCAATCCCTATTGCATGCGCCTATCCGTAGGTACTTTCTGTTGGGATCAATACTTTCTATGGAACTTTTCTCTCGATAACCTCTCAGTATGGTACCTACCTTTACCTTATACTTACTTATTGGCGCGAAGCCACAGGCTTAATGCCTTTATGTGAACAGGTTCCGACGGGAGATCCATGAAAAATGTCACTATTCATTGAATGATTCATTACATGTCAATCTTTATTAATCTCGTCGGTCATAAGCAGGGCTACATGGCTACGAGGCAACTGTGCCGATGGATATATCTCAAAGTTCTATCTTGAGAATCTTGGCGCAATAGTCTTTATAGGTTGATATTGCAAACATGACGAAATAATGAGATGTGTCACCGGTGAACCATCTTGAAATATGATGAATCCTTGGACGTCCTCGACTCATACCTTGAATCCATAAAAGCTCCTAATATGGAGTTTCTTCCTTCGAGTGTTTCTAGTGTTCCTTTGGTAATATGGATATCAAACAACAATCTCGTTTCGTCCTCAGAAGTCAAAGATCCTTTATGATCATTTCTTATTCAGTGTGGTGATTTCTGTCTGAAGTATTCAATATACTGGCAGCCTTGAAAGCAAATCCTGGGTTCATTAGGAGTATTCCGTTGCAGGAAGTCACTTTAAGCAGGATCACATTTGAGCTTTGTATTCAAGTACTGTGTTTCAAACTTCACTCAACATAAGTGGAATCAAACTTCATATTTACAATTCACTACTATTGCTGTCTTCACAGCCTTGCTACTATAACTCGCTAAGGGAAAAAATCGTTCCAATTAATCAAAACAACTTATTGCGTCCTAACCGATCTCTCTGGCGCGTTCCACCAGTACTTGCATACTTCGACTTCCGACCAATTTGAATCATGGATTCCACAAGTAATGCAAGTTCCAAGAACAAGAGATGTGAGATCTCATCCCGCTCTGTTCTCAGAAACCCTGCTGATAATAATAGTATCCTTGCGAAGGTCTATTGTAGGGTCAATAAAACGATCATTGTCTCCTCTCTCGAGAAAATCTGACTCCCCAACTATATCTCAGACCAGTGGTTGTTCTATCGAGTCAGCGCAAGATAGCCTCTTCTTGTACAGTGGCCGGTCTCTGCCAGGTAGTATCTCGTCCAAATCCGGCAGATTCAAAAAGTCCAACTCCGTACCGCCCAATGATCATGCCGTCACTAAATATGCGGAGAGCTCATCTTCTCAAAAATGTCAATTGAGTCCTAGCCATGTATCACCAGCAACAAACAGAATACTAAAACCGAATTCCTTTTCTCCTCAGAACAGAGTATCTGTACAATCAATGCGAGACATTCCATCACCAAAGAAAAAGCTTCCAGCTCGCGCAGCATCCACAGCTAGCAAACTTAGGAAATCTCTTTCAACTTCTTTTCATATCGATGATAAAAATCCTTTCCAAGCACTCAAAGATGCGTCAACACAAGAAAATAAGTGGTCCCCTTCAATTCAAACGGCATGTGTAGGTGGAGGGCGCCTTCCTCAAAGGTTTCCGACTTCCTCGACGACTTCCAACAATAGATCATCCATTCATTCGATAAAGAAACTTCCATCGTCGGAGAAGGATCTATCACTTCCGGCGCGAGCATCATCTACAACCAGTAGGCGTTCTATAGGAATAAACGCACCACCAATGATGAATCGAACAACTCCAAAGTCCGAACACTCAACTCCACCTACAACTGCAAAACGATCATCAATAGTTTCATTTCAGATCCCTGAAGGTGCCCAGATCAATTCACCACAAAATGATATGCTATTGACTATTCATCCGCCGTCAAGTGCGAGCAAATCGAGCCGCTCGAGTTGGCTTTCTACTGTATCACGTACCTCATCTACGAAAAGTAGAAATCAACCTCAACCTGCAAGAATCCAGCGTTTGGCACTACGCAGCGGCAGAGAAACCTCACGGTCTCAACGACAACATGCTTCGACTGGTGCCAAAGAGACTACCCTTCCTTGGGATCCTCCTTTCGACAGGAATTGGCACCTTATGGCTGATGATGGTGTGCCTGTTGATTTCAATGATCTTTTTAAGCATTGTCTTCCGCCACGACAAAACAACAATTTCTCTCTTTTCTTTGATTTGCCCGTCAACATCCGCCGAAGGGTATATTCTTACTGTTTGCCTGACAGAAAAAGTATTACAATACTACTATCACCCCATTTTGTTATAAAGAACTGCTACCATGGATATTACTTCAGTTCCCCTTGGAATGTTCTTGAAAGCGTTACCGGAGGATTGGCCTCTTTCAGCCTAATGAGAAATGATTTGATGACCTATTTCTGGACCGAATACCAATTTCATGTAACTTTGTCACCATTTTGCAATTCAGTTTTTACTCCTCTCTCAAGTGTTTGGTTACCCAACTTTCTGGATAGAATCCAACACCTTACAATCGAAATTGACCTTACTAGATTCGGTGGTAACGCACTCAAGTTTGCTAGATGCTTCGGGTACAACATGGAAAAAATGGAAAGTCTTCTACTCGCTGTTGTCAATGGACTAATAAAGCGAGGGAGCAAAATGGCCGAGCTTACATTGTTGTGTCGACGCTTTAATGGCCATCGACCTAACGATGAAAATGATGCTGACTGGAAAGCAGACGATTGTTTTGGTACGTCCACCGTTCGTCCTACTGGTCCAAGGCCCGTTCACTCACCTAAATGATGTACTAGAATATTTTCCGGAGGAAGCTATGAAATTTTGTGATGTAGTTATAAACCTCCGTGGCATTGTCAAATCAGTCAGAATAGCGGGATTTCCTCTAGATTATACTAAAACTTTACTCAATTCTATGTTCGGCCGAGAAGAATCTATGCGCCAGTTTGTTATCCCAGATCGATCTGCATGGCCGCCGCTTCCTCAATTATATGCGGGTCTAAAACACGCATCAAATCTGTACGCCCCGTCGTTGGCTCCAACGTTAACAGAATTCCCCGATCATCAGAACAGCCTCAACACTCTATGGTTGCACGAAGCATCAGTTTGTTCTATTGAATGCCTTGAAGATCATGATGAAGGTCTAATGAAACCAGATAATTCGTTATCTGTTACGACGGTCGGTAGCAATGGCAAATTGCATCAAGACCTTTCACCGTCGACAATTTCGCCTAATCCATCTACTGACTCGGTGAAACCGTCGTCAGACGAAACTAGGACATTTGCCAGGAATTCTACAGTAACGTACCAAGTAATGGCAGCAGAGGATCGTAACAACTCGAAACGACGTACAAATAAGCTCAATCCACGAAATGCCAAAGATTCAACTTCCGGTCACTTCTGTTGTCAACCGGGGGATGGGACTCAAGTTGATTCGATGGGTCAGCGAGAACAACATGTCTCTGACCCTGACATGGTGAATCTGGCACAACAAGTATCAAAAAATAGTTGGACTAGTCAGATAGTAAATCAGACGGAAGCTTGCCCATTTGGAGAAAAAAGTGATGATCATTGGATAGTTGACACTGTAAATGGCAGGCCTGTACTAAGAGCCTCAAATCCTCAAAATAAAAGGAAATCACAATTCGGAGAATGGCAAATGCCGGATATTCTCGAGAGTCCCTTAAATACAACTAGTGTCCATGTCCATATTCCTATCTCAACAATTAGACCTGGAACGCTTAAAGCTTCCAATGATCTTCACATCCGTCGCATACATGCTCATATAGAAAAGTCAACATCAGAAAGCGATCGAGACGCCAGCAAACCTCTATCAATATATACATCTCCAACGTCCAAAGAGGAAGGTTGTGAAGATTCTAAAGAAGGGAGTCTTATCCTCACCCCTTCAAGGAATTCCGTATCAGAAGTTTCAAAAGACTGCAATGATTATAGTTCACACCGACCTCCTTTACAAGTCGCTGATCATGATATCCAACAATTGGACCGTGAAAATCCTATCGAACGTCGCCTACTCCGCACTCCCTCACCGCCGCCGAGACTAGTAATAGCAACCTCCCCCAATACACTAAACAGCATCAATGAACAAGATCCCAAATATATCCTTAGTATCCGAGCTCTTCGGTCCGCTTCTACATCCACCGAAAGTGTTATTAGAGCACCGACAAAAGTCCTCCGACCTACTTCATTAGCACATCCAACGACTTGGCCAGGTGTGAGTATGAGTTCTACAATGGCCTCACAGGGAAGTCTCACGGGTACGGGATTGCAGGCTCATAGGACTGAGACTAATCAGAGTGTCGAGTCTGGTGAGTTGGATTGGAAGAAATCGAGGTTTATGAGCTTGTTCCGACGAAGCGGATAAGTTGGGGAAATAATTGCTTTGATTCTGATTATTTTCGCTTCTTGGATGATGATGATGATGATTGGTAGTTTTTGACTCTTTTCCTATTCTGCTTACTGCAACGGCACGGCCCCTAGCTTTTCGCAAATGACAGGAATTGAAAGGGTGTAAGGTCTAGCATCCTCATTTCCAAGCATAAAATGCTTCTTTAAATTCTAGAATTTAGAAATAATGAATAGATGTGACATCAAGAGCGCATAGCAATATGCATTCCCTATTATGGGCTTTTTTGGAATCTTATGACTTATGTTAGCATGCCACTCGATAGGGTCGTATCATTGCTCTAAAACCTGGCAGTCAAGCTGCGGCAGGAGGAGTCGACATACTTGTTCCTCACTGCGGACCACTCATGCATGTTTTACACATCTTTTCTTCAATTTGAAAGATATGCGACGATCGCCGAGTCCTGAGCTCATATCCGGCTCCTAACCTCCTCATCATCAATATATATGTCAACATCACTGCATGGAGTCAGTACAAAATATCTCTTAGAAATTGATCTCCTAATGTGATTTACTTTCAGATACCGATGGATTTCTCCATATATTTCATTCATTTATTCAATATTATCCATATCCTACTTACAGAAATTCCCTGCCGTAATCAACATCATCATATTATCTCGATATTGAGATATCATCTTCTTTATAATGATACGGTGAGCTAATATTGTCTATATATAATGAGCTCTCGTTCTTCTTGTCTTTCATTTTCCCGGAAGAGTCTGATGCCATGTTCATAGATTTCTACTAATATCCTGTTATGGATAGATTATTGATATCGTAGCCATGTAGTGATGGAATCTAATCTCTGTGGTGCAAATGCTTGTGAATCGCACGTATTGATGGTAACAAGCCGTTGTTTGTGAAAGTGTGCTTACCTAATGGGTCAGGATTTTTCTTATCGTTATCTCCATGTGATCAGGCGTTTTGTGTGGTGGAGATTCTGCGCGTCAAGCTTTCCCTTCCATTTCCTGCAATGCTGCCTACGAAGATTGATCCGTGAATAATTCTCCAAAATGATGCACCTCGATGAATTAATCTAGTGTTAGCCCAGGACCAAAGATCGTCAATTCATTGTCTTACCCTCTTCTGTCGTTCTCCAATGATTCGACTAAACAAGTAAACCTTTTAAATCTCAGTGCCACTCACTGCCTTTACAATGTGGACCATAGAAAATGGAGAGCTTTTCAACGGTAGCAACCATGTTGTTCAGAACTTCTTCGAGCAGAATACTAAAATCATGCAGGGAAAAAGCTATGGCTCGTTCCCGGAAAGAAATATCTCTTTGGTAGAACTGTTTCGGAACGTCTGTTTGCCCATCTTCTTCTACTTGTAACTCAGCTGACGAACTGTAAGCTGGACAAATCGGAATTGCAGATAAATCAGTGTCAAGACGGCATTTGACAATAGAGATTGGAACCGTTGGTCCTGATGATTGCGTAAGTCCCGACTGAGTTAGGATTATAGACTATGCTGATGTTCCTGTCTAGGGAAATCCCAAAAGCCGGTCAAAAATCACTCTGAACGATCTGAACACCAAAGTTGGTACTATCGTGAACGGAGTGCAAATTAAGGGAAAAGGCGGCTACGAACTGAGCAGTGACATGAATGAAATATGCATAGGGAAATACAAAACTTTGTTCCGGTAAGAACTATTCTCAATTATTTTAGCGTGAGTGACACTGATTATCTAGCATCACTTGGTATCCCGTTGTACTATCATTTTCATTCTCTTCAAAAGAATTGAAAGCTAAACCTCTCGAAGCGCTTTATGCAACATTTGGCCCACTCGATATAAAAGTTCTGACCGAATATGAACGTGATGCAACAACTCATGTGGTTGTCAAGAAGCGCAATACTGCTAAAGGGCTTCGAGCTTTGATTAATGGAAAGTATATTGTAGATAACGATCCATTTATCAAAGCAATTGTTGATGCTGCTACTCCAAGGTCGGATGGCACTTGTTTGCACCAAGATTTTGAAGGAAACTTTCCAGATGCTACTCAATACCTTCCTGAGCGCGGCTCAGAACCTACAGATGAACCAGCAAGTTCTTATGCTCCCGACTCATCAAGGGAAAGTATGTTCGATGGTTATACTTTTGTGTTTTACGATAAAGCTCAGTTCGAGACTCTTCTAGCACCCATTACAGATGGACGTGGTAAAGCTCTGTTTCGTCAAGTCACACCTCTACAGACGCCAGTCGATGAGTTTGTAAGATATGTAAAAAACGTCCCAGGAGAGAAAGGAGTGGGTGAATTCGAAGATGGGAGTGAGGGAAAGGGCGTTGTGGTTGTAGGGTTCTATCCAACGAAAGGAGATGGTGTTGAATGGTTCCAAGATTTTGCTAGGCAAGTTGCTCTAAATCTGGATCAACGACTTATTGTGCAGAGTGAATTTTTGGATGCAATACTTAAGAAGGATGCAAGTCTTTTAAGGAGGCCTCTAGAGGTCGAGATGTCTGGAGTTGTCGCTTTTACACCTGGTAAGTTTCTAGCAAGTTAGATATGGTGGTGAATTTACTGATAACAATAAGCGGCAAACACAAATGCGAGCAGAACGGAAGAGGTGCCTTCCAAGTCTAATCCAATTGCAGCTCCTAATTCTAGCCCGGTTGCACCCTCTCAAACTACTCCACCTGGTGCGTCGATCACAGCTTCGGTTCCTAAGGACGCTGTCTCACAGGATACTCAATTTCGCAGAGGTAGATCAAGAAGAGCTGTAACTAGTCGTTTCAGTGGATTTGACGATGACGACGATGACGACCTTTTGCCAGCTCCTACCTCTCTAGCTTCCATACCTGAGACTATGGTAGTGACACAAGAAATCCCTGACGAATCCCAAGGTCTTTTCGTCTCCCAAGATCCCAACCGCGAACCTGATAACTATCGCGTATTTTCCCAATCCGTTGAACCTGAAGAGCCATCTCAATCAACACGGGCAACAAGATCGAGTAGAAAAAGACCTGCGCCTCCTATAGCCCAAGAAAAATCGTACATGGATAGTTTCGCGCCCACCACCGCATCTTTCAAACGGCAACGTCGAGAAAGAGGCGAACCAACACCACCGCCTCAACCAATAAATAAAGAAGTTGTAGCTCCCGAGCCAGTACAGAAGAAAGAAAAGAAAGAAGTCGACATTCTAGCCCTGGCAGGGCAACAACGCGAACGCGCCGAAGCCGCCGCAAGAGCTGAACAGGACTCATTAAAACAGGCTGTTTCCACAATTGATGTCGAGGAAATGCGCAGGTTAACAATAGTTGAGGATATGGAAGTGAAGCGTTCCAAGCTAGCGCCAAGAACAACGCTACATGTGGATGAAAGTGAGCGGTGGGATGATAAATGGAACGGGCGAAAGAATTTCAAGAAGTTTCGTAGAAGAGGTGCGGAAGATGGACCAGTAAGAGCTCGCGCTAGGGTCATTGTACCTCTTGAGGAAGTCAAGAAGAAGGATCATGGATTTGGAGATGATTACTGGGGATTAGGCGGAGACGATGACGACACACAGCGAAGAAGGAAAGGCAAAGGAAAAGAAACACAAACAGAAACACAAACACAAGAAGAAACCCAGGAGATAGAACAAGCCATCTCATCATCTCGCTCCAAAACCAAAGCCAATGCCAAACCCAAACCCAAAACAAGATCACAACAACGAGAAATCACTTCCGAAAACGAAGATCAGGAACTCCCTGAAAATCCAATGCATGCTCCTTCTCCCTCTCGCTCTCACTCGCGCATCCCAAGCGAAACCCCTGAAATCATCCTAGAAGCAGATGATGAAATTGCGCATGATGATAGTAGAACTTCAAACTTAATTTCCTCCCGTCAAACTCCAATAGATACACCTGTATCCACAGCTCGCAGCTCCAGAGCATCGATGATGCGGGATTCGGGTCCGAGTTTGAGGAGTGCTTTGCGGGGGAGTGCGAGGGATGGTGATGGAGATAGAGATAGGAATAATAGTGTCCCGGCAACTGGAAATAAGAGGATGGCGTCGAATTCGCTGGTTAAGGGTGCGTCTGCTAAGAGGAGTAGAGTGTTGTCTTCGGTGAGGAAGGTGCGGAGTGAGAGTGAGGAGGAGGAGGAGGATGAGGATCGCTTTAGGTTTAGGTAGGGGTTTTGGGTGGGAGGGAGAGGAGATGAGATGAGATGTGAGGGGTAGGGGGTTGGGGGTGTGGGGGAAAGGCAGAAGAGGAGTGGAGATGCGGATTTTGAGGGATGGAGTAGATGGGAGTGGGAGAATGGTTTTAAATAGTTTTTTAGGGGGTCTTTGATGATCTGATCTGATTTGATTTGTTATACAATGGTTTATATTTTATCTTCCAGTTCATGTTGGAGATGTTATTTTCCTCTCTGTGTGTATGTGTCTGCCCGTCTGTCCGTCTATCTATGTAATACATCCAAATTCACACACATGGAATTATACACTCACATTATATATACAGAATCCAGAGCTTACCGTCTAATCCCTCAGACGCCAACATCATAAAAGCATAATGTATCACGAAAACCCTACTCATTATTATTCCTCCACATCCAACCCCCTGCCCCACCTAATCCATATCCTCCAACCCACCACCGCCCTCCACCTCCTCCTCACCCACACTGATCCCCACCAAACACGCCTCTAACATCCCCTCCCAATTAACCCACGGATGCACCTCCCCAAAAAGCCTCGTCCCATCTCTCCCTGCACACTTCATCAACTCCGGTTCTCCCCCCGGATGATACGGTAAATAAGGCGTGATATTATACACCTTACCACCGAGCACCGTCCAGGCATCTTTACCTTTTCTCCCGGTGAATTGTTTGAGTAGGGAAGGAGGAACGCGGAGATAGGGGGTGGATGGAGGGACACCGCGGAGGTTGGAGTTAGGGGATGTGGTTAGGCGTGCCCAGTCTAGTGGGGAGTGGTTGGGTGTTAGGAGGACTTTTTTGCGTGGTTTGGTCGGGATTGAGGTGTGGGTTGGGGGTGGGGCGAGGGAGGGGGCAGCGAGGGAGGAGGCGGGTGTGCGGTTTGGGAGGGGGGAGCGGTTGGGGAGGGGACCTCGAGAGGGAGCGCTGAGGGAAGGTGTGCTTGGGAGGGCGTTTAGTCGTGGGATTGCTCGTGTGCCTCCTGATGCGCGCTGTGCGGAGTTCGCGGCGGGGAAAGAGGGGACTTCGAGTTCTGGGGATGAAAGGTTTGCATCGTCGAGGGAGAAGCTGGGGATGTTGGTGCTGGGAGAAGGTTGGGAAGCGTTTGCGCGGGGTGTGGTTGGAGAAGAGGGTGGTTTGTTTTGGGGCGCCGGTTTTTTGAATAGAGGTGGTGGTGGTGGTGGCATAGCGGCGCGGTCAAGTGCTGCTTTGCTGGGTGGCGGCATACTCTTATTTCCCATCATTGTTGCATCTTGGAGTGGTTTTGTAATGTGCATACGCGGCGCATCCGTCGGCTTTTCCACCTTTGCATTTTCCCCATTCTCCATCGTCGTTGCTTCATTAGATGGCGATCTTGATAAACCTTTCCCTTCGCTTCCACCTCTATCTTTCTTTATCTCCTCATCACCACCTATACTCCCCGATCCAACATCTTCTCTCTTCCCAGCATCTCTATTACCAGTAACCGGTCGCAGTCTCTCCAGGAAACCCCACCATTCCGCTGGAGAATGCCTATAACATAAAAACGAAAGCGATGCGATCAGGAGACCGAGTCCTAGAAGGACCATGATAAAGAATGTGTTGAGTGAGAGACTGAGTGAGTGAGTGACTAATGTTTGATGTAGTGGTGATATTGTAAGATTATTATGTCATGAAAGGAGATTTGTGCGCCCTCAGCTGATAGCCTGATAGCCTCGGTCGCAAAAATTCATGGGCAAAGGAAGGAGGAAGGACCCTTTTTCTTTCGGCTACTCATAGACTGTGAGATTTACGATCGGGTGGATTTTTAGAGACCCGCTTTGTTTGATTCTGTTTTGGGGGATGAATGATAAATTCGTAATGTGGAGAGAATTTTGTTTATTTATATCTGATATATTGTTCGATGTTTCTCCTTAATATCGTCTCGTACTTTTTGCATAGTCCGTTACATACTCCGTAGGTGCTTGGGTATATAATATCTAATACATATCTTGAAGTTCTAGCATCGAGCGGATAGAGTAACGGTCCGGTATTTCTTCATAATGCTGTACTGTACTGTGCTTGTCTTGTATCGGGTATTTTATTTCCCACCCACGTTGTTTTGTCATGGTTCACCGGGTAGTTGATGAGCTATGAGGCAGGTAGGTAGAGAGAGGTACGAGGTAAGTAGGCCAGAAATGAGTACATAACAGTCGATCATCACCTAGCTGTTGTAAGTTTTATAACAGCTAATAGCTAAACCCTAAGCCTTAAAGGTATGACAACAGCACTTTGCATGGGATAACGAGGGAAAATCCTTGTGGACGGGGTGTTGGCAAACAGGGAGAGGTATCCCTAGATCCTAGATCAGTCAGCTTGCCATTCCCCATGATCGTTTCGATTTTTCCATTCTTTGAGTTATTCTAGAAGGCTTGAGATCATGGTAAGATACCTAGCTGTATGATGATAACCCAATAGTCATCAGTTGAGCGAGGAACGGGATGAGAGGGTGCATTTGTTGGAATTTTCCAAGATTCGTTGCCATATGATACCCGCTTCGTCGCATGAATGTGTAATTAGAGGTTGTGATATGATGTTATTGGGGGTGTGATCAGAATAAATCTTGAGGGTTTGGATGTTGTTTATATCAAAGATCTTATTCTTGATAGGAAATACAGTACATACGAGTAGAGGAATGGAATAATAGAGAGATCTTGATGTAGGTAGATACCGGTAGTTGGATAATGATACTTTTGTAACCTCATCGTAGAAATGTAAACCTATACACAAACCACAAAGTAGAATAAATTTATCCATCCGTCGTACAACTCACACTTCATATGATACTCCGTAAATACCGTTTCAATTATTGAAGAATTGTGGATATTCGTGGATATTCGTGGATATTCGTGGATATTCGTGGATATTCAAGCTCCTGCAATTCATCACTTCATTCATCGATGTTGACATTTATCATAGACATAGAAACACACACTCCTATTTTAGTTATCTTATTAGGATTTTTGCTATTTTATCAGTATGCTTTTATCTTTTGCCCACCTGCAATAAATATCAACATCATATTATATCATACATATCACATCACTCCTCACTCACTCACTCACTCACTCACTCACTCACTCACTCACTCACATCACTCATCCACTCATTCAATCGCTTGATACTAATGAAGCCCGCCTTGTTGTTCTCTACTACTACCACCAGCACTAGCACTAACACTAACAACACCACCACCACCGCTACATCCACCACTACATCTGCCCCAACTTTACATTCAAAATCACAATCGGCTACTTTACATTTACCACCTCGAAAGACTTCTCTAACTTCTTCCACCTCTTCCACCTCTTCCACCTCTTCGGCTTCTTATCGAAGATCCCTTTCTACCATCGATCACAATAATGTCATAATGCGAGTTGTTTCGCAGAAAGATTCTGCGCAGTTGACCGCCAAAAGTCCTAATCCCAATATGCCTTCATACGATAAGCCAAATAGCAATCGACCACTGGCACCAACCTTAAGTGCTTCTGCGAACAGAGGAACCAAACCCAAACCTCCATTAACTCCAAAAGTTTCCGCGAGACCTACTTCAAGACAATCACGTACCGAAAATCTCACGCCAAATAATCCGAAAGAAGATTTATCGACTCCCGTCTCTACATTCCTCAATAGTAACAATATAACTGCAAGATCTAGCACACGAAAGACTCGATTTGATACTTCAAACAATCCATCATCAGGAACCCCCACTCCTTCCGAAACTCCCCGATTATACGATCCGACACATAATGGCTCCGCATTGGGTATCTCTGGTTTGGAGAAGGATACATCTAAACGAGCATCGGTAACATTCAGTCCCTCTAATTCGGATTTGAATTTTTCACAATCATCACAATCTTCCGTCGACTCCAAATTCTTCTTTGCCAGCGATGTAAAACCGCAAAGTCATGGTTCACAGCAAACAAAATCTGCACCCACTAAAAGAGCCTCGACATTGTTCCATGCCAATGGAGATAAAGTTCCCAGGAAGCCGTCACTTCGTTCTGTAGCATCGACGGTAGGATCAACTATTGGAGACGAAAGAGGCCATGCGAAATTCTTTCATGCCAATGGCACTCCTGAAATAGGATTATCTCCTTCACCACACTTTGCGCCTCCTCGCCCAAATTCGGTTCTCTCGACTCATTCCCGAGTTTCATCACCGCGACTAGCAAATGTTACGACCTCTCCTTCGCAACGACCTACATCCCCACAAAAATCAAATGCTCAATATTCCTCAATTTCATCAGCCAGGTCTCCAACCCCATTAGCTTCCCCTGTTTTACCTCGACCAAAAGCTGGTCCGCGTGGCCAATCAGCCAATAATATTCACGTAACACATTCAAGGCGAACAAGTGCAGATGGAGGATATGGCCATCATCGAACAACAAGTACAGGATCATCCGTGGAGAAATTGGTATCGACAAGGAAGGTTTCGTTAGGAGGTCATTCTATGGATATACGAAATTCAATTACGATAACGGCACCATCGAGTCCGGCCTCGCTAGCACATACAGATGAGATTCTGGAAGGCGGGGAACGAGAAGATGAAGGGGAAGAAGAGGAAGTGGAAAGTCAAGACGAGGATGAAAATGAGGATGATGACGAGGATAGTGAGTCTCTTTCTTCCGGAGAAGAAGTAAAAGAAGGAGTCCTCAAAGCCGGGGATTCGATACAGCGCATGAACGAATTAGCCGCCGTGGCACGAAAGGAAAGAAAGGTGTTAGATCTGGAGATTAGAAATTCATCCCTGGAGGCTATAAATCGAACTTTAGAACGAGAAATGAGGAAGCAGACAGCTGAACTGCGAAGATACAAACGACTGAGTCGTTCAGGTCGTCTATCCATGGCCACGAGAGCATCGTCACGTGCAACAAGTGGAGCTTTGTCGGCTGTAGATGAGAAAGAGGGCAACGATCTATCAGATAATGATCGGGAAAATTCTGATCTGGAAGAAGATGATGAGGAAGAGGGCATGAGTTCTGACGAAGATTTCATTGATGATGGAACATTAAGTCCCCGGGCGGTGGCCGAACACGATCTCAAACATCGAAAAAAGGATGAAAAAAGGTTACGCCTTGATTTATCAAAGCATCAACAACTACTCATTGATAGTCAAAAAATGAATCAAAGCCTTAAGAAATGCTTAAGCTGGACGGAAGAACTCATCAACGAAGGAAAACGAGCATTGGACTACCGAGTAAAAACAATTGACACGGGAACCCTCGCACCTCGTGTCTTGGCACCGGAGGAATTTGACGACGATGATGTCGAAATTGATAGCGAGGGGATGTCAGCCATTGGAGCGAGTCTCCTGAGAGAAGCGAGGAGAGCGGCCGCGGAACAACATATGGAGAAGGGAGATCTTGATATACCAATAGAGACGGATGAACAATTGAAGGATTTAACTCAAGACATTCAATTCGCGCTGTTCGCTTCTTCAGGGGAACCAAGTGAAACGCCAGTTCCAAAGACGAGAGATGAAAGTTTGCAGTCGGTACCGATTGCCCCACCCACTAGCCCGTGGATTTCGACATTTACTTCGAGGCTGCAGGCACGCTCATAAGGGTAAAAGAGTAGCGGGCAGGGAGGAAGAGAAGTTCTGTACGAATCGAAACATTATATCACCACTCATAAATTTGCATCGTAACGCATATTTCCTTTTCATTCCTTCCGGGTTGGGCATGGGGCAATGATTATCAGAGGGTTTGGTGTTCTGGCATAAATGGGCATTGCGGCGGCGCATTTGCTTACATAACAAATTGGGATGGGAGCGAGGGAAGGATTTGGTAGGGAATGGGAAATCCTAGCTACTTATTTGCTATTACTCGTTTTGTTTATTCGTTTTGTTTTGTTTTGTCTTTTTTTTTGGTTTTAACATTTCAGTTCTGCTAAATCGGTTCTCGTACATACCCTTAGTATTTTTTTTGCAAATACAAATGAGATACCCAAAGATTACTTTCGCTAATGCGTTAAAGCGGAGCAGGATGGATGGATATATGGATAAGGGGGGTTGGGTGGATATGGTTTGGTGATGGGATGGTGGTAGAGGGATGGGTGTTTGAGTTTGGAAGGGAGAGTGAGGAAGGAATGGGATGCGATGGGATGGGGAGGAAAGGGTGGGAAAGGAAGGATAGCAGGGAAGGAAAAGGAAATGATAGAATATTTAACAGTACGATGGATGGTGCATGTGTGTATGTATATGTGCCCGTGTCGCTGTTCAGTGTCTGTGTTTGTGTGTGCATGTATATATGTATGTGTAGTAAATTGAGAATAGGAATAGAAGCTGAATGAATGAATAAATGAATAAATGAATAAAATCTTTAAAATAAATCAAATAATCATCTCCATCTCCACCTCCATATCTATATAAACTTACCTATCTATCTACTAATTACTCCATGATACAAGAGAAGGTTTTTACTTTTTCTTGGCTTTCTTAAATGTTATTATCAGGATGTAGATAAGTAGGTAGGTAGGTAGGTAGGTAGGTAGGTAGGCAGGTAGGTAGGTAGGTAGGTAGGCAGGTAGGTAGGTAGGTAGGTAGGTAGGGACCTATCTAATAGATAGATAGATAGATAGATAGATAGATAGATAGGTGGATATACCTAGTGCTTACATGTGGGATATATTATATTGATTTGATTTTATAATCTTGTGATCTGGAAAATAAAAGGTAAGTCTAGTACCCTATTTATGGACCATCCCAAATATAGACCATCTTTTTACATCAAAAATGATGATTTTTATCTATTAATATTTCAATAATTAATAAATCAAATCAATTGAAATTTGAATTATAGATTTATTATATAATTATAATTCAACTCTGAAAATTTCAGATTTTTCGTAATTTTATTGATTGAAATTTGAATGATTGAAATTACGATTTTCCATTTATATGTTACGAGGGTTGCCGTCTAGATCACGTGGAAGTGCTCTAGGCTCTCGAGGTGGTTTATAACTAGGCGTCAAGCAGGGACTTAAAGTAATGACAATAATATGATGCAATTCGTAACTAATAGTATGGTATACTAAATGATTGATCTTGAGCACGAAGCTCTACATTGTAATGAAATCCATTCCTTTATATAGACCTTCGTTTCCTGGATCCCTTAGGAGCTGTACACTCCAAGAGCTCTTAGCTCTCTAAGGCTCCCTTAGGAGCTGTACGCTCCAGGAGCTCAAGGCTCTCTAAGGCTCCTTCACGTGACATATCAGTGTGCCATGATCATGTGATGTCTGTCGTAACACTATTTTTATTCAAAAATTATTAAAGATTTTCAAGATTTTCAAAATTTATATATAAATTTTATACAAATAGAAAATCGTAATTTCAATTATTTGAATTTCGATTAATAAAATCGCAAAAAATCTGAAAATTTCAGAATTGAATTATAATTATATAATAAATCTATAATTCAAATTTCATCAAATTCTATTAGTTCATTGTAAAATTATTAATAGTTGAAAATGATCATTTTTGGTATAAAAAGGTGGTCTATATCTGAAGTGGTCCATAAGTAGGGTACTAGACTTGTCAATTAATTGCATTATCCTAAAATCCTAAAATCCTAATAAAAAAGTAAAAAGAGCCGGCTAAATAGTTCAAGACAAGATGGAATAAATATACAACCTTATTCATTACAACATTAACAACAACATCAACAGATTCATTTTTCCACTCTTACCCACCCTCTCTTCCTTCTTCGCTTCTCATCTTTCATCCTCAAGACTCACCTATCCGTACTTTTTCTCAAGCTTCTTTAAAATCCCCGTGACTCCCTTTTCCAACCTTGCTGCATTATCCTCTAACCTCCCTCTAGGTCCCTTTTCCTTACCCTTCCCATTTTCCGCATCCTTCTTCTTCTTTCCACTCCCATTTTTCTTTAACTCAGCCTCTATTTCCGTCGGTCTATAAACCTGTTTGTGAATATTGTAATCACTTTGTGTCATCAAAGGTTGTCCAGAACTGTTTTGCACACCCGTGTACGTATAGTTTGCAAAACCTCCTGGAGGTGAAAGAGGCTGGAGACCTGGGGCGGGAGAGGAAATAGGAGGGTTTTGGTGTTGTGGGGCAAAACCAGGAGAAAAGAGGCCTGGAGTAGGTAGGTTGTGGGATGGGTAGGAGCTGGTGGAAGAGAAGGTCGCGTATTGGGTTATGGGCCCTTGGGTTGGTGATATAGGGGGTGACGAGTAGGCAGGTGGTGCAGGGCCCGTAGGAGTTGCAAGAGGTAGGTTGTTGTCAGTGGGTGGTGGTGCGAAAGTGATAGGAGAGTTTGATGTGGGTGGAGGTGCGAATGAACCTGTTTGAGATGCGAATTGTGGGGAAAATGGTGAGCGAAGTACGGTCGTAGATGGGACAGAGCCACCGTGGTAGTTGGAGTTCGGAGGAGTGTTAGTATGTTGGGGTGGTGGAGTTACTGCCTTGAAATTACCCTGTCCGTGCGCCGAATGTTGCGGTGGAGACATCATGGGGAAAGTTTGCTGCCTTTGAAATTGCGGTGGCGGCGCTGTTGCCGAAAAGCCTGGATGTTGCTGAAATTGTGAGGGTGGAGAGAATTGTCCTTGGTCTGAAGTTGCTGCATGCAAAAGTGGATTTCCAGCTCCATCTTCGGGTGGAGGTGTCTTTTCTCGATGCTGAATAACTTCAGGTGCAGCTGGTGCAGCTGGATTATAGGCCATCGGGGCAAAAGTAGGAGCAGGCGCTTGCGACTGTGGACTCGAGGAACGTGGAGGTCCAGGAAATGAGACCTTTATAGCAGCTGGAGGAGAAGTTCGAGATGTCCTGGTCCTACCATGTTGATATGAAGGGTCTGAGATAGCTACGTTTTCCAATTGTTGAACCACCGGACTCATCTCATCCGCGTGAGATGGTGGTGGTATCGGCTCATCCTCAATTGTAATCTGATGCTGTGGTAAGACCCTCCGCACTCCATTCACAAAATTGAGCGCATCTTCTTTACTCCAGAAGTATAAATCAATAGTGTGAAGTCTGTACATGTATTTGGTCTCATTTCGAGGGTCAAAGGTTGGTAAATGCCATTCTTGTGCATCAATGGGACTATTTGATTGCTGTCCATTGTGTCCATCTACAGTCAAAGTGACGAGGGTGGTGTGTTTATAAGAGTATTTGACGTGAGCAGAGTCGAGGTCTGTTGATGGTGATATCAGCAATTGCGTTTTTCGCATTCAAGCCAATATGCATTACTTACGGCCAGTAAAAGCATCTTGATCTGGAGTACCGGCATTGTTAGCTATTTCAAGTCGAGCTCTTCTCTGGCCTGCATTCTCGAAAAGATAGACATATGAGCTTTTATCGAATCTGTGGTGAGGTGGTTTTGCCGATGGCGGTCCATAGAAATAATGTATATCCGCGAACCTGGAATATATTAGACAAATGACATGACTATATAAAAGGATTGAGGAGCATTCACATACAGAGTAGCCGCTAGATCCTCCCCTAGTCGTGCTGCCATTTTTATCGACCTGCGATTATGTGATGGCTAAGAGTACTGGAGCAGTGAAACTGGGCGCTCTTTTGTTGCGCGATGAAAGAACACAACAGAAAAAGAAGAGAAGAGAAAGAAATGAAAAAGAAATACTTAATGAGAGAGGAAGAAACAGAAAGTATGAGACCTACAATACATCATGCCGAATTACCTGCAGCATGGGTGGTGATGAGTACCATGTTCGGCGGCAAAGCTGCATGAAGATAGAGCCAATGAAGCGTTGAATTGATGTGATAGAAGATGAGTGCCTTAAAACCTTATCGCGATTAGATGAGGCAGAAATAAATTTATTTTTGGTTTTTGGCTTCATATGAAATAATTCGAGGCGGATAACCTCAAGGTGTTATATGAGATTCTTTCACAGCTGTAATTATTAAACTGCCAATGTAAAGTTTCCTGGATCCGGGGGTGGCTATTCAGTACATTTTCCCAGAAATCTAGCTAACACTTCCCTTCAGCATTGCATTTACATCTCCACCTCGAAGAAGATATCCCTGGTAGATCATATCAATTGTGCCCGCGCGGGCTTGCGAATTCGTCCTAGAGACTCTCAATCCTCGTCATGTCTCTCGTAACTCTTTCCCACGTAGCTTCGCATCTCCAAAATGCCTCAAAAGCCCGTCTTGGGCTCACTTCCGTCCCATCCTCGAACATGATCCTCACTCTCATGCTCAGCCTCCAATCGTCTGGATTTCTGTCCTCCGTCACCCGTGGTGGCCTTACTCCTCCTCCCATGGACGAATTATCTACATACGTCCCAGAACCTGTCACACAGCGAAATATTTCGACAAGGAGGTTATGGTTGGGATTGAAGTATTGGAATAATGAGCCGGTGTTGAGTCGGATGTCGGTGATCAGCAAACCCACAAAGAGAATTTGGATGGACGTAGAGGGACTTTCAGAGATCATAAGAGGAAGAAACGCAAACTTTGTGGAGGGATTGCGGAACCCGGGAGAGTGTATCTATATTAGTACATCAAGTGGAATCATGGAGGCAAGAGAATGCGTAGAGAGGAGGGTAGGCGGTATGCTTTTATGCAGAGTGCAGTAGGCATGATGATCAAAAGATGTGTAAAATTACAGGGCATGATCATTTGTGGGAGTTTAACAAGTGTATAAAAGAGATACTGGTCTTGCCAGAGGCTGATGAATCACGGCTTGGGAGATAAAACTCCGAATCAAGATTCCAAACTGCAAAAGTATAATTTATTTTGGGATCCAGAAATATGTGCTCCTTCGGCCACCCTTATATGCAATAGCAAAACTGCTAACGATGCTCCAATGTCCTTAAGCAGGTTTCCAACCCAACGTCACACCAATATCCAGTTGTGCCCCAAAGCACTAGCAACCGCGGCCGAGACTCGTGTACTTGAGCCAGCAGTTTGTGGAAATACTATCCTGCTCCTTAATATCTCTCGATTATCCAGTTTCTCCTCTGTTCATCATTCAGGGGCTTCATGAGCTCCAGCTCCGCCCGTTTCATTGCAATATATGTGACCACTACTGCCTCGCCAAGTATCCTATACATGCCTTGGTCGTTTTTGAGACAGGCAAGCGCCTCCTCCAAACTACTTGGCAACATTTCTTTGATATTGTAATCATCTCTATCTGCCTGGCTCAACTTAGAAGGACACATATCGCAATCAAGCCATATCATCTTTTCTTTTGCAATCACGCCTTCTACACCGGCGCCAATCATTGCTGCTAATGCCAAATAGATGTTGGCAAGGCCATCCAAACATCTTATTTCCCAGTGCGATCCATCGATTTTCCGTAGTGGGGTTTCTCGGTTTTGCGTACCCCAAGTCACCCAGGTACTGCCGGCAAAACCACCAGCTGCAGACATACGGTCGTAGCTCGCAGCGTTACTATAAGTCAAAGCCGTAATTGATCGAAGATGTTTCAAAATTCCAGCATAGAAATGAGTATAAGTTTCTTCGTTTTCGCCTTCTGGAGTAGGTATGGAAACGTGAACATGTGCTCCTGTACCTATTTTGTCTGGGATAGGTTTGGGGTGTAGTGTGGCGCGCCATCCATGGTTTTCTGCAATCGTAGTGATGATTTCGCGAGCTTGTAAAAGCATATCTGCAGCCTCAAGGGGTGCGCAAGCAGGTAGGACAAACTCAAATTGGCCAGTGGCCGACTCTGGATGCCATTGTTCAATATCAATACCAGCATTTGAAAATGTATCCACTATCTCACCCACAACGTCTCTGATAGCACGGGAAAGGGCATTATTGGATCCCCAACAGTGAGACTCCGCACCGGGAAGAGGATCGAACTTGAGTGTGTTGTCTTCATTGAGTGTGCCTTTCATGAACACAACTTCAAGCTCAAAGCCAACGAGAAATTCAAGACCATGATTTTTCGCTTTGTTCACTATGTGTCTGAGCGTGGTTCTGGGACATACATCCAGTGGAGTGTTGTCCTGGTTGCGGAGTTCTGCTTGAGCCGAAGCATAGCCATGACATGGACCGGGACGCATCGAAGAGATAACAGCAGTTAGAAGCCTGAGAACCCCTCTGGGAGAAACGGAATCAATACGATGATCAACTGGCGTCAGTGTTAAGCTACTATTAGTGATTCCGATGTATACATCACCATTTTTGTCGCACAGAAGCTCCCGGACACGTTTCATTGGTAAAATCCGCAATCGAGTGAGTGAGCAGTAGTCGATGTATTGTACACGCAGAAACTTAACTCCTGGGTGGTTTGCCATGAATAATTCAAAGGTCTCAAGGTCCGATGGATGTTTTAAAACTTTTGCACCATTCGCACTTTTAGCCCCGTTATTGTTGTTGGAGTCCAGTTGATGGAAGTTTTTGATGCCATTGACGCTCTTGGTGAGGTCCAGGTTGTTGGTTCTGTTAATCCCATTTGTCTGTTTAACCTCACCCACTCCATTAACAACTAGCTCAACCACCTGTGTTCCTGTTTGCTTCAATTTCAATTGAAGACCATAAAGTTTGTTGGATGTGTTAAAAAACACATCCTGAACAAGCTTAACCGCTTGTGTGAAAGTCAATATTTTCTTGTCGACATATTCCACGAGTACCTGAGTATATTCAGTATCACCGGACGTAGATTGTGTTGCTGCGCGGTAATGGAGTGCCCTACCTTCTCGAAAGCTTCGCGGAATTGAATCTTCGCTAGCAAATATGTTTCTGGAAACCAATGCCCATCTGTACTCCACACGATCTTTTCTGAAGGACAAAGCTCTAAGAGATCACGGATAACAGCTTCTTGTCCATCTTGACTTACACAAGGAAACACCTCCCCAATATCAGCATAAACATTCGAGTATACAGTAGCTAAATATCCCGTTTCTTTTGTCCACGGGTAACCCGCATGAAGCAGAACAATTGGAACGTCTGGATATTCGCGAATAAAGGCTTGTAGATGAGATGGCGAAGAGCGAGTGAGAGTTATGTCGTTATCTCCCAAACCAGTGTGGAATTGAATTGGCTTCTTATGGGTTGTTCTTGATTCCTGAATGAGTCCAGCTGTCATGTGGACAGCCCACGAGTTCAAAGGGTGGCCATCGGACCTTTCGAAACGACTATGACCTTCGGCCTTCTGTTTCATAATACATTGCAACAACGACACTTTTACCTCTTCTAATGGGCAGGCCCGAGGAATATTAAGCCCGGATCTATAACAGATGACTGATTTGAATGCAACAACATCGGGGTCGGAAAGAGCATCCTTTATAGCTTTCAGAAGCCCTTCGAGCACAGAGGCAAAGAATTCGTCCTCGGAGACAGCAAAAATATCGAGGTTCTGGTCCACAATATCCGCTGTAAGTCTTTCGATTCTCACTATTCTCCTACACTTATCTACGACAGCCAAGATTAGCGAGGCATGAAAAGATTGGCATGCATCGTGTCGAGGTAACACAACTTCTATATGAGTGCGGGGAAGATGAAATACCTACTACTTGTTAGTTTGTCGTGCCAAGAATAGTCGAAGGCATCATTATCCGTATTCAAGCCATCATCGAGAAGAACTGTTTCGATCCCTTCAAAACATCGTTTTGCCCAAACATCATCTGGCTTCTCATTTTCTTTTGCGATGGCTTTCGTAACATCACTCCATGTTTGTGGACAGCCGAGAATTTCGGCAAGTTGATTTGTAGCTCGAATATGTGCCAATGATGAATGCGTGGCCTTTAGAGCATCTCCATTCGCCTCCGTAGTAATGCCTACTAGGGGATATTTGAACTTAGACGAAGGAATAAGTAATGGGTGAGCATGGTTATCAATCAGTGGAGTTGTACGGATGGCATGAATAAGTCGATCCATGTTCGGCGTAAGAGATTGAGTCTTGAGTGATGAATATTAAAAATTTCCGAGGTATGTATCTGCAGATATATGGGGTTTTATAAACTTACAGTGAAGCGGAGATAGAGGAAATTGCCCCTCATTCCCCTCATGATGCAAAGCCATGGCGCGACTTTCAGGATAGCCTCCAGGATTTGAATACTCATTTAAATGCGGGGCAAAGGAATTCTATACTACATTGATACACTTGCATGGCGGTAATACAAAAATATGACGATAGTTATACCTTTTGGTGTTATATAGATGGTGGTACGCTAGGAAGGCAATGAAAATGGTCGAAGTATAGGAGACCTGGGTAAATCGGAAATATGTGAAGGTCGATAAAATATGGGAACAGATTCCATTCGAGGATTTAAGTAGCAGCAAAACTCTACTACGCTTCCAATCAATCTGCAGTTACAAAGCTCCATTACACAAATGTCCTGGACTCTGTCGTCAATATCCAAATTTGATTGATGCCTGAGCTGTAAGGTTAAGCCCATGTAACCACAAGCATAAATGCAGCTATCCAATTGGTTCACCGCTCGCATTGTTGAATGATAAATTCATGCATCTCATCCACATTCTTTTCATTGTTCGTACTTCATACCTTCTCCCAACATTTCATTTGACCCAATTTGAGTATATTGTCCACAAGAACATGGATATCTTGATCCTTCTGTCAGCTCACTCCGGTATATGAAACATTTTCAAGCCAGCGGTTTTGCCAATGTGTGTGGCTGCCGTGGTTTCAATATCGAAAAGGTAGGCGCGCAAGCAAAAGAAAAGTCAGAGTGGCCAGACCACTTGGAAGAACGTTGGTGCAGGTGAAGCATGGGGATACACAAATTTGTTTTGTCTGTCGGATGTAACTTCATTACATCCCGATGAATTGGTGTGTTTGGGATGAACATAATGAGCACAGTGGCTTTTTATCATTTTTTCACAGAACATGAGCGTCATCTTCGGCCCCCAACACGGCCCTTATTCTGGCCTTCTTAGCAGCATAGCGATATACCGCGATGCACGTACACGCCGAAAGTGCACGGCGATGGATCTTCCATTTTTATTCTTTTCCATTTCCTCGAATTGAATTTTACGAGCATGTTTTATCCTTGACAGGGCCATCGATCGCTATGAACATTGGAGTCTTGGAAGTTCCCTTATTGTTCGTTAGTTTGGTCTCGTATATATGATACTGAATCTGAAGAACGCCATTTCAGTTGGCCTCCCGGGCCGTCCTAGCTACTAAAACTATAATTGTGCGACTATAGCAAATATAGAAAAAGCATCTCCGCCATCATCTCAAACCGCATCACATTACTACTTACCCATACTGAAAGACCTTGGAACAATACATGCCTCCGTGGTTGCATCAGGTGTACCCTCTCTTTGGTAAAGGTCTAGAGTTTGTTGAAAATGGAACACCAGAATTCGCCTTCAATTTTGAACGGCTCTAGAAACGCTGATATTATTGCAACTGGTCATAAAAACGCAGGTGGACCATTGCGGATTGAGAGGGTGTTTCCTATCCGCATCGAAACAGAGCCGGGTACAGGTTGGACGTCCAAGGCTTGGTCAGCATGTTAACTAACGATGCACAGAAGTTTCTGGTCGGAATTCTAACGGTTCTGATGTTACAAAGGACCAAAATGTGCCAGAAATAACAGCTCCGACGGCTATGCCGGTGGTTGCATCTGAGATTGAAGGTGCGATTAATCAAAGGCAACCAACAGTTGTTTTAGCAGAATCCTGCCGGCCATTGTCACCATCTGAAAATACTTTCATCACAACTTCAATTCATCACTTAATTTCTGATAATAAGCCTATTCCAAACTATGAAATCAATGAGGTGGTACTTCGTTGCGAGGATGAACCCATCCAAATTCCCGGATCCATCCAAAGTTTCGGAGCATTATTAGCTCTGGAAGAGAAAGTAGACGGGCGATTCCTGGTCCGGATCGCAAGTGAAAATTCCGAGACCATTATTAACCGCAGGCCTGAAGATCTATTTGCGCTCTCTTGCTTCACCCAACTGCTAAGCCCAGTGTACGAATCAGACTTCAGAGCCCGGATTGAAGCTAGAAAACTGTGGCATCAAAAAGAACATCTCAAAGCATATCCAGATATTTTCACTATGATGCTTGAATCAACTCCGCATGTCCCCATGTATTGTGCTCTACATTTTTGTGAGGATGCAGGCTTATTCATATGCGAGTTTGAGGCGAAGAATGATGTATTGACTGACATTCCTCTGAAGGATTACAATTTGCCTGGGGAATCCGTCAAGACTATTGATAATCAGGCTACAGAAGAAGAGCGGATCTTGTCGACCACAAAATACAGTGAGCCATTCCGCACGATACAAAGGACGAAGAACATACTTGGTGAGATGGAGATGTTTCATCTAGGCTGTGAGGTTCAGGAGCAGCTTAATTCAGCCACCTCAATAGATTCTCTGTTAGACATCGTCGTTGGTCTCGTTTTTGATCTGACCGGATTCCACAGGGTTATGGCTTACCAGTTTGACGAAGACGATGCGGGGCTAGTTAGAGCGGAGTACATTGATGAAAGAGGATCATTAGACCTCTATCGTGGTCTCAAATTCCCAAATACTGACATTCCAATCCAGGCTCGCCAGCTCTATGCGCTCAACAAAATACGATTGCTGTTTGATCGAACGGCAAAGACGGCGAGGCTCATGTCCTCAACCAAACAACATAACCCCAAAAATCTCAATCTTTCATCAGCATATTTGAGGGCCATGTCACCTGTTCATATCAAATATCTGAAAAATATGGGTGTGCGTGCATCATTCTCAATATCCTTGATTGTAGAAGGACGGTTGTGGGGCTTGATCTCTTGCCATCATTATGGCCTGGTAGGGAAAAGGGTCTCTTTTCCAATGAGGGAGCTTTGCCGAAGCCTAGGTGATTGCACAAGCAACAACATCGAAAAACTGCTGTATCTTTCCCGTATACAAGCGCGAAGACATCTTGGCAAGGCCCCTCCAAAAGTCTCGCCATCCCAATATGTTGCTGCCTCATCCAGAGATCTTTTGCAAATGTTCGAAGCAGACTTTGGCTTTCTAGCCATCAAGGATGAAGCAAGAACGATCGGTCGCCTCTATGCCTACAATGAAAGCATTGCTTTACTTCAATATATTCGCAAAAAGTCTCACACATCGGTGTTTTGCACACAAAGCATATCCGCAGACTGCACAGATATCATGTTTCCTGCCCGCTTCGTTTTGATCTCTGGTTTCCTTGTAATTCCATTATCTCTATCAGGAAATGACTTCCTAGTATTTTTCCGTAAGGGTCAAGTAAAGGAAGTGAAGTGGGCGGGAAATCCAAACGAGAAGATCTACAAACCTGGAACACAGTACCTTGAACCAAGAGCAAGTTTTAAAAGGTGGAGCCAGCATGTTGTAGGTACTAGTCGGGAATGGACGCGGGAGCAAGGTTGGTTTATCCTAGTTCCAGTCGATTCATCCTAATCTGAAATTTCATAGTTGAGTCTGCAGGAGTCTTAAGCGCATTATATGGGAGGTTCATTGAAGTCTGGAGACAAAAAGAGGCTATTGTACAGCGGAATCGCATGACGCGATTGTTGATACGACAAGCCGGAGCGGAAGGTACGTTAGCAAAAATATGGAAGCTTTCGAGCATTGCTGATGTGTGCAAGTGAGAAATCCACTGAATGCTATAATTGGTTATCTCGAGATCGCACTTGAAGATGAACTCGACGAAAAAGCGCGGCTACACCTTGAGAAATCCTTAGGCGCATCAAGGTCACTTATCTTTGTGGTGAATGACCTTCTTAATTTGACAGAGGCAGAAGGACAAGATCCGGAAATGTCCCATGATAATGTTATTTTGTCAGAAATGATGAACGAAGTCATCCATGATTTCGGTGATGAATGTCAAAAAAAGAGATTACGTATCAAATTTGACGAAAGCAATGTCCCACTGATGGTTAAATGCGATGGTGTGCGTTTGAGACAAACTATCTCAAACTTACTTTCAAACACTGTCAAACATTCAACTGCTGGTGATGTGGTTGTTGGGTTGAAGAACGTTGAAACTGATGATAATAATAAGACTCGAGTCGAAATGTTTTTCACTGACAACGGTTCCGGGTTTACTGAGTAAGTTTGTTATTCTCATAGCACAGTTGAACCTAAGGAAGACTTTTATTTCTGGTGTAGCCCAAAATTTCCAAACAATATTCTAAGCTACCTTTATAACGAGACTAATCCTTCGCCTTCTTAGACCTGAGCTTGACGGCATATTCCAAGACTTTGAGAAAGTTCTTGACGATGACCAAGAGGTGGATCTATCAACATGCCTTAATGCGGAAAAATCATCAATTGGTCTAGGCTTAGCCGTAGCAGCGCGGTTCGTGCGACTCAACGATGGCAAAATAGTTATAAACACGGAGCCAGGACACGGAACCACAGTCACCGTATCCATACCATTCCGCAAGTCCAATGTAGGACATTCTTTCAATGCCAGAGCTCCACGAGGAGATACCTCAAATCCATCCACCAGTAGCAAAAGTTTCAAGTCTAAGAATAGCAAAAGCTATGACACGCCCGAAAGATTCCAGGTTCCTCCTCCAACTCCCCTCAAAGAACCTTTCGTCACATACACGACGGAAATACTCGAATCACCTGGGTCAGTACCCACTACCTTGGCTTCTAGAACTTCATCATCTCTCCCACCGCCATCCCAATCATCACTCTCCGTCAAATCTGTCACCACAAATTCCGACTACCAGCTTCAATATCCTTTCCCTATCACGAATTTGCCCCCTCAGCCCGAGATACGCAATCTCAATGTCCTAGTTGCAGAAGATAATCCTCTCAACAGTCGACTCATGGAAGAACGGCTCAGAAAAAGAGGTCATGTGGTGACTGTCAAGGTGAACGGACAAGCTTGTGCGGATGCCGTATTAGCTACCCCAGATGGTTTTGATATCGTCTTAATGGATATACAAGTACCCCTTCCCACTTACCACTCGCAAACCCTCATATTACCTATTCAAAACCCTCTCAACTAACCCTTTTCCCCATAGATGCCCATAGCCAACGGTTTCCAATCCACAACCATGATCCGTACCTCGGAGTACCTAAACACACCCACTGTCTCCCGCCGCGCAAAAGTCTATGGTCGTCTACCCATCATAGCCGTATCAGCTTCTTTGGAAGAAAGCAAACGGGAAGAATATATCGAACGGGGATTCGACGGATGGATACTCAAGCCGATTAATTTTAAGAAGTTGGAGGAGATACTGGCAAGTGTAGAAGATGATGCGAAGAGGGAAAAATTGTTGTATGGAAATAAGGGAGTGAAGTGGATTAAGGGGGGTTGGTTTAAGCTGAAGAGTGGTGCTGGGAGTGCGAGTGGAGGTAGTGGTGGCGATGGTGAATTGATGAATTGAGTTGAGGAATGATGGAAGGGAGGGACGCAGGAGTGGGTGGTTTTGTGGTGAATGGGTATTATTGCATATTATGGATATGGATGATGTAACTAAGCAACAACATTATGAGAACAATCTGAAGAGATATCTTGGACCTACCTTGCTACCTACCTATTCAAGTCAGTTCCTCTCCTCCCAGTATTCACACGAATATGCAAAGGTAGTTTCTTTGGTTTTCTTTTTTTTCTTTGACTTCAATAACCTCCTACACATAATCTCACATGATTTCTTTCCACGTAATCCTACTATCGCATATTACAGGTGATTATTTAAGTACTACTTTATGGAGTATGGAACATAATCATCATCAATGAAGTTACAGACATCAAAAACATTGTAATGAAACCTTAATCTTAAGATCTTAGAAAAGTTATAGGCATTGAATATCGTCTAGAAACAATAACAACTATGACGACGACGACGACGATAGTATTTAACGCCCACGGCCCAAATTTATTCCCATTGACCGATTCCGTGCCCATCATTCCAACTAATAACGCCTATCAATCAATCATTATTTCAATTTTCATATACATGTACATGTACATGTACATACCCAAAACCAAAAGCAGAATCACAATCCAAATCAAAGCCACAACCTACAACTTAACACTCCCCCCATTCAACTCATTCCACTCCTTCACGCCAAACCTCACATACTCCTCCGCACCGGGCTTCAACCAAAACAACCGATCACCAGTCTCCTCCACCACAAGAGGATCCACACCCTGATTCATCACAACATGTTTAACCATCTTAACCGTGCCCGTAATTTCCATCTCCTGACCATCCTTCTTAACCCTCAAGAAGAGCGGGACCGCATAATTCGGCAGATATTTTTTCGCATGAGCAGCCAAATCTCTCATGACGGCTGGACCGTGATCTTTTAAAATGAGAGCCCCGCAGCCTACGCGTCCATCGTGATGTGGTAGGGAAACGCCATAGACGTTTACTTCTTGGATAGCAGGGTGAGTGGAAAGAGCCTCCGCGACTTCGTTCGTGGAGACATTTTCTGATTTCCAGCGGAAAGTGTCGCCGATGCGATCATTGAAGTAGGCTCTTCCTTCGCTGTCCCAGGTCATGATATCGCCTGTTCGGAACCACGCGTCGTCTTTTTCGAAAACGCTTCGTAGGACTTTACTATCGGATGCATCTTTGTTACCGAAATATCCTTGATAGCCTGAACTTATATCGGCAGGGTTAAGCTTGAACAGCATTTCTCCTGGACTTCCAAATGGTAGTCTGGTGCAGAATCCGGTAGTTTCCGATCGACGTGGTTGTTCCGTTTCAACATCTAATTCAACTACGGCCCATGATTTTCTCAACAAAAGCCAGTAGATAAATCCATTACGACTCACAGCACCCTTGCTAAAATCGTTATTTGAATAATTCCAACCAGCCCACGCACTCTCAGTTGCGGAGTAAAATTCAGCAATTGTTTTGATGTCAAACCGTTCCTTAAACTTATTCCAGACATCGGGTCTTAGGCCATTCCCGAATGCCATTCTAACGTCGTTTTTCTGGTCGATATTTTCGCCTGTCACGGGATCATATTGAGGAGGGGCGGATAACAGGTAGCGACACACTTCGCCAACATATTGAATAATATTTGCCTTTGATTCTCGAACCTCTTTCCAGAATGTCTTTGTAGAGAATTTCCTTCCAATACATATTGTTGCTCCCATGTTAAGGGCTGCTAGAACAGCAAGGACACTAGCGGCGGAATGGTACATAGGCATGCACTAAGAAAATCAGTATTGTAGTGAGATAAATGGGAGAATGGACACACAGTATATAATATGTCTGGTCGACTATATCCGCTCCATTTAGGCATGATAGTCGATCCAAAATTAGCCTTTCCCCAGGCGAGAACTGCGGGTTTAGGTAAACCTGTAGTTCCACTGGTGTATATCAACATTCCAATCTGTGACTTTGTTTGCCCATGTCTGCTAGAATCCGGCTCTCGGACACCCTCGGTTGAATCAATAGTAGCCTCTATATCAGGGGTGAGAATTTGAAATGAGACATGGGGAAGTTCATCTCGGACTTCCTGTGTCAGTTTTTCTTCGACTACTGGATCGACAATGCATAATCTGACAGTGGAAACTTTGACACAGTGGGATAATGCGTTTCCCGTCAAGTTGTAATTTATAAAAGCTGGTTTGGCGCCTATACTCCATAATCCAAACCATAGGAAGAAAAATTTATCTGAATTGGTGAAATCCATAGCAACGATTTCCTCCGGCTTGACATTGTGGGTATTTTTCAACCATGTTCCATATTTTAAGACTATATCGTATGTTTCCTTAAATGTCCATTTCTTGCCTTCAAATATGATGAATGTGTCGTTTGCGAAACTTCCTCTGGCATGCTCTTCGAGTATGTAAAACATGTTAAGACGATCCGCTTTTTCCCTTCCGGTAGTAAAGGCGTATGCTTTCACTGCAGCACCCAATAATTGATAATCGTAGCTCAAAGAAAACTTAGCATTGACATATGCCAGCCCAGCCAAAGCTACAGGAGCTGCTAGAGTCAGTGGAACTATGGACTGTCAGTAATCGCAATCGTTCTTCGAGGAGTGGTGATATATAAACTGACCTGGCATTTTGATCAAAACGCGGTAGCAATATCCCTAAGTATCAGATGAACTCTTCCCAGGCTTTTTTAAAAAAAAAAACGGTAAAAATGGTGAAATGCTATCTCCCGGCGGGCAGATTCTGAAGAGGATGACAGGGCGGATGCTGTGGGACCTGATCGAGCAAATATGGAGGATGGATGACTGAGCCGTTGATAAATCCAATGTAGGCGATTTAATGACAAGATTCAAGGTGAATGAACAGTTCAGATGAGGAAAAGGACGACAGATAGATAGTTAAGAAAGATTGGACATTAAAAACTTACCGTCCATAGATAGACATGGCCGAAATTTGGATAATGCGGTATGCATGCATCCCGCCGTTGGCTCATTTTTTATTCATTCCTCAAATTGTGAAATATGCCTCGGCATGGAGGAACATATGACATTTGGCGTCCTTTGCATTATTGCACGGCTTTCCAAGGTCAAAGTCGTTGTCATAATACTCCAACAGTTGGAGGCATACAGGGGTGGTTCGATCACGGACTTGATCTCTCTCGAGTCTCCATATGAGGGTTTTAGGATCTTGCATCTGATCTCAGAACAGTCAGTCCCCTTCTTCTTCCCACTGCCAATCACGGAAACTTATGCATTCATGCAAAATCCACCGTTGAACATTTGTCTGTTCTACGAGTAATTCGTCCCACCGTACGGATGGGTGTGATATCGGTCAACCGATGGATCTTTGTGTGACCAGTGTAATAAATAACAGAACGGCTTTCCCCTTACAAACTTTACGTAACAAAGAAGAATAATTGGGTCTTCGGATCTTTTTCCTGAAGAAGTTTAACAACCCTGCTTATACCATTTCACCATTTCACCATTTCACCATTTCACCATTTCACCATTTCACCATTTCACCATTTCACCATTTCACCATTTCACCATTTCACCATTTCACCATTTCACCATTTCACCATTTCACCATTTTACCATTTTACCATTTTACTTTATCTGGCTCGTGCTTCAACTTGAAACAGTTTTGTCCCCTCAGCCTTATCACTTCAGCCTTGTTCATTATTTAGCCTTCCAATCGCTTAAACTTGCTTGTGCAAATGCAATGCGGCAACGCAGGCGATAGAAACAGAAACAGTAGGTACAGTGCCGTAGCTGGCAAATGGACTCCCAAGCTTCAACATAATGTCAACATCAACAAATGAACCTGCATCCTCAGGAATGACAACCTCCGAAAAGACAATTGAAGATGTGAAAACTATCAATAATACAGCACCCGAAAATGCGGTCACAGCAGTAAACAAAAGAAAGGAACCACCTCCTGAGAAGCCCGAAAATGCTCGCATGCGAACCCAAGTTCTTATTTCATTCTGGGCCATTATTTTATTCTTTGGTGTGCCAATATGGTGGAGAACGACGACAATATATAGAGCTCCATTACCTTTAGATCAGATGACAGATTGGGCTGAAGGAAGAGTATGCTGCAATCATTCGCATGGCTAGCATTTACTGATTGATTACTATAGGCATGTCGACCAGTCTTTCCACTTACAATCTCAATAGAAGCCGAATCATTACAAGAAAATGAAGCTCAAAATCTTTTGCGAACTACGCAACATGCTTTAGACGATTTAAATGATTTCTCCGCGCATCATTTGCGGTTACAACTTTCCCCGCCAAACAATGCTTCCGCGACTGTGAAGGGCTTCTCATCTGGAGGCATGGGAGAGGACGTTGCTTTGACTATTAGACTTCTACCCGGAACGGCGTCACAATTCAATTTGCAAGCCTATGCACCTGTTTTAGATATATATTATCCTCCAAATCAGATTCCCTCGAGTTCATCATCAACTTCTTCATTAGCGACTTATATTGCGAACACCCTACGCGGCGTGTTTGCCGAAGAACAGGCTATGATCGCATATTTACTTTCCACCAGCTCCGCACCGCCAGAAAGAAGCCCCAAAGTACTAGCGCCAGAAGTGGCAGATACCTTGGCCAAATGGACGACGCGATCATTGAAGTATTCTGGAACTTATCACTTAACCTTCTCCCTCTTTACTCCAACTGCCACTCCGTCTTCTTGGGATATTGAAGCTGCGCTAGAGGAATACATGAAACCATTACTTGAAAGCTTCACGGATATCAGTAATTTCACAATCGATACCCAAGTCCAATTGTACGCCAACCCGGGCGTCAGCGGAAATGTCTTACGAAAAGAAGATCTAAGCGGATTCATCAATGCCGCTGAATGGCCTTTAAGTCCCAGTATCGGTGGCGCCCCCACTATAAATTTCATTCTCTACGTAGGCGATATGGAAGTAGAAGGAGGCGGCAAGAGTTGGTTGATTCCCCAATGGGGAGGAGTAGTCATACAATCCGACATCTCCGATTTACGCCCCGCCGTGCTCACCTTCTCAAATCAATTAATGTCTCTAATGGGCGCTCCGGAAACTGGTTCGCTTCCCCTCCGCTTAATGACACTAGTGCGTGTTCGTAGCGCTGGCCTTTTGCTAAAAGCAAGCGGTACACTAGGAAGTCTAGCGAGATTGAGTAAAGCGCTTCCTTCAATTAGTATACCGGAATCGGTACAAGAAGGTGTCTATACAACCATTGGACATTTGAAAAAAGCGTGTGATGGATTGGGAGGAAAGGAAGGATTGGAAAATGCTCGGATTGCAGAAGAGGCGGCAGAAAAGGCGTTTTTTGAAAAGAGTATGGTGGGCCAGGTGTATTTCCCGGATGAACACAAAGTGGCGGTTTATATGCCTTTGTTAGGACCCGTGGGAGTGCCTCTAGTAATGAATGTGTTGAAGGAAATTAAGGCATGGAGGAAGAGGAGTAGAATGGCTAGCTAGTCGTATTTTATAAATATGAACTAGTGATATCTAGAATAATGATCTAATGAATTCTCAATAACGTCTTGTTATACCTACTTCCATGTATCTTTACATTTTATCCATTTATCGACTAATTAATAGCTACTCTCCTCCCTTCACGACTCCAACCCCCATATCTCCATCCCATTTCCAACAATAACTGCTTTTGCGCCCTTCCCATTCTCATTCCCACCCCATTCCCACCCCATTCCCCAATGGCACCAGTCTCACGAATCAAAGCTAAATTCCCAATATCACTAACCGCCGTAAACTCATCTCCAAGCATCTCCACATCTACCGGACACATTGCATCGCCCCTGTTTCGAGACAAAATACCAACGCGCCATGTTTTTACCCGTTGATCTGTGCTCGTGGATAGTATGTACATATTTTCATTTTCATTTTCTTCTTTCATCTCATGTAAAGTAGTGGAAAGATTATCGAGAAGATGAGAAGGATGGGAAACATTGGGAAAATGAGAAGGATCAGGAAGAAAACAAATACCCGTCACAGCTGCCGCATGTGTATCAGGCAGGAGCATCGAAGTCGATTTTGTGAATTCTGCATCGGGGTTACATGGAGAGAAAGCATAGAGAGTGATTCCTATGGCGTTGTCATCACCACCTGTTATCACTACTAGATGCGGGGTGTTGCTGTTGGAGGTGTATTTGTAGGAGAGGGCTTTAATGGCGTTTTGGTGGATTTTGGTGTGGGAGAGGAGTGTAGGTTCTGGGGGTTGAGCTAAGGTGGTAGGGAGTTGATTCTGGTGGAGGAGGGTAAGTGGAGTGGACCAGATACAGAGACTTCCATCTGTAGCGGCGGTTAAGAATTTTATTTCCGTTTGGGAAATGCGGAGATGGATGATCTGCGTCAGACATGCTGAGGTATATCTTCCCCTCGCTAATAATTTCCAGCCTCCTTTTTTAGAATAGATATATGTCCGCACTGTAGAATCTGAATAGACAAGAGTGATGATCATTTCCTCGGAATGGCTTTCGGGAATATCCGACACGTCAAAAGACATAATGCGTAAATCTTGCTCGTCGGTAGGGCCAGGACATGATGCTTCACAGATGACTCCGAGACCGAATGCAGGGATTTCTTGAATGGACCAGATGTAGAATTCTTCGACGCCGCCACTGCTGAAGAGATAGTTTGAGTTATGCCAATGAAGATGTTGGAGTCCTGCTGTGTGTTTTTGGATTACAGAGAGGCAAGTAAGACTTTTCGAGTCCGGACTGTGGTTCTTGGTGTCTTCGTAGCGCCATATCCTTATATTGGTGTCTTCGGCACCCGTAGCTATCATTTGAGGAAAGCCTCCTACGGCACATGCTTTAATCTCTCGTCCGTGACCGCCTGGTTTTATGGTGCGATGTGAAGGAACCCTTTGTGAATGAAGGTATAGTTGCGATGCTTTTGTGTATATCAAATGCCCACTGCCGCCTCCTTTAACATTCTTTAGTGGGGAATATGCATGAGCTCGATGGGCTCCTCCGCATTCAATACGCATAACTTCAGACTGTTTCGTCTCATTCCAGACGATGAGGCTTTTGCTTTTGAATCCATATAGAATTAGGTCAGAATCTTGAAACCAGCAGGCTTCAATCATAGGCCCAAATGGTGGTGCAGCCGAGTGTACACATGAAATTCTTGTGGCTTCGGGTTGAGCATCATCGTAAGATAGTATGGCATATAATCCATCTCGACTCGTGATTGCGAAATAGCTTTTGGTTTGTTGAGATTCAGAGTTTGGCACAGAGACAATGGAAGTGATGGCATCTTTTCTGTCAGGCGAATTCCACGTGGTCAAATAGTTGCTGCTCTTGTCGTGTACTGCAATCGCTCCTTCTCTAGAGCCAATAACGAGATTATCATCACATCTACCAGCACCTGTGACTATGAACTTTGGGGGTAATGAGAGGGTCTTTCTATTGACGACAGGTTGTAGGTTGCAAGATTGCAAATCAAAGGATAAAACCGTCAATTCTTGGGTTCCTACTGATGTGACCAATAAGCCAAATGACCTATTGTCATTTCCTTGGATAATGAACATATCCGATGGTTTTCGCTCAACACGCCCTATCTCGACGATGGGCGAACCTGTTTGATAAAGAAATATCTTTCCATTGGTGCCCGCCAAAAAGCACAATTTCAGAGTCGAATTTCCTTTTAGAATGGAGTACGACCTAAGATCTTGAGTACTTGATTCTGGCAAGAAAAGTTCCTCGAACGTAGTGGTATCCTCGACAGTGGCGCGGAGAATTCTGCCAAATGCTGTTGTAACCAGGAAGGTATTTTCAGATACGAACGCATAGCGATTGAAAGCATCTTTGGGTGCCTTCTTCCTTGGTACCACGGATCCTTGCTCTTGCTCCTCTTTCTTTTCAGAACAAGGATCGGTGGAAGTAGGAGATTTGAAGACATCTTCAAGCTCAAAAGCTAACGAGGAAAATGAGCCTTCGACCGAATGATCTATTGCAAGAGCTCCAGTGTCGACATTGCATGACGGGTCAATAGAGAATGATTCCGTCTTCTTTCCTTCATCAAAACAGTAAGTTGATATTTTTCCATCCGCTCCACCGGTGGCAAGTAAACTCCGATTGTTTTCTATCACGGTGACGGCCGCCGACCAAATGTGCTTCCCAGTGTGGAAGGCGAATGTTTTGATATGCGTCAGCTTAGCAGGAACATTTGAGCTAAGTTTGGAAACATCAAGCTCCAGAATACCAGAAGCTTTACCTCCATTCTGCAGTTCACTTCCAAGTCCTAGTGCCCATTGTTGAGCTGTTGAATCTTCTCCGAAAGAGAGAACAGTAATTGGGGAAGTGCCAAATGTTGACACATCAGTACAATGAAATTTGACACCCCATATACGAGATGCATGAGCCATGATTACAGCAACACATTTATTGGAACCATTAGAGTCATGCTGAGCTTCTGTAGGCTCGCCAAAACCCGTTTCTCGTGGCAGTAAGTCGGCGGCTAACTTCATGACGTCTACATCACTTTGTAAACCTTCTTCAAGGTTCCATATCCGTATAGTACGATCATCGCTACAACTTGCTAGCAACCGAGTGGTTTTTCCATCGCCCCCCATAATCTGTGGGGATATGTCGACCCCAAAAATGGAACCTTCGTGACCAGTGAAAACGAAGAGAGCTTCATTGTGATATGTAGATCTATCCTTAGCAGCAACACATTTCCAAACGATAATCTCGCCGAAGATAGTTCCCGCTGCTACTATAACAGTATCTTGATTTTCGCAAACAAGACTGGCAGAGTACAACATAGACCGCGAAGAAGGTTGTAACTGTCGCAGTCTTATCGATCCGCCTCCTTTCGACCAGGTTGCTTGAAGCATTGCATTATGAGCAGTAACTGCAACACAGCCCTGCTCTTCCCAAGGACAAAAGGCAACACTGAGGACCCAATCACTGGTGGATTTCGCCATCTCTGTGATACTAACCACATTTTGAGAGATGATTTCCTCAATTTGAGATCTACAAATTAAGGTCAAACATGGGCCACCCCATATTATTACCTGTAGGTCATCACTAGAACTGCCTTCTAATTCTCTGACGATGATGCCATGAATGGCCTGTGAGTCAAAAACTCGACATTGACCAAGCAGCCCCGAAGTTTTGGCATCATATATTTTCAGGAAAGGGCCTTCGGCCGCAAAAATCAACAATCTACCAGTTGAAGTACGGTAAAAATCCAATGCCAAAATTGGACTCAACGAATGATTATGCTAGATTGAAGCAGGTGAGTTAAGATCCGTGTCAGAAATTGAGTATATCAGAACCGTTGCTGACCTTGAAAGAAGACATTGGTATGAAGAGATGCTGTTCAAAATCTACATATTTAGCAAACTGGTCAGTGTCAAGAATACTTGGGACACAATATCATGAGTGTCGTGAATTCATGGCCTTCCCGATTTTCTCTTGTGGAAAGAAGGGGAGTTTGTCGGAAGCCCAAAATTTCATCACCGCCTTCACGGCAGAAACCCTAATGCGACACACTTTATTATTCTGCCATGAGGGCGGGTCCACCAGTCAAGCAATTTGTTGCATATCTAAGCCCAATGAAAAAAAGTTGTAGAAACCCGCATATCAAAACGCAGTTTCTCCGGCTCCCGGTGAACCCCTGCGGAGAGAATTTCATATATCATGGATGGATTTTCAATTAAATTTTCTAGATCTATATATTTATATCAATTTATAATTCTACTAATATCTCCTCTACAACCATATCTTCTCATGAGAAACACTCCTTGTCAATCTTCATCAAACAGTTGCAGTATGCCCCCCTTCCCATCTTTATTGTAATGGAAATAATTGGCATCCCATGCTTCCATTTTCATAAGTGCGTCCCAAGCTTTTCAGCATTTCTTCACTCTCTTTTTCTCTCCCTTTCCTCCCGTCTTCCTCTTTCGAACTTGAGCATTGCACGTGCTGTAGGGAATTTCCCATATCTTCAGTCACTGCGTGGTATATCGGGAACATTAGAAATTTCAATACGAAAGTGTTGCTTTGCTTCCTTGTTACAACACTTAACAATTGCTAATGTACGGTTTTTTGAATTGTGCATATTGTTTTCTGCAACATTACTGACTGACATGATTATCAGTATACCAGCTCCTTTCCTTGCCAATGACTCATTCAATTGGATCATGGCTCCGATTCGAGACTACCCTCATCTTGAGAATAACTTGCTGACTGATTTTCCCTTCTCTTCCCCGCTAATCTCTGATACAGGCTCCTCAACATGCATGGGAGCTCTGCACACGCGGTTTGATGAGCTACTTCCAGCACCATTTGTACTTGGATTAGCTTGCGGCTTCTCGGTGGTATTCTGTATTTTCCCATTTTCCAAGTGAGCCGTAGATAACTTTCCACGCTCTTTCGGCGGCGGGTTGGCAATGTCTGCTAAGCTTCAACCTTTGTTTTCCCCTGTTTGTTCCATACGACGCCCAGGTGTGTCACGTACAATGTCCGCCAAACTCCGTCCATCTGCATCATGGTATTGTAGGCGACCATCCTCTGGATCACGCACCCATATACGGCGATCGCTTGTGTCTCTCCCTCATGCATGAGCACCATCCGGACTAGGTTCTCGTATTGGAAGCATCTGAATTCCTCCATTACCTGGTCGTGATCTGTGTAACCACTGCCATACGAAGAAAGCTACTGCACCTCCGACCAAAGTAATGACAATGATTATCAAACTAATTATCAGAGTTGCCTGACCCATTTCGATCTCAATTGGGGACCCTACAGCCTTTCCGCTCCAACTTGCAAGTTCAGATACAACACTTGATTTGCAAGATAGGCACTAGAAAACAACTTTCTTCAACAAAGGGTATTCTAGAAACCGTTATGGAACAATATGAGCTGTGCCCTTTGTTCCATTCGAGAATTGTTATCCTTGGCAAAAGCAGACCTACTGTGTAATACCCAATAGATGTACTCGTGGAAATCTCCATAGTTTAGATCAGGTACGGTCCGGAGTAAATAAAGACTAGCAGTTGGGACAGAGAACTTTCTCGTCCAGAAATGGGTCAACTAAGTGTCTGTACCTGTTTATGCCTGATGTGCATTATAAACAAGCCACTTTCTAGCGATCAAAAAATTAAATGTGATAGCTGGATAGCCAACAAGAAGCCCTGGACTGTACTTGCCGATCTCCTTTGTTGCTACCTTCGTAAAGATAGCGTTGCCAAGATGATGTTACTTCAATGAAAGGATAATGGATCCTTCTGTGCAAAGCTTCCGCCTTCGAGAAGGAATATCCCAGGTTTGCTTCGTGCGGTGACATGCATATAAACCTCCGATTCAATTGAAGCATGCAAGACCCACACATAGTGGCGTTGCCATGCGCCTGAGGTGTACTGCCGTAGTCAAAGTGAAATTATGAGCTGTGTGTTTGACATTGAGAAATAAATTCTGGATGTTGGCGAGGTGATCATGTGGCACAGTATGAATTTGAAACCATCCTCGCCGATTATCTTCAGCTTCGTCTTTCTAGTAGCCTCCCCCGAAGAATTCCAATGTCACATCCGCTGTCAATGCGTGGAGATCGAATGCAGTGGTGACAGTGGGAACCCGAAAGCCAATATCAGATGGCTTCAATACTAGCTAGCATTAAGAGTAATACCTAGAAGAGCTCATTGTTTTAGGTTGCTGGGAATACCCCATACATACCCGTATGCGATTCATGCTGGAATCATACGACATAACTATCCTGGTGGAGATGTACTTGACCGCCTCATAACGGTCGTGCAGTGCTAGAGCGAGACTTTAAACTCCACTCTCTCCGCTGTGCCTGCCGGTGGTCATGCTCGATGATCGCTTTGAGCTTTTGATTCTGGAAACAAAGTCATGGGTTCTTTGGTGAAACTTGTCAATGATTAAATATGCCTCAAGCATTGGATGCTCTTTAACCAATGCTAGCCATAAAGTATGGTAAACTAGTGATGATGTAACTCCCGCAGCAGGACATGTTGGGATGTAAGATTAAATGTTGACCATTTTGGATATAAAATATTAATAAATAAGGGGGAACCGGTTAATAGGTCACCTTAGGATTAGGATCGGCCCATGCCGGTAGTGTTACATTAGCGACGGGCTCTATATAACCTACAGTATTAGGCATTTTAGTGAGGCTGAACTTCTGAAGATGGGAATGTGGGGAAGGAAAAAACAATGGCAGCCACTAGAATGATCGTCCCGATACCATCTATGTCATGATCATTATCATTGCCATTGCCATTGTAACATGGGAAAGCAGAATTTATTGGGAACTGTGTACCTTCACATTGACACAGGTACAATTCTATAACTATCGTTTTCACCATTGACTATAAAACATTCCTCAAAGAATGAACAATGTTGCATAAGAAGGTCAGGAAGATCTTCTTTGTGACCTCACTTTCTTAACTTTACCAACTCCAACTCTCTACCATGTCTTTAGTCCCATATTCATCTCGAGACAGTCGGGAGATTGTGCTGTAGGTTATAACTCTATCATTTTCTTGCATTGAATCTATAGAGTAGCTAGAAGTTAGAAGACACATACTAACATCTAGTATTACAGTCGCCATGATGATGCCATCGTCATTCGAGATCCCAACACTCAAGAATTGGCTCTGCGAAGTGCCCCTCCCAGTCTGGCCTTGAATGATTGCCCTACATGCCATCGACCATTGCGTACTCCGTCTCCCGAGCGACAATCTACGACCTCTACTCACGCGAATACTTTCATAGCCCCAGAATACTTTCGCATGCTTCACGTCGCAAATAGTAGTTCGAGTAGACAACGGCCCTCCAGTCCGATTCGCAGACTCGTACAGCCTGCCTCAACGTCTGTGAATTATGTGGATGATGCAGGAAATAATGTGGAATTTGTGACAAGTACTCCAGCAGTAGAAAAAGGGCATACTATAAAGAAGGAAGCTTTCAGCCCAAACTACTTCAAGAGATTCTTCACTGAGGAGAAGGAACTAGGTCGTGGAGGGAAGGGCATAGTTCTTTTAGTTCGCCATGAGCTTGATGGGGTGTCCTTAGGTATGAAAGTGTGAATACGAACATACGAGGCAAGTGCTGATGGTTCATAGGCCAGTTTGCGTGCAAAAGAGTACCGGTTGGAGATGATCATGCATGGTTAGAGAAAGGTACAATAATCCCCTTCTACCCAAGTGCTTATACTAACCTCTACAGTCCTAATTGAGGTCCAGCTTTTGCAAGGACTTTCTCATCCAAATCTTGTATCTTATCGACATGTCTGGCTGGAAGATGTTCAATTGAACCGATTCAGTCCCTCCGTACCATGCGCTTACATACTTCAGCAATATTGCAATTCGGGAGATCTACTACGTTATATCGCTGGACCTACAACTAAAATGCACACCACAAATGAACAATTGAAGGAGAAAATGCGGAGGAGATCGAAAGGGGGCGCGGAACGACCAGACCTGGGGTCATCGCAACGAAAGTTACAGTTTGAGGAAATTTATTCGTTCTTCAAGGATATAACTTCTGGTCTCGCACATCTACACTCCTCGAACTATATTCATCGCGACCTGAAACCAAGCAATTGCTTGCTCCATCAAGACGGAAGTGATATGCGATGTCTCATCAGCGATTTCGGGGAAGTTCAAGCGGAAAATGTTGTGAGGAAGTCGACAGGATCTACGGGCACAATATCATATTGTGCTCCTGAGGTTTTGAAACAAGATCAATTTGGTCGATATGGAAATTTTACCACAAAATCTGACATCTTCAGCTTGGGGATGATATTATATTTCATGTGTTTCCGGCGGCTTCCTTACAAGAGTGCAGACAGCTTCGAAGAAGACTTCGAAGACATGGATGTACTTCGAGCTGAAATTAGCATGTGGTCAGGATTTCAGGATGAGCGGCGAGAGCGACCAGAATTGCCAAATCAGCTATACATCTTTCTCAAAAGACTTCTCGCCGTCAACCCTAATGATAGACCTAGTGCAAATGAAATTTTAGAAGCGATCAGAACCGAGAGGGGACTACAAAATCCAACACGCGTACGGCATGGCAGTGCATCGGGAATTCGTGGAAGGATTCAATCAATTGACTCACCCATGCCACCTTCAACACCTGTCAACGAGCGTGAACCGAAGCGCGTGCGCTCAAGAGCATACATGGAAGATGCTTTATCTGACACTTCATCTCGTTCATCATCACCCGTGCCAGATTCTCAACTCGCTGTCGGAATCAGTCGACATCACAATTCTGGTCCTATCTCAAAGCCCTCCATCACAACTCCACTCTTGATGCCACCACCCACCACATTCATATCCTCCTTGCTGCATCGCTTATCCCTCTACCGTCACTACAGCGAAACATGGGTTCAACACAACGAGCAATCTCTTACTCTACTAGGTAGAGTATCAATTTTTCTTTTCAAGGTTTTCATGATCACAAAACCATGTCTATCTTCTCTAGCAAGACGATGGATTTGGTATCCGCTAGTTATCATAGCCGCCGTCGAACTTGGGCTCGGGACGAGAATAAGTTGGGGCATATCTGGTGGTCTTTTGGCATTTCATTTTACCGTGGTAGAGTTATTTGATTGGCTTGGGCCGGGAATGTGTAATGGAAGATTGGGGGTGCATGAGCACTGGTATCAGAACGGGTTTTAAAAGGAAAGCTTACCTTCTTGTGTGCACATCATGGTTATTGAAGGATTATTTAAATGCGAGCAGGAAATCTATTGCATCTTGAGGTGCAGGATTTGAACGCAACCTACCAGGCAAGGCGTTTGCATTCATGGATCAAATGAGACATGAAACAAGGGATATGTATGATATGGGAAATGGGAAGACGATGATATAGCATTGGCATGATAGCTTTCAATGACTAATAAATAATAACTATTTAACAACGCTAATGGAAGGTAAATTTTCGACTCTTGGCATGGCCCAAGTGGGTTTCAACAATCAATTTTGGGTCACGATAACGGGTCTTCTAGTTTATTTGTTTATTTAGTTTTGATTTTCTTCCCGAGTGAGACTGCTTTCCAATACAGCTGCTGGCCTCAATGCCGACGTGGTACTAGTGGAAACTCGGTATCCAATACAATAGAACACTCGTCTTTTCAAATAAGACTTATGTCCTCTGCTTTTTAGGAGCTGCTAATTCATTCTCTAACCATGTGTATAAGTTCCAATGTCTTGAAGTCCTTCAAAGTTTCTGAGGTTTTTGGATCCATAGTTGCGTTGAATTCGTCCCATGTCCTTCTCATTCTTGAAAGCTATACACCTGACTAATACTTTCATTCGCTTCCAGTGTCAAAGATTCAAACAATTCGGGCAGCTTTTCTCGATGACGATTGTTTATTAAAGGCATATTAGTCTTAGCCCGGAAGTGAACATGCGATTTCGAGATATCTTGTGCAGCAAAAACTTTCAAGATATGTCTAAGGATGGTGCGTATATGTGATTCACGTGGTATTGCGATGCTCGTGGGAGCTTTGCAATTGTGAAGGACCTGGATTATTTGGAGGCTTCCATTTTCTCGGAGAAGTGTTTTTTTTTTTTTTTTTTCTTCGGAGTATTTTGAGCAAGAGAAGTCAGGAAAAGTAAAAGGAAGTGGAAGTCATATCTCCGGAACAATTGGATGTGGCGCCCTTTCTTGACCGAAGCAAAAATCCATTAGAGGGATTGCGGTAGGTTATGTAACTATCGATTTCCAAGTTTGTATTCTAGTAATTATTATTTTCTGCCTCGGCTGAATGTATAGGGCATAGCAACTATATATCCTCATCTTGTCTTGGTCAGTGTTTACCGAAATGACGTTCGTTATTCGACCGTTTATACTACCTCCGTTCTGTTGTCCACCATAAATTGGAATCCAGTCTCTAGGTAAATTTCGAAACACCCGAGATAGTATGGAAATAGTGACGGGGCGAAAGGACTTTGAAATTTGAATGGTGTGAGATGTGCAAGTCTGAAAAACGCACGTGAATAATTCAAAACTTCACTTCGCTGCTCTTCAGACGCTGTTCATTAAGGAATAGTCAATGAGTCTCATAAAGGATAGTATAGAGATAGAACAATGCTGCAACAGTCCCAAAGTTTTAGTATATATAGGAAGGGCATTGTGTGAACGAAGTGAATGATTTCAATTCAATTACCACTGTAATATAGCTACTGTAATAAAGCCCTAAGCGAATGCGAAAGAGACTAGCTCTTTCAGTAAGTCTATATAAGACTTACTACTTTCAATATGTAGCTAGCTCTTTAGACAGAATACAATTAGACATACAGGACCTACGCAATCCGTGGGTGCTACGTCTTCCGTATCCTTCTCGTACCAACAGGCATATCCATATCTCCATAATTTTTCTTCTCTCATATTCACCAACCCTAGCACAAATACACAAATCCATCAAAGATAAAGGTAAATAACCCACAACGCTCACAACACACTCACAACACAGCACTCACCACATCCCCAACCATGAATTATCTTCGAGAAAAAGTTGTCGAAGCGGGGCTCGGATTAGACAGTATTTTCTGGGTGCCTCTCATGTATGAATTGAGATGGATCCTTGTCAATGAAATCCCCTCCTGGAAACAAAATTTGAAAGTTGGCATCATGCTTCTCCTTCTCTTTTTGCTCATCATCTTGGTGTATATTCCTCTTTTTCTTGTTTTGGTTTCTCGTTATCGAGTTGCCGCTCTTGGTTCATTATTATGCGCTTGTTTGGGCACGGGTTTTTAGGCGGGTGGCTAGACGTTTGAGAAGACGTTTTGATGGAGGTGCTTAGCATGTACGTTGAGATTAGATGAGTGGGTTACTTGGATCTTTGAGAAAGGTTTGGGAATATCAGATGAGTAGATGAGAATGCTGTGGCATTTCTGTTTCTGCTTGAATGATTCGATGCGATCGATAGATAGGATAGCTTTTTGAACTTTTTCCTAATGAAATTGGATACTGTCACTTGTAGCTTTGCTATGTTATGAATTGGGAATAAATATAAAAATAAATCGATTTTAAGTTTTTGAGTAATTAATCTAATAAGTCTTTGTGTAGTATAACTATTGTGAATATAATCGAAATGATGGTGACTAACTCCGAATTGATACTTTGGGTCTACATTTGAAGATTGTACATACATGACGGGCAAAGGAGCAGTAATGTGCATGATTTGGAAAGGCGATAGACGTGCAAGAAATCAAGAGTTAATTATCTCAGGAATACCTATTATTTTAGTGAGTAGCGCGGCAAAATTATGTACTCTTCCGTAACATGTAGATGAAATAATAAGTAGAAATGATGCGTGGAGTGAGTGCTCTAATAAGATTACCAAAAATAATCAACTACCTTCATCTAATTTCAGACCGGTCAATATTATAGTAGTATCGTAAGAATGTAACCACACTCCTGAGCATTTTACATGAAAACTCTAAACTTAGCAGAAGTAGAAAAAAGTATTTTAAAACCATAACTCGCAGCAATCATGAACTCGGTGCGCAAACTGCACCGACAATTCTACAATATGAACCATGACATCCAGAGCTGCTACCAAAAACAGAACTTAATTAGAAACAAATTTTCGAGTGGATTGTTCTCGTTCTTTTTCTTTGGTATGATTGGTATTTTCTTCTTCGCTTCTTATTTTGCATGCCTTTTATACCTACACGTAACATATGGGTTTAATGAGAGCTTCAGGCGGTGGATTAGAAGTGCATGTTGCCGAATATTGAGTATTAGGGCGTAGAGTTCTGAATGGTTGATACTTTCCGATGATTCTTTACACGAAATGCGTACATGGGGACCAAAAAATTTTCTTAACATAAAACAGACTATTCTTTAATTGAAGCGATCGTGGGCTAGCTTTGAATTTAAATACACCGGATGCAAGTACAAGGCACCGACGGAAGTAGGTTAATTAATCTTTGATGCAAGATTAGATCTTACCTGTCCAAACTGCTCTTTTACATCCAGACTAGCTAAGTATTGAGATTTTTCGTGCTCCAACTCCCATCTAAGAATTCCAGAATCACTATATATTATGAAATTACCCTATACAGGAAGATATCTTAGGAGTTAGTTAGAAGCGCGACTCAGGCGCCAAACCTGCGCTTCGGAATCGTGATGCGTAGAATATGGCAACCGTTAGCTATGGTAGCCCTAACACTTCTTAAAATCATGACAGTAATAGGAGTAGCTTTGTACAAAAAGCAAAAGTAAGTTCTCATTATTTAGTGAATAACTGAATTGCAAAAAATTCCGTGATTTAAAAGATTAATTCGACTCACTAAAAAGCTGTAATGTGACCTTCATGGTTCGGTAAAATAAAGGGGAAAGTTTTAGACGAGCTTCCGCGCGGCTTTGATTCGCCATGAAATCAGTGCATCTAATCGTTTCTTCAAGAGTTCCGTGTCTTTGTTATGTATATAAGCAAGATCAGTCGATATACCACCACTCTGTGCAAATCTTCGCCTACTGTGTTTTAAAATGACAGTGAATTCATATACACAAGAATGATTATACACATGCAAGCGGAGCATGTATAGAATAAGTAAATGTACGGATTTATGATATTATATCGGTAGTTTATATTATTAAGTCCTGTCTAGAAGCAGATTCGTAGTGTGAGTGATTATAAATGCTATTCTCGGCTTCGGTGCGATATCGATGTGAGATCTGTAATGCGTGTAGGGCCAGGCAAGGCAAGATGCCATTCTCCTCGCCCAGCTGCAAAGAAACAGAATAGGTGGATGCATAAACAAGTAATAAAGTACATGTTCATCAGTGATTATTCATGAGTTAGTTTCTGTTTTATGGTTGTTCTGTCCCTGATCCACCGTTACTATAATATTGAACGGGTATTACTTGCATACTTCAACCACTGGGAGGAGCTGTAAACAACTCTGAACTGGCCCAGGACAGATCTATTACAGCTCCAGATGATGTGTATAAATTCATCGTAGCCCACTTTTAGACCGGCCTTTTTCTTTTCCGCAACCACCTCTAGCTGTAGCATTCCAAATATCTAAAAGAATTACAAAAAAGTATTACAGTCAGAAAAAGCCACAGAAACATAAACAGAAAAACCTCTCAGAAAATCATGTTTGTCGTAGAGATGATGATTTTTCTTGCACTTTTCTTCCTTCTCTTCATTAACGCTTGTTTTTTCTCCATGATACTCCCAATCCTATTCCCAATGGGATTGGGCCCAAGGGATCACAATACTGTCTTCCGGGACACTCTAGAATGGTTTTTCGGCCTATGGATTGCGAACCAACTTGGGGGCAACGACGCTTACTTATTGGAGAGGGTGGTTGCAGAGAGGAGAAGACTTCTTAGGGAGCGACCATTGGCAACGCCCGAGGAGCGTGATGCGCCGCAACAAATAAGACGTTCGTATAGAGTTTACATGATGGAGAGGCAAATGCTGATGGCTCATCGGCTTGCACAGTATCGTGGATTGCTTCATGGGATGGAGCATCGTCAGAACTGGATCTTGGATTTGGATCTTGATTTTGGTGGCGACTCTGAATATGAATCTGATGAGGGGAACAGCGTATTATAATGCTCTTCTAGATTTTTCCATTGAGTAGTTGCTATTGCCGGACGCAAGTAAAGGTGTAGAGCTGGTTCTCTTGAAGAGGATAAAAGAATAAAATGTACTTTTGCAATTTAAATTAATACATCATGACGAATAATGAAGTGATAATAGTGAGATTGATAGTGAATGAAAATTAAACGTAGCAGATCGAGAAAGATACACCTTTTGTGGAGGAGGTGAGTTTCTTCATGACCATTTATTGCAGGTGCATTATTAGACTTCATACCTATGGGACTTCAGATCTGACATAGATTCGATAATTAGAGAGAATCCTACATAAAGAAAAACAGAGAGTGATAATTGATTGACTATTTATTTGGGTTGTCAACAATCAATTTAGACGTTCCAGAATAAGGTGATAGATAGATAGATAGATAATGAAGCACAGTCAGACTGGGTATTCATTGTTATTCCGTTAAAAGTCCATTAGCACCTAGGTAGCTAGTAGTATAACTAGGTACTCCGTACCCCATGATGCAAGAAGTAGCTATATTTATGATGTACGTGCGTGAGTGGGTACGTATTATGGCGAATCCATGGCATGAGATGCGCATATGTCCGAAGGACTTTCTAATTATTTTCAACCGATGACCTTGCAAGACCAGGCCCATTTTTATGTTAATGGCGAGAAGCGGCGGTCGTCGTCTATTAAATGAGGACATCTTATTTTTGTTCATGTTGCAAACGCGGAGTGTTTGAATTATGGAGGACGAAAAATTAGATAGTTGGGATATTGGGGTAGTCATGTTTTGATTCACGATTTCACGGGTATTGAATGCAAATTAAGGTGATAAAGTTATTTTTGTAACAAAAAGTTCTGCTTGATTGTTTGATTTTTCGAAGATGCGGAATATTGACTTGTCATGGTCCACTGAGAGATCGAGATTTGTTTGAGATTTGTATGGTACCATCTCAAACTCCTTCAATCATGCCATAGCACAACTACATTCATGTAGATTCCTCCTTCTCGACTTCATACACGGGCATTGCCCTCTTCTTTCCAACCGTTGAAGAATTGATATCATCATCCCAATTCTTTGGATGCATTTCGATATCGCCGTGCGGCTGCCCAGCGGTACGCGAGCGTTTCTTTGCAGCTTTTTTTGAGTTATCCATTCCGTACCTGTGGCGTTTGTGAGGCCACAAGAAAGCCCATGCGAGCATGGCAAGGAGAACGACGATGCAGAAGGCAAGTATGCCAATTTGTACTGAGTTGGGCATTTTGAAGTGAAGTGAAGTGGAGATTAATGCCAGAGTGTAGTTGTGATGATTAGAATGGCAGAGAGACATCGCGGCAATATGTACTCGGACAGTTGGAGCTGTTCATGGCTTATAATTCCAAGGAAATCTACTACTAACCAGAACAATGACGAAACAATGGACTTCTGGTTTTGATTGGACAATGCTCTTTGTTTTCGAAAACTTTCTTAATAATGGCGGGTCATCTTGCTTTAGCGAAAGAACAATACTCCGTAGCCTCTCAAACAGTCCAGAATGGTTGTAAGCCAAAAACCTCCATCGTCAACGAGACCTTTAGAAACATTTGAATAGCTTCAAAACGGAATGTCATGCATTGACAACTCATAGGTTAATTGTGTGGAGAAGGATTTGCTACTTAATAATGGTACGGGATTTCGGAAAGGATTTAAACCAAGGGCTAGTAACGAATGACGGACGAAGAAAGTTATGCAAAGCTTACTTATGGAACTGAATAAACATTAATAGGGTATGTATGTACAGAGGATAGGTGGTACTTGAAATGAGAAATTCGAGGTGAATTGGGAGTTAAAAGTATTGACTCACATTCAAAATCAAGCTAATTTATCCCAACACACTCGAGCAACATTTGCGACACCAACGGCATTGATGTTATTCGTTTGTAGAACATGATGAAACATCAATTTTGGGAATTTTGGTCGCAAATGTGCCTTGTGTTAGAGTATCAGGGGTCTCAGGGCGGATTGTAAGGGAAGCTTGGCGGGCCTTACAGTGCAGGGGACATCTCGTAGCCACTAAAACCATCGTGAACAGCGCGGCGTAGCAAAGTATTAACAGGCTGCCATACCCATCTAACTTCTCGTATGGTCACTTCGTCTAAAACTTACTGTTGTGTCTGGATAATCGATAGGAAAATTGGTGACTGTCGTGAAAGGATCTGAGGATCTGAGGATCTGCGAATCGAGCACGACTTACAATATTAAGATACTGCGATAATTGACATGACCAACCATCACCCATTAACCTCGATTCCTCGAGCACGACTCACACAATCGTTACCACCATTGCCTGAAGAAGATACTATACCTCTCACACCGTACCATGATGATCCAGCAGACGATGAAATTGCCGAGGTTGCTGAAGGAGTTGAGGGAAATCAAGCTGATATGAACGAACCTCCTGAATATGAGCCGATGCACGACTATTTGGCCAGTAGAGTACGACGATTATCTCAGATGTGGCCTCCTGAATATGAATCATCGTTGCATGATCATACAAACAATATACCGCTTCAATACCAAGAACCTTACCGAGATGACCCCTTCATTATCACGATAGATTCGGATCAACCTCCACCACCGTCCTACGAAACTTTATACATACAAAGACAAACAGAATTAGAAATGTTGAACGACGAGGATCTGGAGATAGGCCATGCTGAGGATGTCTGCAAATGGCTGGTTAGCATGCTTCTTATTACTTTGACAATTATTGCGGTCGGCTTTGCATTCAATTGGGGTCACCCATTTTGATAGGAGCGAGACCCAGAATGCCGACAACCGTGCAGCAAAAGACTGCAAAAGCAACAAAATGAAATGGTGGAATTATACCCGGTCTATGGAAATGGAGTTTGGAGTTTGGAATATGCAGCTTGAAAGGATTATGGTATAGGATAGCGGGTTGCAGCGGCTTGCCAAGGGTATTTGAGAGATTGTTTTCTAATAGAATAGAATACAAGCTTTAATTTATTTTGCCAGTTTTTACCGCCCGCAAATCATACACGATATCTCACATATCGTGAGGACTTTCCAATTTAGGAATGGCACTTTCAGCTGGGTAACCCCGCCAGTTTTCCGGAAAGACACGATAACAATACATATTCGATCATCTGGAGCTCGTCTTACCTTATCGTCTCCACTGATAATGGAAAGTCAAGCTCTTATTAAATGTAGGTGCAGCATGTTTAGGTTTGTGCATGATTTCAGTTTAAATAGTCATCGAATCCAAACCTCTCTAGGTTTGCCATCACCTGTTCCATCTTCACGAAAATAGTTATTTCTCAGTCAACATGGCAATTTCAATAGTAACAACAGCATCTGGTGCATCCTGGCAGGAGGTCGCCAAAGATAGGCAAAGACACCGCGATGAGACCATCGCAGCTGTCCAGCCAGCTATTCCGGATATCACTAATATTCCATTGAACACATTATCAGTTGCGAGACAAGTACTCACACCAGAGGAAATCAAAATTACTGAAGCTACAGTCGAAAATTTGTTAACTAAACTTGCAAAAGGGGAGTCGAGTTCAACCGAGGTCACGAACGCATTCTTGAGAAGAGCTGCATTGGCACAAAAAGTGGTATGTTTACCCATTTATAAGATTTACAGGAGACTAATCCATATTCAGACTAATTGCATCACCGAATTATTACCCCAGCGAGCCCTTTCTCGTGCGAAATACCTAGATGAGTATCTCAAAACGAATGGAAAGACTTTTGGTCCCCTTCACGGCTTACCGATAAGCGTAAAAGAACATGTCGGGATCAAAGATTTGGATCATAATGCAGGATTTGTTGCTTGGGTTGGCAAGACAAGTCCAGTCAATTCACATATTGTGGAGATACTATTGAATGCAGGTGCGGTTTTATATGCCAGGACCACACAACCGCAGAGTCTAATGCATTTGGAGACGAGTAACAACATATACGGGTACATCTCTCTGACAATTTGAATTGGCCGCACTGATATGTTTTAGAGTGACTGTAAACCCTTTCAACACTACCTTGACTTGTGGCGGCTCTTCTGGAGGTGAAGGAGCTTTGATTGGATTCAGGGGCTCATGTCTTGGCATTGGAACTGATATTGGTGGTTCAATTCGTTCACCAGCGGCAAACAACGGTAATTGGCAGAGTGAAGTAGTTCAGTAAAAATATGCTTACATTTGTACAGGTTTGTACGGTATGAAGCCAACAACACGTCGGCTACCGGTAGAGGGATGGGCTGCAACGATGGCTGGTTCCGAGCACATCCTTGGCACAATCGGACCATTATCAACCAGCTTGGAAGGCTGCAAAATCTTCATTAAAACGCTTATTGACGCAAAGCCTTGGTATAAAGAACCCTCGCTTTTGCCTTTTCCTTGGAAAGAAGAAGATTTTTTTTCCGGTAAGAAATTGAAGGTTGCCATTTTATGGGACGATGGGGTTGTCAAACCACATCCGCCAGTTACCAGAGCATTGCAGCAAGTTGTGGACAAGCTCAAAACGAATGACAATATAGAGGTGGTTGAGTGGAAGCCGTACAAGCATGACCTCGCTTGGGATATAATTGTGAGCAAGTTATCTCCTGCATCGTTTCCACTGCTAATTTATTTTAGGCCAATCTATATTTCTCGGATGGTGGAGAGCAAGAACTCGATGCGATTAAAGAATCCGGAGAGCCAATGCGACCTCTCACTGAGCACATCATAACTCAAAACCAGCACGTACAGTCACACAGCATTACCTCCATGTGGAACTCCCAAGTACAACGAGATAATTATCGTACTGAATATGCAAACCTTTGGAACGAAACAGCGACTTCGAAGACACCGAATGGTGGGCTAGAAGGAATGGTGGACGTCATATTGTCTCCAGTTGGACCAGGGAGTGCGCCAAAACTAGATACTGCTAAATGGTGGGGATACACCTCGCAATGGAATCTGTTAGATTATTCGGCCATAGTGTTTCCAGTGGATAAGGTCGATGTCACAAAAGATAACGTCAAAGAGACATACACACCTAGAAATGACAAGGACAAGTACAACTGGGATTTATGGGAACAACATGGAGCCGAGGGCTATAAGGACGCACCTATTAGCTTGCAGCTGATTGGTAGACGGTAAGACATCACAACAGTTTGAATTAATTGTTGCTAATATTTATTCCTAGGTACGAGGAGGAGAAGGTTATCCAGGCGTTAGAAATCATTCAACGGCAAACGGGATTACCATTTGTTGAATACCTTTGAGAACGGAAGGTGATTAGTACTCATTCCTAAGATGCTTATATATTTACCATATGTACTTTATTACATTAGAACCTATCTGTCAATTAAATAGAAAGTCAGTAAACTATATGGTAACTGGCTACCAACATGAAGGGGCTCGCTTATTTGTTCTCAACGACTTATTTATCTATTTCGGGCTCAAACTCAATGCTTATGACGTCACTCGTTATTTAGGAGTACTAATTCTATTGGAACGACTTGCAGGTCGTCAGTTGGATAATTTCCCGTGCTACCTGCGCGCGGAAAAATGCCTTATTCGTAGCCAATGCCGTGCGGTAGGCAACCAGATGACTTTTGTTGTAAACGAGAGACAGAAAGAGATACCTGATGCCTAGAAATCTGGATCTTTAAAGAATTACTCTGGAGGTACCTTGAAGAACTCTGATTGATTATCACTTACTAAATTCGGCTTTTAACTCGGCCATCTACTGATGGATTGGAATGGAAGATAAGGGTGGAAGAATTACCTTAAAACCTTTTTTGCTGCAAATTAATAAATCCTCCCCCGTGTTTCCTTGACTGGTGCCTATTCCAGAATATGGCTATTGAAACTCACTACACACATGTATAAACTCTCCACATAAGTAGATTTACCACAAAATCATTTTCCCGTAGTCAATTTCATCTCCATCTACCATTCTTCTTTCAATCCTAACAATTTACTTACTGTAAGTCTTACATAATAATTATACGAGAAAGCCTAGGCTGCCACAGGAAAAGTGGATATGCTCTGGTACGGAGTGAGTATTTCGATGAAAGTAAGAAAGTATTTCACCATATCACAAAATCACATTCGGTCCGTATGTTTTGCGTGACGACAAGCAGAGGATTGATATCGAAACGCTTGATAAACTTAGTTAGGCGGCGAGGCGCAATGTTGAGCAAGTGCCTCGGGATGTCCTGTGCTACTTTTGTTTCTATTTCTAGATGGGATGGATATGGGACCGTCAACGTTGACTGCAGCGCGTTGGAGGTTGGGGGACCGATCATGTTTTGATGGAAATGAAAAAGATAGAATGTATCAATCTTGGTAGGTGTTATAGGTCACAGGTGTGTTCTGGTTTCTGCATGGTTGAATGACAAATTCTAAATGATAACGTGACAGTACGGAGCAGATCCTAAATAAGATAACTTCCCCCTCCCACTTTCCACACATGTTTGCTTATCGGTGCAAATTATTATCTCACGATTAACTTTTTTAACAATAAGGTTACCAACATCAATCAATTCCATCACCCATACTGCGCCATACTCAACCCTGCATCAGGCACAACATCCAGGCAATTCCTCCCAACCTCTTCCTGCTAGTCAATGCAGCACTTCTCCCAGCGCCAAAGGCCTCTAGAGCTAAAACTATGAATGAAATGATTGATTTCCCCACAAATATACGTGCATTCTTATCAGCACGATGATGTGCACATGAAATATGGGGTGCGTGGATGCCATGTGGTCTGTAGGAATAATATAATCTTCCTATTTTTTGGTTTTGTGACGGGGAAGGAAGTTTAAGGAAGAGTTCAAGGAACAGTTGGTGTAAAGTGGTTGATGAACCTCATTTGAGGTCTTTATGTATTGGACGTTTCTCCCTGTTTTTGCTCTCATTCTTGTTCTTTGGTACCGATAATTTACGGCCAATCTTTCCTTCTAGTCATTCTTTAATCGTCTCATTTTACATTTGTAGGTTACTTGACATTTTTGAATGGCCTACGTATTTGTTGTTTATTTTGCTGTTAGATCATTATTGGATTGTAGAGAGTGATCTGAATACACAATCTTTACTTATATGCTACATTCGTTTACGTCTCTCGAGATCATTCTTGAAATCTCAAGTTGGAAATCATCGAAACCAATTATTTCACAATCGCTACCCAAAATGTCTTCATCAACCACCTCCTACAATTCGACCTCAAATACTCCTTGTACGCCTAAAAACAAAACACTCACTCGCTCCTCCTCAAACTCCTCTTCAACCTCAAGATCATCAAGCACATCAACACACATTTATCAATTCAGTCCCAAACCACTAACACTCATGCGCTCTCTTTCCGCATCCTCCACATCATCTACATCCTCCTTTCAATCACGAACATCACAGCCTTCATCACCATTTCTCGAGCCTCCTTTCAGATATGAGTCTCGTCATCCTAGCGAATTGACCTATAGAAGAATGCCAGATAGTCCTAAACCTCATTATTTCTACGAAAGACCTGGGTCTTTTATTCCGAAGAGATCCGCGCCTAAAGCTCCTGATTCGCCAAGGACAAAGGTCCTTTTTATTGACAGCGTGGATGTTGAGGGAGAGGAAGATGATTGAGATGGAATGAATTGATTGTTACAGAGGCCTGAAGCAAATAGAAATGCCATAGTGATATAGGCGATAGAGTTGATGATGACACTACCATACTCAACCTGTGAAGAAGGATTTGACTGTGGAACTGCAAGTTTGATATGCACTTCTACATATGATGTAGGAATATAGAGAATATCACCTGAGGAGAGTATTCAGTCGATTGTAAACCACATTCATACTTGGGCTGGGGTTGGTTCTTACTACATCGGAAGGTAATGGGAGAAAGTCAGTCATTGAGCGCTATCATTCGTTTATACCCTGTTTTATCACTCTTTAGTTTATGCATAACACTCCTTAAATATGCATAGACAGACATATTTTCACACTCATACTGCCGGTCCGTGACTCTCGTTCGAAACGGCAGTGCTTTTAGGAACATAGATCATTATACACTCATTTCTCAACAACAGTCTTCCTTAATATGCTTGTGAAATCCAAAGCAGAAACGCAGATGAAGTTGAGTTATCTCCAACGCGAAAATATTCCAGGTAGTTATTTGATATTTCTATAAATTATCATGACATCTAGCACAGTATTGATCTTGTCTTTCTTTCCAATACCGTGATTTTAGCACGATTCAACTCTTAATATACATCAGATTTTCATAGGATGCTTCAATGAAAAGCCAGCATATAGAACGTGTTGGTAATTCATAGTCTTTTCTATCATGAGTGTAGAATACTATAAAATTCCATCGCAATCTTCAAATTAGTCGAAACACAAGCAGGAGTGGATGATGCAAAACCGACTTGTCCAATTGTGCAAATATTTCGACATTTCCGTTCAGTCTTGATCATAGTATTTTTATGCGCGTACTGCAATGTTTACTTGAAATTTCCTGTTCAAAGTAGGTAAACGTCAAGCGCTCCAAAGCTAATACAATCTTGAAGAATATGAGGGTAAACTCCTTTCACATTCGATAATTTATTCTCGCCCCAATTCGACTCCTTTTTAAGCGACACGCATGACTTAATCAAGCCCTTCTGTGAGCAATGTTTGGAGATCACCAATGGCAGAAGAAGGTTAATTCGTAATGGGATGCCAATGAGACTAAGCATTTTTAAATTATGTGTCTGTTGGGTGGTCTTGGTACAAGATTCTTCTCGATAGTGACTGTTTCGTTGAGTGAGACACGGTCCGCTGCATGCTAAAGTGCTGCCGTATGGTCTGTGAAGCTTCAACCCGGTTCCAGACATGAATTATCTCCCTTCCACATGTGTCTTGTCTTTCTTCTATATTCTCATATCCGATGTTAAAACTTGTGGTTGTAATGATTTCTTTAACCTCAAGCCGTCTAGACGATTCAATTAATCGCGAAAGTTGAGAGATGTCATCGGCTGCTTGATCAGGTTTCCGTGGACCAGTTGCCCTGTAATGGCCGTACCGCCTGGACTGTTTGACTTGAAAATCTCTTTAGATATCGTGTCGTGGCTTCCAGGATCTTCCTCGACAATTCCAGTTGTTTTGGACTGCGTGCGATCTTGAGTTGAGAGCTTGCCACTGCTTTGATTTTCAGATCCAACATTCCTGCGCACACCATTTCTCCTCCGTAAGCGCTCAACCCGTTTTCGATTGGCTCGTGAGTCGTGGATGAATCTTTGCGGAATGTTTTCACCCTTAACGATTTCTTCTCTTTCATCTTTTCTAAAGTTCTTTCTAAAGCCCCATTTTTCAATTCTCCGAGTAAACTGCCGTTTTCTTTTTCTCTCATCAGGATATTAGGCTCGACACATGCTGAAACAGATGTTTACCATGGGAAAACTTACGTGATGTTGAATTTGAATTCTAAATTCAGTGCTTCTTTGACTTTAGGGAATGTTAAATTCTCGCTGATGTAAAGACGGTAGATAACTGGCTTGAGAGTTGGCCAATCTGCTTCGTTGATAGCCTTCCCCCGGTAGGCTGGGACTTCCTTAAGAACTCCTGCTCCGAAGCAACGAGCTCCAACCGCCGGGACGTATCGATACCAGGGGTTGATATCGGTAAGGCTGTGAGTTTGCCAATAGGAAGTATTGGCGAATGATCCATACGCGCAAAATGACCAAAAGGAAGAACTTATAGTTAAGATGGAAAGTATATACCTAAGAAACTCGATGAACTCAGGGGATGAAGATGCAATGAAGTGAAAATATTGGAAAACTCCGCCCATAAACCCAATGCATTCGAGGCTTTGAAAAATAGCTTAGCCAGAATTACCTTGCATAAAAAGGGCTGCAGCGTAGCCTCTTATGTGTAGCCATCTACCGAATTCCCCCGCGTAATAAGGCCGTCAATCACGAATGAAGAACGAAGCCTATTCAGGGGAGTCCTCCAGATAATGCCCATCATTAACCTTGCCGCGCAGTAAATTGCGTCACTATGACCATGTCCTCGCCATGCAAATGATATCACTCAAATTATGGATAGTACTTTTTAGAATCGATGAAATATCATAACAGATTACAAATCTTCAGCTGAGGTGGGCGAGGTTGCACAGCGAAGCATGGCAAGAAAATCCTACCGCTAATCGGAGTCCGAATGAAATAGATCGTGTTCTGTTGTATCATCTAAGTAACTAACCCTTCTCATTTTTATTGTAGAAGCTTGAAGCAAGCAGACACCATATTTAGTATCGCAACGACTTTTGGAGAAGGGTGAGTTCTAGGATAACTTCAAGGGCAACTACGCCTTTTGAATGGCTGCTGAACGACACTTCATTGATCCTAGATGTAGTTGTGCTTATATCCGTAGTAAATAAGACGAATGACATGAAGGATATGGGAAGGTAATCTTTCCAATTTCTAGCAGTATTTGATATTGTGCTTTGTGTATCAAATGTAGCGAAAGGTTGTTGACTAAGAATTATATTGCCATTCTAAAAATTCTCACCGCCTTGACCTTGTCGCGGGGTTGAACGGCAATATAATTTCAACCCCGCCATGTGAATTTTCTCTGACAAAACGGAATAAAACGATGGAACAACTAACCCTAACCACAGCCCCGGTTCTATCAACGCCGGGAGTACATATATTCGAAGATCCCACACCGTCCGTCAAGAAAGATGATCTTCCAAAACTTTCCGACCAGGAGTTGTTCGATGTCTACGAGATTTCGCGGACGGTAAAGGAGATACGAGAAGGAGGATGGAATAAAATAGCTTTACAATTTTCAGATGGCATGTTATCAGATGCACCAAGAATTTTCCAAGAACTGGAAAATAGGCTTCGAAAATTACCTATCGAACCTTCGAACGAAACTCCAAGGACAGAAAACTCAAGCCTAGAAACAGATTTCAGCAATCCATCCGCGAACATTCCGACCTCGAATATACGACATAAATTATACATATTGGCAGATACGTCTTATGGTTCTTGCTGTGTCGATGAAATCGCAGCCGAACATGTCGATGCGCAGGTAGTCATTCATTACGGTCGCGCTTGTCTATCTCCCACTGCACGATTACCTGTGATCTATGTATTCACATCTAGGCCTCTAAATCTCGAGTCCGTCGTGCAAGCATTTGCAAATACATACAAGGAGAAGGATGGTAAAATTGTCATCATGGCTGATATCACCTACCATTCGCATATTCCATCTCTTGTTATCCTCTTACGAGACGGAGGCTACGAAAATTTGCTTGCGCCAGAAATCACACACGACCCCAGTGCGATAATACCGAATCGAAAGTTGGATGAAGGGGTAGATATGAAGGAGTATAGTTTATTTCACATTAGTAAACCACCGTCTGCGTTACTACTTACTTTGTCAGGAAGAGTTAAGGATATGCATATTTACTCTACAGATTCCACGACGGGAAATGAAACGACGAAAACAAACGCGGCACGGGCGCTTATGCGGAGATATGCTTTACTTACATCCCTATCTTCCTGTGCCGTGTTTGGTATCCTGATTAATACTTTAAGTGTAACAAATTATTTACCTACGGTCAATTCCCTGGCTTCACTTATACGATCGAAGGGAAAGAAATCATATACATTCGTGGTAGGGAAGGTTAATGCTGCAAAGTTGGCAAATTTCAGCGAAATAGAAGGATGGGTAGTGGTCGGATGTTGGGAAAGTAGTTTGGTGGAGGGAGAAGCATTGTTTAAACCGGTTATTACACCTTTCGAGCTGGAGTTGGCTCTACAGAGTGATGATGAACGAGTCTGGGGTGGGGATTGGGTAGCAGATTTCAATGCCCTGAATCTGCAAGCCTCTACTGCTGCTGTTTCATCCGCGGAGCCTACGGAATCAATTGCTGTCGAGGAATCAGAGAATGTAAATGCTTCTGGGGATGCAGAAGATTCCGAGGAGGAATCAATGCCTCCGGAGTTTGATCTTCGAACTGGCCGATATGTTTCACACTCTCGACCTATGCACTCCTCTCAATCGACTTCATCGGAACCTAAGAAAACCCTGGAGAGTGGTTTGCAACCCAATGCATCCAATAAACTGGTCAAGCGAGCCAAAATGGAGTTAGCGACAGTGAATGGAGAGGTTAGCCCAGGCGCAGAATATTTGAGGGAGAAGAGGACCTGGACTGGTCTGGGTAGTGACTTTGATAAAGAGGCGATTGAAGAGGGCAGAGAAAGAGAAGTAGCTGCGGTTGTGGAAGAGGGGAGAAGTGGTGTGGCAAGAGGATATACGGTTGGTGAGGATGCCTCGCGGAGTTGAACAATTGCTTTCTAGATGGAATTATGAAATGTCCAGATGGAAAAATCGAAGGTGGGCCTTGTTTACTGTCAAGTCCCGTCTACTCTTTTTCGAGCATGAGGGGTGCGAGATGGCGAGGCTACCTGTTGTCCCAAAGTCGACAAAGTTCTTGGGTCAAAAGTGATCTAGCCGTATGAGCCTGACCGACATCATGTACTAGACACGCAAACGAACGTTTCGGGTAGATTGAAACAACAGAAGAAACTCGGCGGAAGATGGAGTCCCAATCGTCAAAAGGTTATGGGGCCACCAGATGATTCACCGCTTATCAATGTAGGCATCATCAACTCGGCGAACGGGTACAACGAACAGGTACAGATTGTTTTCCCCACAAGCATACCGGTTGGTACCTGAGAAAGTCTCGAATAATGATTCTTGTGCTGGCAAACAATAGTGGACCTTGACAAGTAGTGGTGGTATGCTCTACATCCCCGGGATCCTAGATCAAAATCCCAATTGCAGAGCAGCATCCCGACATAATAATTTGGGTGCCTTTTTTAAGATGATAAAAATATATCTTCCCGTTTTTGATTTCGAGTTCATTCGATATTAAGAGAATGTTGTCACCCTGCATTTACCTAGTCAAGGATCTTTGGGCGCCAATAACCTGCCACTTCTTTTTGCTTGGGACACTAAAACCCAACCCCGCCAATTTCCATAGCACAAACATAGATTTTTATGGTGTAAGTACCCAACATGAAAATGGGATCATCGTGGATGAGGCTTGTTAGACGTTCCATCTAATTGTATGAACGACTCTCTAGAAGGATTAGAGGCCTATATCACGACCTAGATACTTGGGCTAGCCAGCCATTCCTTTTTTATTAGTGTTCTGATCCTCTTGGATTTGTGCATTTTGTACATCGTAGACCCTACGTACATGGTAACTAGGTAGTTATTACATGCAATATTGAAGTGTATGTATGTACAGTATATCGTATGTGTGAAGGAGACGAGACGAGACGAGACGAGATATCTTATATACCCCTCAGCAAGATTTGACTATCGATAAGAATTATTTACATCAACCTCACCGACGTCATCAAGTCATAAATTCATAAACTCTGTAATACATCAGGCTCAGCTCAATCCTCAAACACACCGTTACACGCAATTCCTGGTAGAAAGACTTTTCTCATGTCCATTTGTCGTCAGCAATTCGCCCAGCACATCTCGTGTCTTTCTCCACAATCTTGTTTTCAATCCTTGCAACTCGACTTCACTCGAAGGAAGCATCAAAAAATCCCAGACCCACCGACCATTTTCATCAATATCCCCGAAAGTCTATTAACAAGGCTGCATCATAGTGAAAAGCAGGGCAATCCATTCTACTCCCGTAAAACCTCAGCGTCTTGTGGATTTGGATGGGATTCATAAGAGGACATAGCTTCCCTCCTCTTCAGTAACGAAGTTTCTATTTTGTTCTTCTCTCACTTATATTGTCTTGTTGTGAGGTTTTGGTGTTGTTGCGAATAAGCAACTAACTACCTACATACTTCCTACCCAAGTCGAAAGCGAATTTGATTCGCACGTTTTGAGTCTCGGCATCACCATCATCATCATCGTCGTCACCATCATCTCGTTGTCGCATAAGCCTTTTAGTTTCAGCTTGTCACTCCAACAATTTCATCATCACATATTTAATTCATATAATCAATTGCAAAGTTCCACTCTTTGCTATCACATCAATAATATAATCAAAACACGCAAACTCCAATATCTGAAAAGATAAACACCTTCTCAAGATGCTTTTCGGCATGTTCTTCGCCTTTTGGCGATTCTGCGAAATCATAACCTTGGTATGCAATATCTCAACTCTTCCAGCCTTTCCTCACACTCTGCTAAGACTTTCTTTCTCGTTCATAGATCCCAACTTTAGGAATGCTCGCATTCTTCGTCAATATCTACGCATCTAATAATGCCCTCACACCAAATTACATCCTAGTACTCTTCATCGTCTCGGTGCTCGCCTGCGCCTGGGCCATCGCAACCCTCTTCACCTACCACCGCGCGCGCTCCAACGCCCTCTTCGTCGCCTTCATCGATCTCTGTTTCGTCGGCGCCTTTATCGCCGGCGTCTACGAGCTACGCTTCATCACCGACTACAACTGTTCATCGCTAACCACTACCCCCGGGTACTACATCAATTTCGGCGCATTCGGCAACGCGAATATCAATGGTGTTAGCGTTAAAGTTGATAAGACGTGCGCGATGCTCAAGGCGTGTTTTGCTTTTGGGATCATGAATTGTATATTCTTTTTTATTACGAGTCTCTTGGCTTGTATGGTGGGGAGGGGCCAGGAGAGACAGGGACGCAGAGATGAGAAGGTTTATGTGCGGGAGACGCATGTTACGAGACATGGACATCGGAGGAGTGGGAGTCATAGGAGTAGGAGGAGTTCGCATCGGAGGACTTATGTTTGAGTTGAGTTGCGATGGGGAGGGAATGTGGGGATGGGAGGAATTGAGAGGGTTGGGTTGGGATAGGATCGGGTGGAAAGAGTGATTTTTGGGGGAGTTGGGGGTGGATATTATTTTTTTCTTTTTTTCTTTTTTTTTAAACAAAAACATATGGGTTTGTCTATGAATGATTTAGACGAATGAATGAATGGATGGATGAATGGCTGGAGGAATGAGGAATGAGAAATGGTATGGATGGTATGGATGGTTCGGATTGGATTGGATTGGATTGGAATCAATGAGAAATGCTATACTATGATACGATATGAAACGATATATCATCATGAAATATTTTTCTCGTATTAAGGGCGGAATAGAATAAGAGAGGGAATGAGATATAAATGATATAAATGATATAAATGATATAAATGATATAAATGATATAAATGATATAAATGATATAAATGATATAAATGATATAAATGATATAAATGATATAAATGATATAAATGATATAAATGATATAAATAATTATATTAATAATCTTTAATAAACAACTTTTTTGATTATATATTTGAATGTGAATGAATATCCCTGAGTATTGATCAGGTTTATATATGGAATTTATTCAAAGATTGGGTGGAAGTGGCCTCTATATTGACTATATTACTACGCATGTAGATCATCTTGATCCTCTCTTACTGCTCTCGGAGGGGACCAATATGCCTGTCTATGGTTCGTCTAATCTAGCCTGTTTAGGTAACCGTATTACTAATCACGACACGTGATTAGTACCGGTAACTTCTATTCCTTTTAACAGAATTAGATGTATTTATTTTAAATTCTTTAAAAAAATCTATACCGGTATATATATCTCTATGAATCCTATATCAATCTCCCATGAAAGAATGAGCAAAGAGTTTATTTCCCTCCCTCCCTCCCCCCTATAAGCTAACTAAGATCTCAGCGCATAACTACCCAAATATTCCATATTTAACCCACCCATTCCATTCCACCCACTCCATTCCACCCACTCCATTCCACCCACTCCATTCCACCCACTCCATTCCACCCACTCCATTCCACTCCGCACAAAACCCCTCTCTAATTATCTACATCCGCTCATCATCATCATTATCATCATCATCAAAATCCCTAATATGCAAAACCTGCTGCGCAGCATGAACCCGAACTTTGCTTCGTTTATAATGAGAATGAGCCTTATAAGTTCCATCCACGACTCCTGTAGTCCCATTATCAATTCTTCTCACATTACTCTGCCAGATGGAATTAGGATCTTCGAGTTTTTCGATTCCGGGTCCGTAGCCAGAGTTGCTTCGTTGGGAGAGAAGATTTGGGTGCGGGGATGAGAGGGTGGGGGAGGAGAGAGGTGTAGAGGAGGCGCTTTTGTGGATTCTTAGACCCATTATTTCTCCTTCGTGGCCGGGTGGGGGAATGGGGTAGGATGATGTTTGGTAGGGGGATGGTCGGACACGTGGCGATTGGTATGTTGTTATGTTGCGGTTTGGGTTTTGGGGGTTGCGGGGTGTGGATCCATGGGAGGAAGGAGTTTGGGGGAGAGGTGTTTTTGGAGGTAAAGATGGTGGCTGAGTGGTTGGCGAATAGTACTTATCGGATGACTTTGATGAATAACGTGGTTCGATAGGTTGTCTTGGAGGAGCGGGAAAAAGTGATACAGTCTTGAGTGGTGGTGATTGTGCGGACCTTAGGGATAGATCTCTCGTACGGATACTTAAGTGTTCGGCTGGCTGCATAGTCGCAAAGCTTGATTCGCTGTTAGCGATAGATGCAGCGGTTGAGGTATGAGCGGTATCCAAATCATTAGCAGTATCTGCTTCGGAAAAAGTGGTGGTTCTAGCCATGCTCTCGTAGCTAGAGACTGAGGACATGGACCTGCCAGTAGTATTTGGTTCAAGTCTCTCTGGTATAGTATGGGGTCCATTATTTTCAACATGTACTTGCTTTTGCCATGTCGAGGATATGGTCCAGCAATGGCTTCGGTCGTGTTCAGCTTGTTGTCGGAGTGATTGATCTTCAATCCATACAGGCTGTTCTACTTTACCGGACAAAAAGTATTCTACCCCGTCGGTATGGATTAATCCCGGCTTGTCGACTGCGAGTGATGACAGAGTTTGTAAGATAAAATAAACAAGAACCCAGCGAGCTCTGCGTGCGCTTGTTGGATCACATTCACCGATTCTATCTGTCTTCTCCCATTGCATATACGCCTCTACCATATCGTTACCCTCGTATTCGTCTCCAAGGAGAAAGATGTTTGTTGCCTCCGTATACGCTAAAGCGGACTTTCTAGCTTCTAACTGTGTAATTCTTCCTTGGCTAGGAGGGCAAGATTGTGGTAATCGAGGGTAAGGATGAGGAATAGACGGAAAGTTGTGATGATTGTCAAATCGCTCAATTAAACTGGTGAATTCGCAGTCATGGCTGTTGGGACGGAATTCGTGGGATCCAGGACGAACAATATTAGATCTTCGACTGTTCATCTCCATCAATCCATTCCAAATAACCTGTCGATCAACTAAATAGTCGTAGAGCGCATAGAAATCCGCTGCTAAAGTTCTGACGACAAGTCTGGTAAGCCAGCCATCAACATTTTTAGAAGCCGGTGGCATAGGAGGCCATGTCCCAAACATATCCAAATAATGGTCGCGGAAGAACTCTTGGAGCCTAATGAAAGCATCGCGAGAGCTTATGCTATGATGATTTGAAGATTCTGGCCAGTAAGACGCATAGTCGAAACCTGCCAATAATTCCTCACAATATGCAACTTGGGTTGAGGTTTCAACACTAGCCTTTTCGAGCATCAACTTTGTAGTTGGAGAAACATTCTTCCAGCTGGGCAGCAAAGCGACGTCATTGTACATACCAGCACAGTGCACAAACGCTTCATGCCATCCTTGTTGCCAGTGAATTTTCTTGTGTTCACTCCAAATCAACATACTGCAAGCTGACTCCGGATCGTCACGAAGATCATGCCAGCCCATTGCTTCGGTGTAGTTAACAGGAATATAAGTTAGACTTTGGTGCCGAGGCATGATGTCCTGGAAACGCTCATGTAAATCGATGATTGCTTGGTGTAAGGTGTATCCAACGATTCCTTTACCAGAGCATACCGCAAAGACATTTCTCCAAGACAACTTGTATCTAAGCAGCTCCTGGCCTGAAATATTTCCAGCAGTTGGTAATGTAAATCTGTACGAGATTTGGGAAGCGTCGAAACTCTTGCTAGATTCGGAGCCGGGAGGAGTCGGATGTCTAGGTCGCTGTGAACCATGTCGGTAAGAATCAGCTATGCTCATGGTATCCATGTCATCCGTGAGACCATCTCGTAGTAACGCGTCTACTATAGGTGACCCGATCGATTCAATCATATGAGATCCCAGTCTGAAAGCAGGTTGCGACATCTCGGTGTCTCCCGCCTCTGTAGCATAGAGCACTAGAACATCTCCCTTTGGATCCCAAAGGTCTGGATCTCTGACATCAACCTTGTCCCACAATGCAATGGGCTGACCTTTTCGTCTCCACAACTTCATCTTTGCTGGGAATGGTGGGGCTTCTCCTCTAGAGGTTCCTAGTCGTTTTTGGGGTGGCTGATTTGCAAAGCGTGGGGTCTGTCCTGGGGCGCTTGCAGATTGTTGATTTGCATACTGCATTTCTTCTGCTGGTAATTCATGCTTGTCTTCTCCGATTGGTGTCGCAGGCGGGGTTTCGTGCAGTTCTTCCTTGCCTTTCTTCTTTTTGAAGACATTTGCAAAATTATGACGGAAATTTTCACTGCTTTTCTCCATCTTCGAACGAAAAGCTGATTTTTCGATTCCCGATGTTTCGATCACCGGCATTTCAGGTCTTCTGATTCGAGCGTACCCGGGATTGTATTCAGCATCATACTGACCACTGTGGATCGATCTTGATGATCCTTCATCTGATCTCATAAAATCAGGATGATCTGCGAAATTTGATGGGACACCATTTTCTACTCGAGGGAATTTCGAAATTGATGGATCCGACTTGATCGAAGGCGTGTGCTCTTTGCCTTTGAGTGTGTCATCTTTATTCAGGTAGTCGTATCCTGCCTTGTTGTTTTTATCTACCTTCACCTTTCTGACATAGGCTGAACGTCCGGACATGATAAGATTTGATATATAAAGAGAGTGGTAATATCTTCTAGCAAAATAGTAACTTGAGAGAGTTTATGGTGTTGAGGGCTCGAAGTCTAATTAAAAAAAGACGAGGTACTGGTGCATGAATCACACAGGAAATGGCGAAGGCAAAGACAACGAAGCGTGCCTAACTCTGCGATAATGGCATGTGTGAATAAAAGACTGTCTGGTTAAGAAGTGTGGCCAAGTTGATATCCAGGTGGGAATGGAGCAAAGTCTTCTCGATCTATGGTTTTTTCATATAAAAAAATAAAAATTAAAAAAGGTCAACGAATTTGCGTAAGAGTGCTGGTGGAAGTGGTGAATATCAAAAGCAAATTTCTATTGTATTTAGATTGATTGGTTTCTCGTAGATGTTGTGGTGTATCGGCAAATGGTTGTTCCGAAACTAGAGGTTATTCAGATGAGAATCAGACTTCACTGTCGCTCCCCTTCAGTCCAAACAAAGCTGACCGGAATAAATTCACCACCACTACTGCCAAGAAACTTCCCAACAGTCAGCTGCAACGCCAAGATATATAAAATATATTATTAAAGAGTGGGAGACAAGAATGGGGGTTGTGAATAGGATAGAACAACTTTTCGGCACTCTAGAAAGATGCTATAATAGTCAAAGAACAGTGAAGTATGATGATACAGAACAAAACGAAACGAGCGAAGTCAATGTTGAAACTTTTCCACTGAATAGTGGTGGGGAGGAGAGAAAGTTTTACTGGGGAAGAACACAAGGATTCACATGTCGACTGATCTTATTTCATTGCTTTTTTCCTCAGGGCTGACAATGTACCACCAGAGTAGGCTTCACTTCCCCATGTAAAGCGTGAGATTGAAGGATATGTATGCTCTTGCATACCTAGGTAGTGAATGAGAAGCAGGGTAAATTTGTTCATTGTGTGGTTGTAGACTCGTAGTCCAGCGAGTAGTACAAAGAACTGCTCCGTAAGCTTTAGAACCGGATCCTCTTGTGGATCCCTTGATATTGGAAGCATGGCATAGCACCCCTCTCTCCTTCCGTCTGCTTGGGATCCTTTATCTTGCAGATGGGATGCGATAGGTTAGATTGATTCAGAACGGAAGGCGGGATACCACACAGCCTAGGAAGTTAATGGTAGACTCGAGCCTAGAAAAAATAGACCTTGTCAGCCTTTTATTGATTTTGTATCCAATCACTAATTCATATCTGAATTCAAGGATACATTGAAGCACATACACACATACCGAGATTGAAGGACGGACGGACGGGTTCCTCAGACAAGTTCCACTGAGGGAAGTCAGGAACGACTCGACGAGGTGTGAAGGGATAAGAGAGATACCTACGGCGTACTGGGTATGCATAATGTAAGCACAAGGCGACAGGTACCGGCCGGTGGCACAGCTCACTCAGCCTATGTAATCATGAACTTCATGAACTGGCACGTCCTCGCGACCTTCCTACGCACTAGTCTCATAACAAAGTTTCTCCTGACTGCCACTTTTGAGCTTTTCATGGTTCATGTACGGGATAAAACCATCGAAAATTCGAAATAGACGAATGTATTTGCTTTATTTTACTCAAAGCGATTGCAAATTGAATCGTGTTCCCAAGCGATATCTTGTAAACCAATTATCCGCTATCTACAATAATTTAGGAAGGGTTCGTCTCGATATACCCAGCTGGTTTGTCCCACTAGGTGCGAGTAGGTATGTCCTGGACTCATCCTGGTGGTCCACTATATCCACTAGGGAGATATAGGCCATGTACGCTATCCTCGGCCCCACCGTCCGCCCTGAATTAGCTTCTGGATTTAGAACCTTTTGGGGCTTCTATTGCATTATGAAAGTATTCCATCTTCCATACATCTTTTGATGCTTCGTCTCATCTCTCTTTTGTCCGGAAAGACAACAGTAACAATTGATGTGCAAAGGACCCAGGAATGGTTTCCTGGCTTGATGGCTGCTTGGCTTCATGGTTTCTTGGTTTCATGGCTTTACAATTCCATGGCTATGGCTTCACAATTCCACGGCTTCAATCATTGTCATCATTAACGGTTGGAATTTCAATGAGATGCCGGAGAAGCAAATATACTGGCATTTTGGCTACTCGGTCGTAACCGAATAACCTTGAAGAGCACCCTTTTCTGTCTCACACTTTATTAGCTAGCTAGGTAATCTTACATCTCTAGATTCTCTGCAACATGTCATTAACCAACCAAATGTCGTTATCACATCAATGATAAGAGAGAGAGGCTAAATCTTCCAACAGTTGCCAGTGAAATTAATTAATATGTTTCAACCTCTCTCGTTCATCTATTTAACATTTGATACCTCGAATCTACTGCTTAGATATGCTGCACTTGGCTTCATGTTGCATCGCTAAACATCATTCACCTCCGGGCAACACTCATTAGAGTATTCATATCCGACGGCTTATTCAAATCTAATCAATGTACGAGTTGTTTCGGTATCTAGAACCGGAATGAGGAGAACCACCATGGATGTGTAGGGCCCCTTGAAATTTCGAATTTTTCGAAGCAAACATCGACCAGATTCTCGGAGCCTCAATCCCTTTTCTATCATGATCGTACGAGGGAGGGACTTGTAACATTTGTACGGGGCACGTCAGCATTGTATCCACAAAGTGCACGACCGATACTTTCGTCATCTGTCAGACATTGGCACTCACGCTTCTACCATTTTTATTTTTCAGCTCATCCCAAAATCATTATTTGACTTGAAGATCCAAAAGGAACCATTGTACCTCAAAGCTCAATCCAACGTTATACAGCACAGCATATTTTTCCAAATCCATCCATCCTTCAGCTTATGTGCAAGCCATTCTATCCAAAACTATTCATCTTTTCCCGCCGCTATACGCGTAAATAACTCATTATTTCTTAGCGAGGACCTGGTGGACTACCTACCTAAGCCCACCAATGTTAGGTCAGCGATGGGATTTCCCCTTATGGCACTAGCGCCAGTCTTCCCGTGATAAGCCAACCCCCGCAGCTTACAACGTTTTACTTCTCTGAAAGTGGAAGGTGGTTATTTCTCTCCCGAGTTGCGAAGCAGCGAAGGAGAATACTGTAGGTACATTTCGAACTCAGACTTCTTCTTTTATTCCGAAGACCGAAAGCTTTTTCTAAAGCAGGCCCACAAGGCTTGATCACTGAGGATCTCCTTGAGATTTCATCATGAACAGGCAGGATCACCTTGTACGCAGATCGTTCACAATCTTTTCCTGGGGACGAGCCACCGTTCCACAACGAGTCACCACTCCACATTTCGGTGGGCGGTCCTAATGCATGATTCCCTCGTGGAAGGGGGTCTAGATTAGATCACAAAATCTACATGTGAATAGCATGCCTTGCAACTTGCAAGCAAGATCTTAGTTGAAATTCTTCACAATGCCGGTAGTACCCGAAGAATCTAAACCCATATCTTGTACACATTTGAAGCAATCTTTTAAATTTCAATTCAATTTTTGAAAAGTTCGAGTTTCCCAGTCTAGTACTTCAGTCCGGGGCTAGAACGGATATATCCGTAAGTCTATGTATGCCATTACTCCCCGAAAAGTCAAAGACTTGAATCTTCAAGTGAAAGCACATTGATGTGATGTGTACTGCTACACGGTACATGTATAGGAAACATGTATACATTCAGATTCATTCTGTCATATGTTGTCATATGTTGTGGTTTGTACTCCGCAGAAGGGCTGCAGCAATTAGAGATTCTAATCACCTATGATCACAAAATCTCAATCAAAAAATTCCGAATCTTGTTGATCGTGACTTTAGTAAAGTCTGACGATGCATGGCACTCATAATCTGGCATGTACCTCAATTAAGGAAAACCAAGAAAACAAGCTTTATTATGTGTGTTATATCCTTCATGAGAAAGCTCCCGAAAAGTACAATGTGTGAAGAGTATTGAGACCACCCTACTGAATGAGTACATCTTATCTTGTGGCACGATGCCGATATAAGCCTTAACAATCAAGGCCGGCCGATTTCTCTTCTATGAAAGACGTGTTCTAGGTAGTGAAAGATGATAGGCTTAGAAGTGGCCTTGCGATCGTTTTCCTCCTTTCTTTCCACAGAAATACATTTCCGTTCTCCCGACTGTCAGAAATAGGTGAATGTTTCACTTTCGATAGGATTTAGTAGTTGAAGGTTTCATCTCAAAGGTTAAAAAATATCATCCTAACTTATTCCATATCTTCTCTCTCACCTCTAATTTACCCTTTCATCTCAAAATATCAAAGTAAAGATCACTGAAATACAGGAAGGATAATAAGACGAAATACGAAAACCTGCCCCCCTCACCCTCCAACCCCGTAAAGAGCAGGAAGAAAAACCCTCTGGAAGGAACAAGCAGCAAGGCTGTGTTAGATACCCCTATGTGACACTCCTCGTCGCTGCACCACGGCACCCTATACTCTGTTATCTACTCAACGTGTCAATCGACGAGAGGACCATGACATTAAACTCTTTGATATAGACACTAAGAAAAGAAACAGACTATTTGTAATTATCTGGCAGAATATTACAAACGTCCACCGTGACAATCTTCATGTAATTATCAAAACTAATATAATCTTCCAACACCCTTATATAGGTAGGTAAATAAAGAATCAGTAGACAGATCCTCTAAAAATAAATCTTTTATAAATTCTGAAACTTTGAAAATTTTCTCATTAACTATATCCATATCCATATCCCATATCCACACCCTTAGGCTTCTAGAGTAATATAAATTTTGTAATCTTAATATTAACCTTTACCAAAGATCTCTGATTCCTACTCCTCTCTACAGACTACAGTAATTACCTTTAACCATAAAAACTGATCTAGATCTAGATCTAGATATTTATCTGCATGCTCGCTAACCTACTAAGTTCTGATGATATGTTGATTCATAACATTATTCATAATGCTAAGCGTGTATTAAGGGGTATATCAATTGATTAATTGATTCATTAAAAGATAGATATTGAGCTGGGACACCACTTCTAGAACACCATTTCCACCTTCCAAGACAATATGGCATTTATTTGCTTTGTAGTTTGTTGTGGGCGATAATAGGTGTGACATTAGACGAGACTTATTATTATTTATATGAGATACTTTGTGTTCAGTGTTCACTTGTATCGTATTGATTCGAGTTTGAGGTTATTATTTCCATGATATTAAAATGGGAATAGGTATTGACTGTAAAACACTCATATATCCTCTCTATGAAAAACTACTTATGGATATCGAATCATGACTTAAACCACTCTCTAGTAAAAATCCACCCAAGAAGAAAGTAAGAAAAAAAAAACTCCGGCACAATCTAGGGAGACCTCAAATACCCTCTCTTTGCCATTACCAGAAGTATCCTCTCTATCTCACTCCCTCTGCTTAACAACCAACTCTCTAACCTCAGGAAGCCCTTCCCACCCTCTTCCATTTCCGCCAAACCTAACACTCTTCTCCATGACCTCCCTCCATCTGAGTCCTGGAGCTAGTTTACCCGTTATGGTATTTGGCCTCCTTACATCCGCATTAGCGGGGACTGGCAATGCTCGTCCCAATAATGCTTCCATTGCTTGCATCGCGAATCCTACTGCTTTCTTCGCATTTGAAGGAATGCCAGTTTTATCGAAGCTGCCAAAACGGGCTTTTGGGAATTCAGCTTGGAGGTCTGAGATCAAGGATGTGTGTGACATGCCGCGGCCATCGACTGTTATATCAGCTGCGTTAACAGCGTCACGACCGGGGCCGTAAAGGAGGATCTGTTGAGCTATGCTGGCGGAAGTAAAACGCGTTATGGTAGATATTGTATCTGCAGGTGAACAACCTCGATATGCACACATGCCTATAATCTTATACGCCATAGCATCACCATAAATTTCCCTGGCGGTGGTTTTTGGCGGTCGTGTGCTTAGATATTCATCGTTGGTAAGGAGTTGTTCGACTATTTCATGACAGATTTCACCGTGTAGGAAAGAGGGCTGGTCCGTTTGTGGATCTAGGCCAAAGTGACGATATGCTGCATCAATCATACAAGTGCCTGGACCTGTATCCCAATCGTACATTGCATCTATTCCACCCTTTTTATCGGATGGGATGAAACATATAGTTGTAATGCCTCCAATTGTTATGCAAATTTGTAATCTTGTAGGATGATGCAGTAATAAGCCTACCAAATACGCAAATAAAGGAGCACCTTGTCTGCCCACTGCTTGTTCTGCCGTCCGATAGTCAGAAACGGTTGTTACACCTGTTTTTGCAGATATCACAGCTCCTTCTCCTAAACACATGTTCGATCGATGTTGTCCTCGAGGCGGAGCACCGGTTAAGGTTACGAGCTGCCCTCCGGACCCGATCAAGTCGATATCATCAACTGAAATGCCATGCCTTTGTGCAAATATGTGTATAGCGTTCGCGAAAGTATGACCCATCTCCGCGTCCATTTGCGATAGCATACTTGGCGGAGCAGCGTCTTGTTGTAACATCGACAGGATCTCGGATCGAATCTTCGAAGGCATAACCACTGAATCATACTGGACAGATCAGTTTTTACTCTGCAAAGGCGGTTTTATTGTTGTATACCTGTATAAGATCCAAATGTAATGGTGACTCTGGTGACTCCTGAGTATAACGGCAGAGTGCGAAGTCAATGTCATCCATCGCAGTCCCGGAGGTGATTCCCAGTATCAATAGGTTCAGACCGGGGGGATTTTGGGCGCCATCATCCGAAGATGAGGAGGTTGAACTTTGATAACCTCCATCTACTTTTGATTGTAAAGCTTCGAGATATTTATGACCAACTTTCGTTCTAACGCGACCTTTTGGGGCCGGTATCAAACCATTCATAACCATGACCATGCCCACGACATCAGATCGGAATGCTGATTTGGATACGGCCGCAATCGGCAGTCAAAAAAGAATTGAAATGTACTTGATATACAAAGTCTGCGAAATATTTTTGTTTATGTGGAATGCTCATCCAAAACACACATGAGTATTTTGGAAGTACAAAGGTACAAGGGAAAGTAAAGACATGGTTTCTGTAGTCGTGTGAGCTGAGTCGCTTTGATCTAGAAATGGAAGTATTAGTGAAACTATAGAGGTTAGTGGCATTATCACGTCAAATAGCAAAGATGGTGCAAGAATGACGTGGGAAAGATCTTCCTAGCAAGAAAGTGATCCATGGTCAGAATGGTTGGGTGAGGGAGGGGGAGAAATGATCCTCAAATGGAAATACTATGCGCACATCGGGGAAAATGTTGAGTTTCTTGCCTGAGGCATCTGTAAGGTCAACATGCTTAACATTTTCTGTTCCATATCGTAGGTATCGTACAGGTACCTAGGTAAGATTAATAAGAAATCATTGCATCTTGCTCTACAAAACCCCGCCACCAATGATTGCACCAAAATGCGCGACAGAAAATGTGACAGAACGACAGTGTACTACTACTATCTATCATACTGCTCTTATCTGCATGATGCAAGTGAGCTTGTACGCAAAGATCATCTCTTGCCAAATGTGATGCCCATAACGGTACTCCTACGGGATAGATCTTCCAATAGGGCATTATCTGGTTCCTCACTATCGGTATATCCAATGGCATTTCATGGCAATGTCCCAATATATTGGGAACGAGTGCTTCCCATCGGCCGATGCATATATATTTCCGATGTATGTAGTACTTAGTTGACGGAGAGCATTCACTGGGTTTGGAAGCATTGGGTGACCATCCGAATTTGGATAAACAATCCTTTTTCCCGAAGCTTATCCTTCCATGCATGAGTGGGAGGACTTTTGGAGAAGGATCAGCTCATCAGAAGCACAGCTTTTTAGATGGTTCCTTTCGTGATCTGTGAGGTAACGAAGCTTCGAGCTACTGATCTGAGGGTGGAGGCATGCTGGAAATATGAAGAATATAGTATCGTTCTTTCCATTGAAGACCTAAAACCATTGCTTTATGCTCTACTCTAACCTTTGGGTGTAGATGTAGATGTAGGAAATGTGGAGAATTTAATTAGGACTAGCTCGAAATATTCTGCCGCCCCGCACAATGAACAGAAGCATCGCGGAGCGGATTCAATTCCTTAAAAGTCCAACCCTCCTAAATTATCCATCATGGGACTTTTCGGCTCTTCTCAGGCTTCTCTGCCTCCTCCAAAGATATCCGCAGATGGTGCGCCTATAGCACCGGATCGGAGCCAAAGGTCAAAATGCTGGGAAGCAAGAGATGCATACTTCAAGTGTTTGGACAAAAATGAAATTATTGACAGCATAACGGAGAAGAACAAAGCTGAGAAATCTTGCGGAACAGAGGCAAGAGGGTTTGAAAAGAATTGTGCAACTAGTTGGGTAGGTCGCCTCCACAGTCGAAAGATCTTTCAAGTGTTATTGTTATGAATTGGTGTCGAATGAATGAGTTTGGGTGACTGACGTGCCTCCTCATCAGGTTGAGTACTTTAAGAAACGAAGAGTTATGGAATACCAGCGCGATCAAACATTGCGAAAGCTTAAGGCTGAGGGAGCACAAGAGATGCCGGGAGTTATAGGAGCTGGCGCACCTGGACAGAAGCCATAATGATGTTTGGCAGAATGAAATGTACAACAGCATCTGGAAACAAACCATCCTATGGCCTACGGCGTTTTTATGAAGTTATCACAAAGTTTCTTACGATCAAACCCCACTCCGGCAATGAATTGAAGAATCTTCTTTGAGCAATCTCCTTTGAGCTCAGGATACAAAATATTTATTTTAGGTTACAAAATCTACCCACAGTCAAGTACGGAGCTCTTGCTAAGTCGACATATACGGGAATCTGATGCACACCTCTAGCTACAGAGCCCTTCTATCTACGGATCTTGAACAAGAGTTGCCATAATATACAAAGCAGAAGCCAAATACTTTTTCTCAAAGGATTCCCATCCTCCCATATTCCTAATTACCTTCTGAACTACTGTCACAAAATGCACAGAATTCCTTTCAAAAATGCCAAGTTGTTTAAGCAGCTTCAATCATTGAAATCATGTTCCAAAATTCATTCCATCCTGGACTTCTTTCTCCCAGATTCTATACGGATATGTTAAAATTCCAGTCAATTTTTTTGTTCCCAAGTGGCTCATGAAAATCGGTCAACATATACTACGCACATTGCTGATCTTCCATTGTGGTACCCAAAAGAGTCATGGAAGTCTACTCTCTCCCTGCATTACTTGCATCCAATGCCCAATTAATTGTGTCCGATGCAGTGTCAGGTTCTGGTTTGTATATACATAAGCAATCATTCTTGTCGTTCCTGATTTTTGCACTTTTCCCTGAAGAGCTATCCTCAAATTCATTACTTTAATCCCGGCAATCTGTTGAAGGGATAGGTAGGTGACACTGGATGAAGTGAGTTCTTTGGATCCATCGGGCACGGATCGTTCTTGGAAACTACATCGTCGACTACTATGGTTCCTTTATCAGGATTATACCCACCTCAGTTGACTATTGAAGTATCTGCGCCTGGCTTTGATTTTGCGGTGCGCCATCTTTTTGAGTTTTGTCAGCCATACCTTGGGTGTCTAGACGGGCATGAAATTTAGAGTGTGTGAACGTTTGAAGGTGTTTTAGAAGACTCGCGCATTCCAGTAAATGATGGACCACTTACCATGTAAAGTTCTGGTTTTGGGAATGTTCCTCCAAGGTCTTGATGTGCCTTTCCTTCGCAAGTAACTGATACACCTGATTTGATGTCTTTAATCGAGGAATCATTAATGTCGCATACCTACTTGACAGCCGTCGAAGGCAGCGTCAATCGATCCATGGCCTTTGTTGGAAACCGCATGAGTATAAATGTAAAAGGAGAGTTGTTCTTGAACGAATGATTAAACCTATATGAAATGGGAGAGGCAAACGAGTATTGCAAGGGTAGATGATAAGGCGATTTCATGAAGTCCGAACGAGTCGCTCTAGCCTCCATTCTCAGTAAAACAACCCAAGGTGCTACCGAAGTGGCCAACAACACTAAGGTCCGGCTTCGATTGTTCGGAATAAAATCCTGTCTGACAAACCAGCCATTAGGAAATTGCTCTGCATCAAACCTATCTACATTCTCACGTCCCATACTGAGTAGGTACTCCAGAATATTTGGCCGTCTGGACTTCATTGCTGCAAGTACTGAGCACTGGAGAAAAGTTATAATACCAGCGTGGCTGCGTTCGCTAGTCTTGAGACAGCAACCGGCTTTGACTAGGAGACACAGCGTTACAAGATTTTCGACCGCATACAGCATAGGCGTCTGAAATGTATATTTATCAGAATGCACAGCATCCTTCAATGTAAACGCGCGATATGATGCTGGCTCCGGAGTGAGGTATTTTAGTCACCCCAGCCTTGTGCTCTTTATATCTTCTCAATGAAACGCCATGATTGACAAAAACACGAATGATATCTTCATGGGCCCTTTGTAAAAGAAGAGGCTATTGCACGGCGAGGTTGTAGTAACCCAAAAGAATATGTTTAGCTCATGCATTTCCTCGATTCGTACTATTTCCGAGCAAATATCAAGCAATTTCCGAGCGGTCCCTTAAAAGCTGCACAATGAATGAGCCACCAATGTGGCATGGCGTCCCAAGTATCTGATACAGTAAAATTAATATCTACATCGCTGTCAATCATTCATTGTGCTAATTCTTTTTTTATCTAGTATATACTCTGAATAACCATCGTGTTTCGAACTATTGATCATAGATCAAAAGGTTATGATTTCTGCAGAAACTTCTCAGTGAGAGACGAACTTGAATGTCACTCTTCCACTTGTAGCTGTTCTGCGAATAACATTTTCCATCTCTTTCTCTGGAAGGGGTAATACGGCATCGAAATGGGGTTCTAAGAGGAGCTTTGTGGCTCCAAGATGGCCATTCAATGCGGCTTCTGCTATTGCAAGTAAAGTCCAGTAGGTGTATCAAAAATCGCTGCATCACTTGAGCCTGCACGGCTGTGTTGAACTCAAGTCTGCAAGAGATTCGAGGGGAATTGCGATATTTTGCGTTCTTCCATAGCTTGTAGCAAGGTGTAAAGGCCTTCCAAATTATTTATTGCTAAAATCGACATTGGCATTATGATATTCAACTAATTAGATTTTGTACATATTCGCACAGTCGGCAACGATGGCCGCAACGAGTGTGATGTGTATGTCCAACCTTGTTCCATTGTCTCCATTGGTAGCAATCTCACGAGGTTATAATCTCCCTCGATCACATTAATCTCAGGTTCCGTCATCGTTCGAAACTCCACTTCAAGTGTCCTCTATGCATGGGTCTGTCGAATGTCGAACCTCAATTTTGAAAACTGTTTATTCGTCTTTGGCCCGAAGGTCTTTACTACGCGTCTTTACAGAGTAGATACTTTGATAGATGGGACTGAGAACCGTATGATGGGGCTTGTATTTTCATTTTTATAAAAATAGAAAGAGGAGAAATGCTGCGTAAGTGTTGGTACGAGAAGGATACGGAAGACGTAGCACCCACGGATTGCGTAGGTCCTGTATGTCTAATTGTATTCTGTCTAAAGAGCTAGCTACATATTGAAAGTAGTAAGTCTTATATAGACTTACTGAAAGAGCTAGTCTCTTTCGCATTCGCTTAGGGCTTTATTACAGTAGCTATATTACAGTGGTAATTGAATTGAAGTCATTCACTTCGTTCACACAGTAAGTTGCTGCTAGAGTATTTAAGGCATATTTCAACGGCGCTTTTACTTGGGGCCATGTGGGTTTGCCACATAATCCACGCATACGGTTTCGTGATTGTTATTTTGAAGGGTTCCGCTGGTTTATGGGCACGCTGGAAGACTGAATGGGCGTAATATACTGTAAATAACTATCGAGTTTATGATCTTGCATAAACCGATGAGCACTAGTATCTGGTCAAATATGAGTGCTAAGATATCGTCAAGGAGATCGATGAGGTATTCTGTGATAGGCATTTGTGAAATCAGTCTGGGATGTTATGATTTGCCTGAATTGCGATTGAATCTTACTCGCTTGTCGATGCGTTCGGAATATTGGACTGAAATGCTGTAGAAATGTGGTTCAGCCAGCTTTACGGTTGGTATGCTCATGCCGCGCAGTGGCAGGTCGCACCTATTCAACCTGAAATCGAGAAAATCAAATGAAAAAGAGCTGTACATTCACTCCAGATGTTCAGCGAAATTTCACAGTTAGACCTAGAAGATGTGGTAGAGGTTCCACTTGATACCCTCAACTGGTTGCGAAAACCAAAAATGTGATGCTCTTTCGAAAAAAGCTGCAGTATATGGATATTTCTAAGATAGAAACTCGGCATGCAGAGCTCGAGGAAATTCCAGAACGAGAATTCAAGTATGAATAGAGCACTTAATTACAAGTGAAGACGGAATCATTCGTCCAAATGCCCGAGGCATCACTATAGCCGGTCGATGCAACGAACGTAGTCTTCCGTCTTTGCCCAAGATTCATGAAGACTGTCTCTTCATAAACAGAAGAATGCCATCCTGCTTCCTCGGGAAGGAAATACCAAGCTTTTAATGCGCTGGAGTGGAGTTGGCGCAATTTCCTGTCTCCAAGTTTCGGCCGATGAGGAGGTACAACCAGCAACCACGTGATCTATCCATTTTCTCCCACGAATGGATGCCATTAGCTGAACAAACCTCTTCTTGTTGTCGTCTTGTCGATATCAATCCCTTTTGATTAGCTTTCTTGTCATTAGATGAGAATATTCCTTGGGTAGCTCACGTTCACCGCCTTTTATTCCGCAATTCTTAAATCTCCGTGGCGGCAAAAATGTTTATCTCCGCGAACTTGTCAATTCCGACGAAGTTTCGGCTTTGAAGACGGAGAAGTCTATCTGCTACTTCAGGCCTTAAAATGTCCTGTTCCTCTTGATTCTTTACATCGTCAATCGTTTCTTTTCTTCTGCAAATAGGAATGAGGTGAGAGAAGGAGAAAAAGAAGGAAATAGAGTGACATACTCTCTGACACCGCGATTTGCGTCTATTTGGGAGAAACGAGTGTTTCCAGCACGTGCAAAGCAACCCATCAAGCTTTTCCGACGGATAATGGGCATTCACTAGGTGTCTTGCAAAATCTCGGTGCGGTTTTTCATGTTCAAGACTGCTTTTGTTTACAGTCCCCCTAACTGTTCTCCTTGATTACAGGGGCACCAGTGGAGTGATTGTGAATGAGCCTCATATATTCCAAGCGGTATAGTATGAGCATCTATATAACGAAAGAGTTCTCATGATCATAACGAATGAGGTATGAATGATGTAGGTGGGGGGGAGGGGTGTGAAATGCTCCCAAATACTTCAACATCGTTCTCGAAGGAACGGGAACGGAAGAAGAAAGGCTCAAGTTCTTCTGAGCTCTCTCGGATCAACAATCACATGGAATAAGTGTTGCGCCCTTTTACATTATTATCGTTAGTCAACATAAGAAACATGGCTTTCAAACTTTTTCACATCGCAAGCAATTTTGGATCATATTTCCTCGATTTTCTAGGATCATACTCGCACTTGTCTCTATACATTTTACTTTGCATATGCTAAATCATGCACCGAGGTCTAAGTATGAGCCGTTGACGATTCATTAAAGCTCATTTCGACAACCACAAAACCTCGATTAGTGGAGTAGACAAGCGGATACTAGTACTAGTTGTTATATGGTCGGTTATTGCCAGGCAGCAACGTTTTTTTTTTTGGATCCTGTTTCCTTATCGGGAGTTTTATGCCCTCTCCTCTTTGCTTTTGGGATTCTGAAATCATTGTTCTTGCATGATCAACATCCATTGAGGTCCGGGAATCCTTCGGAAGTCATTTTGTTTTTAATGATGCAGAATAACATACCTAGTATTTCTGGTTAAATACCTTCTGTTTTCAGGCGAGAGGCTCAAAATAGTCCCAATTAAATGGGCTGTGATTGACGCTAAAATTAAGCATCCTTGCCTAGCTTATCTTAGGCTGCAAGAATAATGCGGTAAGGATGAGCTAAACTTTATCATTACATGACAATCTACACCGTCCAGCTTCCCCAGTATCGTTTGAGGGGCAGTCGGTTTCCATGGAAAGCTCCGCCTGACTTGGTTTTTGCAATTTTCGAGTCTTTCTTTTCGTTCTATTTCAAGAACCAATTCCAAGGAGTCCAGTGATTGTCTTTGCCGGTTCCAAATGTTCAGAGCTCAGAATTAATGTCACGGGAAACCAAGCGAATATTGCATATGTAAGAAAACGTGCTTCTTCTTTTTCCGAGCTATTTTTATTTGTGTCTTATGGGGGATTTAACTTAAATCCCGTTTCAAATATCTAACTGTTGTAATCTTACATTTCGAGTACTTCGTTTCGCATTAAACCTGCCGAAATAAGGTTAATCATTTTTAATTCTTATTTTAGATGGAAGAATGAACAAAGTGGATTGAAAATTTTCAATCCATCAGTCAGTCCACTCTCCCAAATTCATCCAATGATTCCAATTATACACCTACAAACTTATTCTCCAAGAGGATAAGCGCGATATGAGTTTATACGACTCGTCCCTGAATAAAGTTACCTGGCCCAAAACACAGTGCTGAGTAAGAAAACGCAGTTATATATCGACCCACCAATAAGTGACTTCTCCTTTTCCCTCTGTTCCTTAATGTATATCGCATGTTAACGGTGCAATTTTCACCCGACTCATACATTAGGACACCCCTCATCTCTCCAGTCCCCAAGACATGTGGACGTGGCGCAATCATAACTCCCGTTGAAAATACTGTACGTAAGTAACGGTCAGCAAAATCACCAAGCGAGATTTTGTAGGCAGATGCCAATCTCATGCTGATAATACGGGCTAGTAGGGTTGTCCAAATTATATAATCGGTGGGATGATTGTATAATTCTATATTATCATGCTTTTTGAGCATTATAAAATATTATATCAAGTTTATATATATGTTGATCTAGTCAATAGAAATAGTAGAATAAATGAAAGTGAGATTATTTTCATTTATTTTTTTAATAGGTTACAAAAACGTTTATTATAAAGAGATATCTTTAGATTTTGTGATTATTAATATTTTTAGAATTAGTGATCTGGATTATATAGTTTTTCAAAAGTGGAATATTCAAATCTCCATCTTTTATATACAGTGGTTAAAAGAGTAAGTATTGTAAGATCTATTTTATTTATATATTGTTGTTTTTCAATCTTTCAATATTGTTTTAAACAACTCAAATACATATTGAGCTGTTCCTCCCGAAGATTGAAACTTTTGATCGAATCTTGATGATTTCAATAAAATTTTAACAAATTCATGATTTTGAAGTCTTTAAAGCTTGTGTAACCTCTCTGATAACTCTAGGATAACTCTAAGGTAACTTTAAAATAACTTTCAAATATACTTTTTAATAAAAAATTGATAATTTTGATTGTTTTTACTAGAAAGAATGAGAATTTACAATATTTTAACCACCAAAAGTTCATATAAATTTTCAATCAGCGTGATGATATGATTGGTCAAATCCCCTGTAATGGATCAAGTACAAGCCATTTTTTTAGTATGTCTTACAATACTTTACCCAGATCTGATCCCCCACTATTAAAATGATAACTAGTCATTATTAAAATTACGTTTTCGCCATCCCTACGGGCTTACTCTGAGTGGATTTGCACGTGCTTTTTGTGTTAGGGTTGTGCTTTGATTCGCAGGTCTCTAACGACATCGGCCTTTTATATTTTTTGAGGCAGTGGTTAGATACTCGTGCGGCCAGAAAGTAAGGAACTCCTTCCTAAACAAGCCTGAATTTGCGGTGGAAAACTGTATTTTGGCCAATGAAATCCATTAGTTCTCCTGATCCCATTGTATTTTAAGGGATTTTCAGGAAAATGAAAGGGGAATGCTCGCTTATACCTACCTACATTTATGCAATCTAACTCACGACCTTGCTATTTGGAGTATAGAAATATAAGGTTTATACTTCTTTTCACCAAAATGGTCCTGTTTAGGAAGGGGTTCTGTACTTTCCGGCCGCACGACTAATGTATGTGTTAGTGGTTACCTAATTACAGGCAAGTGCGACAAGGGGCTGCGCTATCTTTATGCGCTTTGATGGTAGAAGCCTGCTAGATGATTAGGGGAAAGAACATCTTCAAATAATGAAGAAACGACATAATTCAAACTATGCCACAAAGGACTATATAAAGCTCCTTTTATGTTTTATCTTTAATTCTTCTATATTATCCTTCTCTTCATATTCTACATTCTTTCTTCTAGTTTAAATTCTTGAAGGCTCTCTTTTTTTTTAAAAAAAAAGAAGCCAGCCATCCAAAATGGCAATCCAACTCCCTCAACCACGGTACCCCCTCCAAATCCAAAATACGCGCATCTTCAAAATCATCTCCATAGGTATTTTTTTCTACCTCTCCATATATCTCCTCCTACCTCGAATTCGATCCTCACCCCTCACCATCACCGAACAAGACATCTCCTACGAACAACAAAGCTCGTACTACCATAACAATTTCCTTCCCGCCTCCAGCGCAGCGCAACTATGTGCCTCGCACTCCCTCACCCCTTATCCACATCGCTCCCAAAAGCGCAAAATATACGACCTCTTCATGGTAAATTCCGAGCTTGACTGGCTAGAAATCCGTCTCCACGAAATGAACACCGAGGTAGATTATTTCGTGATCCTCGAGGCACCAACCACCTTCACCGGGCTGGCGAAGAACATGACGTTTCAAGAAAACCGGGTACGATTCGCCGCGTTCGAGGATAAAATCATCTATCACGTTTTGAAGGATGCACCTTTACCCATATCCAAATCTTCATTACCCGGTTCGAAAGAATACGAGGCAAATGCATGGGTGCAGGAGAAATTCCAACGAGATGCCATGTTCACGCAGGTTTTCCCTACGCTGCTAGATGAGCGGAAACCTAATAAGGGAGATGTAATACTCGTTTCTGATATTGACGAGGTGATTCGTCCGGCTTCTTTACAGGTCCTTCGGAATTGTGATTTCCCTGTTATCCTCACGCTGCGCTCGCAATTTTACTACTATTCCTTTCAATTTCGCCATCGAGGAGAACAGTGGGCACATCCTCAAGCTACCTACTACCAGGGATTAGAAAACACGATCAAGCCGCATAGTTTGAGGAGTCGTCATGGAGGCCATGTGTCAGTGGATGAGAGAGATAGTAGTAATAAGGGGGATTTGTGGAATGCGGCTTGGCATTGTAGTAGTTGTTTTAGTACAATTAAGGAGATGAGGAGGAAGATGGAGAGTTTTAGTCATACGAATTTGAACAAGGAGGAGTTTAGGGCGACGGGGAGGATTGTGGATAGAGTGAGTAGGGGGAAGGATTTGTGGGATAGATTTGGTCAGGTATGTGAGAGGATTTCTTTTTCGGGGTCTGGGACGCGGATGTGGCTTTTTAGGGGCTGTGATGATGCTTGCGGCTTAGATTCACTCAAGCGAGTTTGAGAAGCTGCAGTGAGACTCCTTGAATTCACTCCCGAGCCCCTATTCACCCCCAATCCCCATCCACCGTCAAAAAAGAACTCTCAATCTAACAAAACTTTTTAATAGTGGTACAAAAGAATCGACCACAACAACGACATACCCACATACATCAAAACCCACCGAACCAAATACCAATACATGGTCGACCGAGATGGCACCGGAGCCGGATTCACCGATTACGAAGAAATGATTAAACAAGACAAGAAAAGTGTTGAGTTGGTTTGAGATTTTCTCCGACTCTCCCGGTTATGTGATATATATAGACGTTTAGATTTGGGTCTGCATTTACGTTGGAGTTGGGTGTGAATTTATGTGCATGGATTGATTGCATTTATCGGAGTTGGGATTTTGAAGATGAGAAGGGAGTAATGATTGCATTTATTCATCTGGGAGAATGAAATACGAAAGAGGAAAAGGAGGAATGTGAAAGAGAGAGAGAGAGAGATAAAAGCTTTACAGGAAGGGATATCGGTACATATATCCATGGCATTCCTTAGGAGGTTCTGGAAAGCTAGAAAGAGTGGATATACAATAGAACGACGGTACTTCCAACTAGGAGGAGTATTTTGTTTTATGCAAGATTACCGTACTGCAATAATAAAAGAGATAAAAGCTATGCACCTAAAGCAGACTTCAATTCTCAATGTGATCTGAACGAGCACCCACTTGGCACGCAAATGCTTGAGACGTTAAAAAAATTCGCTTGATAATGAAGGGGTATCAAATACTAAATATATTATACGCCATCGACCAGCCATACCGATCCATCTACGGCCCACAAACCGACAAGTCTCACCCGTGCTATATCTCTCCTATAACCAATTTTCGGGACGAGCAGATATAAGAATAACCATGCTCGGCTACATCTCTCATATCAACTCATATATCACAGAATTCATCCCATCATATCCTCCACCCAACCACCATAACTAAACAAATCCCCTCATCCCCTATTATTCCTAGCCTCCATCTTCGTAGCTATCGGTGGTCTAGGAACAACCGGCGGTTCACGAATAAGTGATTTCTTTTCTTGTCCTAGCACCACTATCTCAGACGAAAATTAGCATATATTCATACATAAAAATTTCCCCTCTCCGCCAATCTTCTATCTCATCACAAAAGGCGAAAAATCGAAAAAGAAGAAAATGAAAAGAAATACAAACACCTATCCCAAAGCACCCAACTCGTAACCAATAAAATCGGCAAAGCAACAATCGTCATCGTAACCCTCCTAGCTACACTCTGATAATTTTCTGGTAAGGGTTTGTCTCCTTTTCGCATCAAAGGACGCGCTCCGGCGGGAGTGGTTAGACGCGAGGTTATGGATTGGTTGAGGGATTTGAGGGGGATAGATTTGAGCGTTGATTTTTGGGGAGAAGTCGATGATGGAGGAGAGGTACGAGGGGGTATGTTGGTAGATGAGGAGGCGAAACGCATGGTTTGCATTTGTTGTACTTGGGCGAAGATTAGTGATGAGTGCATAGTGGCGGTTGGAGATGTTATCGTAGTTTTCGTAAATGAGGTAATAGGAGAATACCTCGTTCCCCTAACTGCGTTTCCCGCCATAAATATATTTGAGAGCTTGAATGTGCGCCGAGTTGCGATTCTACTTCTGTTTGTCTGTACTTCCAATCTCAATCTCAATCTCAACCTTTGTAGATATTGTCTTAGGATATTGATGCGCGTTTCGTCGCTGTACCAAAATATTCAGCCACACAGCCTGCAGACGCAGATTCAATCGCAGAGCCAATCGCAAACCCAATCTTATACTAAACCCCCTTCTTCAACTTCGAAGGGAAGCTTTGCTTTACTCACTCCCTCAATCACAATTCCAATTCCAACTGCGACCTTCTCAATTCTTTTCCTAGTAGTACTAGACTCCGTGTGCCGCAATCGTAGTCGTCGTAAGAAACCCTATCCCACGCCTTCAGTCTTCACTTATCGCTGATTCGAACAAGGTTGATTTTCCTGGGACGACGACCTCTTTGCTTCGTGGGTATGATATTCATGCCGACTCAAGCGGGCGGGGTCCAGGTACCTAGATGGCTTAGTAATAGCCTTATTGCCTACTGAGTTATTCTAAGATCTTTCAACTCAACCCAACATATCAAAGAAATTTCAAACTTCACAATCAATCAATTAGTCAATCCATCATTCATATATTAGCACAAGTGTGCGTATGCGTGTGCAAATGGATATAATCTCTTCAACAACCTTAAAATTTAAAATTTTCCCATCTATAATCTGTATGTTGTATCATCAAAGGAGGTATCTTATGCAATTCATTCCTCTTCCCAACCCCTCTTCTCCATCCCATCTCCAACCCCTATTCCCATTCTATTAATACAATCAATTGAAAGAAGTTAATGAACACCCAACACCGAATCCCAGGTCATTCATTCATAAACCATCATTACCAAAAAAAGCTCGTTACTTTTCTTTTCCACATTATCCTTCTGCCTCCTCCTCTCCCTCTTAAACAATATCTCTATCACCCAAATCCTGGTTATGCTGAACATTCATCGCTTCATGCGCGTCCGCCATCTCTCTTCTCACTGGACTATTTGCCCTCGAATTTGCTCTCGAGTTAGCTCTCGAGTTTGCCCTACTATTTGGATTACTCTTCTCATATGTACTATGCGGTCTACTACCCGTGTTCTGTCTGACTCGCAAATCTTGTTGAGAACGAGCAAAACTTCTTGCCCTCGCTCCAGTTGGCATTCTTGAAAGTTGGGTTGGCGCTCCAGATTCCGGGCCAGCATGATGTTCTTTCTCATAGACGATTTCGTTATGTGCAGCTTTGGCATCGGATAATTGTTGTGCGAAAGGTGAACGTTTGCGAAGGACGGGTCCTTTCCAATAAATGACATAAACGGCAATTACGAGAACGAAGGAGATACAAGCGAGAATTGTAGAGGCGTATGCAAGGGAGAGAGATGGGTTCGATGACATATCTAGGACATCTGTTAGTTGCATGTCTTTTTTAAGGGGATTGATATCAAGAAAATTGATACATACTTTGGAAGAAGGGAGTAGCAGGAACGGTCAAAACACCAGCTAAGAAATCTCTAGACCATCCGTTTCCACCCGTTGCAGAAGCTGAATATGGTCCATAGGCACAAATCATATAATCTATTGTTGCCATGTAGATACTATAATTGGCGATACCGACTACAGCTGCGAAGATGCATGAACCGATCCAGTGAATTGGTGGACCAGTAGATGTCCAGGCAAAACCAATGAGACCAATTGGTAGGCATGGTGCTGTGTACAGCAAGAACCAAAGTCTAGATTCGAATTGGGCGTGTTCATCATCGGGTTTATTCGCACGTTGTTTAATATTGCGTTTGATGGCAGGAATAAATGCAAACCAAGCGATGAAGTATCCGACCAGGATAGGAATAAAGGAGAGACCCAGTTCAACAGTTCCAAAACCCCATTGCTTGTAGACAAGAGCAAAGGATTGAATGAACATGAAGATGAGTGCATCAGAGAAACCAGATAGCAAACTCAATGTCAAGACAATTGGTTCTGTCAAGAACATTTTGAAAGGTCTGACAAAGGTAATCAAGGTTTCCTCCACGGAAAATCGTTCCTTGAATGGCGTAAGTTCGTTTGGACCGTAAATGTTTGGATTTTCACCACTCTTTCGCATCTTCTTCGCAACTCCATCCATCAAGATAGTAGATCTTGTCTCAGGTACAAGAACTAAATGCAGAAGTTGTACGGCTCCACCAAAGATAAGTTGAATCCAGATATTCCACCTCCAAGCCAAATTAGCTTCGACGAAACCACCAACAACAGGACCCAAAACACTTCCACCAACAGACGAAAACACGACAAATGCAACTGCATATTGTTGATCATCTGCTTCCCACATATCGGCAATCATACCCAAAGTGACGGAACCACCAGCCGATGAGAGACCACCCAGCGCACGACCGACCATGATAGTTGCAAAATTGGGAGCAATCCCAACCGGGATTTGCCAAATGTTGACCAAGAATAAGGAAGCTTGTAGAACGGGTTTGCGTCCCAACTCTTCCGACCATGGAGCCCATAATTCGCAACCAAAGGCATAAAGAATTAAGAAAACCACGGCACCACATCTGGCACCCTGTGCACTGACACCGAATTCATCGACAATCCCTCCGATGGCATTGGAATATAAACTGGTATTAAAATTCATGGAAACCTGAACCAAGAAAATAACCGATAGAATCATCCATTTTTTCCACGTTGGAAAAGAATATCCCAATTGATCCCAACAATCTTCTTCAGTCATTTCGATTTTGTCGGATGCTTTGACGTCCGTTACCACATTTTCATTACTACCGGATGGAAAATGAGCCACACGGTTTGCACGAGGGGGGTGTCCTTGAGCGGGATTCTCATCACGGGATCCATGCTCGAATATTCCACCTTGTTTGGATGTTTGTGAGGAGGTTTCGGTGTCGTTGATGTGATTTCCATCACTGGAGGTTGGCGTATTAATAGCCGCCATATTGAATGTGTATGTATTACTCGATACTATCCGAACAAAAGTTAATCTCGCAACGCCGAACTTTTTGGAAAAATCAAAGATTTAAATGATAGAAAAGGTACAGAAAGGCAATGGGAAATGGACATTTAAAAGTTAATAACAATTGGGGAAAATAAAATATTAAAAAGTACACTTCTTGTTTGCGAAGTATAATTCATGATCAGACTGGTCAGACGGACGGGCATACTTACTTGGTACAGAATGATGTCATTCATACACGTAAAATAATTTATTCCTGAAGAGAGATAGTCGAGGCGATGGATATATGTACCTATACGGCGTAAGGTATGTAAGCTTGCTAGAAGTAACCTGTAAAAGTAGGTAATCAATCGGTCTGAGCAACGTCTCAATCCTTCTCTCTCTCTTCTCTAAAATCTAAAATCTAAACTTTATGAGAGAAGAAGACAAAAGTCGTTCAAAAAGACTAGAAATAAATAAAGGAGTAATACAAAATGTAATACTCATAAGTTAACTCCAAGAAAGAGAGTAATGTCGATTAATTTATAAATGTGTACAAGCAAGAAGAGAAGTTATATATGTATAAGTAAAGAATTGCCGTGCGAGCTTTCCTATTCCTATTTCTATTCTTGTTCCAGTGGTTCCTGTTGTTCCTGTTGTTCCCCGCTTGCTCTGGAGGTGAGTGGGTGAGACCCCGATGGGAAAGATGGATGGATGGATGGATAGAATAACCCCATATTGGCTAGTTATGTATTATGTACTGTCTATTTATTTATTTATTTATCTATTTATTTTTGATCTTTTAATTTATTAACTTTGTTTTTAAGAGTACGAATATAGAAACCAATGAGGATATGAAAAATCCTTTATTTATTCACTTTTTTTCATCTTGATAAATGAAGATTAAAGTTATATAGATGATTTTTGAGTTTAAATGATAGATTGATTGAGTGGTATAGAGTGGAGTATAGAGTACAGAGGAAGAGGAAAGGGCTTAATACTGTAACTGAAAGTTTAAATGTTTATTTATTTATTTATTTATTTATTTATTTATTTATTTATTTATTTATTTATTTATTTATTTATTTATTTATTTATTTATTTATTTATTTATTTATTTATTTATTTATTTATTTATTTATTTATTTATTTATTTATTTATTTATCTAGTAGCTATAATATATTAATAGAATAAAATAATAAAAAAGTTATAAATTAATAGTTTTGTAACAAGTGTATATATATTTTATATTTTATATTTTATATTTTATATTTTATATTTTATATTTTATATTTTATATTTTATATTTTATATTTTATATTTTATATTTTATATTTTATATTTTATATTTTATATAGCCTCAGGAATGAATATCTATATAAGTCTATAATAAACTCAGCCAAGCTATAATTCAACAACTTTATATCCTGAAGTATATAAGATAATTATATATACAAGAAGAGTTCCATGAGTACGTACCAACACTTTGGATCCAACCATACATACAGTGTACACCACCCATCCCATCCTCTGTCCTTAATCCTTCAACCCTAAATTCAAAATTCCCAAAGTTGATCGATTAACCTTACTCTTCTCCACAGAAATTATCGCCCCCCAGATCTAAACGACCCCAATTATCTCTCCCCAATTATCCATTTGTTACCCCTGCAATAATGACGGTAGTGGCTACAAAATCCTTAATTACTGAACCATGTGGATCTGATCTTATCTTGTTTTACAGAGTACATGAGGTGACTTTCGATGTGAGTGAATAGCTCTCTCTGTTGAAACTCAATTTGTACTTAGGTAAGGTTAATTCAAGCTAAGATCTTACATTTTGGCATATTAGTATTTCGATGTTTATCGCCTTGTTGCTATACTGGTATTGCACTCACTGCTGTAAGTCTTACTATCTAGGTATACATGTATGTATATATAAAACACAAGATTTACTAACTATATTTTTATACACCCCGTAGAATGGGGGAGATAGTAAGTGTACAATATAAGAACTTATATATAGCAATAGCATTCCATTTCTAGTATGTGCTAGTACTAGTCAACTACTCACACGATGCAAATTGGATACTCCATACAGTACCACTAACTTACAATACCACCCATTCTCCAGCTTTTCCCCACTGGACCTAACAATGAGGAGGGATTCAATTTCATTCTGGGGTGTTAACGTGTCGTTCACATGGAGTGTAACATAGTAATCAGTACTTAGCATGCAGTACATACGCCCAAAGATGGTATATCTACCAGCGATCTCTGATCGAACCATTTCATATCATATCATACCTATCATATGATACCTATGTATATCTTTTTCCATGACTTCGTAAATTGATGATCCACCTCTCCACAACTTCCCCTCTTTTCTCGTCTTGTACAGTGTACGTAGTGATGAATTTGTACTCCATACTCCATACTCCATACTCCTCCATATTAATATCTAATATCATCTGATAAGACTTTACCTAGCCATCGTTTTAAAATCTCGAGGTAATACACCGTACAAGTTCTTGTATCATATTATTATCACTTCTGCTGATGTTAACGTTATATCAATCATGAGCCTCATATTCAGTACCTAACAAAAGATACCTGCAAATAATGTAAGAAGCTTTCGGGCTTATAATGTGCCGTAAGTTACAAGCTTAGTCCGCATCTTAGCACTCATAGTGGCTAGGATTACAAAATAGGCGCGAATCTTGGTCATTAGGCTTGTTGAACCCTGGGGATTTAAGCATTTAAAAATACAGTTGCGAGTACTCTGTCTGTCACTGTACTCTTGGGTTCGAATAACCTCTAGATATATACCTACCTATACCTACCATACCTAGAATACATAAAGAAATACTCGCGTACTCCCGCACTTAACAACAAAACTCTCTGGAGTCTGTAGGTATTAAGAATTATAAACGAGCAGGCGAAATCCCTGTTTCATGCACAAGTGGCGGTTAGATATTCATCATCGTGCAGATAGATACATACCCTAGTACAGAATGTGTGAAGGAGAAAAAAAAAACAGGATCAAGGGCCTTGATCGAGGCGTTGAAATATCCTTTGTTCGATGGCGCAAATAGTGGAGAGCGAGCGGAGGCGGGGGAATTATAATCGGATGCCGGGGGCGGGGCATATATTCGGACTGTGAAATGAATGGATTGGCTTCCTTGGATCGTCATAGACTAATGTATTCTTGACCGAGTGTTGGCCGAGTTTTTCGCCGTCATGCTGATGATGCTCCATTTGTTCGTATAGGTTCTTCTTTGATTGGTGAGGTGGTCAGATGGCTGTTCCATCTTCGATCTCTGTTGTACTGAAAAACTTTCGGCCGAAGTTATTATTACTTACCTAGTAAGTGAATAGGGATACTCCGTACATCGAGCGATTGAGCAATTCAAGGCTAAGTTAGGTAATATACCCAGTAGCAGAAAATAATCGTTAGAATGTACGTACTACGTAGGGCAAAGAAAATACTAGGTAGACCTATTAGTTCTGGCAGTCATCTTTAAGTTTAGCTGCTCAATCGGATTGGAGATTATATTCTGTGTTACCGTGTTAATTCTAACACGCGTTTAGCTGCTAGCACCATCCGCTTCTTGTAGCTTGGAGGTTGGTTCTCCTGAAAGAATCGCCATCGTTAAATCGCGGGTATAGTCTGCGGCTAATAAAATCATTACATACCGACAAGTTCAACCTTCAACTAGGTAACCTAGGTACAGTATCAACAAGAAGATATCCGACCCGCCGTTTATGATGCGACAAATGATTTGACGCGCAAACCATTCATCATTAAGTTTGTGAAAAAAAAATCTTCAAGTACATATCGGTATCGAGATCGAGATTGAGATTGGAATAGAGAAAGGAGGAATGTCTTTCTTTTCCAGGAACGACAACTCGGATAATTATCGGATAACCTCATAGGTTAATTACAAATCAACCCTTTCCTTTCTTCTGCCTTGATTTTTGACGACCAAGAATTTAAGATCTGGTTCCTGGATTCGTGATTTGGAACTGGGTCCAGATCTGATCATGACGGGAGAGAAAGTGCTCGTCCAAGTTCCGTTTCGTATTGAAGAGATTCAAAAGATGGAATAATAGTAACTTGATGGAAAACTAATGATTCGATAGGTTAATGAACTCTTCATCGAGTATACTCTGGACATAGGTATTTAGGTAGGAAGGTAGATACTTCCCTCCTACTTATACTTATACTCTACGTACATACCTACTCTCTACACTACCATCAGCAAATCCCACACAAGCCAATCATCCAGCTCTTTTCAAAACCATGATGCAAATCAAGTGTCGAAGTTAGATGGTGGAAATCAAGGATTGATGGTGGTTGATGTAATGCACAAATACAGAGTTCAGCCACCGCTAGGATGCATACATAATGTCTTTGGACTTTTTTTGAGCCTCCTTTTCCTTGCTTACGGGAATAATCCTATTGAATGAATGCTTTTTGATTGCTTTGTCTGTACGTAGATTTATTTCCTTGGTTTTTGATGCTGATCAAGAGAGAGTAGAGAGTCATGTTTGATATTGATAGTTTTTCTGGGTTGGAAATTCTTAATTCTACTTTGAGAGTTTATGATTCTGTGGCCTATGTTTGAGGAATGGACGGTGTTTGTGCGTATTTGTAGGTATATTTCCTTGCTTTTTGAAGTTTAATCTTTATGAATTGTATCGGAGGAATGAAGAACTTTGTTGTTCATTTATATTTTTGCTTCCTTGTTTTAGACTAAAGTATAGCTTTTGAATTTAGATCCTTTTGTTGCTTGACTGTTCTGGAACTTCCTTGCTTTGAGAAAAGTAGGTAAGAGATTTTGGTGGTGGCTGATGATGATGATTGACTATCATCAACGAATGATGAGGAGCTCCAAGTACCTGGACACAATCACATATGCAAGGAAAACAGGTTTGATTTCAACTAGATGAGCAACATAAACTCAAATGATCTACATATTCAAATGTTCTATATGTTATCTAGAACTCTTTCTTTAGCTTTTGTGGCTCAGATCAATATCTTCATTCTGCAACTCGGAGATTTTGCTCCATTTTTCTTTGGAAACCTTCATAAGTTTGAGGTTGTCTTCATCAAGGTCTTGAGGTTTTGTTGCATATCTGATGATACTTCCTTGGTTTTTGGTGTGGAATAATGATGCTATATCCAGCATACAAGAATAACAAATCTCAGAACCTGTGGAAAGATCTTTTTGCCCATACTGATCATCAATCCTTTGCTCTAAAGTTCATACTCTCGGCACATTTTGTTGCTCATCTCATCCCTCAAACCTGCTTTTTGGTTGTCAAAATATACTCTTTATAACATCATAAATTACGCCTGAGGTTCCTTTTTGCTGCTTGGCTTGACAATAACTTCATAGTGGAGATATATTGCCACTTTATATACACTTTGTTGCATATCTAATCATATTGCCTTGGAATTTGACTAGAGAATGATGTAGATAGTGATTGTAGAGATTGTCTTGTTGCATGTCTGAGAAAATTTCCTTGGTTTTCGGGGTCGGAGCGATGCTGTTGATAATGTGATGATGGACTTCTAGTATCTTAGAAGAAGCGAAAAAACAGGTTGAGGTAATGAGATGTGCAACAAATGGATCGTAGGGGGCTGGACATGAAAGATAGCTTGAAGTTGTATACACTTGGAGGTTTGGGAAATCTTCATGCAGTCTGCTTTGATATCGTTGGTGCTAGCCAGAAGAAGTCAATCGAGCGTGAAGATTGAAGACTTCTTTTTTCTCGAGGAATCCTTTTTCTGGAATGTCATCTATATTATACATAACAGGGAAGCTGAAATCACTGTACTGATTCACGGGCGAAATTACTGGGTGTGGACTCCATCATAAGGTTGAAGGAGATGAGATAAAATGAGCACAATAACATGTTCTTGATAGACGGTGATTACGCTCGAGGATTTTTTTATTTAAAATACAAATCAACTAATAGGATTTTTTATACTGGTTGCTCACCGAAAATGAAGGAACCAAGTAGATATATTATAATTTATAAATCTTGAAAATATTAAATAACTTTTGAACAAAAATTGTGACGCCTCACACCTCCGGGTCACGTGGCATGCCCCGTTTGTATTTAATCAGGAAAACTCTCTACTCTTGTTTTCCTTCTTCTTTCCTCCTTAGCTTAGTATTTTCTAATACAAGATACTTTACCCAGTATTCTTGAGTGTGACAAAAATAACTAAAAATAAACTAACGTAACTTGACTAGAAGTGGGTCATGTCATGATATGGGTCAGGTACCTTTACACCAAATTTTGTATATAAAGGTACTTAGAGCGACTTTTATATCTCTAGAAACACTAGAGATATAGTTTCAATATTTTGCAGTATGATATATTCAATATAAATATTCAATATGACAAAGTATTATATAGAGATGAAATTGTTTAATAAAGATATTAAAGTTTCTTTCAAATTTTCAATTTTGCCTAACAAAAATTACTATGTATTAAAAGATTGGGTGGAAGAGGCCCTATATTGACTATATTACTGTTACGAGGTTTGCCGTCTAGATCACGTGGAAGTGCTCTAGGCTCTCGAGGTGGTTTATAACTAGGCGTCAAGCAGGGACTTAAAGTAATGACAATAATATGATGCAATTCGTAACTAATAGTATGGTATACTAAATGATTGATCTTGAGCACGAAGCTCTATACAAAGGGAATCCATCTTGGTTATATAGATATTCATGCTCCCTTGGATCCTTCTGGATCCTAAGCTCCAAAGGCTCCCTTGGATCCTTTTGGATCCTCAAGCTCCAAAAGCTCCAAGTCACGTGCTTTCTGACAGTGCGTGCACATACGATCTTAAGGTGACCCAGATCACATATTAATTCGATGAAATCTGATCGCTTTTGCACAAGGCCTAAGCTCTCCTAATTAGTCAATTGTTACTATCGTAACAATTACTACGCGTGTAGGCATCTTGATCTCCTCTTGGTATCCTCGGAGGGGACCAATATGCCTGCTTATGGTTCGTCTAATCTAGCCTGTTTAGGTAACCGTATTACTAATCACGACACGTGATTAGTACCGGTAACTTCTATTCCTTTTAGCACTATGGGAATTTTTAAAATCGTATTAATTCAAGAACAAGATTCTCAACAATTGTTTTATAACTTGAATACTATATTTCTATTAGATATTAAACCAAATTATCAAAGGTTTAAATTTTATCTTTAATATTTGTAGAGTTATAAAAGTCGCTCTAAGTACCTTTATATACAAAATTTGGTGTAAAGGTACCTGACCCATATCATGACATGTGTTACGACAGACATCACATGATCATGGCACACTGATATGTCACGTGAAGGAGCCTTAGAGAGCTAAGAGCTCCTGGAGTGTACAGCTCCTAAGGGATCCAGGAAACGAAGGTCTATATAAAGGAATGGATTTCATTACAATGTAGAGCTTGGTGCTCAAGATCAATCATTTAGTATACCATACTATTAGTTACGAATTGCATCATATTATTGTCATTACTTTAAGTCCCTGCTTGACGCCTAGTTATAAACCATCTCGAGAGCCTTAGAGCACTTCCACGTGATCTAGACGGCAAACCTCGTAACAACATGACCCACTTCTAGTCAAGTTACGTTATAGATTTTTTTCAAATTTTGATACTAGAAGTAATTGAATGGATTAATTTATTTAAGAAAATAATTTAAAATTATTATTTTATTACTAGTTGAAGATTTATTTCTACAAAATTTTATATAAAGAAATATTCAATTAATAATAAAATAATAATTGTGACGCCTCACACCTCCGGGTCACGTGGCATGCCCCGTTTGTATTTAATCAGGAAAACTCTCTACTCTTGTTTTCCTTCTTCTTTTCTCCTTAGCTTAGTATTTTCTAATACAAGATACTTTACCCAGTATTCTTGAGTGTGACATAATACTAAGCTCATCTTACACTCTTTCCCGTACGCTGGGAAGTAAAAATAATTGCGTATAGACTACGAACCTACGAACCTACGAACCTACGAATCTACGAGCTCTGAAATTTACGTATCGATCAAATCGTAATTGATTATCACACTAGAATTCTGAACCGAAAGAAACAAACACAGAATTGATCTCGAAATGGCAACTCAGAAATCCCCAGCCCCTCACGAAGAACAGAAGGGGGAACACGACATTGTTCCCGATCTCCCTGAATCCGTCAGTCAAGGCAAGAGAAGAGAACGCAGACTCCTGAGTGCACTTGATGCAGTCGACCAGGGCCTTTTGCCAGATATGGCTGCAGAAGCCTATAATTTCTTATTTGGAAGCGTTGCTGAAGACTTTGAACGATACCTCCCGGCGGACTTGCTATCTATTAGCAACGAGATAGCAAGGTGGTCCGACGAGGTATACATAGATCAACAGCGCCATCAAAAGGAGATGGCCTCGATCAAAAGACAACGCGATCGTTTAGCTGCTCAGAACATAGAGATATCGCAGAGCCTTCTAGAAGCAGAACAGAACGAGGTTGAGTACGAAAGTCGGATCACCAGCCTCGAGGCGGAGATCGTTGACCTTCGTAAAGCCCGGTCAACGGCGTCGCCTCAACCCGCCTTCAAGATCCCAGACCCTGAGTTCTTTGAGAGCTCCTCCACTGGCATTTCTTGGGAACAATGGAAAGATAAAATGATGAACAAGATTCGCGCTTCTGGAAACTCCGACCCCGTCGCACAATTGGCGTATATACACAGTCGTCTGAAGGGACCTCCTGCTGAGCAGGTACGAGCTCGTTACCGTACTGATGCTTTGAACCCTTACACTAGCATCGAAGAAGTCTTTGCTACTTTGGAAGATATCTACGGGGACCCCAACAAGAAACAGGACGCCCGACGCAAGTATAATGCTTTATACCAAAGAGGTCGGCCGTTCCCTGAGTTCTATGCCGAGTTCCAATTGTATGCGTCAACCGCTGAAATCACCGACCAGGACCAATTACTGGAAGATCTGACCTACAAGTTGAGCAACGAACTCAACGATAAGATGATCACCTCCCATGCAACTACTTTGACTGAATATGTAAAGGATTGCCAAAAATTCGATTATCTTTTGCAGCAGCTAAAGCCTGCCAAATCGCATATGGGAACCCGCAAAGGCATTTACAGAGGGACCACTATTCCTTCACCCTCTTCCGCCCCCAAAATGCAGATGAAGTTCGAAAACCCGGCTGTGCTCCCCGCCAACAAAACCCCTGTCAAGAATCGCCCGGTCTATGACGATCCTGCTCGGCAAGCGCTTAGTCGTGCTGGTGCCTGCTTCCGCTGCCATCTGCCAGGACATTTAGCCCGCGATTGTCCCAACAAGGTACAAGTGATCGATGTCGATGAATCGGATGAATCGGGAAAAGAAACCCCTTAAGGGAAGACTCCTCCTTAAGGGCTCTACAGATCGGGAAACTCGATATCGATCTATGTCAGAAGAAAAAGAGGAACTTTGAATTCCCATGTACTATAGAAAAAACGGGATAACCATCTCTGCTTTCTTTTTACCTGACACTGGAGCAAGCGGTAAAATTTACGTGAATAAAAAACTCGCCTTTGATATCGCTGAAAGAACAAACCTCCCCCTCGAACCCATCAAGCCTCGTACTGTCCATGGCTACAATCAACAAAAGGCTAACCCTATCACTCAACGTTTGAAAACAACCCTCACCATCGGTCATCGCAAGTTCCTTGATGTTTATCTATATGTTATAGAAGAATTAGCTTGTGATCTCATCATTGGAAGAGAGTGGTTAGCACAACAAAAGGTATTGTTGGACGTAGCTAGATCGAAGATCCTATGGCCCGGAGAACTCATGAATTCACCTGATAAAGAACCATCACGATCGATGAAAGGACCAACGCCCGAAGGAACTACACCTCATCGGATAGCATTGATCAACGCTATCGGATACCGAATGAACGCCCGGAACCGGAAGAATCAATGCTTTACAGCCACAAGTTGGGAAATCGATCAGATCCTATACCAAAGGGAGCACTCTGTCGAAGATCGCCCAGAAGAAACAGAACTGGAAACGCTGCAACGAACTATCCCTAAAGAATATCATGATCTCATTGATCTCTTCTCCAAGAAAAAGGCAAATGCTCTACCCCCTCATCGGAATAGCGACCATAAAATTAGATTGACACAACCCAACAACTTGACATTGTCTCCATTATATCGACAAACGACCCAGGAATTACAAGCTTTAAAGAAGTTCATCGATGAAAACTTGAATCGGGGATGGATCGCTCCTAGTAACGCTTCGTTTGCTGCACCTATCCTCTTCGTCAAAAAGGCTAATGGGGATCTGAGGTTATGTGTGGACTACCGGAAATTAAACGAAATCTCAGCTAAAGATGGCTATCCGCTTCCAAGGATTGACGAGATCCTCTCACAAATGTCCAAAGCCAAAATCTTCACGAAACTCGATCTACGCGCTGCCTTCAATGCTATTCGAATGCATCCCGATTCAGAGGAACTCACTGCGTTCCAAACTTGCTTTGGACAATTCAAATCGCTGGTTTTGCCTTTCGGATTGTCAGGAGGACCCGGGACTTATCAACGGTTCATCAATAATCTCTTGATGGAGAACCTGGGAAACTTCTGTACCGCGTACCTGGATGATATCATTATCTACTCTACAGATCCATCAGAACATACTGCCCAAGTCAGATGGGTATTAACCAAATTGAAAGAGGCCGGCCTGTCTGTTGACATCAAAAAATGCGATTTCTCGGTGTCACGAATCAAGTATTTGGGATTCTATGTATCGACAGAAGGCTTGGAAGTTGACCCTGAAAAGATCAAAGATATACTGACCTGGAAAAGGCCTACAACAGTCAAAGGAGTACGAGGTTTCCTAGGATTTTGTGGTTTCTATCGCAAATTTATCAAAAACTACGGACGAATCGCACGCCCTCTAGATAAGCTCACGCAGAAGGGACGAACCTTCGATTGGGATCCGGACTGTCAAAAAGCCTTCGAAACACTGCGACAAGCTGTAACAGAAGCTCCGGTCCTGCATTACTTTCATCCAGACCGCCTCACTAAGGTAGAGACGGACTCTTCCGACGGGGTGACAGGTGGCATTCTCTCCCAATTGGATCCTGCGACAAAGGAATGGCATCCGTTGGCGTTCTTCTCTAAGACTATGAATCCCGCAGAATGTAATTACGAGATCCATGATAAAGAAATGCTGGCTATCCTGCAAGCATTTCAGCAATGGCGAGTGGAGCTCCAAAGCGTTGAAAATCCCGTCCAGGTCTATTCTGATCATCAATCTCTGGAGATCTTTATGCGAACTAAAAAGCTGACAGCACGCCAAGCACGATGGGCAGAATACCTTTCTCAATTCAACTTCCAACTGGAATATCGTACTGGAAAAGCAAATGGACAAGCTGACGCCCTAACCCGGCGCGACGGCGATATACAGAGCCAAAAAGAGCGAATGGAGGCCAATCGCCTCGGTATTCTCCTAAAGCCAACAATGCTCTCCCCCGAAGTGCGAGCAGAAGTATTAGCGCCTCTTGTGGAAGATATCGATCCTGGCCTGGGACAGATGCTACAGGTTTTGCAGGCTAACCGTACTGCAACAGAACTAGAAGAACAACGCACCTTGGCACGAACAGAAGTGAACGGGAAATGGACGATGGTTGATGGCTTATTGCTTCGATCTGGTAAGCTAGTGGTACCAAACGCTATGGTTGTTGACAGACCATTACGAACACTCTTGATCAAAGAAGCTCATGAACAAGTTTCTACGGGACACCCTGGTATTCGTAAATCGACAGAACTATTGATACAACGATATTATTGGAAAGGATTGCCTCAGGATGTTGAAAGATATATTCACAATTGCAGCATATGCCGACGTGCTCATATACCCCGTGACAAGACTCCCGGCTTGCTTCAACCGCTCCCTGTCCCTGAAAGACCCTGGCAGCATCTAACGATGGATTTCAAGAGCTTCCCGAAGTCAAAAAAGGGTCACGATGCAATCCTGGTATTCATGTGTCGATTGAGCAAGAAATCGACAACCATTCCGTGCTTCCAAACTGCAGATGCTAGAGATCTCGCTCGAATGTTTTTGGAACGAATTTACCCTTATTACGGACCACCTGATAGTATCGTTTCAGATCGCGGCCCACAATTCGTGTCGGACTTTTGGACGGAGGTATGTTCGATCTTAGGTATCAAAATGAAGCTATCGACAGCAGATCACCCCCAAACAGACGGCCAAACGGAAAACATGAATCAATACATCGATCAACGCCTACGCCCCTTCGTGAATTTCTACCAAGACAACTGGGACGAGCTGATACCTATGATGGATTTCGCTCAAGCTACCTTAATACAAGAATCGATTGGACAAACCCCATTCTTCACGATTTTAGGTTTTGAACCCCGCACCAGCTTCGATTGGAAGGAAATACCCGCCAGAACACCAGCCGCCGCTAGGTGGAATCGAAGGGAGGCTCAAGCGTGGACCGAACGTCTATATAACGCTTGGAAAATCGCTGGCTCTAATATGCTGGTCGCACAGGAACGTCAAAGAATGCAAGCTAATAAACGACGTCGCGAAGTTGATTTCGATGTCGGGGATATGGTATATGTAAGTACTAAGTCCTGGAGGACTAATCGGCCTAGTCGCAAACTTGGAGACCAGATGAGCGGCCCCTATAGGATCCTAGAGAGACGCGGAAACGCATTCAAGCTAGAATTGCCTGCAGAGATCAAAGTACACCCGTACTTTAATCCTGAGAAGCTCCGCAAAGCCGCAGAAGATCCTTTGCCTGGACAAGTTCACGCACCACCTATACCTGAAGAGGTCGATGGCAACTTGGAATGGGAAGTCGAAAAAATACTTTCAGTCCGCAAAGTTTACGGACTGCTCCGCTACAGGGTTAAATGGCGTGGTTTCGATACCGACATCGATGAATACTCACCTACCGATCTTAAAAACTCACCGCTAGCACTAAAAGCTTTTCACAACGAGTACCCTGACTTACCCGGGCCACCAAAGAATCTTAATTACTGGTTAGAATGCGCATTGGAAGATAAGGTTCCGGAAGATCGATTGGACGACAACGAGGAGAACTAGACCCTGCTTCAGCGGAAACGTATGGCTCAAGCCTGAGGACAGTCTTGACGTTTGAGAAGGGGGGTAGTGTGACGCCTCACACCTCCGGGTCACGTGGCATGCCCCGTTTGTATTTAATCAGGAAAACTCTCTACTCTTGTTTTCCTTCTTCTTTTCTCCTTAGCTTAGTATTTTCTAATACAAGATACTTTACCCAGTATTCTTGAGTGTGACAATAATAATTAATTATTATAAATGATTAATGATAATTTAAATATTCTCAAAAATTTAAAATTTATTTAAAAGTTATTAAAAACTTTCAAGATTTTCAAATTTATAAATAAATTCTATATAAACAAAAAAATCTTAATTTCAATTATTTAAATTTCAATAAATAAAATTCCAAAAAATCTAAAATTTTCCAAAAAATTACAATTATATAATAAATTTATAAATCAAATTTTATTAAATTTTATTAATTGATTATAAAGTTATTAATAATTGAAAATAATGATTTTTGTGTTACGATCACGGATCTTACAGTAAACGATCGTGTGCTTATGAGATGCGATTCAATCAAATTAGTATGGAATTAAGGTCATGTGAGGATCTGAGGAGCACAGACTCTGTTATATATGATTCCCACCGATCCCACCGATTTAAATCAAGTGGGAGCGATGGGATAGGGAGTACGAAGATCTATATATAGCTAGGAAGGATTCCCTTATTGTAGAGCTTCGTGCTCAAGATCAATCATTTAGTATACTCTACTATTAGTTACGAATTGCATACCATTATTGTCATTACTTAAAGTCCCTGCTTGACGCCTAGTTATAAACCACCTCGAGAGCCTAGAGCACTTCCACGTGATCTAGATGGCAACCCTCGTAACATAGGCCTCTGGTAATAATAATCTTTTAAAGATTAAAAAAATCACATTTTTAAATTCTTGAAAATAATTAATATTTATTTATATTCACTATGAGAATTTTTATTATAAAGTAAATCCTCGAGTCTTTATAGTTTGTTGGCAAAATAGTAGAACTTTATATATTAAATTAGGTCCGATTTCCTAACCAAATACAAGACGCCGAAAAACCCTTCTATGGTGTAATGGTTAGCACGTCGGATTTTGATTCCGGAGATATTGGTTCGATTCCTATTAGAAGGTTCTCTAAGAACTTTCTGTCCTTCCATACCCAGTTTAAAGCTGGGACTTCAGGGTGTGCACTTGATTTTTGGGCTTTTTTTGCCTTTTTTTTTTTTTCGCAGTGTGGCAAAGGCTTTTGCGATTTCAAGATGAGAGGTGGGGCGGAAGGTAAGGCTGGGGTCGCGCTTGTGACATCGGTGGGGTGGTTGTCAATGTAATACAGACAAGATGCCGGCCGGTATAACGCGGATTCTGGTATGTCATGATTAGGCAATAAAGAAACGTTAAGAAAGACAGAAAAAAAGCTTTTCCTCATAGATTTTATTTCAGAATTGCAAAAATTTATCCGATGGGAAAAGCTAAATGCCGGCCGGAATTTCTGGTACAAACAAGAATGATTGGTTTTGACAATATCAAAGCGAGGTTCTAATGTAAAAATATGCGAGGTAGGCATTGTTGCTTAAATTCATTCTTTGTTATTCCTGTACAGGCCTAACGAGGGTCATAAGTTTTTGATGTTTAGATTCACAAGATCAGTCACTGCTAAAAGGATCATGGAAATACATATCTAGAGTTTGATAGATAGATGCTGACACATGGTTTGCATAGCCTTAGAAGAAATGAACTACTATCAAAGGCTGACTGAGAACAAACTTGTGCTCATGTCGAAGCTACAGTATGTTTGTTCTCAATGGATGGAAATAGATGCAATGTCTTGAAATTCTCGGAGGCATTATCTGGATGAACAGCCCTTCGTTAGTGCATGGCGGACACATAATATCACAATGGAAGACGAATCAAAGAATCACCAGGTAAGAGAGATAGTGCACAAGTAGTCGTTAGGGACAGAAGATTATGGTCGATTTCTAGCTCGCTTAGGATTAGCACTACTTCCTTCATCCGTATTTCGTTTCCGAGAAACAGAATCTGGACCATCGCCATCAACGCTGCCAGGAGCCTTGCTATACCCAACAAGGACTCGAGTAATGCAAACACTCCTCTGATGAGTGTATGCGGCATCGCTGGGCTCACGCCGCAGAGCAACAGTGCGTGCAATACTTCCTAGCTGCTTGAAATCGTCGACCAGTCCCGAGCTCATCTCAGCACAAAGATGATGCCCGTTAGCCCACTCTATTAAATCCACTATATCGAACACGAGCCACCGATTTCTTTCCCTCCACAACTCAGGGTCACCCGTACCAAGCGGATCGTAAAAGAGTACCGCAGAACACCAGACCAAAGTGGCATCAAACTCTTCAACATTCGACTTACGAACGCAATCACCCAGAACTGATAACCTGGTGAGCAAACGTTGGTGTTGGTGAACATTTTTATTAATTTTTGATGCGCACGCTAACCAGTTCATGAGCCTCGAGTCAAGCATTTCGTGCTCGAGTTGTTGACTAGCAACTCGCGAACGTGAATCAGAGGATGACGCCTCTTCCGAGCCCACGTCCTCTCCCAAACCACGCAAGTTGAACCCATTGTCCGACGAAACCTCATCTCTGTAGGAAGTGCTGTGGTTCAACGATGCAACTTCCGGATTCGCAGGTGTTTGCAGCAATGTTCCCATCAATGAGCTTCCTTCTTCGGGTTCTTGCTTGATCCGGGGGACTTCGGCGGTCGGTAAAGACAGAACCGGATGAGCGGTGTGTGACGAGGATCGTGCGTCTCTTCGTTTCCGATAAACAACCAACTCCCACCGTACTAGCATGGCCCCTTTATGAATGTACATCTCCAGTGTGTCCTCCATGGAGGCCATGCTTGTGTTGCCTAAGCGTTTGCAGAGCTCAGCCAAACCTACCCATGCATTGCGAGACGGTCTGACATATACACTAAAGACCGACGAGCCAGACAGAGATTCAAGGTCTCGGATCAGTTGGTTTGACGTACTGGTGTAGGGCCTAATCTCAATATCTGGTACCTTTTCTGCGACGACAAATGCTTTGCTGGTGAGAACGAATCGTATAACGAAGACATGTCCTGATTCGTCGCTTATGTCTGCTTCTTGAAGGACAGAGGCGACTGTCGAGGGTGAGCCGTCGGTGGTCGAATCGGGAACAATCGGAGAGCAGTGTGAGAAATCGGCTTCTGGAGAAACAACGAACTTCATCTCCAGTTGTGTCTTCCGCCTAGAAACCTTGACAGACGCCATGAGTGTAAAGTTAATGTGAACATGGCCTTCGGTATCATAGCTTGCTGTCATAACAAGTCCAGTAGATTGTCTATTTCTAGGCGTGCAAGCGCCTAGCGTTGAAGATGTGCCAGATGAATTGACCCATTCCACCAATACTTTCTCGCGTAGAATTGTGCGCGAGGGGATTCCGAAATAGAGCTCCAATTTTGTTCAGGCCTTTACAGTCAGCAATAATGGGAGGAAGAGGAATGGCTCCTACATTGTTCGCTGCACTACAGGTCCACAAAAAAGATTAAGAGGACACGAAATGTCGGGATTGTTCAGCGAGGTGAAAATGACACAGCCACAAAGTGTAGGGGTTGTTCAGCGAAATAAACTGAACTTGACCATTGAACACAGAAGGGGTTTGTTTCGAGATGAGGAGGGCCAAAGAACTTTGGACAACTACACCAACGTTGCGTATCGTTTCACCGGGTTTTAAGCAATGGGCCTCGTTAAGCGGATGGTATGAGGCGGAGGATGAGGGTGACGCGCGGTGATGAATGATGTGCGATAGAGAATGCAGTGAGGACTTTGAATATATACTCGTGCTGTTAAGGCCATCCACTTATATATGGGCCACTATTCCCCTTGTAGTTTACCATTCTGTGGTATGTCCTTAGTAGGGATGGCCAAAACGTAATTATATAATGGCATATAATCGTCAGCAGATTATAATATGTAATAATGGTCAACGACCATTATAATAGTGGGGCATTTTGATGCTATTTTGAGAGTGGAATTCGAGGCTTAAAGATCCCTTCAGGCTCCATAACTTTAAAAGTTCGGCGTTCCAAATTCATCAAAGACCTCACATTTAAGGCTTTGATTATGTAAGGGAATTTTAATATGGACCCCTGTACAATAGCCCTAAAGGATCCTATACAGTGGCCCTAAAGGATCCTGTAACAATTATATAACGTGGTTTATCATCGAGTGGGCCACTTTTCCCTCAATTCACACCTTCAAACCTATATTATTCAACAATCATTAAATCAATTGATTAAAACTATTAAGAATCTAATAATCTAGGATCTATTACATTGTTTTGACAAGTTCTTGAATTATGACCCGGTTTTCCACACTTACTACAACATCTATTAGAAGATGCTTCCCCATTAGAATTCCCCCCTTTTTGACGCTCGTCGCGTTGAATCTGAATATCAACCTCTTGCTGAGATAATATATCAAGAGCCTCTTGTCCGGTGAGTACTCCTCCTTGACGTAATTGGGTTTTTTTCGCGCGTCGATGCTTGCTTAATGCTTCATTTGCCTTCCGAAGTGTACGAATCTCTGCAGTCAAAAGTGTATTTTCATGAGCTAATCTCTCTGTACCCTTAGCTAGAGCTAGTACAGTCTCGAATATAGGTGTAGGGGAGCTTGATTGATGACGGGTTATTCGAGATTTCACTAAAGTTGATTAAAAAAGAGCTTCAGTTGGGTTGCGAGGGGTTTGAGAGATCCATTGATCTAGGTTGAAAAGAGGGGGGGTAGGTGTGCGAATTCGAATATCTAATTTCGAAAGTACAGCTTCAGGATTAAATGGTATTAAACCTGTTCCTCAAAACCCTGATTTCATATTCTGAGAGGTGATTGATTCTTCGTATGCAGCTTTAAAAGCCATAAAGAATTCAACCTTCGAAATATGATTGATATGTGCCTTGATAAACCCATCAATTTGACCACCATATGAACGTTTCAGATTACTGAAACAGCCAACATCAAGTGGCTGAGTTAAATGACTTGAATGCGGTGGTAAACGTAAACATATAATATCATTTGCTTTACAATATGACTGAAAAGCTATTGATTCATGACTTTCGTGTCCATCCAGCACTAGCATTCGATATTTGCCCTTTCTTCGATGAATTGTATGCTTGTCGAAGTGCTTTAACCATTCCAACCCTGTCTCATTGTTTGTCCATCCATTAGATGTAGGTTTAATAGCCCATTCCGCAGGAAGATTGGTTTCGGTGTACCAATTGGAGAGATGAACCTGTCCTTGAACCACTAGAAATGGGGGAATAGTTTCACCCTCTCCATTGCCACATATAATTGCTGTAGCCCACTCTCGATTGCCTGGCTGTACTGATTTACTTCTGCCATGTCTTTCGGCACTAGTAACAACCATTGCTGCACTTATAATGCCTATCATAAAGCCTGTTTCATCGAAATTGTAGAAATCGCCGTCCAAAATGCCGTATTTCGCTCGCATATTCGCAACCAATCGAAACCACTCTTCAATAAGCTTAGGATCTTCGCAGAGAGCTCTTTGAAAGCCATAAACACGACTAAAACGCGTCTTTAATTCGATTCGACGCTTTACGAATCGATGCGCCCAGAGCTTCCCAACACGCTTCGTACCCCTCGATTCAAGAATATAATTCGCCATATCTTCCACATTCTTAAGTTTAGGTGGAAAACCTCTCGAATCCATATCAAGAATATATTGAACAATCACTTCCTCTTCCAATTCTGTAATATTATGACGATTCGCTCGAGTTTCTGTACGAGGTGGTAAACCATCCATTCTGTGTTGAAGAGTCGTACGAGGGATATTATAGAGCTTAGAAGCTTTTCGAATGCTTAGTTTTTTATCTTTATGAATAGCTTCGATAGCAAGAAAGATTCGGGCTTCTTGATTAGTTGATTCCATAATAATTGATTGATAAATCGCGTGTAGAAGTTGAAGGTGTGAATTGAGGGAAAAGTGGCCCACTCGATGATATGGCCCACTCGATGATAAACCACGTTAATTGAAAGCCCAATTCCAAAACTCTTATATTTCATTTATACAGAAAGTCGATGATGATAGTAGCGGTACAAGATTCTTAAGCTTTCCAATTAAAATATTTATAGTACTCTTTAAAGATATCGAGCTTGAAATTGTATACTATGTAGTATTCTACTTTTGTGTTACGATGGTAACAATTGACTAATTAGAAGAGCTTGGGCCTTGTGCAAAAGCGATCAGATTTCATTAAATTAGTATGTGATTTAGGTCACCTTATGATCGTAGGCGCACGCGCAAGCAGAAAGCACATGACCTGGAGCCTTTGGAGCTTAGGATCCAAAAGTGTGACGCCTCACACCTCCGGGTCACGTGGCATGCCCCGTTTGTATTTAATCAGGAAAACTCTCTACTCTTGTTTTCCTTCTTCTTTTCTCCTTAGCTTAGTATTTTCTAATACAAGATACTTTACCCAGTATTCTTGAGTGTGACAAAAAGGATCCAAGGGAGTACGAAGATCTATATAGCTAAGAAGGATTCCCTTATTGTAGAGCTTCGTGCTCAAGATCAATCATTTAGTATACTCTACTATTAGTTACGAATAGCATATCATTATTGTCATTACTTAAAGTCCCTAGTTATAAACCTACCTCGAGAGCCTAGAGCACTTCCACGTGATCTAGACGGCTACCCTCGTAACATTTTGATTGTTCAAATAAATGATTCTGTTTTATAGAAAATTCTTTTAGAATCTATCAAAAAAATAAATGAAAATCGTCTCACTTTCATTCATTCTATCATTTCTATTAACTAGATCAATATATATATAAACTTAATATAATATTTCATAACGTTCAAAAAGCGTTAACGTGGTTTATCAGTAACCGGAACATATCAGTAACCGGAACACTTTTACCTCAATTACCCACATTCCATTAAAATAAAATTACAACAACACCATAAATTAGGATTGAATTACATACAATCTAAAGATCAACTAATGCTGGATCGAACTGACAAGTTCGTGCATTATGTAAAGTACTACCGCATTTGCTACATCGTCGTATAGTAGCTTGCCTCCTTGCTGAAGAACCATCATTTGTATATTCGTCGCGTCGTATCTGATCTTCTACATTCTCTTGTTCTAATATACCATGCCCATCTTCTATTGAAAGTGCTCCTCCTTTTCGTATTAAAGCTTTTCTAGCTCTCCGGCGTTTACTAAGTGCTTCATTTGTTTTGCGGAGACTATGAACCTCAGCAGTTAAAAGCGTATTCGCATGAGCTAGGAGCTCTGTACCCTTAGCTAAAGCTGCAACTGTTCCAAATATTGGAGTAGGTGAGCTCCCTTGATGCCGAGCAATACGACTTTTCACTAAAGTGGATTGGGAAAGAGCTTCAGTTGGATTGTGAGGTGTTTGAGATTGCCATATATCAGGATCGGCTGATATTGATCTATTTGATGGAGTTCTTATTCGAATATCTAGCTTTGAAAGTACAATTTCCGGATTAAATGGGATTAGCCCAGCTCCGCGGAATTTAGCTTTACTATTTGATATAGATATTGCTTCGATATATGCAGCTTTGAAGGCTTGAAAGAACTCGGTTTTGGTAATATGAGTGATATGCGCCTTGATAAAGTTCTCGATTTGTCGATTATATGAACGCTTTAAAGGACCAAAACAACCGATATCGAGTGGTTGAGTTAAATGCGAAGAATGAGGTGGTAAACTAAGTAATATAATGTTGTGTTCCTTGCAGTATTCCTGAAATGCTGGTGATTTATGACTTTCATGCCCATCAAGCACTAGCATTCGATATCTACCCACTTTCCTACTTTCAGTATGTTTGTTGAAGTGCTTAGTCCATTCAAGACCTGTCTCATTATCTGTCCATCCATTGGTAGTAGGTTTAATAAGCTAATCGTATGGTAAATCGCCTTCGGTATACTAATTTGAGAGGTGGTATTTGTCACAAACCACGACCATAGTATACAATAAAAACAAGTACGGGGGTCCTTATCGATAAGGAATCCTAGGACAAGTGTCCTAGGATAAAATGTGCCCCAGGATAATAATTATCCTAGGAGCTATATTGTCCCAGGAGACGAATCGTCCCAGGATTAGTGTCCTGAGGCAAATAGTTGGATCACGTGATGGAGCCCTGGGAGCCTTCAGAGCTCCTAAAGCTCCAGGAGCCTTGAGGAGCCAGGAAGCTCCTAGAGGCTCCCCTCTACGGATTAGTATATAGTTAGAATAGTTTCATAGTTTAAGAGCTTCGTGCTCAACTTAATTATCAATTAGTTTACCTACATTCTACTTGATCTAGTAACGACTTCACTTCCAAGTGAATACCAGTGATAGAGCCTTAACCCATAACTACCAACCGACGAAACCTCAGGCAGCCGCTGCCTCCAGTACAGCATCGTTACAGTATTCCCCTTTTACTATCAAAAACAGAGGTATATTATGACCTTCTCCATCAACACAAATAATCGCTATAGCCCATTCTCGATTGCCTAGCTGTATAGATTTGCTTTTTCCATGTCGATCAGCTTTAGTAACTACTATATGTGGTGATATTTGTCCCATCATAAAGCCTGTCTCATCGAAGTTATAGAAATCGCAGTCTAGAATACCATATTTGGCACGCATATTCGATACTAATCGAAACCATCTTTCAATAAGCTCTGAGTCTTCGCAGAGAGCTCTTTGAAAGTCATAAACGCGATTAAAACGCGTCTTTAATTCTGTATGTCGTTTCACAAAGCGATGAGCCCAGAGCTTTCCAACCTTCTTCGCACCCCGCGTTTCGAGTATATAATTCGCCATATCTTCCACATCACTTATTCGAGGACTAAACCCTCTCTCGTCCATATCAACTATATATTGAAAAAGCGATTTCTCCTCTAATTCCGTCATTTTACAATGTATTGATCGAGATCCAGCTTTCGGCGTTCGACCGGCTATTCTGTAGGTAAGGGTAGTATGCGGTATATTATAGATTTTAGCAGCTCTTCGCACACTTAGTTTTTTGAATGAAGCAATAGCTTGAATGGCTAGATTAATTTGCGACTCTTGCATATTGATTTGAAAGGTTGAATATGGATTTATCGCGTGTTAAAGTTGAGAGGTGGTAATTGAGGTAAAAGTGTTCCGGTTACTGATATGTTCCGGTTACTGATAAACCACGTTATAATATAAAATTATATAATCATCCCCCCGATTATATAATTTGTACAACCCTAGTCCTTAGACTTCCCGGCAGCACGAGTATAGTGTACGCTGTGTACTACCCAATCAAAACCATTTATTGCAAGACTTCAATCATGATGATTCCATTACAGGCCGCCGCTGAGTCGACGCGCAGACCAAGACTTTTCGTTCGTGAAAGGCGGAATACGGAGGCTCATGCGCTGAATATTGTTACACCGCCTTTGTTTTGCCATCTACCAAATCTACCAAATCACTCTGCCCACCAAACTCAATCCTTGAATTACCAGGCGGCGTGACAGCATTTAGGGCATGTACTATTGAGGCTTCTGCCTACTTCTCCCCCTAAATGAGAAATGATGTGACGCGACGCGACGCAACGCGTGCAGTTGACACCATGTCATGAGTCACTTTGAACTAGGCTGGTACATACCAGCATGATAATCCACCATTTTCTTAGGCCAATGGAACACCTTTCACCTGTCAGTTTATCACCTTACCAGGTTTAACATCCGCTTTTCTGGTGCAAATTAACAGTCACTGGGGCCACGTAGGTCCTAACTTCCAGCTTTACGGAGACAACTATGTACGCCGTACGCGTATGCATGCATACATACATAAGTCTACATGTACGACGTTGAGTGGGTCAGGAATCGTAGCTCCAATAATAAGACAAGCCTCTTCTTATCTCCTGCCAGCAAGCATTAAGCTCCCAACGCTAGGGAAATAAATTGTCCGTATTGATCAAGGTGCTTAGTACTATGTAGTCAATACGTAGGTTCCCGGGCAAAGTATTGTAAAACATACCAAAAAAATGACCGTGCGTGACCCATCTACAAGGGATTGACCAATTATATCATCACGCTGGTTGAAGATTTATATGGTGAAATCTTGATGGTTAAAGTATTGTAAATTTTCATTTTTTCTAGTAAAATTCAATCAATTCAATCAAAATCATCGATTTTTTATATTTAGATTTAATCTAGAGTATTCAGAGTATAGTAGAAAGGGTTACACAAGCTTTTAAAACTTCAAAATCATGAATTCGTTGAAATTTCATCGAAATCACCAAGATTCGATCAAAAGCTTCAATCTTTGGGGGGAACAGCTCAATATCTATTCGAGTTGTTTAAAGCAGCATAGAAAGACTGGAAAAACAGCAATATGTAGGTAAAATGGGTCTTACAATACTTACCCTTTCAACCACTGTAGGTTAATAGGTTAAATAGTTATAGCCGGGCTGCACCTCCGCATATTGTCCTGGCTCAACCGGGCTTTCCACTTTCCTGGCAGCATGTGTTTCTGCTGATCTATTGCTCAACTAGGCTTAAACATCCGTCCGTCCGGCCCTTAGCGCCAGCTTTAGATTGAGGTGGCGGGAAGTTTAGGCCACCTACATGCAAGCTTTCGGGATTACCAAGTTTCATTATTTCACATGCCATTTCAGCAGGCTGCGCTTAACTAGTATTTATTCCACATAAATTCTCTGCTCTTTTTACTTTCTTCTCCATCGAACATCACAACATTTCATTGCCACTTGAACTTTCCACAGCCATTTCGATTTTCATTAACCCCTTCATTCGCCTCGGAAACGCGAAATATGCTGGCGATAACCGTTTAACGTCCTCACTCCGGCCAGCGACCCCGACACGATCTGGATAGTGGTAATGGTGAGAATCTGTTGAGAGCAACTTGGTCATATTCTGTTCAGGATTGAACAACTCCCGTTCTTTTATAGTCAGTGGTTGTGTAAGGGCGACCCGGCTATGTTGACTGGGGTTTGGACGGTCCTGTCACATTTTATAGCTGAGCTGCTCTGAACAACAGATGTTAGTCATTATCACTATCCAACCCCGCCCTTTCATTTTGTTTAGAACAGCCTAATTACATTCTGTTCAGGATTGAACAACCCCCGTTCTTCTATGGTCAGTGGTTGTGTAAGGGCGACCCGGCCATGTTCGACGGGGGTTGAACGGTCCTGTCGCATGTGGTGATGATTGAACAGCCCCCGTTCTTCTATGGTCAGTGGTTGTGTAAGGGCGACCCGGCTATGTTGACTGGGGGTTGGACGGTCCTGTCACATTCTATAGCTGAGCTGCTCTGAACAACAAATGTCGACCATTATCACTCTCCATCCCCGCCTTTTCGTGTGGTCAACGAGGACCGAAAATACTGGCTATTTTTAATCGAAAAGGAATCTTTTTTTTTTGTAAATAGAAGTGCTTGCTATTAGAGCTTGTGCGGGAGATGACAGCCTTAGCCTTGTGCTTCGCGCTTGATCCTCATTGCAATGTCTGGCTTGCCGGGCATGTGAAGAGGACCCATTATCACATTTATCAATAAAACTACACTTTAATATGCTTAGCCAGTTATGCATCTGCTATTAGAATATCCTCGATACGATCTGCATAGTGACGTGGTTCCGTTCTTTGACATTAATTTGAATCCCCAATCACTTCACATCAGTATTTATTGATCAGTCCTCGATTTCGTTTTATTGAGTATCAAAGCTGGATATAGTCTAAGTGGCTAGTAATTCCACGTATCGTGCGAGGAAGAGCATTGTTCTTTCACGAAGTTTCTAGCTAATTATGGTTGCAGTAATAGATCATGTCTCTTCGGCCTATGAGACCTCAGCTAAAAGTTCTGCTTCGCGAGAGAGTGTTTGTAGCATGGTTTAGTTCAGCAGGGCAGCCTTTGACGCTGGGTTCTTGTTTGCCTTGTAACAAGCAGCGTCCTGACTTCATCATGGAAGTAGGTTATGATAGGGAAGGACTTATCCATGTGCACTTTTTTCTTATGGCGTCTGTTATGGTTGCCAAGGAGAAGCAATCACTAGAGATGTTGTGGGTTGTTCCGCCAAGCGCCGATTTCGCAAATGACCCTATACCTATGTCAGAACTGGACGACGACGATGCACAACTCCCCGGGGAGTCATTTTTCCCCGAGGCCTCTGAACTCCACGAAGCCGGCATAAATGAATCTGGAGAAGTCCTTCTCCTGCCGTTCGACCTCACAGCGAAAGGATTCGTCATCATGAAGAACACGTCTGCGGTCGTTACCGTTGGCGGCTACACCTCGAACCAATTGATTCGCAGCCTCGAATCTCTTTCCAATACATCTCACTTCAGTGTATACATCAAACCGAGTGATTACTCGCGGCAGGGTCTGAAAGAAATTTGCAAGCGTTTAAGCAACACTGGTGTCGCCACACGCAGAACTTTCACGAAGGAAATTTACGTTGAACTTGGGGGTATGGTAGTGGACTGGGGTATATTTAGGTATCATCCTCGACGAAAAAAACAACCGCCACCCTATAACGGTAGCCCTGCTCCGTCATCACCAGAAGAAGTACAAGCTCCCCAATCACTATCGATGCCACTTGAGAGGGAAGCGCTATCACCCGACACTCCCGAAAGGGTAATTCCAGAGACACCGATCCGGTCTCCGGTTGACCCGAACCCTGCACCGGTATCAAATGGCATTTCCTCTTCCAGTCCTGAAGTGATAACGGGCGTCGGAGTGAATATGGGCCGTGTCGAGGAGGACTTGGCATCCATCGAACCGGATACTGACGCAGAGGTGCCATCGAACGTGGAGGACGTGATACCCGTCGAATTGGAGCTTGACATATGCTCAGACGAAGAATATCTCGCCAACGAGAGATCTCGGGAAATAAGTCAACAAATCAAAGACGCCGAGGCAGTTCCGGGTATACTTGAGTCGAAGCTTGTGGATTGGCTCAAAGGGGCTTTAACGACAAGTCCAACTATTTACGAGCACAAAGTTTTAGCCGCGAAGTTATTAACTCTCGCTAATTGTGTTCGCACATCGAACACTAAGTTATTTCATGCTACAATACCATGGTGTTCAGCGTTGTTGTTCTACGAGCCGCCCAAATCCGAGAAGACTCCTGAGTCATTGGAGGAGAAAAATCGATGGGTCATTTCCGACATGGCCGAAATGATTAAATGGGCTAATACATTTTGGTATGGTGTCGAGGTCAATCCGGTCCTAATCGACGATTTCGTAAAGCTAGGTAGTACTGCTCGAAATCTTGCCCAGCGCCCTGGATTAGATAAAGCTGAGTACAACCATGCAAAAAGTGTGTGCATTGCTCGTGTGTTGATTAAATTTGGAAGATCTGGAAACAATAATGGGGAGAGCAGCGGGCCTGTTTCTCGAAAACGGGCTATGGAAGCCGGTGGTAATATGCCTAAGCGAGCAAGAAACATCATATGAAAAAAGATTACTTCTCCTATCTTTCATTTTCGATCACTTTACCATCATGTACTTTCAACGTGAGAAACTTGTGATCTTGATTTTTCGTTTCATTGTGACATTACTCATTAGATTAGTCGAAGTTGTCCCATATAGATAAAATTGCCGAGGATAATACTCGAGTAAGATCTTATATTTATCGTCGTTAAACATACCCAGGGCTCGATAAAATAGATTTAGTACAAAAACCAGGTGAGACGAGAATCTTGTGGTGAGTCGTGCCTCTACAATTGATCAATCATTACCTACTCTCTTCTAGAATATACGGAACTATAAAGGAAATAATGATACTCATGACAATATTTGCCACAAGATGAAAAACTGAACAGCACTACATTAACGAGAAAGAAATCTCACGAGTAAAAAGAAACCAGTACATCTACACTAGCTCTTAAGTTCACTAGATGGATGTCCAGTATAAATGAGATATAGTCACCTATTAGTAAATCAAATAAATATATCCGAGTCCTAGTAACCTAACTTGCTGCTCCCCTTTTTCCCCTCGACTAACACAATTGGTTGAGTTACTCCAAAAACCTCATCCGTCCATCAATAAATGACTAAGCATCACGGCCTGATAGTTCAGTGGTAGAATTCTTGCTTTGGGTAATTCCTAATTTGTAAGAGGTCTCCGGTTCAATCCCGGATTAGGCCCGTAGTTCTCAATCTATTTGATTTTTTGAGTCGTTTTGTGTTGTAGATGTTGTGGCAACAGAGAACTTGATGGATGGATGAATTTACGTTTGGTTAGAGAGTGAAAGTGTACGAGTTGAGGAAGGGGAATATTGAGGCTCCCATGGACCCGATGAGGGGTGGATGTTGTTCATGGAAAGTGGATAAGGATGTGGATGAGCAATTTTGGACTGAGTTCAAACTTCACAGAAGCTTGAATGTGGTTCTCGCTGAACATGAATTTCTATTCAAGGGAAAGCTGTGGTTTGGTGGCAAACTCCAAAAGTTAAGTAACTAGGTTATTTATTCCCTTTCAGTCTGGGGCAAGTTTTGTGCATAGACTTACAGACTTTGGCAGTCTGATACTTTCTGCCGGTAGCCGGTTACAACTTACGCGTAATGAAAGAAAAAGCAAAAAAAGATCTTAGAGCCGAGATGGTAGCATCAGTTTACAGCTCCGGGCTGCTTATCGAAGTCATTCTACGGAAAACCGAGTTAAAATTTTGAGCACGTCATAAAGCATCTCATCAATTTCATAACCCCTTCAAATATTTTTGAACAATACGGTTCGTTCGTAGTACAACTTACAAATGCTCCACTTGAGAGAATTCACTAAATTAGTTCCCGCAGTTCGTTCGTTGGAACTTGCTAATTCTCCACCTAAGAAAAAATTTTCGGCTGCATATTGCATGCAGCCTGCACCTAATCTTAAACCCGCCCTTCGTACTCCGCACACAAACAATAAAGTGAAGCAAAACAATTTGTAAAGATAGGGATAGACATTCTCAATAAACCTTCAACAATTAGATTCTGATAATTATTATTGTGTGAATAAAAATACGACATTCCTTTACCTCACTAAGCCTAAAAGTCCCCCCTATCCAAGCTTTGCAACTCCCCAACGTCAAGCCATCAACTAACTAATTTTGACTATTTGTATATCAAAATGATGCTCTTGAATAGAGCAAAAAAATTGATCACTACGAGGATCGAACTCGCGACCTTGGCGTTTGAGTCTTCCTCCTTGTACAGAGTAGATATTAGCACCACGCTCTAACCAGCTGAGCTAAGCGACCTAATTGGCTTATTGATTGATTGATGGACGGTCATTGGGATTTTCAATATATATTCATAACTTTTAGTCTCTGTTGAGAAAAAAGACGGAAGTGGGGAGAGCTTGGTTGTTGTGGATCTTTGGTTTGGTACGGAGGTATACGCATGGGCTAGATTTTTTCTCACCGCCCTCGCTAGCAAGGAATGATTTATGTGGACATAATAGTTTTATTGGAGGCAAAATTAATGCGATGAGACAAAAATTAGCCTGCATACTGCGTATGTACCACGGAGTACTCGGGTTAGTCTTTGATGAGGGCCGGGGGCTTAGCGAAGCAGGCTTTATCTTACGAGGGGTTGCCGTCTAGATCACGTGTAAGTGCTCTAGGCTCTCGAGGTGGTTTATAACTAGGCGTCAAGCAGGGACTTAAAGTAATGACAATAATATGATGCAATTCGTAACTAATAGTAAGGTATACTAAATGATTGATCTTGAGCACGAAGCTCTATACAAAGGAAATCCATCTTGATTATATAGACCCTCGTGGCATGCGTCCTAGTGCTACTGGGACTGCTGAGCCCACTGGGATCCTCATATCACATGATGCTTAGCACGTGATGTTCGGTATGTGAAGTCCGTAGTAACACTTTTGTTACGACGGGCTTCGGGCCTCGTATCATGTGACCACTTACGAGATCACGTGGTCCCTTCGATCCCTTCGGTCAAGAGACCGAAGGGACCGAAGGAACCGAAGGGACGATTAGCATGAAGGTCTATATAGCTAGGAAGGATTCCCTTATTGTAGAGCTTCGTGCTCAAGATCAATCATTTAGTATACTCTACTATTAGTTACGAACTGCATACCATTATTGTCATTACTTAAAGTCCCTGCTTGACGCCTAGTTATAAACCACCTCGAGAGCCTAGAGCACTTACACGTGATCTAGACGGCAAACCTCGTAACAGTTGGTACTTGGCAGGGACGCAACTTATCACATGCAGAATTCATTTAATCACAACCACACCAAGACACGTAGCACAATCACCAACAGTTGGATGCAGAAGAGCTGCAGCACTTCCCGGATGTGAAGCACTAGGAAATTGGCACATTTGTAGCAAACGATTCTCCTTCATATTAGCAAGTACACCGTACGTACAATGCTCACTGGGTCACTGGTCTTATCAAAATTGTTAATAAAGGCTCTCATCTGTTCCGGAAATTTCTACTCGAGATTCTCGTCTCACCTGGTTTTTGTGCCAACTCCCATCGTGCCCTTAGTTGGGGAACGGGAATAGGTGTGCCGATGCCAGATGGCCATTCTGCATAAAACTCCGAACGGTAGGGACTCGGGAGTACCCACGCTCAAACGGACTCTCTGGAAACATGTGATTCCACTGATCTATCACCTAATTCGGCTTAAACATCCGGTTGTCCGGCCATTAGCGTAAGCTTTAGATTGATGGTAGCGGTAATTCCGCCGCAAAGAATTCTTCAAATAAACAAGTTAGTTTCATTTTAGAGCGGTTACCGTAAAATGATTTTAATTGTTTTTCCATGCGTCAATTTTTGTTCATTTTCCACTTCAAGTTTTCGACTGCCTTTTTAATTTTCCAGACCCAACACCAGCCCTCCATCTCCATCTGGTTCAGCCATCCCGATGATAGTGATTCTGTAGCCCTTTCATGTTATGATAGTGATTCTATAGCCCTTTCATCTTCGATGATAGTGGTTCTGTAGTCCTTTCATGTTCTGTGATAGTGGTTCTGTAGTCCTTTCATATTCTATGATAGTGGTTCTGTAGCCCTTTCACCTCCGATGATAGTGGTTCTGTAGTCCTTTCATGTTCTATGGTCTGCTTGGAATAGCTCTGGCATGATACCTGGTGGTGGTTATGTCCTCAACAAGCGGGGAAAAACTGGTTGTCACAATCGACGAGTTTTTTTGGGGGAGGGTTCGGGGCGAGGGGAATGAGGGGTATTGGGGGTTTTTATTTCTATCATTATAGGTAGAAGCAACTGCTATTATAGCTTTTGCGGGAGATGATAGCCTTAGCCTTGTGCTTCGCGTTTGATCCTCATTGCAATGTCTGGCTTGCCGGGCATGTGAAGAGGACGCATGATTATATTCACCAATAAAACTACACTTTTAATAAAGTGTATTCATAGCATAGCTGATACCAGATCTAGAAGATGAAGCTCCCATTTATTTTTTATGGCTTGGGTATGGAATTATCAGTAGAGAGAGTTGGCCATGAGGGCGAGGTGTGCTTGAGATTGGTTAGTCTGGGGTTATGAGCCCCGGAATGTTCGTTAGAGGCGGTTAGAATTGATGATATTGATATCGAATGGAAAGAGGTGATGATGGGGAGTGATTTGTTGAAAGCTGTTTATATATGTTTTAGTGTTTTTGTTTTTATAAATCCTACCAACAACATGACACTGGATTTGTAGGAGGGAGGTCAGTTTCTTCCTTGTCAGCTCTGGAAAGAGATTTTTGTACGAAATTCGAATAATGCTGATGTCTAGCTGAATAGCTTTATTCACCTGGAATATAATTTTCATGAAATCATGTTGTACAAAGTACAGTAACCCGAGTGCAGAAGATGTCACTGAATCGGCAGCGATCCTGATATATACCCGGACTTGTATTCAAGAGTTGTACTGCAGTCTTGTACACCGATGGATGAGATACACAGGTGTGATGAAGTTGAGTAGTGGAAATGACTTTTAGTGCTAGTACCTATGTTTAGAGAGGGTTGCAACTTTGGCCGTAGTCTCGATATGTTTTTAGGCAATTCACTGGAATAAATTGATTTGAAATAGATTCATAAAAAGATCGAGGGAGCTTCTAAGTTGTAAATGAATCAGTTGTACAGCCACCTAGAATTGTGTAACCACATTCACTATGCCCGCACTTCAAATTCGCAGAGGTATTATCATCTCTTCTCTTCCACTACCATTCCACCCCATCGTCTCTAGTCCTATCATCCATCTCAAAAATACACCAACAATGCTTCACTAGCCGCGACTGTAAATTCAGCAAGACCAGCACTCCCTACCTTTACCTTCTCAAAAGTTTCATCCCCTTCAATAACACAAGTACCATTAGCAACAACTTGACCTCCAAAGGACGGATCAGATCCCCGATCAACCCTACTCAAGGCACTTCCGGCCGTCAACCTTTTCGCCTTCGTTTCCTTTCCCGCTTTCAACCCTCCAAGTACAAATGTTTCACTTCCTCTTGTGTCTGTTCCATCATAGTAATCACTATTGATCAATACAGCTTTTACCGGTACTTTATCCTTATTGTAAAGCACGTAAATACCGTAATTGCTAGTACCGGCATCGATTTGTTGGATGTAGGAAGATCCGGCAAAAGCAGATGCTGCGAGCCAGGCTCCGTAGTAAGGAGTACCGGCATCGTATTTTCCCCACCAACAATAGTAGCAGGCACCGATGGTTCCATGGTGGTAATAGATGGTAGTGATATTTAAGACGGTGGCTTGAAGAGCATAATCAAGGGTCCAAATGGCTGCGCCGAAAGTTGGGGAGACGGTTGCGGCACCACCACCGGAGACTGCGGGCGAGATTGTTAGCTTCTCTTGCATTATTCAACCCTCTCTCACTTGGTGGTCTAGGAATGTTTTCAAAGAAGCAGGATAAGAAGCCGATAAAATAGAATACAGAGGGAAAAAGCCACAAACCTGAATTCGTCTCTCCCAATACATATTCCTTCCCTACAGCAGTCGCAGCTTTCCTATCCGTTCCAATCAACTCTAAGTTACTAACGATACCACTATGACTCATCAAACTCTGCACATCTCCTCCTGGATAATTATGATGCGCATAATCCTTCACATAAGTTCTCACGGTAGCATTTCCACTAGCGATAAGTTCCGCAGCTCCCCAAGTAGGTGGTGCCTTATTCGAGTTTCCAGCTTGAATAAAATCAGTGGCCTGAAGAGCTTTTCCAACGAGGATGTCCCAGTTGTTTTGAGAGGCGGCGTCGATGGCAGGAGTCCAAGACGGAAAGGCAATGGGTTGGCCATCAGTAACGTAATCTGAATGGGTGGATTAGATATATTTCCGGCGTGGTATTGATTAAAGAATGGACACGTTAAAACAAACATACATTCTGGCTCATTACCAAGTTCCATAGCCTTTAGATTTTTCATACTACTCTTTGCATATTTTGCTGCAGCGATAGTATTTGTGATATTATTAAGGCCACGATTAAGTCCTTTGATATTAGTCAGATGAGGTAAACATTTCCTTCTTTTTAGAGTAGGAAAAAAAGGGAACATACCCAACACAACAGTACCAGGATATGTAGAAGCAAGTTTCATGAAATTAGTGCCAAATTTTAATGAAGCTGGTGCGTCAACAGATGAATTAACATGGTAATCGACATATGCACTCAAATCTGAATCATAAGTTGCACGATCTCTATAAATTTCCATTAATACCAATACTTTTCTCAGTTCTTGAGGATATGTACATACTGTGTAGTACCGCCGATTCGAATAGGAGGCCATGTTCCACTCAAATCTTTGAAATTCGCCAAACATTGATTTGTGGCTGCAACATCTTTGAAATATGCAGGATATGCAAAAAATTCAAAACTGATGAAATGTTAGTATTAATATTGGATTCAGATTCGAGTTGAAAATATCGTGAAATAAAAAAAAACATACGATAGACCAACAGGAGCGGGAGCAAGTTTTACTGCACTGGTAGGTGCTGTAGAGGGTATTGAATAATTTACCGTGGCAGCTTGCGCAAAGACAGGTAATAAAGACCAGGAAATTTCTTTCGATAAAATCATCATGAAAAAATAGCGATCAGTATCTATTGGATACTCAAACTCATTCCGAATTTCTCAATTATAATATTGGGATTTAAAGACATACTCATGTCACCACTCCACGGCTCTATCGTCATCCGCTATGTACCTGCATCCTTAGTTTTGAACTCCGTGCCGTGGGGCATTGCCGCGAAAATCTCAAAGCTGTCGGCTCCAATTACCCCGGATCTTTAGGGTCCTCTTTAGACAGGGTATTAGAGTAATTAAAGACAAATCATCAACCGTGCAAATAAAGTTACCGGTCGATGCCGAACAATGAAGATCATCAACTTTTCAACATCCATCAAAGTGCGGGGTGTCGGGGGAAGGGGTTCAGATCGCTTATGTTTATCCGTGCAAATGATGAACAAGTCAACAACATATTTTCGGCTCTTCCCACTATTAATCCTCAATACGAGGTAAATCAATTGCTTCTTCTCACGGGATGAGTGTAACGATAGATAATGCCAATGTCAAACTTGGGGCCGTGCTGAAGCAATGCATTGTTATCATCATGGCTCGAGCATGTCGTGTAGGTTGGTATCATCTCAAAGTTGACTTGTGTCAATTAATTGACAAGCAAAACTTCACCATTCTGGTGAGACGAACGAGGAATCTAATGCTTCAAGTCAGTGTTCGATCTATATATGGAAACTCTTGGGATTGTTCTCAAACCTCCACACTACCATGTGCTTGAGCTAATGCTTAGTTTTTTCCTTTGGTGAAACCCGATGATTTTCCACAGCCCCTTGAACCGAGGGAGAAAGTTATATATACCCACTTTTCACAAGTCCAGCCATGAGTGGATCCGGACGGAATGGTCTAACTAACATCTATCAATTACTTACTCATCACAGAAGTAAAAATCGCCGGATCATTTTTTGGTGAGGGACCCTGTGGTATTTGTATATTGAATGAAAGAAATCTGTAATATTTTACATGTAAAGTCCACCCATCCAGTTCTATACCAATCCAATGTACATAAAATCTATGACCTGTATCCTTCTAATTATAATTTCAACGCCCGCTATCCTATGCCCATTAAACCATTTAGGGTGCCAAAGTCCCACGGTCGGCTTTTGTAAAGAATGACTATACACCCACTAAAACCTATCATTGCATCCGAGAATTCTTCAGTGAGCGTCTTCATCCTTTCCGGGCCACATTATCTGCTTTTGTGAAACAGCTTTGATGTGAGCAAATACAATCGAAATCCATAACAGGAATAGCACAACTCCCATCCCAGTTCCTACAGCTAGTATTGGACCGCTGTTTAACCTTTCTCCGATCTTGATCGTGGCGATAGTAAACCCCACATTTGGGAATACATATGCATACCAGTTTAGATGGAAATCATTTCTGTTGAATGCTTCAATCGCTGCGAAGGTTGCAATGGCGAAGAACCAAAATGCCAAAGCCCAGAGGAAGATCGCTGAAAGAAGAGCACCAAGTTGTAACATATCAGGAATTGCACCTGGATTGGTAATGCCTGGAAGATTGTAGTATTCGGTAAAGACTTTGGTGACTGTGGCATCTTGTGCCATACCGATGAGTGCAAGAGCCGTGAAAGAAGGTGGTCCAACTGCAATGAACATGGCAGGTCGAGAAGCGTCGACGGGAAGTCCAGAAGTGAGAAGTCGACCAAAGTAAATCCCGTACATCATGATAGCTAACATCATTCCAAGACCTTGAAATGTGAGACCAGCCACCAACATCTGTGCCGCAGATTCCACAGGTTGTGTTTTGGCGATGGCAGACGCGAGAGTACCGACCAACATAGCAGGGAAGATTGGAAGAACCCAACCAGGTAGGACATTGGTAATGACAAGTTTCTTGACTGTGAAAAGGACGTGGTAGTAGACGATGGCGAGGATTGTGGCACAAACGGTATACGTCCAGAAAGCCAATCGAAGAGCACCGATGAGCCAAGGGCCAGTGTTTGGAATACCATATGCAGTAGTGTTCGTCATCATTGTGGCTAAAGTGAGCCACCCTGTAGCGAAAAAGAATCCCTCATGCGGGTTTGTGAACGAGTGGATGAATGTCCCAGGGTGAATTATGAAGCGAGTGATCATGAGTCCGGTGATAGCCAAAAATACCATGATATTGATAACAAACAAGGCCTTGCCGAGTGTGATGAGTGCATCCGATTCGATGGGAAGGACAGAGAGAGTAAAGGCTACTCCTCCAGTGGACATCGTACATGCGTACCAAGCTTTCAAAAGTTAGTAATGCAAATTACGTGAGGAGTCCTGGTGTTTAGGTACCATAAGTGAAATGCTTTAATCGCTCCGAGAAAGTAAGTGTCTGAACGGGTTCTTCCTTTTCTGGCATTTCCTTGAGGGCATGTTCAACGTCACCCCCTCTGAAATCTCTTCCAAGAATGTTTTCCATCGATGAGTTTGCAGAAAAGTTTGGAGAGGCCATTTTGGCTCTGTTGGACTGAGCCAGCAGTCTAGATTTTTAGGGTTTCGATGAGGATAAAAGAAAACAATGAAAAGTGCGAACGAGGAGGCAATGAGAGTTAGATTGGCGAACACAGATAGGAAAAGTGCAATGAAGTTAGGAAAAAAATGACTGAATACGTATTTGACAGATGCGGGATGACGACCTCATTTTGAAGATTTCATGTCCACACGTACTGGAGGCGATAATCTTCTCGGAGTGGAGCACCCAGTTGTCTCGTAATTACTACCAAGGATACAAGATGTCGAAAATATAACTAAAACGACACCAAATGGAGCTTTCGATGGCCAAGTTTGTCGTAACACAAAGGAAACAATGAAAATATGCCCGAAACTGAAAAAAAGTGGAAACCCAAGAGATAAGAGACTTCAGATGAGGAGCCTCAATTAGGGTCTCAAGGAGACACTTGTCAACCCAAAGGATGATCACCAAGCTCCCGGTACTATGAACTCGTCGAAGCCAAGTTGGATTTAACTACTAAGACTTGGCTTCAAGGAGTTCCCGGGTAGCTTTCAGGATGGCAAACGGCCCAACCCAGCAGCATATGCAGTATTTGAGGGACTCAGTGTTCCGTAAAATTCCGACTTTGTCAATGCCATAGCAAAATCTTCTGAGGATTGTTAAAGTTCGAAGAAGTATAAGATGTGATTCATGACATGGAAGGACGACGTGAAAGGGCAGTGAATATATCAATGGGGACTTGGCCGGTACGTCCCGCGCTCAAGGGAGCCCCTTTCACATACCCAGCGAAGACAACAAGAACCTATTTCATGAGTCTAGAATCTTCAAGCCAGAGATCTATATTTTGAAAAGCAAATAGATTGCCAAGAAATCTTCTTACAAAACGAAGAAAGTTTAAATAAAAATAGGTTGCTTATATTTCGGTATTGATTTAGCATGCCGTTATGGTTCGTGCTAAAAAGAAACTTTGCCGTCAAAGGCAATTTATAATTGGACTTCAACGCCTCCTGTGAACATTGGGGCCAAGATGATATTGAGCCTTAGTTGAACGGCATTGATGAGATTGTGTCCACATAAAAGACATAATTGATGATCTTATGACGAAGCACCGTAGAAGCGCCTTAGGCTAGGTTATCAAGATAAAGTTATCGACTTGGCCATCATTTCAATACAATTTGATCGTCAATGATCAATTTCTCGCCCGCAGCAGCACAGCCACGGACGGTGTGAAGTCGATCGGTGTGTGAGCCCAAGTGTAAGTAAGTGGATGATAAAGATACTAAATTTTTTAGTTCGAAAAAGGTTCTCCATAGATGCAGAAAGGATGAATAGAAGCGAGAAAATATCTGTAATTGTTGGTGGGTTGATGTTTGATACTTGATGCTTTGATGTTTTGATGTTCTAATGTTTTGAACCTCAACCTGGGTTTGAGTCGTATGGAAAAAGAAGACGCGCTAATATCAAAGCAGATAAGTGTACTATTATCAGCCTTGGCACGTGATTTCAATACAATTTGCGCCTTTTCGTTTTGTTTCGTTTCATTTCTCATTTTCCGTTTTCCATTTTCATTTCAACATTTCCATTCCATCCTCGAAACACGTGTAAAACAATCTCAATTCCATTCTATTCTTTATCTCGTTTCTCGTTGACGACTTATTGCTATGGTTAGCACGTGATATTATGATTTTCATTTCATACAATTCAAAGTCTTTCCTTCTTTCCTTCTTTCCTCTTGCCTCGGACACTCGTAGTAAGTGGCCTGGCTCTACCGGTACCATTATCAAATGCATTATGACCAAATTTGAAGCTTTTCCCGGAAAATGAAATACCGAGATGGTAAGATCCACAATGCAATGTGAAAACAAGCCACAAATCAAGGCTGGCGTGCGGGGAACTGATGATATGTACCATCACAAGCTGTGCTCCGAGGTTGAAAGGGAAAAATATTTTCCATACAGTATATGGACCAGAGTATACATGATTCAATCGCAAATTTCTAATCACATCGAGGTAGTTCTCTTGATTGTGGTTGTTAAGATTTGTAGAAGAGAAACGGAGTACCTCCCGGAAATTCCCCCGCAGCCCTCTCGACTGCTGCCTCTGTCGTTCGGAACGACTCGTTCCTACGAAGTCATTTCATGTAGCTTTGATGCGCCTATTTTCTTATCATGAGATTTTCCAATTTTACCGCTAAACGGATGCTACCTGGGCATAACTCGTGTTTCGATTCGCACATGCAGATTTACCCCATATTTTGGACAGGTATTGTGGGGTTCATAGTGGGTGACAGGCGTGATGGCATGATTTGGAAACCAATAATCACAAATCATATTATTGGAGCGCAAGAGCTATTAGCTCAATATAGGAGGTTGATCAAGTAGGTACTAATGCCGGGACTTTGACTTGATTGAATTTGGATCGGGGTAATAGCAGATCTTATACTCACTTCGACCTTGAATCCGGCAACCACCGGAGCATCCAGGCTCAGGTATATAGAGGAGGTCATGATTCGAATTCGAATGTCGAATCCTCTTTAGCAATACATTGACTGAGCCCAAAGTCTTCAAAATGTTGCACACTGTTTTTTTGCTACTTTCTATTTGGAGCAGTTACGCACTTGCTTCTCTTCAAATTGTATGCATCGCCTCTGAAAATGATTGCTAAGGCTTACGCGTTTCTAGATCCCTGGTGCAACATGGACAGCTTCTGGTATTAATCAACACATTCAAGCTCATGGGGGTGGAATTATCCAAGTCGGCTCGACCTAGTTAGTAAAATCTCCCCTTGCTCTTCCAAACCGACCATTGACCAATCGCAGTTATTGGGCCGGAGAGAATAAACTCAATGGAAGTGCGTTCCAATCGATCAATTGCTACTCCAGCACTGATCTTGTGAATTGGAAATTCAATTCTTATCTTCTTACTTTACAATCGTCTGGAGATTTGGGACCCAATCGAGTTGTGGAACGTCCACACATAATGTACAATGATGCAACAGCTAAATATGTCATGTGGATGCATATTGATTCATCAAATTATGGCGAAGCAAGGGCGGGAGTTGCAACTAGCGACAGTGTTTGTGGATCTTATACATATTTGTGAGTTAATGGATTTGATTATCGCGGAGGGCGATGATCTCAAATAAGCTTAGGGAATGGTAAGACTAATGAAGCTTAAAACAGAGGGGCAAGCCAACCATTGGGCTACCAAAGTAGAGATCTCAATGTATTTAAAGGTATGGAGTATTGACATTCCAGATCTCCTCAGCCACTAACGAAGGGCTAGATACCGATGGAACTGGTTATCTGTTGACCGAAGATGTATTTACCACTCAGCCCTTTCCCTTAGAAGAGCTCTAATCATTATATAGCGAGCAAACGGTTTACGTATTGACAAGCTTTCCGCCAATTACACATCGGTTGTGTCAGCTGTTTATCTTTTTGCCGATTATGAGGCTCCGGCGATATACAAGAGCGGCGATACTTATTTTATGTTTGCCAGTCATTTATCTGGGTGGTGTATGCATTTCAATTTTTTTCATCTCCCGTCCTTTAATGTTTTCCCAGCAGTCTTATTCTACACATGCGAACGTTAAGACGGGCAATGCTAGATCTTTGATTTGTTTGAAATATTAACTGACTGCCTATAACAGCTCCAAATGATAACGTCTACGCTACAGCAACGAATTTATCAGGGCCTTGGTCTGCTTTCTCCAACTTTGCAACGGTTGGATCAAATACTTATAGCAGTCAGACGGCCGCTGTGGTTAATATCAATGGAGTTGTCATGTGAGTTTTCCTTTTTTAGATGGTCTTCGGGCGTGGGACATCTTTTAGAGTTATTCGTAGAAAATAGGGCTAATTAATTGCAGGTACATGGGAGATCGATGGGAATCATCCAATCTTATGACTTCGACCTACGTGTGGCTCCCTTTGACAATCTCCGGGACCAAGGCATCCATGGTATATAACCCTGTTCCGAAAGATTCGCCCAGAAGCTAACGTGAACAGAGCAACGAAGTCAACTGGATCATCGACCCCGCGGCAGGAAAATGGAAAACCGGCCCCAGCGAAGCATGGCTAGAAGCCGATGCTGCCACAAGCATCCTCGCTAACGGTGCCAAAAATGTGACATGTTCCGGTTGCTCGGATGGTGTCCGAGTCGGGTATATTGGTGGGCCTAGTCCTGGGGGTACGCTGACCATGGACGGAGTGAGCAGTTCTGTAGCTACAACTACCACAATTCGAATTCATCATTTGAATGGTGATTCGACGCAACGCTATGCGAACGTTTTAGTCAATGGAGTCAGCAATATTATTGCGTTTTTGCCGACAGCGGATGGTAATACACCTGGCACAAGCGTCTTGACGACTCCATTGAAGAGCGGGGCTGGAAATGTCATTGAATTCGAGTCGTATAACTCTGGATGGGGTAAGTCTATGATGTTCATTATTCATATCTCATTATTCGTTAATAGTACGCCAATACATCTACCTGTGCTAATATATGATGCAGCACCAGACATTGACCGCATAATGGTCCCCGTCTCTTGAACACCTCACTTTCCTTTTAGCGTGTGGAGGGTGTCATGTCATGGGATGCACGCATCACCAGTATTCCTTCTCTTCTTTTCCATCCTCAGAACCTTATAGCTCTCACTCAATAAATCAATGGGATCAAGATCCCCCTTTCCAAAACTCTGCATAACTCTCCCAGGCAAAGAATATTTTCTCCTCAAAACCTTTCTATTCCCCCAAACCTCCCACCGTCCCCTGATCATACTCCTCGAAATAAGACTCACCACGCTCGTTGGCGGCATAGGTGCATTCGTACAAATTTCCCTCAACATCTTCTCTAACCCCCTAAAAATCCCCGGATCCACAACCCGTAAATGCGCCAATTCTTTCCGCGTTTCCTTAATCGCTATCTCAGTCGCATATTCATACTGACACCCCACCATCCTAAATCCTAAATACTTCGCAAGAACCGTCGAACACAACAACGCCAAGCCCCCATTCATATGCGCCAATACCTTTCCAGTGCGATAGCAACACGGTATCTCAATCGTAGTAATTGCCCGTTTCCGCAACGCAAACGTCCCAATCTGTATATCCACCTGGGAAAATTCCCCCCATCCCTCATCCTCAGCTTCTCTCTCATCCACAATATTACTCGGAGATATATACACCCATATATAACCCGTCGCACAGGCACACAGTGAATACGTAGCCCCATCACTCAAATTCTCCTTTTGGAAAAACGCAGCGGAGCCATGCGCTTTGATATCCGCGAAATTGGCCGTCAACTCGGTGCCGAATTTAGAGAGTATATTCTCGTCTGTTACGTTGATATCTGGCATGCTGATTCCTGAATCATGGTTGCGCGTTATGTAGAAGATTGGCTGCGTCATGAATCCGGAATCTATAGTGCGTGCATTGTGTACACGGGTGATTTTTAAATTCGGTGCGGAAACTATGCATTTTGATTAACTATTTGGGGTTTCCTAGATTTTGAGAGGGGATTCTTGGGAACATGGACTTACATTCGGTGGAAACAAGAGCTTCTTGTATCATATCTGGTAACTGGGCGAATATTCTTTCATTTTGCGAATTAACATTGATGATCGAAGGCGCTTTATTGCGACTTGTGACTAAGATTTCCTCCTCGTTGTTGTCGGGGCTCATATTTGCCATAATTTGCCAGTTATAAAATCCTGTGTTTGTATTAAACCGTCGACTTTACTCTTGGTACCGCTAGCTATGGCTGTCTTGGTATGTATATAAAATAATAAGACTTATTTTCACAAACGAAGGGAATTTTCGCACATGACGGGAATAAAATCATTATATATATATATATCATCCATCCAAGATCTCACTATTCATCTCTTGCGAAATGGGCCCTTTATATAACTCCAGGGAATATTTACGTACATCATATTCCTCTTATCGATCATGTATGTAATTGATCAAAAACCCATATGCATCCTATCCTATCTTACAATATGGCAATGTCATTCATTGCATCTCGTATCAAACCTAGACAATATCTCCGATCCTCGTGTCGTTCTATAAATAGCCACGTTTCCAAACAAAATATCTTGTCGAAAGGCTTAGCTAGCATACGACAAATTGTTTGACAGCTGGTTGACCCATTCCGTGAATATGAAACGTATCGAAATATTATTCAAAGGTACAGACAGTATGTGTTCGATTTTTTTTTCCTATCTGATGATGCGGTGTGTTTGTCATAGGGTAGCCAAAAAGTAAGAATGTGGGGCCAAAAATGGACTTGGGATTGGGATTTAGGCTTCTTATTATATGTGGATTGGTGCTCGGGAAAAGCAACAGTAGCAGTTAGCATAGCCCTTTGAAGGATGCTGATGCATGGAAATTATTTCTTGGACGACATTAGTATTTGTATGGTTTGATGTGGCCATGGACCATGTACATTGTGGAATATGGTGTGGTCAGTTTGGGGTTGAATAAGGGTTTCATGATTATGAATTTATGGATGCAGTAAGGTCGGCGAATCAATATTCTACTGATATCTTTTCGGATGTAAATGATAACAGCACGCTGTGGTTATTTCGCTTAAACGAGGATGAAGGGGTATGAAATGAATATGCGATGCATGAGGAAGAGCAAGGAAAGGAAGGACGAGGTTTTCACGTGATACGTGCAACATGATGGAACTTGTGCAACCTATACGTCCAATATAGAAAGGAAGAGGCGGCGGCTCAGTCTAGAGATTAATAAAAATTGCTTCACCTTGATATATGGAATGGTATCAAATGACAATGATAATGCATGCACGGAAATCGAAATTTATTAAATATTACTACATGAATTGATATGGTATCAATCCCAAGTCAAATAATTTTGAGCTTTTGAGCTTTTGAACGCCGTGTGGCCTGTTACCGTGGCCCACTCCCTGAACCCAATTTCATCACAGCAATGAACGACGAGTTTTATGCATGTCTTCTCTCGAAAACACATTAAACTTTTCGTCTAACCAAGAGACACCTTCTACCATCTCGCTTTAAATTCCATCCCACGCTTGCGCATATTTCTTTCAGTGTTCCTTCTCTATCCATCAACCTATCGTTCACAGCAATGACATCTAGTGCCATTGACTGTTTGCCTAGTAAGATTGAAGACCGAATCTTACTCTGTTCTGCCAAAGTCATCCCTCTGATGTCAAGATATCTTAAGCTGTGTTTCGCGCCAGTGAAAGCAGGCAATGGAGTAATGGAGATCCTTCGTCGTAACTTGGTGATGGCAATTGCACGTTCCATAGGCTCGAGGACAGTAGTATATTTTGAGTCGATCTCTGATGAATCAATTGTTTCTTCCTCATTCCGGGAGTCATTGTCTTCGTCATCTAGAAAAATAGATTCGAGGTCACGCATGCGAAGGCCAGTGCCGATGCTTAGCTCTTCTATTGTTTGATTCAAACTCTTTAGCTGAGCGACGCAAGCTGAGCCCATATTCCACCCTCTTAGCTTGAGAGTCCTGATTGTCCTTGGGGCATATCTCAAGAGCAACTCTGTTTCCTTTTTCTTAATCTCTTCACTAACCGTAAGGTCAACCGAGGCATCAAGATATACCAATGTATGCTTCACAGACGGATGGGATCTTATAAAGTCGACAAGAGAGACGTCTTCAAGTAATGGACAATGATTGATTGCTAAATGTGAAATTCTAGCAGTAGGAGGCAGAAGTTGTAAAGCCTCTGTCGTGATATGAGTATGTGATAACGTCATCGATTGTATGGAGCCGAGTCGTGAAAATAGCGAGTCGAAGGATGAAGCGGGTAGAGACGTGCAATTTTCTAAGGATAATGATTTGATCGGAAGTGAAGCAGCCTTTGGTAGACGATCGAGTATGCTAGGTATGCAATCTAGTGTTGGTGATGTGCAATTGCCCAGATCTAACGTCTTCAAATGTGGTAACCCAACAAAAAGAAGTCGAAGTAAGGACTCGCTCAAGAAACTATTTAGGTTGGTATCCCTCGGAAGTCGGAATTCTCGAAGATGTGGAGCGAGTGAAACCATTCCGTAAAGAGAACTGGAAAATTCTTTCATTGGACGTGCAGTTTTCAGCTCAGAGAAATCAAGACGTCGAACAGTTCTTCCCAAGATGGGATTCTGAGTAAGTTGAGCAAGTATATGGTTAAATGCGGACATGTGAGTAACCGTAACACTTCGATAGGTAATGCAAAGTGCATTCATGTAAATGGCTTTTGATACACGAAGACATGAAAATAAAGTAGGTCTTTCCAGATGTGGACAGTTGATTTCACTGGAATCTACGAGAAATGTCAATATGATGTAGCGGTTAATGGTAGATGTTGAAGGTTTTAGTCTTACCATTACTTGAACCGCCTTCTTTGTGATCATATTGCAATTCTAAATTCCCAAGGATCTTTTGAAGAAGTTCAGGTGGAAGTAGTTCAAAGGGTGATCGACCAGCTTCGTATGCTTGCCTCCTACTCGAGTTTCTCTGGAAGGAAGAGGTAGACATTGTGTATTGAAGGATTGAAGCGTTTTAGGTAGAGAGGTTCTTGATTTGGAGGTTTATGTATTTGAAAACTTATATAGCTGAGAGCAAGTGCACCGAGGCACGGATGTCTGAATGTATACAGGGCGTAAAAGTATTGTCTGATTTCTTAGCACCGTTGTAGACAGCTTTTGAGGTTGTCGTGGGACTCTTATACCCACCAACATGTTGCAAGGAAGAATCTGGACCTTCCAAATCGAACAGCTTGTTACTCAATGCATAAAAAGTCTGCATACCAAACACTGGAGAAATTGCGAAATTGCCTCCCATGACTCTCTTTTACATCGTCAGAGCTCAAGCACAGCTCGTGATGTTATCCAATACTATTCACCGCCAACACGTAGCCGTTTCATTGTTACGTAAATGTATAGCAATAAAGCAATAAACGTATATAAGACGACATCATGAGGTAATAAGGAATTAATAATTGGTTCATTTTATTTGGAAGTCAAAGAAATCACGAATTAAAGCGATTGGTGATTTCCCCAGGAAAAGGTTAAAAAGAGAAGCACGATTTATAAAAAGGCGGGGTTAGCGTCTTGGCTTTCGGCACGTGGGATGTCGAAGTTTCCCATACACGTGATTTAGTCTGGAGAAATGTTTTGTTTTTGGTTGTCATTCAATCTAAAAGCTTAAAAAACTAAGAAGGTGGTCTTTGTTTTGTTTTTCAAATCCCGGACTATTGGAAAAGGGCGAATGGATGAGATACTTCCCTCGGGATTGATCATAAATTCCAATGTTGTTGATCTTTCTTACCCCTTTTTTCAACTCTAATTTTCAAATCCCTCATTGAGTCATTTTTGGTATGTCGTCTACGCAGAACAATTCAATAAGGCACATCAATGCCATGTTAAGATTACTCTACAGAGTTAAGACGACGGCTTTGGAGCGTCCATCAAATGCATGCCCGGTATGCCGGGCTCCGGAGAAGGTTGATGGTGTAACTAGCAGTACGTATACGTGGTATGTCAATGCAGTCTGAGGCTGAGTTAGTGTGGTTGAACTACTCGAAGATGCATCACTGGCATGTACTTCCCAACAACATCGAACCCGTGCTTTTCTGCTTTCTTTTCACCGACCTTACCTTGCTCTCGGTTTACTACCGGCTCAAAGTAACTAACTAGAAGGTATAAATGCTGCATCTGATCTACGGAGCAAACAGCTCATGATCACCATTACTTATAATGTGGATATGGAAATTTAATAGTCGCAAGGACTATGATGCAAGGTTTTTATTTTATCAAATAGTTCTATTCTTTTCATTTCTCTCTTTTCCCTCATTTGGTTAAAATTTCAATGATCCTTAAAATCTGAAACAGCTCTTTGAGTTGTCAAACATTAGTTATGCTATTTGCTTATCCCTGCATTCGGGGAAGGAGCTGAAAATCGCACATTCCCAAATTCATGAATAAACTTGCCTGCGTTGCAGAGATCACAACTATGTATCTAAGTTTTTAAGATCCTCACAAAAGTCTTTGTGTCTGATGCTTATTGCTCACTCCCCTCATATCGCGTCGGAAAAGGGATATCCTGAAACACCAAAAGCTCCTCCCAGAATGGCAAAACTAACCCAACAATCAAGAAAAACTCGAAAATTGCGACCATATCAAAACACTTTTGGACTATATTGCTAGCTATAGGTGCAGATTAGCTTCGTCATTTCTTTATGCTCTAGCTGAAGTGCAAAATAGCATTGGAAAGGATGAAGATATCAGGCTTAAAGAAAGAAGGAATTCCGCTCGATTCGACACAACCACCCCGAAATACGGCACTAACCAGTAAGGCAATCGGAAATAGGTTCCATCAACTTTTCACAAGCCTGTAATGTGTTGGCATACAAATATTCAAAGCTCGCTGTGTCATGTGCTAGATCCCTCTTCATTCCGATTTCCTGTTTCTTGAGTCGATTAACCTCTAGCCTGTTGATAGGCATGTCTTGCTTCCGTCCCCCAGCCATAAAATGGACTATCCGATATATTTCATCAAGCTGTTGTGCACTGCTCTCATCTCCAATGATCATGGTCATCTAGATGGCATCCGCAGGCATTTGTTCCACGTGAAGACCACGCAGCTTCTTTCGGCTTATAAAGATTTGTTTGATTTCTCGAACCTATCCAATAGTTCATATACCGTGGAATGTTATCACAGTTCTTAAAAGCGTCTGGATCACTAATGGGTGCTACAAGAAAGTGCTCCGAGGAACTAAACTCTACCTTCCTCGCGGAACTGAAGTTATTGATGGCCAGGTAATAAGCCGTTCACTTTTTTATGAAATCACATATGGCACTCTCAAGGATCATGTACATTTGAAGAAATATAGGACTTACTATGCCGAACATCAAAAGGTAATTGCAGACGGCCTCTAATATCATGATCTCCGTAGAAGCAGGAGTCTATGATGAAAAACTTGCGCGCTTGCGTTCGTGCTCGGGTCTTTGAAATTGCTATACACGACTGATCAGTATGTGTATGATAGTAGCAGGTCTTGCAATTACTCGGGATTTGTGTGGTATTTCTTTTTCCTTGAGCGTATAATTGTAAGATTATCTTAGTTCTACTCGAGGATCATAAAAGAACCATAGAGCTCATCAAGTCCGACAGAATCCTAGCATAAGGTTAAATGAAATTCCACATCTGAATGCCGTGCATTTCTCTAATTTTAAGATGTTGCTGGAAATCGTATTACCCATTTCTAGGCGGAATAGAAGGCAAAACCTTGGGGGGTTTGAATATCTAGTTTAATATGATGGGTTATTGTAAATGAAATGTAAGGAGTGGCAATTAGTTATACTTGGGTCTGCATTGATACAGAAAGGCATAGATTATAAATCTCATTTTGGATATGAATTCCCATCTTACAGTAAAGTAAAGTCCTAATATATAACATGAGGCTCCTAAAAATATAATTTTGTGTATTCTAAGTATGATAGCGGGAAAAACCGAAGAGGCATTTCATGTCCCTCTTATACATATAAGTGAAAACCACAACAAAATTTATGCACCAAAATCCACCATCACTGCCCCCGAATCTTCAACTGGTACAGTAAATTTTCCATCCTTAAGCTTAACAGTATGTCCAACCGTTACATTGTGCAATCGTACAGGCAGTCCATTATTGAGTTCATAGTTGTAAGAATATCCATCGTATGTAATACCCGTGATTGCATCACTACCATTTGCATGAAGGGCTCTCAGTGTTGCTGACTTGGGCAGTGCGGCTGGTGCATTATAGCTTGATGAGATAGCTGCCTTGTTGGTGGGGATTGTGATGGTGTATCTTCTGGTTGGGCGAGGGATGGGGTTTAAGAGCGTAGATGTTCCGTTGACGGTATAGTTGTATTGATGCATGTTGATAATGATGATGCGCTTTAGAGCGCCATTGACATAAGCTGCGTAAGCGGATTCCATCTCGTTGGTTAACGGGATTTCGGCTATGGTTGTGGTGGATGCGGTAAGGTTAGAGAGGAAGGCGGCTGCGGCGATGTTTCCGTAGTATGGAGCTTTTGTGCCCTTTGTGGCAGTATCCGTGTCCTGAGGTTGCCAAGCCCCGTAGCGGAAGCCGGACCCCTCGTGGAAACTAGGAGATAGATTGTCAGCATGTGATTGAGATTAATGGTTTATAAGGACTTCACATACTTGATGCGACTAATGTTCTTGCTTGCGCAGTAGAGAGCGAAGTCTATGTTCCACTGTATAGAAGTCAATACTGATAGAAGACCATCGGACCGCGGAGAAAACGTACTAGAGCAGCACCATATGAATTTGACAACCCTGGCGCACCTTCGTTGTAAAGAGAATTGGTTTCTCCGAGAATAAACGGTACGTTATAAGGGGAAAGGAGGTTAGATACATTTAGCTGAAGGGCGACAGACGCCACGGTTGAGGTGTGGTTCATGAGAGTCCCTTGGAGTGTTACACCTGGTTGTGTCGCACCACCAATATAACTTTGTCCAGTCTGTTAGCATTTTGGGATGTGGAATGGTGAAGTAGATCATACTTATGTGATGATATCAATTCAATATCCTTATCAACATACAATCCATCTCTCCATGTCGTAACAGGATTGAGATGGTTGTCAACACCGGCATAGGAGGGCGCCAAGAACCCATACGAAGCTAAATCAGGACAAGCTGATGCCACACCTTCCTTGATTTGGCGGCTTCCATTTAGCCATTGGCTCACGTATGTTGATTCGTTCCAAGTTGGAGGGCGAACTGGTCCTTGTGCAGAGGTAGAGTACAAATCTGGTTCATTTCCATACTCCCACATGAGAAGTTTTCCACCTCCTAGAGCTTTACATGCCAAAGGTATCGTATCTAGTAGGGTCTGCCATCCAGCAGAGTTGTTGGCGCCTAGTGCCATATTGAATCCATGACTAAATTTAACATCTGGCCAAGTACTGTAGGATTCGAAAAAGGAAGGGCCAATGTAAACAGTTGTTGGATAATCCACAGCCCTGGCTGGATTGATTGTACCATTCACCGCGTATGGAAGATTTGCATCATATAGAGCATAATCTTGCGTGTTTCCTCCCACTCGAATGTGCGGTTTAGTACCTTGGAAGCTGGCAAGATTGTTGAGCAGGTTATTTGAAAAAGTACCCGGACTCGAGGCATTTCCTAAACATGTGAGCACGTGAGCTGGTCGGTATGTCCTTGAACAATTTACATACCAGCGTAATCCGGAAAGAAAGCAAACTCAATGGAGTAGCTTATGAAAGCTGGAAATGGGGTACCGGCACTTGCTGGAGCAGTGCTAGCAACAGTAAAGTTGCTTTGAGCATGAATTGCTTGCGCCAGGCTTAGAAGTACGACTCCAGTGATGCGAGCCATGTTGTGAATATCCAATTCTCTATTTTCGAAACATCAATCAGAGATAGAGGATAACAGGCGATACATTGAATGAAGAAACGAAAGACAATAGTGACGTTCGACAAGTTTAAGTAACCTACTCGGAATCTGCACCTTGTAGATCTCTGGTTCTTTCTTAATACCTCATTGCTACGGATAGTAACTGCAGGTCCTACGTGGGACTCGCAGTGTATCATACCGGAAACCGAAGTGATGGATGAATGAAGCTGGATAAATTAATACTCGCAACTCAATTAAATTAACATCATACTCCATAATAATTACCAACGCGGGGAAGTCGGGGGATCGAGCATACACAAGGTCTAGAGGGGCTGACGTGCTACATGAATGTGTACAGTATTGTATAATCTCGAGAGACTCACAATCCCAACATTCGGTTTAACTTCGATCGGACAGAATATCATACCGATGGTATTCTATACTCTGGGTGACGGTATTAAGTATTCTGCAGCTTCAATGTAGAATATTGTCTATAGTGTTAATCAAGATAGAAACCTTTAGATGCAATGGGGCCACAGCGACGGTCTGTTATTCATCCGATGAAAAAAAGTCCGCATGCCAAGACCGCGAATCTCTCTCGAGATTCAGAGTATAAGTAGATATGCATTATGCATATGATGGAGAGTAATACGAGGTAGAGTAGTATTTCCGACGATTCCTGAATCCTGTTCTGATCTAGAAATGAGTCTTTTCCTTGCCCACTAGATGGAAGAGGGGTTGGTGGAGTTCGGAAGAAGGGGTGATGGGAATTATCAAGATCTAATACATATACCGGCCGTAAATATAATTAGCCCTAGCCCTCTCGTAGATTTTAAAGTAACTCTAGAACTACTCGAGTATTATGATTTCAATGAATATTTGGCCGATGACTTTGTTGTGTGTGTTATAATTAAGGTTATGTAAAAAATGTATTCAATCTTTTCACTCTCTGTCTATCTCCTGTTTGATTACACATTTCTCAATTACGTACCTACATATATCCATTTGATGTGATATCACCTATGTTAGGTTTAGCGGTAGCCCCGCGGTGTAGCTTATCCCTCACGATAAATCCGATAAAAGAACATCCTCATCAAGCTCTCCGGAACTCCAGCTTCGGCACATCATTTTCACTAAGGTGCAATAATACCTTCCCTTTCTTCTGCTCACCTAGTTAATATTTTTTGGTTATCACATAATCAGACATCAATTGTCAGCAACCAACTGTTGTTCCATGGTGACGTTGGTGCTAGATCTGGAATTGCTACAATAAAAGCCCCGAGCTTGACACCCTGCCCCTCAATATGAATAACATAATAAGATCAACAACAAGAATACTACCACGTTCACAATTTCAACCATTTACTCTACCGATTATCAATTCGCGGAAAGCTTCCAATATGTCGCATACCGTGCCAAAACTTAATGACCCAACACTGTTCAAGACCGGAGTTGCGTATGTTAATGGGGAGTGGGTAAAGGCAGCTTCTGGACAGACATTTGAAGTTACTGGTATGTTTCGCGGTTCATTCTGAGTGGATATGAAGTAAAAAAGCTAACATAATTATTGCGCAGATCCATCTACTGGAAAATTCATTGGAAATGCTCCAGAGTTCGATGTAGATGACACGAAGAAGGCAATCGATGCCGCAGCCGCAGCTTTCCCCTCATTTAGAACTACAACAGGACGTGAACGAGCCAAGCTATTAAGAAAGTGGTATGATTTAATGGTACGCCAGATAAATAGCATGGGAATACGAGGAGAATAGTCACTGATTGATTTCATGTAGATTGAAAACAGTGAGGATCTTGCTAGACTCATAACATGGGAGAATGGAAAGCCTTTGGCAGATGCAAAGGGGGAGACAACATACGCAGCCAACTTTTTGGAGTGGTTCAGTGAAGAAGCTCCTAGGAATTATGGAGATGTCATCCCATCATCCATTCCTGGAAATAGAGTTATTACCTTGAAGGAGCCTGTTGGTGTCGTTGGACTTATTACGCCGTACGTCTACCCCGCGACATGGGAGCTACACAATACTAATTTAGTCTAGATGGAACTTCCCAGCTGCCATGATAACAAGGAAGATTGCCCCTGCGTTGGCAGCCGGTTGTACAGTTGTTGCAAAGTCTCCTGGTGAGACACCCTTCACCTCCCTCGCCCTCGCCGAACTTGCACATAGAGCCGGAATTCCTAAAGGTGTAGTCAACTTTGTCAGCGCTCTCAAGAACACACCCGCTGTAGGCGAGCTCCTTACTACTTCGCCAATCATCAAGAAAGTCTCTTTCACTGGATCTACTGGTGTGGGTAAAATCTTGATGAAACAGTCATCTTCAACATTAAAAAAATTGTCTTTTGAGCTTGGTGGAAATGCTCCCTTTATTGTATTCGACGATGCAGACCTTGATGTTGCAGTAGCTGGCGCTATTGCATGCAAATTCCGTTCATCTGGACAAACTTGCGTCTGTGCTAACCGCATCTTTGTGCAATCTGGAATTTATGATGCCTTTGCCGAGAAATTTGCCGCAAAAGTCAGGGATTTCAAGGTTGGAGGTGGTTTCTCCGATGGTGTTACCCATGGGCCCGTTATCCATGACCGTGCTGTCGACAAGGTGGAAGCCCATGTTCGAGACGCTGAGAAGAAGGGAGGAAAGGTCATTCAAGGTGGACAGAGAATTCCTGAGCTCGGAGTAAACTTTTTCCAACCTACTGTCATCACTGGCGTCACTCCTGATATGGATATCGCGAACGAGGAAACTTTTGGCCCGGTTGCCGGATTACTCAAATTTAATACCGAAGCGGAAGTGGTCCGAATCGCAAACTCTGCCGATGTCGGGTTAGCAGGCTATTTCTTCACCAAAGATGTTGAAAGGGCTACTAGAATCTCGGAGGAGTTAGAGCTTGGAATGGTTGGTATCAACACCGGATTGATTAGTGATGTTGCATCTCCATTTGGTGGTGTTAAGGAGTCAGGATTTGGACGCGAGGGAAGCAAATATGGAATTTCAGAGTATCAAACCATTAAGACGGTCACAATTGGAGGCATGGGCAAGCCATTGCAAAGTTAGAGGATCAAGACAACTTGGAATAGGGCAGTAGAAATGATACCACATGTTTTTACGTTATCATTCAGTGAAATTTTCCCGAGCTCTCAATGTTACTGGTGAGCCATCGTAGTATGTGCTAGGTGGTTAACATGCTAACAAATCCAGAACGCATATTCACCCTTCGCTACCCTCTTTCACAACTGCTCAAATGAGTCAAATTCAAATTCAAAGCTAAAGTGACTGTTCGCAACACGATCTTTGCGTACTCTCCTAGGTATATTAAACCAACTGCTTTCTTCGAAACAAAAGAACCTTACAACTAGAATCAAAAATTAACCGTCTTTGTAAATCTCCAACAATGAATCTTGGTGGAAGGGAAGTTGCTAGGGGCTCAAAGAGTTGCGCGAAATTTAATGCAAGGCATATTCGACCCCCTCCTTCACACGTTATAGCGCTGCAAGATTTCGTAGACGAAGAGACTATAATTTCAAACAAAGAAAAGGCTCCTCAAAGCGACATGAGTGACCGCAGTTTTCATTTCAGAGGTTCCGATTTGATTCCTGGTTTTCCTTTCTGGGAGTTTCAAGAGTTTCAAGCGCTCCTTGAAACTCCAAGGATATTACGGATGTTTCTAATACCTCTTATCACAAAGTAGAACGTAGGTACGTCGAGAAGCGCATGAAAATCATGTTCATGATATTCTGGGTCTTGGAGAGAATCCTGGAGCTCGTAGATGGGTGCATGCGCTTCGAGAGGCCGCATTCGCGAAGTCTTTTGATCTGAAATTGTAAGTCCTCGAGTAGTGAGGAAAGACACCAAGGAGTATTTTAATGCAGGGGAGGACCCTAGATACCATTTCCGTAAATCAGAAGAGATTGCATCAGTTGTTGAGGCCGGAAATTTTATGTTATGGAACTACGGATGATGTACTAGATCATCTTCGTCTTGTCGAATTGCTTGCCATGGAGGAAGAATAGTCAGCATGCGTATCATTAGTCTTCTTGGGGCCTTATTGTGTTAAGTAACGGAGATGAAGATGAGTGGATGTGGTACTGCGATACTTTGGTTATTAGGCGATGGCTCTCCTGATGCTCACCGATAGGTTGTCATTCGCAATAGCGCGTTTACATAAATCAGATTTACAAAATGATGACCGGGTGGCATGAAAATTAATTTTTAAGAATTTGATAAATGATATAGCGTTGAAAACGGAGGAAAAATATGCTCCGAAACCTTTCCTCGAATTGTATCTAAGCCTAAGTGTGATGTGGATTGTAGATTCAGAATTGAAATTATCTCACAGTATCTCCACCTAGGATATTATTTCTATGTCACTGCTGTCGAGGATATTCTCCTTTTATTATAATTGAAATTGGAAGAGAGTGATAGTGACGAGAAGCTTTTGGTTATTAATCTTACATGTTTTTCTTTCTCATCCCACATAACTCTGGCCTCAAGAACGCAGTAGAAGATCAATGCTTCCTCTAATTTTTCAATTAGCGGAGCAAAAATATTCTCTTAGCCATCAAAAAATTGCTGATCCAAAACAAATATAGATCTATAATGAATGGTTAAAGGCTGATGCCGTTTGAGCGAGGAGAATTAAGCGAGTATATTAAAGGAGAGGGTACTTTGACTGTGATGAAGGGGATATAGTTCGCTGATAGCACTTTTAGAATCATTTAAGTGTATATAGTATGGAAACTTTCTTGAGGTTGAAAATATATGGGGTTTCTGTAGAGTCGATCGTAGGGAATATACGATGAAGAGAGGGAAGATAGGGAAAAGGTGGAAACTAAACATGGAAAGATAGTGTACATCTCCAACGCTGAAGCTAAATGATCATGAACGGCTCATTCTTTAGTGTCCGCAAAAATATTGGAACGTAAGGATGAATACCGCTGTAGATAGGCATCAGTACATCCAAATACAAACATGAGATAATTATATGAAAAAACTCCCGGGCTTTCACGATAAACCTCACAAGCTTGCCAACAAATCCACAATCTACGTAAGATCCCCAAGACGACTTCAGAACTTCCTCGAGTGTGCATTCGGACAATAATTATAATCTCACGTCCTTCAATTTGAATGGTTTTATCCTGCAATCAAATCCTTACACACAAACCTTAAGCTTTTGTGGTTTCTTGAGATGTATTCATTATTACTATGTGATAGTCTCAGAAGTTTCAGCAGGTTACAGGCTTAAATGAGGGGTAATTTACCCCACACTTTCCCTATAAGGCCTATAAACTAACGCCAAAATATCTCATACATTCAATGGTTTTTCGGCTCACCTTGGAGCACTGCAAGTCTATAGAGATGGCTAATAGCTAATATTAATCACATACTTTGCACGGAGAGAAACGAGAGATTTTAAAGCCCGTCTGTTCATCGTACCAGACAACTAGCTGGCCATATATGGATGTCTATTCCTAGACATTCGAAGGAGATGCAGTAGGCTCAATGACAAGAGTCTCTTCAATAGCATCATTTTGCACAGCCGAGTTCTGCCTGATGAAACTCACCATATCATTCAATTCATCTGCCACAACGACATGTCCTAAATCCTCATACAATTTCCACTCAACCGTATACCCAACAGCCTCCAAGACCTTTTTCAAATCCTCACCCCATTCTGGCTTTACTTTCCCGTCATCAGTCCCATGAGCCAAGAAAATCCCCATATCTTTTCTGAAAGTCGCTGTGCTATCTAGAGACGACACAGGCGGAAGATCCAACTCCCTCCTCAACCACTCTCGAACCAGAATTCTCTTCTCCATCGAATCTTTCCCAACAGCAGCAACCTCAACTATTTGTCTCCTGAAAGGTAACCACCCGCTAAACCCCACAAACCCACCAAGCGTCCGCGATAAACCCAATCTATCCAACTCCCCACTCAACAACAAAATCATACTCACAGCACATCCCTGACTCATACCTCCAAAAAACACTTCCGCCTTTCCATCACGAGATTTATCCTCCACAACGCCTTGAACAAGCTGACCAAGATATTCCACGCTTTCCTTCAATCCCTCTTTCTGTTGCTGTTCCCCTTTCGTCCGGTCCGCAAAATCCGCAATGTCGAACCAAGCATGTGTTAATTTCCCACCAAATACAGTAGTTTTCCGTAGACTTCCCGATGGGAAAATAAGTTTAGTGTACGGGAGTAAGATATCAAACTGCACCAGATTTAGAACATCTCTTGCGAATGCTGATCCATTTGATGATGTACCATGGAGAAGAACAAGAGTGTTTTTGTTTATCTCTGGAGATTCGACAATTAATGGTGGTGGACGGATGTCAGATTGTAAAACGGGTGGGGTTGCCATTTTGTGTGCGCCGAGTATCAAATTAGATACTTGGTGCTTCAAGTAGGTTGTGTGGTATAAGATAATACTTGATAGACCTAAGAGAGAAATAGATAGGAATAGTTTGATTATCATCCGCATGACGAACAAATGATGCGATTTGGGGCAAAATTGGTTGAGGTGGAGATTTCCACACAATACACCTTCTCCTATTGGTTACACTACGTCACGTGAATATACACGTATTCGATCATTGGGGGACTTCAATTTGTGTTACTCCGGTCGATGTATGGCTGCTGTCTTTTATGCTATTACATCGATCGTATAGCTATCTGAATGGTCATGATTCTTTGCATAGCCGTGACCCTTTTCTTCATATTGACTTTCAAGCTGTACCGTTGATATATATCTTCACCTCCACTTCGTTACTCCATCCACTAGAAAGCTCAAGTTCCTTCCAAGCCGCCAATGTGTCAATCTCGAGTACATGGGGGTCAGTCTTGCTAATCCTAACTGCGTGACTTGGGAGAACCTTTCCAAGGATGGTGACTAGCAAGTGGTCTTCATATGATATGTCGGGAAGAGTAGAGATATAAATCCCTGTAAGTCAAATTAGCATCCGGAATTGGTTGATAAATGACCTATACTTACCAAGAGTCCCCAGAGCTTTAAAATTCGTATCAATTGTAATCTTGCCATTGTCCGCCTTCGTCATTTCACTGCTGACAATCGCTGCCGCTCCAGCCATTTTGCCAAGAAGACCCAGGTTAGCTATCCATGTAGTGTTTTCTTGCCCTTGGTTAACGAACCCGCGCAATGGGTAAGCCGACAAGATATCGTAGCCTCTCACATCGAGAGACACGTATACCAAAGCCTGCGAGTCCACCACTTGCATAGGCTTAGAGACAGCCCCACTAGAATGGGCGCGGATGACATAAAATTGTGCCTCCTCAACACCAGGGAACTTGGACAATGGCACTAACTCGCTAATTGGTCTCTGAGATACATTGAAAAAGCCGATGATGCCAGTTCCTGTGTAGGCAGCGCCATGGTACGTCCCAATTGCGAGTATCTGATCGTCATCGTATCCATTATACTGATCCAGACTCTTGCCAACGACGCTTGGTCTAAAAATCACAGTCTTTCCCCGTGGAGTAGGACCAGTCATTTGGTTTATAAGGTCAAGATCATGTTGACCAGGCACATCCGTGATGTATATCGGACCACCGCTAACGCATCTAGCAGCTGCATGGAAACCAGAATAGTCATGAACGGTTTGAAACATGTCCCAATCTGGAATCAGATTGAGATGTTGTGTAAATAAAGCATTGTGGGCATTGGTAAAGACATGCCATGGATGACTAGTAGGAATTTCGGGGAAAAAGTCGTCGGAGTTCCGCACGAGGATTGGAGGTCTGTTCTGGGGTAATTGAGAATGAAAGAGGATTTGCGGGATCTGTGACATGCAAGAGATTGCCTTAACACTGAAGTGTTGAAGAGTCGAAAGGGTCCATGCATCTTGGTATGCGGATATCAAATCACTACGATCTTGAGCAGACTCAAAAAGGTCAAGCATAAATTGGGCACTAGGTTATGTCAGCAAAGAAACGGTAAGCATCGGCCACTTACTCTGTCTTGACAGCATCAACCCCACAGGATGAAAGGAATGAATAGAAATCATTGTAAAACCTCCGCACATCTTCTTTGGCGACCACCGTCATTTTGCCGCCCAAAGGTAGATTCCGTCTCTCGGAATCTCGTCGAATTACTTCAACTGTTTTATAAGCCTTGGCAATCTTACCATCTGAGGCAATACCACCCCAGTAACCTAAGATTGCGTGCCATACGGCTACATGCTGGATACTAGGCTGTTTTTCCCGAATAAGAGATATAGTGTGCTTCAATCCATTAGGAAATGCCTCTCTTTCCGCCTCAAACTCAATCCAACCGTGTTGAAACTGACCATGCCCCTTGTAGTCGATGGCTTGCCAATTATCGTCAATGATAAAGTTTGTAACGTTAATTTTATTCTCTGCCAGAATATCAACAGCTTTTAAAATTCTTTCTTCTGTTAATCTTTGTCCAAGTGCATTCCATGTGCCTGACTCATTGGTTAGAAAATCAAATCGAAAGGTTTAGTGAACGCACAATATGTCAAGCCATCACACCAATTTTCAACCCAGACTTTTGTCTTCTCGTCCCCTTCGTTGAGAGCCTCAATCTCGTTTTGTGTTTCACCAGACGCACTCTCGAAAGCTGCAACGACCTCTCTAGCATGGTACATTACGGCCGCGTTAGCCGACTCATAGTCATCACCGAGCCCAACGAGGATATGAGCAACAGACTCCGTGGGGTTGTCGTTTCGAACCTACTGGGATCAAAACCATATTCATCAAAACCGCAAGGTCATAACATACCTCTAGCACGACTCTGCCATCGCTGTCACTCTTGAACAGAGCCATCACGTCGTTAACTCCACTGATAGCCAGTAAAACAATGTGCTTGCCTTCTGAGCTCAAAAAGGAGCAGGTTACGGCCTCTTTATCAAGGTCAAAATGAGTCTTTCCTTGTCGGGGTGCTAACCAGGGAGTCCAGATACGGATAAGAGCAAACCATCTAGTCAAATTAGTAAAGAGTGAGCTATGATCACCAACGGAGTGCTGAACCGACCTTGACAATTTGTCTTGTCCCCAAGGAAGCCCAAATTTGATGTCCTTTATAGTGGAATCTTTCCCGGCAGCTCCTTCAATCGGAACTTGTACAGACCAAAGAGTTGTGCCAGGAGACTGGCTTCGGTGGTTTTTTGCCTCTAAGGTGGGATTCAAATTCTCAACATAATCAGATAAATTACTTGAAATGTTTTCTTGGGAAGTGACTGTTTTTAGAATTATTGAACCGTCTGGTGTTCCCTGGTGGTTCTTCACGAGATTCCAAGATTGGGTAGAGTTGCTTCTAAACTTCACTGTAAAATTTGTAGGGAGACGAGAGGGGAGAGAAGTTTTGAAGTATAGTCGATGGAGTCCTAGAGGTGCCACGGTTTGCAGGATTGTTGGTAGAGAATCTGTTTCCTCTATGGACTCCATCGGAGACTCTAGCCATTGATCTCCATCACTGTAAAGAAGTGACAATTCCCAAGGTTCTTTGGCACGACTTTCATCAACCTCCAGCAAAGCGGTAATGACTTTTGTAAGGTCAAGGATGGTTGTCTGCTGACCCAAAGGTGGATAAGTTGAGATATATGCCTTCATACTCGGGTGGTCTGAAGGCAAAGGACCTTTTTGTTTTGGAATATATTTCGCCTGAAAAACTTCGTTACCATCAGCTCCACTGATGAATGTCTGTGATTCCGCCATTTTGGACTCAGAAGCTGGAATGAGGATGAATAATAGTGAAGTAAAAGCAGTTTTGAAGGATGTATCACACAGCAGTACTGAACAATAAGGAGACAGTTTGGGAGGATGGGGATATTTCAAGTTAGGGAAGTCAATGTTGATATAAAAGAATGAAAGGGTAGGAGGGATTGAAGAGGAGTTCTTCTCAAACCCGTGATCACAAGTGAATCTTTATAGCCTTTTTCTCACACCATGGTTGGATGGATGAATTGACGATGACATCTATTCTGTACCAATGACGAATGTAGCATGATGGAGGTCGATCTTCCGAGTCGCCAAATGTGGAGGGGCACAGAGGCACTAATGCGGAACCCTCTGACTCGCGGCGGTTCAATGTTCCCGGATGATCGGATAAACTTAACACCGCTCGCCGTGAAATTTATTTTGGCCTGCAAGAATTCTTGATATTGTCAAATTCTTCGCTCAAGTAATAATTGATCTCGTCGCTGACTTCATTGGGTCCCGGCTTCTCTTCTTGACCTTCTCCATGCGTTCGTGAGTGTTAGCCTCTAGGCCAATAAGATGGCAACGACTTCTCTCCTTCGGCGTTCGGCTCGACCTGACCTTTACGTTTGCGCAAGATGCGCTTTTAAAGCGTCTCTAAATTCGAATAAATCGTCAAGAAGATGGATTGGAACAAAATACATAGCAAAAGTGGCAGATGCGGAACTGCAGTGGGCAAAAAAGGCCGCGGATATTAAGGCAGGGAAGACGAAGAGCATGCTCTCAATCCTGGAGGAGCGAGGATATGTACATCAAATGACCGGGTAAATACATGAGTTCGACTTATGCTGTGGGAAGATATTAACTTTTGTCCCAGTTCGAGAGACGAGGTCGATCGTATGATGACAGAAAAGCGGCTTGGTGCATATGTGGGCGTAGACCCAACTGCGCCTTCACTTCACGTCGGCCACTTATTACCTCTCATGTCCCTGTTTTGGATGTATATACATGGCTACCACACGGTATCACTGCTCGGGGGTGCAACTGCAAAAATTGGTGACCCGACCGATCGCTTGACAACAAGAGAGAAAATGAAGAGTACAACCAGGAATGAGAACATATTGAAGATGCATTATCAAATGAAAGGTATATGGCTAAACGTCGAGGCATATGGAAGAAAACACGGATACATATGGGAATGGGCATGGAAAAGGGGTTTGGTCAACAATAACGCCTGGATGAATGGCTTGACGGTGATGGAGCTTCTCCAAGTCCTTGGACCAGGTATGAGAATGGGTGCGATGATTGCAAAAGATACGTGAGTACACTCAATTCATAGGTCTGCCAAGCCCTTCCTAACACTCATAGTGTCAAGAATAAGATGAACAAAGGAGATGGCATGTCATATGCTGAGTTTTCGTATCCTTTGTTGCAATCATGGGACTGGTGGCACATGTACAATACGAAAGGCATAACGATGCAGATTGGTGGCTCTGATCAATACGGAAACATCACGGCTGGTATTGATGCTGTGAAATACATTTTAGCGAATCATCCTGACCCGGTCATCAAGGCGCAACACGAGAAAGCAACGCCGCCTTTTGGATTCACAGTTCCTCTCTTAACTACATCGTCAGGAGAGAAATTTGGAAAGAGCGCTGGAAATGCTTTATGGCTGGATAAGGATATGATGAGTTCGTTCGATCTGTATGGCCATTTTCTTCGTACATCAGATCAAGATGTAGAAAAATACCTTAAACTTTTCACATTCTTGCCTATCGAAGAAATCACTAAATTAATGGAGGAGCACATGAAGGCACCTTCTCAACGACAAGCTCAACACAGATTAGCGCGAGATTTTCTCGAACTCGTTCACGGGGAAGCGGCGGCCAAGGCCGCCGAGATTCAGCACCGACTTCTTTTCAGCAAATCGAGCAACGCGGAGGATTTGGAGAAGTTGCAGAATGATTTAAGGTTGGCTGAGCACAAAATGGCATCTCAACAGACAGGTACCAACGCATCCAATAGACCGAGTGCAGATCTCAAGTTACCACGATCCTTCGTCATGTCTAGAAGTATTCCAAGAATTGTAGTCGCCGCCGGCCTCTGTGAAACAAATTCGGAAGCTAACCGCCTTTGTGGTGCCGCTGGACTTTATATCGGTGGAGCTCGGCCATTGGGATATAAAGGAAAGGACGACGCCTTAGTCTTCACACCGATTAAGAGATGGCAAAATGAGGATACCCATCACTACCTAATCGATGGTTCAATGCTTGTTCTTCGACGTGGTAAATCTAACATTCGAATCATCAAACTCGTCCCAGATGAAGAGTACATTGCAGAAGGTTTGTCATTCCCTGGTGATGAAGAGTGGATCAAGCAGAAAACGCCAAAGAAATTGAACGAAGAGGGTGAAATAATCGAGGAGGAAGAAAACCCAAATATAGATAGGAATGGAGTCGACAGATCAGACAGAGAGGAGATCAAGCGGTTGAGAGCGGAAAGGAAAGCTCGATCGCATGAAATTTCACAGCAGAGATGGCAGGACAAGGATGTAAGGCGCCATGAGCGAATGCGGCTGCTTCAAGCTGACCTGAGAGAGGCAAGTCAGCTCTCATCGGAAAAGGTAGAGCTAGATGATTTGGTGAAGAGGGTGAAATCAGATATATCACCTCGGGATCATGATCGTTTATTTAGAAAGATAGAGTCGGATGCAACCGAAAGCTGGTAAAATCCACTACAAGGAGGTAATAAAGTCGAGAAGTCCAAAAATTTGTACAACTATCTGTGCGATTATGTATTTTTAAATGTATATCCGCCTGATGAATCCCACGTGTACCTACTTGATCGTTGCCAGTTTGTGATGGCGCAAGTTGGAAAGTCTGAGATACCAAGTCTGTATGGGCCGAAACTCAGTTCAACCTTTTCTACGCAACTGTTAAAAATGAAAATTTGTGTTAAGAGCTCTGCCGAGGTTGGTGCATGAAGTTTTAGATTTTAAGGTTCGTTGGCAATTATATCACATTCAATGTGGGTTGCATACCACATCAGTGCAAGGATCCAACACAGGCTATCCACATTACCACCGACAACACCGGGAAAGCCTTCAAGACTCGTAGAGATAACTTTGTAGAGCGGAATATTTTCTATATTTTTTCCATGCGTTGTATACATCTATAATACCTTATGTGCTTCCAATGTGACAATGCCGCGTGTAGATACAGTCCCATGACCCCAAGTTTTTTGGCCCCTAATTCGGCAGTCCATTGCCATTAACAATAGCAACCTCACCAACACCTTCCACCTTGCCATTCATGATAACAGCATTAACATTTTCCTTCCTAGCCTTCCCATCTCTAAGCTCTTCGGTCGTCTCCACCAATATCTCAAAAGCTCTTCGAATATACTTTTCCTCCGCCTTCTCATTCGCACTCACAACGCGAATCGCATATGTACCAGCCACAACGCTAGATGTCAAGTAAATCTCGCCCCGTTTATTAATGAGCTCATATACTTCTTTCGTGATACTATTCTGGGCATCGATGCCTGGCGACTTAGGAACAATATTAAGGACCGTGAGTGCGAAGCTCGGCCCGGTAACTATGTGGAATAGATCTTCTCTCGTTTTCAGCAAACCGGCAAATAATTCACCAAGTTTTATATGCTTGCGGATATGTTCTTGGAGTCCCTTGACTCCATATGTTCGTAAGACGAACCAGATTTTTAAACTTCTGAATCTTCTTCCGAGAGGAATTTGCCAGTCTCGATAGTCGGTCACGAGTCCGCTTTCTGAAAAGTCGTTGCGGAGATAACTAGGTGTTATTGATAGTGCATCGATCAAATCTTTGCGTTTCTTGACATAGAGACAAGAAGCGTCGAAATTGGTGAGGAGCCATTTGTGCATATTCATATTGAATGAATGGAAATGCTGGAGAGACGTTGTATAATGATGGTATTCGGGGCAAATTAAAGCTGCACCGGCGTATGCAGCATCGACGTGAACCCAAACTTCACCAGGGGTATCTGCAGGTGCAAATTTAGATAGTACTGAAGCGATGGATGCGAAGTCATCAACCGCGCAGGTAGAGGTTGTTCCCAATGCTGCAGTGAGAAAAAATGGCTCCAGCCCTTGAGATCTGCATTCTTCCAATACCTTCTTAAGATCTTCACCAGCCATCCCAAAATCATTGGAAGCGAATACTGGAACAGATCGGAATCTAACACCAGCTATCTGCGCTGCTTTTTGGGTAGAGCTGTGTACCATTTCGCTTCCCAATGCAACCAGCTTACTCCTCTTGTGTGCAATAGCATCCTCAAGTTCAAGGCCGGATAAACCTGCAGTTGTTTCACGAAGGTATTTGTCTCGGGCTGCCACCATTACGGTAACGACTGCTTCCGAAGCTGATCCTTGAATGACACCACCGCCATAAGTCGAAGACATATAACATTCAGGTAAATTGAAGAGCTTGGCTAACCAATCCATTACAACTGTCTCCAATTCTGTCACGGCAGGAGAGCAGATCCAGTTGAAAGCAGGAGCAGTGAAGGCTGCTGAGTATAGCTCGGCAAGCATTGAAGGATATGTAGACGAAGCTGGGAAGAAAGCCATGAAATTTGGTGATTGCCTGAAGATGTCAGTACCCAGATAAGGATTCGAAGGCAAAAGCATGACTTACCAATGTGTCAAGCCGGGCATAATTTTGGACTCGATATCTTTCTGGATATCTGCCCATGATTCGCCTTCTTGAGGTGGGCCATCGGGAAGAATTTTTTTCAGATAACCAGGCTCAACAGTAGATAGTACTCTCCGTTCGTGGATATTATCATAGTATTGAATTACTAAGTAGGGGCCGTCAGAATATGGTACTCAAGTCTGAAGAACTATCACTCACTCTCATCAATGGCTGATGTCGCCGCCTCTTTAAACTGCTGTGAATCCATTTTTTTAATATGTGGGCAGAAATGTAGGGAAAGGAAGGAGGGAATGTCAAAAATGTGAAGTTATATAGAAAACCGAAATTGTCTCAAATTTCTTCTTTGGGAAAATATTCCACTATATTGAAAGATAGTCGACTCGTCACGATGTCTTTGAAGGGCGTGTAGATCTGTGTACTTGCACATGTTTAACATGTACGGGACAACATGTCCCGTCCCACTTTTGGGCCGTCAATTAGCGGGCGGGATGAGCGGGGCGGGTGGGAATCATCTCCGTTTTGCTGGTCAGCTTCTTTTTTTCCACGCGGCCGATAAGATAAGGAGGAGCAACAGTTGAAACCTGAAACAGTTGTTCTGAGAACGGTTCGGATAAATCTACCTACCGGCGAAGAGCCCTGTCCACCAAAAAGGGAACCCGCGTACAACAGGGTCTAAATCGGGAGCCGAACCTTATATCTAGTCTATTGAACCTTATATCCAAAGATCGTAGAAAACATCAATATATATGTGATCGCCATCACGCAATAGGACAAATGGCTGGTAAGGAGTGTTTTTAGGTATTTGGGTATTGTCCATAGTGAATGTAACATTGACATGTCAGACCGGAGGAACGATCAACGTGGTTGAAAAAGTTTTTTGCTAAGGTTATGGCCCCATTTATTTCTCATCGTTTTCCCAAAAATTCGAGCACTCAAACATCTACATGAAACGGAAGAGAATCGTCAACATCGACATCGGGTTGTGTTCCAGACGGATCTGAACATAGAAATCATACCATTCCACGTCGATTTGATTAGTGTGGAATGTTTTGTATGGGGGCAGCCGGGCGAAAGTTTCCTATTGAAGATCAGTGTGAAGAGCTTCATCACAACTTCAATGCATTGTGTCCAATTTACCATATAAAACGTTTAAAAATCATCCTTCTCTGCAGTTGACCCTCTTAATTGGACAATGTCTACAATCCCACGAAGAAACAATCCAGCTGCAAGGTTAGCTGGACCACTTTTCAAGTGCCATGCTCCTAACTTCGAACATATTCGTGGAGGGAGGTAACAAGCAACATATCCTCTCCTATGCGCAAATAGAATGCACCAGACTTCCCAAAAGCAATTGTCAAATGACTAAACGTTACTACTCTCTTATCCTGCCCCTATTGGTACAATCGTCTCTGTATACAATAATCTAGATATCTGGCGGTGTACATATTTCGCACATTTCCAAATAATGCTCTCACAAGAGGTATTGAATTTAGAGCTCACCATAGGGCCGGGATTTATCCTCTGCTTGATAAAATGCAAGAGGACGTGTGATTTTTAAAGAGTTACATAATTGATGAGGTTCCAATTGGACGATGTACAAAGGGAGCCTTGAGTGACTTTTGCCGAAGGTCCTCAAAGGGGCTTGAGAATGTGGACAGCCAGTCGCTCTTGAAAAAAAAGACTTATCCGAATCTTTCTCTGTAATTTTGCGCGGTATTCTTTATTTGTACAATTTAAGAAAGAACTGCTTCCAATTATTGCAATTTCAGCGACCAAAATAATCTCATGTAATGTCCTGTCGCTGTGTAGCTCTGATTGAAACATTTTCCATGGTGCGAGATATAATTTCCAGATCAAAGTTGCATTTGAAGGCGACATGCAGTCCGCGTCAGGACCGGGCAAACAGATCTGTACACAAATAATGTTTCGAATTTAGCTTTCAATATTCACGTTCGCGAGAAATGCATCATCTTGGACTACTGAAAGAATTATATTCTATATTGTCCGGATGTTCCCAAATGGCATATTCTAAACTATAACATATATCTTGGTGCGGCATCTATAGCCAAAAGTCACATAAATTCGCCAGTTGAGACTCTTTGAGTAATTCAGAAAGGCTCGTATCCAAAGACAAGAGGAGTCCTTAATCCCTGAGCCTCATTAGCTCTATTTGGAGCTAGAGGGCTTATCCACCAGATTTATCCCCCCCAACTTAAAGGAAGTTTCAACAATAACAACTTCTTTGGCTTAGAGGAGTTTTCAGGCTCAATCCTATACTCCTCACCCTCTTCAAGCCCTCCTTCCATCTCGTCAATCTCCTCCTCAGATGACTCTTCGGCCATCCGCTTCATCTTCTCCATATCACACTTAATGTTGCACGCTGATGAAGATTTTGGACGCTCCTCCTCACACTTCTGAATCGCTTCATCCCTCCCAAGTGACCCCTCACAATTGCAACAGAGTTTTAAGGTTGTGAAGGTCGACCTGACTATACAAGTTTCTACAGTACAGCACCACAAACCTTCCTTTTTATCTATTGGATCTCTTACTCCCTCGAGCTGGCCGTCTGCAAAGACATGACCAGGACTTCGAATTTCGGGACATATAGGCTCGCCTATACTATGGGCACCCACGGGACAGTTTGCATATGTACACTTCCACCATCCCTTGGGGAAATGTTTAAAAATGCGTCCTTAAATGGCAACATCTCTGGCGCGGGGCATTTTGGATGATGCCTCTGTCTCTTAGCATTTATTGAATGTCTTCTTTGGCGGTCATCCCGTTGCATCTTTCTCTGTGCCTCGGGAGACTCGGGGTCGATGGGCTCAGGCACGACATTCTAGTTGTTTTCGTAAGGATCACTGCCGTGAGGAATCTTGGACATAGTGAAGCATAACGGGGTTGGTGTGCGGGAGTTACCAGGCAAGGGACTTGGTGAACGAAGATACAGCTGCGATTCGACCTGGACCCGGTTTTTGTTTCACGGGATTTGTTAGGTTGCTTTGGTTCTTGAAAGTTTTATCGATGAGAAGAAAGGTTGTAGCAAAGGGGGGTATCTGGATCTATTTAAACACATCTGAGGTGGTTAGCCAGACATCAAATGACTGCATAATGAAGGTAGAGTAGCTGAAGAATGATTGGAATCATCATTAAATGGCTATAAAATGACGGATAATGGCTGTTCTGGCAATAAATGACTGTCATGTAACTGTGGAACATAGGTAAAATAACTAGAATGAAGGGTTTTGGCTGTTTTCGATATGCAATGACTGGCTGTTACGCATTTTAGCAGTAAATGAGCAGAATGATTGCGTGCAATGATTGTTAATTGGTCGTAGCATACAAAAAGAATGGCATCGGAATGACGAGAATGATTAATGAATGACTGTAAAATGGTATAAATATTGACTGTTCTGATCTTGAAAAGACTGGAATGACTACAAAACGGGCACATAATGAATGACTGTGATTTAGTTGCAAAATGAGTGTGGAGTACTACGGAATGACTTTTCAAGGCCAGCTGCAATGATAGCTAGTATCAATGATAGACAAGATGAATGATAGACAAGATGAATGAAGAATGGCAGCAGAGGTTGCGATTTTCGAGTCATATAGTGTTTTGAGTCTCCTTGAACAGGTGAATACATTGCATAAGGCTGGCTGCAAGGCTGTTCATAGTTCAATGCCCAGTTCTAGCTGGGGGCTGTCGTCTTATAGCGAGAACGGAAACCCTTATTGTTCAAATTCAGACTGTACATTGCATTGCATTGATATTTTCAAATCTATACGACTACTAACACTATGTATAAAAGACGAGAATGAATATCGAAACATTCGCCGTGGACTATTTGATCTGAAGTAGTTCATTGTTTGGAGTTCAACTGGAAATCAAACCACTCCTCTCCAAGCTACTTTGGTGTGATAACCTACCTCATTTACAAGTTTTTAGTGTTATCCTGACTTCATCTTAAACTATAAAACTTTTCACCTCAAATTCTGAGGTTGATGCAGGTATTATGCTTACAGTCTAGATATCAAATTTCGATGACCATTCCTTATTCCTTCAGCCCCCATAAATCTTGCTTCAAGATATATATTTTATAGAGACTCTAATATTTAACTTCGAAAATGATCATGATTGTTCAAAAAGCGGTATAACAAATCTCACGGAAATCCCATTTTCTCACACATTGCTCCAGTGATGGCCAGAAAATACATCTCAATCTCAAGTGTGAAACGGGAAAGTATTGGATGCGCAAATTTTGACGGTGAATTTGGATCCGAACGAGAAAATGCGCTTCAAAGAGCAGGAGTAAGTAATACGGCTCGCAACTTTGGAGGCAGAATTTGATCAATTTTGTGCTTTTGCTTTCTTTTCTTCCAGCATCTCTACTATCTTAGTATAGAGCGGATTACGTTGTTTCCAGAATAACTATGTTTCAGAATTGAAGAATCCGAAAAGGAAGAAGATCGATTTCAGCCTGACTGCTGTTACTTTAGTCTATAGGTGACGGTAATGCTTACTGGGCGAGTTGGCAATTTAAGCGGAAGAGGAGCTACACTGTTGGCAACAAGAGCTCCTACCCATTTCTATCTTCCGAGGATATTCAGAGCATCCCACTTGGCATTGAGTGCTCTCTAGGTTTCATTTTTCACGCTCGTCCTGCGCCTCAATAAGAGTAGGAGAAAGAGAAAGAGAATAATTTTTCACTATTTCTTATATGTTGGGATACTTGAAACCATGGAGCGTTGAGGATTCGAATGGATTACTGCTCCGGTTTTGAAGGACATGGTCTGCCAAATATTCCAATCCCGCAGCCACGATCAAACAATGCAGCTTTCTACCGTTCAAAGATAGACAGTAAAACAAATAATGCATAAAGCTTGATGTCTATATATCTAATTCTCAGCAAAACAACAATGCCATAGATATACCACGTGATTGCATAAGTCCGCTACAATGAAGACTATCTCATTGCCTAGCGGATCCAAGTAGAACTCTATGCTTGCACGATCCTGAAATCTAAATTTGGTCCAAACAATAAGATTATATACTATTAATATTGAAAGACTGTAGTCGACCCGGACAAAGCTAAACCCAACATTCCTCTGATTACTTAATCCGGAACGCGGGGTATGCCCATCCGAGCTACCCCTCATTATTACAAACCCCATCTCTAGCTCACTTGCAGCTTTGAGCTTTATATTATAAACTTGCCATCACTCCCGAGGTCATCAACCATAAAACACTTGTAGCAAATATCGTCACACGCAAGAAACAACAATGCCATCAGGAAAAGCAACCGCAACAATTAACGGCCATACTATTGCCGAGACAGATAATTGGGAAGTTGTGGAGGGGAATGTTTATGTATGTGGCCATTGTTCAAAGATCTGCTGTTATACTAATAGTACAGTTTCCACCATCGTGAGTTACCTAGTGTACATTTCAAATTGGATGTTGTATTCTGATGGTTTAGCTCCCTGAACCAAGCTGTGCTCTCCAAGACAGACCATAGTACACATTGTCCTTGGAAAGGTGATGCATCTTACTATACCATTACGTTTGACAGTGAGTCTCTAGAGTCTCTACTTACATGGAAGGTCGCTGATCTGGCATAGAAACGGAGTTGAAAAATGCAGCATGGTATTATCCGACTCCGTTCGAAAAGGCTCAGAATATCAAGGACTATGTTGCTTTCTGTAAGTCATTTTCGTTGAAATTAAAGAAACTCGCAAGATTAACGATCCTATAGATAAGAATTTGGTTGACGTGAAGGCGGAAGAGAAGTGAGGGCTGCTGATTTGACGATGGATTACTCGGAAACACAATCGAGGCGTGGAGAATGCTTGAGGAGCGCCTTCCCCGGAGTGTTGAGCAATGGATGGATTAAATAGTAGAATGTGATACTTCGTGTTTGAATCTCCCTTGGGGCCTATATACAGATGTGAGGGGTTTCTTTAAGTAAAAAAGCGTCGAGAGATCGTCATGTTTTCTTGTCTCATCCGCAGAAAATTATTCTTCAAGGTGATGCCCAATGTTCTAATAGATTGGCTAGCAGGCCATTCAACATGCTTCAGACCATCAATGGATTCCTCACGTTTTGCTAGAAAGCGTATCATTTGCTCTGCTCCAATCCCACAACATAATGAGAAGTAGCATGGAGGTCGTGTTTGTGAAATTTCTCCTATATTTTCTATAGGAAGCTGCGCTGTTAACCGTCGTACCAAACAAGTTAGTTGCACGGACTTATTGCCCTGTAAAACCTGCAATTTAGAGCCCAATCGATGTTGGTGATCCGGAAGTGGCCCGCCATAGACTGCTTATCAACCTCTAAACTGAACGATTTTGTGCTCGTCAATACTGCCACAGTATGGCTTAAACGTGCTTGCTTGAGCCTTAGAGCGGACGTTGAACAAGCTCGTCGCACTTTGCTTTTCTGGCAACAGCATAAGCGTTTTAAGAACATGTTCGTTTTGCAATGCTTGGACAAGCGAGTTGTTGACCGTGAAGGGAAATTGAGTTGATCCTCCAGGGAATCAAATTGATGTCTGATGGCAACGGCTTCTTTAAGGTTATGTTTTTGCCAGGCTGAAAATCATATTATTCAATGAATGGCTGAAACTTGGGTACTTGGATCATAGTTGATCCAAGCATATTCGAATACATGTTTCTTATATTTGATTGTAAGAGTGATTAAAAGAAATTATAATACTTTTTATTCAATTATAAAATTCTTAAACAAATTCAAAGTGCAGAAAAAAAAGTTGCTGGAATTCCCCAGCACCAACAAAGCGGAGAAGCGCCGGCAATGGCTTTGGGCCCTGAGAGCTCAAAGAAAACACGCTAAGCACGCCAGAATTAACCCGCGATCACTAAACGCGTCACCCCGCATCTCTACATTTATCAAAATCAATAAATCTCCACACGACACAGAAGTATCACTAATTTTTACCAGATAATCCGTCATGGACGACGCTCTGGAGGGATACGATGATACTAATCGTGCATTTCTTCAAGCATTATTGGCACGAGGTAGTTTAGATCTGGAGGAGGGCAAAGAACTGCTCGCTCACATTTTCACAGTCAGAGATGGTAATTTATTTCCTCAGAACAAGCTTGTCTTTCTGATACTAATATTCATCTCTAAGAAGGACGAGTTACTTCCAAAGACGATGTCACATTGGATGATTTGAAATCCTATATAGCCAGCGCAGCTCAAGCTCTCTCGCCGTTCGATTACGAGATTAGAAGCATGAGACATCAACTCTCAAACAAACAAACTTGGGCTCTCGTGAACAGTGCCAGCGATCCTCTCACTCAACTTGCGACGACTTTTACTACCGAAGAAATGTTCTATATCAAGCGGCTGCTGGATGCTATGTTCGAATCGTTCAATACTAAAGGAAAGGAGGTCATGGCCATTAACAGTACGCAGGCCATGCATTCGTCAATTATCGGAGGATCCGGTCGGCAGAGCATAGGCGGTGATGATATGCAGGTGGTGGATAACGGTGTCAAGAGATCAGATGCAGAGAGAATACTGTCGGAATTGATGGCGCAAGGGTGGTTCGAACGGAGCGAACGAGGATACTATTCTTTGACACCTCGCGCAATACTGGAGCTTCGAAGCTGGCTTATCGATACATACAATGATTCAGAGGATCCCGATGAGTGGCAACCTATTAAAAATTGCCAAGCATGCAAAGGAATTGCCACAGTTGGATTAAGATGTTCGAGGAGAGATTGCAATGTGCGACTACATAAGACATGTCAATCTGCGTATTTTAATTCGCGAGCCAATAAGAATTGTCCGAAGTGCGAGACGGAGTGGGATGGAAACAGTTATGTTGGAGAACAGGTGGTTACATCGACAGAAGATAATTTGAGGGAAAAGCGAAGAAGCAGTGCTTCTTCGCGGCGGAGAGGACCCCCTGTCGAGGAGGAGGATGGGGAAGAGGAGGATGAAGAAGAATGAATCTAAAAACGGAACAAAGGGCGTTTCATGGCGATTTGGTTGATTTGGTTGATTACGATATCCCCCCATGCGGTTAAAAGGGTTTGGCTACTGGTGGTACACTGGGAACGATCTCTTAGACGATAAGTCAAACTTCAAAAGTACTCCCCTGCATCACTTATTAATCAATATCCTGGTGCAGCTATGCTCAGCTGAATCTAAGTGTCAGCCTTGTTTGGCAACTAGAAAAACATCTGTCACTTTTATGAAATCTTTTTTGTATTTCTCAAAGACACTCATTGTGTTTCATTGCTTTACTTAACATTGTGAAGAGATGAAGCGATACTCTTACGACCCTCTTGATCCGTCGGTGGACGGGATTCGAGTGAGTGTTTGGCCGAATGTCATCAAGGCTATGATTGCTGACGAGGAGTTTCCAGCTCCTGCATCTATTACCAGTGCTAGGTGCAAAGCAACCTCGTTGCTTTCTCAAGCATGTAACCTTTGGTGAACGTCCAAAGTACAATGCTATTTCTTATACATGGGGTCATGAAGCTCGTCAACAACCCATTGTTGTCAATGACCAACACTTCCTTGTCACGAACAATCTTTACGATGCACTTGTCTGCTTACAGCAGCAAGTGCTGATGAACTAGTTCTTTGGGTGGATGCTATATGCATAAATCAAGAAGATATTGCGGAGCGAAATCGTCAATTGACAATCATGCCTTACATCTATGAGCGTGCAAAGCTTGTGGTACTTTGGTTGAGAAATGACCCGCATTTAATCCTGTTGGTACGAGAAGGATACGGAAGACGTAGCACCCACGGATTGCGTAGGTCCTGTATGTCTAATTGTATTCTGTCTAAAGAGCTAGCTACATATTGAAAGTACTAAGTCTTATATAGACTTACTGAAAGAGCTAGTCTCTTTCGCATTCGCTTAGGGCTTTATTACAGTAGCTATATTACAGTGGTAATTGAATTGAAGTCATTCACTTCGTTCACACAGGATTTGAGAATAGGTGGTACGATATTATATAGAGAATAGTAATAAGATGAACAAATTTGTCCTTGATTAATTAGATCAAGGATTACATATACATAGGAAACATAAAGTTTATCTAACCAATGATTGTTTAGATTGAAATAGTTGATTACCGTCTAACATGTTCCGGATCCTTCTCCTACCGAATCGTTCTTGATATCGTAAACTTAAATCTGTTTCCTTAAATTGTTGACAGTATACTTTGTATAGTGCTGACTGTAAATGTAGGAACAAACTTTAGTGTTAAAGAAATGAGCTGAGCTTGAGGATGACAAACTTGGGTTCAAGAAGGATAATTGGGGAAAATTGAATTTGAGTTCGAGTTCGAGGTAGAGATAACTGAGTATAGGACAAACGCTAATGGAGGGCAAAAAATAAAATTGAGTACTGTTCTTTGCTGAAGAAACTAGACTCCTGGCATTGGGAGAATTACTTGACATTGGAGCTTTGGGAAGTTTTTAAGTGATTAAAGGGAAAATTAAAGGGTAGGAGAAACGGATCTTAAAATGAATCAAGAAGTTTTCTCCTTGGACTTGAGTACGAGAGACTCTGTATTCATTATTTAAAATATTGAATATTGATATTTTAATGTTTTTTTAGGAAAAATGTTTAATCTTAGTTTCATATATATCTTAGAAGTAATATATAATTAAATGTTATATCTAGAGACTTAACCCGCAGTTACAAATTACAAGTCTTAAGACTTATATTCAAATCAAAAATATTAAGACTATTTAATTATTTAAAATAAAACTAATAATAAAAACAACAATGTCAACAAGGAGTTGAAAAAAAGACAGTCAATAAAATATATTCGCAGCGTCAACCACAACTCCAATTCTTACTCGGTCAATCAATTAATCTCAAAATCTCTAATCCCAGTAGCTACTCTCCCCACTCTCCCCACTCTCCCCCTAAAAAACAAATCATACAGCGAAAGTATCTCCGCGATAACAACCCCAACTTGATTAATCCATAAAATATCTTCATTATAATAATTAATATCAAACCCCGATTTAAGCGAACATGACACCTTCTTAATATATATCATACCCGACCAAGATGCCAATGACCAAAACATCGAAGATCTAGATCTAATAGTCGTGAAATCTGTCGCGTGTGATATTTCTAGAAACCAGGCTATTCCTCAGTCCCATCACGTTGGATTACGACGCCTGGTATAGTTATCCGCTGGATTGTAGTACTGATAGCCCTATTATTTGAGTCTAGGTTTGAAATTTGAGCCTGATATGTAGATACTAAAGCTGTGGCACTTGTTTCTGATATGCTATTAGGCATTGATAGCTCGTTTTGGGTGACTAGCAGAGTAGAAAAGACAGGTATAAGGTCATTCTGAGGTGTAATCGTTGAGGATCTAAAGACCTTGATGGTATTTGTTGTGAAGCTAAGAATAGATGCAAGAGAAGTCTGTGACAAGGAGGAGTTCATGGGCTCCAAAGCTTGAGAAAGTACGAAAGGTACGGAGTCATTAAGAAGAAAAATTAACAAAGCCGACAATATGATGCACATATTTCAATCTGAAATCTGTGAATGACTGAATGGTTGAAGCAAAGAAGATTGTGTAACTTGATTGTGAATATTTGAAGTGACTGTACCATGAGAATCATTGTTATTGCCATAAATTCTTTTGGCGGTCAGGCATGACAAACCTATGACTCGATATTGACAACCGAAGGTGTCTAGCAGTGAATTTGAAAGTCATGCTATAGCATCAGGATCATGACCCCAATTCAGCTAGGCGTTGATGTATTCCAGTAATTATTCTCCGTCGCATTGCTTTAACTCGAGCCTGAAATATACCTTCAAGTTAAAGATTTCGCAAGAGCAACTTCCAATATCTAAAGTCAAGTTGCACCTGATACCACAATACTTCTTAACTGCTTGAAATTCCTCCTAGCCACACTGGTAGCTCGAAACTTCTGCAAGCCCTCTTAAAAGATTTCAAGCCAACAGGAGTAATAATAGTGGCACAAAAACCAAAGTGCGTACCCTAAAATCGACTCAAAAAAGATCTGGCCCAACATGGACGACAGTATCTTGGGACGAAACCTTCTACACTTTGTGAAGTAGAAACAGCGGCATTATTGATCCTTGCTAGATAAAATCAAGTAATCGGCTCATGTATAAATGCTAGTAACTTGTGATCTTTAAGGATATGTCCAAAATTGCTGGGTTGGTTTCGAAAGTAGTTGGGACAGTGAAGTTCCAATGTATCAGTTGTGCCAAGCACCTCACGAAATCAAACGAGCTACGTTGGATGATCTGACCCAAAGCCTCAGTCCAACTTGGACAATAACGGCGCATCCTTCGAGAATCATGAAGGGGACGAGTGTTATAATGAAAGTATTCGGGCAGCAGGATATCGCTGGATTTTGAAGTCGAGTAAAATAATTCTGCTCACTGCCTATGCATATTAGGAATTCAGGGGAAAGATTCAATTGAGGTTTCATGCATGTATGCAGACAGGTCATAGAGTTTCTCAATTTGGGATAGATTTACCTGTAATTTAATGCACCGTGTTTTCATTAGCCATGGAATAGGAGAAACCAGAACTATTGAAATAGCACATAATCGAAGCTTCTTTGAACTTTCCACATGTAACTCAAGAAAAGTCTGGACCCGCACAGATTGAGGCGGAATCTTTTGTTTGATTGTAGTTACACCGCGTAGCCACCAAGCAAGATATACATGAGGCCGCAAAGTGTATGAAGGGGTTTGGACTTTGGACAGCGACCGCAACATGAGCTCGTAAGCTTACCTTTTCCTTCCACCAACCGGATCAAATGAATAATTTTTCCTTCGAGAATAAGGATTGTTTTTCGAATTTTGGCCTTGCTCATAAATTTCTGTCAACTTATCAAGGCTAAGGCCATTTTCTCCCCAAGGCACAGAGAACACGATATTTGGTGGTGCTGTGAGACAACACTTCAATTCATCCGGAAGTTAATCTTAATAGAACAGAAATGCATCAGAAGACGGTGCATACGGGCTGGGCTGTACAGTAGTACTTGTCAAATCTCCACATAATGTCGGTCAATATTTCTGTTGTTTACCCCGGCTTGACAATTCTTGGAGGCGTAGAGACTCCCTGCAAAATAAAAAATGACAATACGACCTCACTCTGTACGTACGGGTGCGTATTAGCTTACGCAAACCTCCCTTGTGTGCAAAAATAGATGAGAAGCTGCTTACTCCGCCCTTGTCGAGTTATTTTCGGGGTCGTAAGCTCAGGCTGTCTCAGGGGCCCGCGAAACCCCATAGAGGCTGGTGGAATCGTGATAAGCTCCATAAAATGACGACTTACAGGGCTTAAGATGCATCTCGACCCATAAATCTCCCCAAATAAATAAAAAGAATCCCGTATTTTTTACGGCATATGATAACTTTATTAATCCTCTCATGTGGACCGTGGTAAGGGTAAGGTAATGGAGACTCGAGTAGATGAGAAGATTTTCGCTTGTCCTTCCTTTCTCTTTCCAATCACAATCCCATCTCAAAGTTCTCAACCGTTTGTCCAACAAGTAACCTACGCACCAGACCAGACCCAGGTAATGAATATTCTAGCCACTACTATGGGCTGATCGTATCGTAGGTAGGCTGGGGTCATTCGTTTTTAGTCTCGTTTGCTGCAGGATTCGTACATGTAACACGAGATGTGGCTGGGATTTTAAAATTGCGGCTGTGTGTTGGTAACATTCGACAAAGTGATATGTATTTAAAAGGCCATCACCACCAGTCATCTTCTCATCCTTCCTTTCTCTTCAAACACACCAACCAACACGTTCACTTCTGCTTTTAGAGATCTCCTACCAAAATAAAACAAATCTCAATTTCATACATAATGCGTTCCTCCACTGTCGCTTTCGCCATCACTTTGGCCTTGGCCAACTCCGCATCAGTTCTAGCTACTGATTCCACAACTGCTTCTCCTATCATTTCCCAAACTGGAGAGCCCCAAGAGATCAGTAGCACGGTCACGGCCAGTGTGATTCCTACCACATCATTATCTGTTCTTGTTCCAGTAACAACTTCTCTCTCCATTCCATCAAGCAGTGCTGCCTCATCGCCCCCATCCTCCTTCTCTGTCAGCTACGTCTCCACTGGATCAGCATACTCCTCCGGTTCCGTATCTACTTCTATTGTATCCGGCAAGCCAGGCGTTTACAGCAACTCGACCATTGTATCTACCGCCACTGCGTCTGGTACTGGCGCCGGTACATCTACTGCTACTGCCACCACGGAAGTTTCAGGCGCTTCTACTTCGGCTAGCAGAACTGGGACATCATCAGGATCGAGCGCGAGCGCTTCATCATCTAGCTCTGCTGCCGATGCTTTGTCGTTGAATGGGGCATCTTGGAGTTTGGGAAGTCTTATGCTTGGTGGAATGGCTGTGGTCTTTGGCTTCTTCTAGTTGTCTTGCTGAGTTTGTTTGGCTTTACGATTTATTAATGGTATAATGGGTTTGGAATTTTGGATTTAGGTTCAGAGTTTTTGGATCTTATTATGAATATGGATTTGATATGGATATGGGAATGGGAGTTAATGAAGAGGGTATTCAAGTTGGCTTTCTGCAAACATCAGTTTAGGATTTAATCTTCTGATCCTATTTCAGGATGTTCTAGGCATGCAAATTTTTTGGAAGTTTTAGATACCAGGTTCTGTATCAATTTTAAATAGGCGTTGATCTTACTTTGTTTTTTTTTCATTTTGACAACTTGAATATCTAGTGAGACTGTATTTTTGTTTGTGCTTCTTGGAATTACTGATGTCACGCTATGTCTTATACGAACCTCGACTGAATTATTTCCCTCCACCATCGTGATATACAAGTATCCACGACTTTAAACCATGCAGCCCTCTATACTCCATGCAAGTAATTCTGCTTCTGAGGTGAATCTCGAAAGCTTTTCAATACCTTGCGCTTCTTCGAAGTCTGCACTTGTGAATTTGACACTTTTTTATGATTTGAGTAGAAAATCGACAGATTTAAAAAGAGTGAATATGTTAAAGAAATAAAATTTAGCTCCTTCATTCCTCGATCACGCTGTAAGTATGGTGTCTATTTAAATTCTTTAGAAAGTTTTATTAGAGCAAAATACTAATTAGTATAATTTATCCAAATAGTCTACAAATAACAATATGTTACGACGACTATCTTCTACGCCGCGTCACATGGCTAAACCAAGGTAACGTGATTAAGTCACGTTATGGACCGCTGAGGAACGCTGGCTGTCCAGGACCACGCAGCGGTCCTGACTAGCCATAGGCATGAAGGTCTATATAATGAAGATGGATTTCCTTTGTATAGAGCTTCGTGCTCAAGATCAATCATTTAGTATACTCTACTATTAGTTACGAATTGCATACCATTATTGTCATTACTTAAAAGTCCCTGCTTGACGCCTAGTTATAAACCACCTCGAGCCTAGAGCACTTCCACGTGATCTAGACGGCAAACCTCGTAACAAAATGCTATCTATTATACTTTATAATATAATAATATAATAAAATCTTTTTATAAAGATATCCTGTTTATAAAAATGATTTTTTCTGATTTTTCAGATCATTTTTTTGTAGAGCAAAATGTTACGAGGGTTGCCGTCTAGATCACGTGGAAGTGCTCTAGGCTCTCGAGGTGGTTTATAACTAGGCGTCAAGCAGGGACTTAAAGTAATGACAATAATATGATGCAATTCGTAACTAATAGTATGGTATACTAAATGATTGATCTTGAGCACGAAGCTCTACACAAAGGAAACCATCCTGATTATATAGACCTTCGTCCTTTACTGGATCTCTTGGATCCTGAGAGTTTGTGGACCTTCGATTCGTATGGACCTACGATTCGTATCCCTGAATATGCAGGGTCCATCACGTGACTTGGATCAGACTATATGTCCAAGCTTGCTAAGGGTGGGAAGATCCTACGAACCGATTACCATACAATTTTGTATGTGAATCGGTTTGCTTTTCCACGGGGTCTGAGCTCATATGGACAGGTTGACTGTTACTACGTAACATTCACCAATCATCGCAATGGTGATCTCTTTCTTTCCCCAGCTACTCGAGTAAGTATCTATCTCTTTTATTTAAATGACTTAGGCCATTTTTCCTCAAAAATACCCACTATGTAATCTTAAAACTTCATTATCTACTTTACAAAGAGCTTTATTATTAATAACAAAGCGCAAAGAATCGGAATAAATAACTATCTGCCAACTAATTAGCATTCCCTCGGACAGATAATTATAAGGTTCCAGCCTTTCAAGTCGGCATTGAGGAGCCATCTACTCTTTGACAAGAATGGAGAGAGGTTTACTTTCCTATCTAGGACCTTTAGTTTCTGTCTTATAAGAATTGACAATTTGTTGATTGATATATTTGAAGTGTTCGTAAGACTTATATATTTCTATATAACCACCTTGATACAGGAACGTATGCATGCAGTGTTCAAACTCGCGCTTAATTAACCTAATCTGTTCGGTTAAGGTTAATTCAGAGGGCATTTTGTCATATAATGCTTTTTGTGCTCCGCTCTCGATGATAGAGAGATCTATAGAATCAGTTGTTTCAATCAACGGAAGAAAGTAAAGGAAGTTTTGGTGTAATTCATCAAGTTGTTGATTATTTAGAAGCATTGAGCTGATATCTGATAAGGTATCGTGATAACGGCTTTGCGGTTGTCGAAGCTGTCTTCATGCTTAGGTATAGAGTAGAATGCGGAAAGTTTCATGTTGTGCTTTTGTCTCGAATATGTTTGGTGTGATGATAGAGCATCTTCTGATGTGGATTTCAGGGCTGGGAAAAGGGTATGGTATGGTATACCTGGGAAACCATGGGTAAATTTGGCTGAAAAGCCATTCTGTTGAAGCTTGGTAGGATAGGGTAATCGTCTTATGAATGTTCCAGGTACTATAATACTCCTCTTGATTCATAATCATATTGTGAGAAGGTTGGAATTGATTAACGGCCATGTATATACAAGTTTTCAACTAGATCAACTATGTGATCTCTTGTAGTTTGATATAAAGAAAGAGCTTCTGCTCTCTCTTCCTGAAAAATTAATTTCTTATATATATAAATATTTGAATCTATATAGCTTTAACCTTAAACCCATTATAAACTTCATTTAACTTACAATTAATATACTACAATATAATCTAATCAGTTTCCTCTTCCATTTCTCCGTCACAATATACTATCGGGATGCACATATCTCAACCTACCTCTTTTCCAATATGATATCTATTGTAGTTCGCGGGCTTGGTTCCCTAGTATTAGTTTTCACTTCCCCCATTCAAACATTAGAAGATTGAGGCTCTCAATCTCCCCAACCTGTATTAGCTACGGTCGAATAAGGCCAGCTACCCTCCATTTATTATTGTTAGAAGCCTACAAAGCTCCTAGCCGTCTTAGATAGTCATAGACTCAGTGTAGACGTTAATTTAATCAATCAATCAATCTATTGTAGTTCTGTCACATGATATTGGTATCATATAATATACACATATACATACACATCTCATCATCGCATAAGATTACCATACTAGCTTCAACTTTGGATAATAATATCAGAGAATCATATAATCTTTACCAAACAGTACGCTAACACCCATTGATATTTCCGGATAACCACCGTATAGAACTCAAATATCCGGAAATAGTACGGGTGCCGAGCCCGTGATATGATAGGTTGGAAGAAAGTCTTTTCAAAACGGCCTCTCTCATTACTTGTATCTCATGGACGTTGCCTGGTGGCTGTATAGGTACAAACTACCGTTACGCACCGTAAGACTGGAAAGGATGTTCATAGTCGTGGCCGTATAACTAGCGTCTAGATTTTTTAACTGAGTGACAGTATTTAATACTCTTTTAAATTATAAACCATGACCGTACCGTGTAAGAAATGAAGGTAACTAATCACATACGTCGAACCCTCTTACAAAATTTGCAAACCAGCTGCCATCTAACAATACGGCGATGATGTACAACTACCCATAACTTCATACATCCGTTACAATCCGCACGGGGTAGTTAGCTCAATGAGACTAATAAGATGGTGGCCGTACCAGGCCCGTATCAAAAATAGGATTATATATATATACCATCAAGAAGCCCCTGGTAAACTTGGGAAGCTCTCACCAATTACATCCAAAACTCCAAATTGTCAAATCATGTCATCTGGAATCTTTCAAGAAATCAAACCTCAAGAGAAAATTAACATCAACGGCAACCAAAAGGTCCTTGAACCCGAAGCAACATCCCAAACTGAAACCATGGAGCCAAGTAAACATTCAGAAGAAAGTGATGATAGAGAGGTTATATTGTCTGGAAACTTTTTAGACCTTCAAGATTTTGGTAAGTCAATTATGTTCCAAGAGTAAACATTATAACTAACCAGGCATGATGTATAGATGAGATCATGAAGACCCTTGAGACCAGGAATCATACTACCATCAATGACGTTGCACATGATATTCTCATGATCATATTCGATAATCTTACTCCATGTATGATTGCCTGTCTAGGTCTTACTTGTCGTCGATTCTATGCTTACTGCAAGATCCATCATCCGGGACCTTTCAACTTACAGCTACATGACACCGAACAGCATCATTCTGTCACTAAAAAATACCGTCCGGATACTATTTGCCATCCTCTCTCCTGCGTTCATTATTCTTGTGACCACAAACGCTTGACGGCTTCGGAACCTCGGGAAGACGCAATACTCATAGTAGAAATATCACGACATCAAACTGGAAGCATACCTGCCACAGCGTATCCCAGACGCGATCATCTCGCCGACTTGATTGAGACCTGGCACGGACTTCGACACTATCGAAAGACCTGGCTGAATGTTGGAAACAACGGAAAGAGCAAATATATTCTCAAGTATCTCCTAATATCAGTGTACAACCCTAGCAACGAGCACTGCAAATTGAAGTCGGCTCTTCAAGACAGATATTCTGATTTTTACCAAGGAGAGCCTCAAATACCTGCTGATTTTGGATTGATTTGGACAGGAAGTCCTTGGCCAACTTTACCAAATCCTCACCAAATGACACCTCGTGATTGGTTTCTTAAAGCAAAGGAAATAATATTGAACAACAGATCACAACATATGTCGAAATATCTATGGGCAGAAATTTGGGGTGGTTATGTAGTCGGAAAGAACTGTCTAGACTGGATGAAAGAGAGACCTTATGATACATTCTCAGATTGGTCCATGGAATGTTTGTGGAGAAGGGGATGATAACTTTTTGGGGCGGCTTGATCGAGGATGTGTGGAAATCTGAACTCTAAAGTACTGGTTAAGTTTTTAGGTGACTTTAGTACAAAACAAATGCGCAAATGTCTTTTCTAACCTTTTGTCTTCCGCGATAAACTACCAATTTGAGACTCACACACCTTAGTATTCTAGAGCTAACCTAGATAATATCTAAAGGTATAGCAAAACCCAAATCGATGAAGAATTTTGTGAGAAAAAAATAATATTGAAGTGACAGATGAAGATGAAAGATGAAGAATACCTTCTCTCAAGACTGGACCTTCCCTCTAATTTAGAGAAAGCAGCTATTCTTCTCTCATCCTTTACGAAGCTTTCTCAATCTTGATGCAATACCGAGCCTGCATCAGACCTGTAGTGGAGCCTCAAACCTCTTCATCGAGAGCGACGATAAATTATTTAGGTGTCGCTCTTTGCGCAAAATGCATTTGATAAGCATAAAATCTGAGGCTACATTTTATTGTGTACTTGCATCAACGTGCATAAAGCAGAAAAGAAACTTTGATCTACCCGCTTGAGAAGATCGGAGTCATAAAAGTAAGGGCAAGACTTCTTGCCCTCTATGATGACTACATAGTCAATATGAAAGGCGCAATTTTCATCATTGAATATTAAGGCATGTCATAAACTTCCTTGCTCTTATTTTGCCACCAATAAATATATACGCTTGTATATATATCAAGCTAGATATATAGCTCAAAACTTTTGACGCAGATATCATACCGGGCGAGGAGTAGTGTATCATGTGACCTACATACACCAGTTAGATTCGACGTGGATTTGGGACTGCCATCCGTCCCTGGCTTATATTGATAGCAATCTGACTATAAGCTGCTGCGCCAGCAGTCATTCGCCATTGGTATAAACAAGCACTGATAGGGGAGTAACTTGAGAGTCTCTATTGGCGCACCAGCTCTAGGATTTTGGTTAGAGTATCATAGTGTAAATGATGATTGGAGAAGAGCTGCAAAAGTCCTGCCAAGCTCTGAGTAAATTCAACCACGATGTTTTCCCTAAGCCATTTATGAGGCGCTCCCAAAGTTAATATAAATTGTTTGCGGGTGTATGAATAATACCTTGACTGTGAGGAAGTGCCACCGGTGCACGTAGCCGATGAATGAAATTGCTAAAGTCGTATAACTTGTGTTGTGAGGCTTGATTTAAAAAGTTTTTGCAACATCTACTCACAAAGTTGAAGAGGAATCTTCATCCTCTGGCCACTGAATTTACTTTGACACTTTTATTGGAATCTCGGACAACAGCGCCGCTTCATCCCTGAAGTGGATGAAAGATCCGCGCCACAACCCCGCAAATACAGGCTCCACATCGTTAATCTGTAGGATAACTGGGGCGCACGGCGTTATAGAAATGGTTGCTGTGGCGCGTGACTTCAGGATAATTCCACATCAAACATTGACGGTCGAAAATAAAGTCCAAGATTATCACCATCAAACAGTATGACTACTCGAATCATTTGCCATCCACTTTTGGGTCAGACTACAGTGATCACGGAAAATCATGTAAGATCATATAATGCTACTTGTATACAGAAGTAAAAGCTCAACTGATATAGGTTGATGTTACTGTTGCATTATTTCCACACGAATGGGATGATGAGGAGACCCATTGGGAGGTGGCATTATGGTATGGTACGAAAGATATGACTTGGAAGCAGCTTGATCTGATCGGAGTTCATAATGGTATGCCAGTAGTAAGTATACGAGCTAGGCACTATTGGTTGATCATGGATTGACAAAAAGACAAGCTTGCTGTTGACTCTCAAGGTCCAGTTCTATTCTTCTCAAATACTTTGAAGCGGCAATCCATGGGAGGATTTCTAGTTTGCTGTACAGTAAAGTATAGAAAGATAGGAGATTCGACATGGAAATGGGTGAGTGATGATCCAAATCCTATCGGTGATGCAGAAATTATCTTTCAGAAATCATCATCCAATATATCACCTCCTTCCATGGAAGAATACATCTCCAACCTATCACAATCTATTTATATTAACTTCCATGGACTACACGAAACATCTAAGTCACCAATATGGACTCTCACTTATCCAGCCGCTGCCTGCATCGCTCCATCCAACGAACCAAGCGCTGAACGGATCGACGTTGGATTTCCAACAGATATGGTCAGATACTTTGCTCTCGTCAAACGAATGAATTTTTGGTTAGTACCACGTCACGGAAGATATAAGTTTCAACTGGGTGAAGATAATTGTCAATTCTATTCTGGGAATGTCGAATCAAAGTTAGAAGAAGCTATTCTTTTATCATTTTTGAGAAGTGATGGGACGCATTTTGTGATGCTTGCATTGAGTATGGATGGAGTTGAACTGACATTCACATCTGGCAACGATGGAAGGATTGTTTTAATAGGGAAAAATGAGAGAGAAGAGAAAAGAGAGGGAATTATCATTTGTGCCGTGGGTAAAACTGTAGAAGATGGTATCGCCGCTACAATGGATCATGCTAAACGAATCATTCGAGAAAACTTGAAACCAGGGCCAGTTACTGATCGAAGATTTGATCGAAATGAAGTAATTCAGAAGCCCGAATACAGGAAAACCTTCCATGATGAGCTAGTCTACTGCACGTGGAACTCTCTAGGTCCCACCTTGACATCGACTACTCTCTTTTCTGCACTTGAAGATCTCAGTGCATCTTCCATCTATCCATCTACGATTATAATAGATGATGGGTGGCAATCAGTAAAGCCATTTGGCTCAGAAACCTTTCCCACTCAGCATCGTTGGTCAAGATTCGAAGCTTCGTCCAGATCGTTTCCAGAAGGCCTTACCGACCTCTCACTTCGAATTAGGAATTTGTATCCATGGATCAAAAATATCGGTATTTGGCACGGCATCTTTGGCTATTGGGGTGGTATCGACCCAGAAGATGAAATTGGTAGAAATTATAAGCTGAGATGGGTGGAAATAAACAATCATCATCGGAGTGGAATGTGGGTTGTTGATGCCTCTGACGTGAAGAGATTTTACGATGACTTTTATTCGTGAGTACTCTTTCCAGTTATACTTCGTAGTTCACCATAGTGATCATGTAGATTTCTCGTCGGTTGTGGCATAACCGCTGTGAAGCTGGATACTCAAGGATTATTGAACGATCTCAAAAATCCAAAAGATAGGAGAGAATTAATACCCGCATACCAAGATGCAATCCATGCAAGCTTAATTTCTCATTTCGAAGACAGAGTTATATCATGCATGTCACAATACCCTTCGAACATTTTCTCGCCTCAATTACTACTATCTTCATCAGGAAATCCGTCACGAAAAATAGCCATGCGCAATTCAGATGATTTTTGGCCCAATGATCCAACTGCTCATCCTTGGTACGTTATCTCCTTTTACTTTGATCTCACCTACCTCATTCTCTAATACCAATAACACCTGGCCACACTCAGCCCAAAGCCAACTATCTAACGAAATCCAGGCACATCCATACCAACTCTCACACCTCACATTTAACCACGCATCTTGAAAACATCGTTCCAGATTGGGATATGTTCCAAACCTCCTCCTCCGAGACCACTACATCTTCATCCCCAGACTACTCTTCCTACCACGCTGCCTCGCGTTCACTCTCAGGTGGACTCGTATCCATAACCGATACTCCAGGCCAGCACAACACTAAGCTCCTATCTCGACTTTGCTGTAATCCCTTCAAAAATATCGGCTCTGCTGGGCTATCTTCCCCTATAATTCCTCACGTCAAACCGGGAAAATCTACAGACGTATACAGCGATAGCAAAGCCCATCGAATATTAAAAATCCGTACCTCAACCATCAAAACCGGTGTCAGGATACTCGGGTTATTTAATCCGCTTCCACATGGTTCTATTACCGAAACCATTGGACTTGAAGAATTTTTCCCATCTTCTCATTCCAACTCGAACGAAGAAAATGATGTAGATACAGAATACATAATCCTTACCTCCACCACTGACAAACTATCTCCACCTATTTCTGTTCAAACCCTCGGAACTACCGCTAGTAAATTCTTAATCACATTACCATCGCATGGATATGAAATACTTACTGCGTGTCGAATTCATCGTATACCTATAGCCAACCCTCTCCCTCGCAACCCCAATTCGAATGATAACATCAACACCGACTCCGTCCTCCACAACCACGAAGAAGAAAATACAATAAAAATAGCAATCTTAGGTATACTAAAAATATTCACAGCCGCAGCCGCCATCACAGATTATTCAATTTCAACATCAACATCAACCTCTCCTCTCGCCCAGAACCCTCCTAATCCATCCTCAAACCCACAACCACAACCACAACCACAACCACAACCACAAAACGCTCCCCTAAAATCAAAAATAAACATAAATCTCAAGATGCAAGGAATCGATAAACTAACTTTTTACATATCCTTATCCTCCCTCTCGTCTGCTCACCCCATAAACCCCACCACAGCACATACTCCACATACTCCACACCCACCCATCCCATCAACCCTCCAAATCAACAAATTCGATTTCTCACCTTATATTTCTCGTCATTATACTGTGGAGGAAATATCTTTATCTTATCCTCCATCTCAAAATAAAAATAAAAATGGAAATGGAACGGAAGATCAGATACAGGAATATAAAATATCGATTGATATACCTCTGATAATAGAGATGGGATGTAAACTTGGGGATTCAGGAGGAGATTTTGGATCTATATTAAGTAGTGGTGATGACGATGATGATGATGATGGATTGTTTCCAGTTGAGGTTGGGATTTTTGTTTAATTGGGTGAATGAAGTGCATGGATGATTGGATGATTGGATGGATGGGGTTATTTATTTATTTATTTATTTAGCTAGCTAGCTAGTAATTAAATGGGATTTTCTAGGATCTGAGAGTCGATGAAAGGGGGGTATGCATACCATACCATACCTAGGTAAATGATATGAAATATGAAATGCTGAATGCTGAATGCTGAATGCTGAATGCTGAATGCTGAATGCTGAATGCTGAATGCTGAATGCTGAATGCTGAATATAAGATTATATTTGGAGGGTATATAATCTTACTATTGGGATAAATTGCAATCAAAACCAAAGTTACAATCATGATCACAAGAAGTAGTAATCTTACTTGTAGAGTGTTTACATGTATCCACCTTGTCAGGAAGCTCCATCTACTCTATCACCGCAACGTTGTTATCTATTGAATAATAATAGACACAACTGCAAATATTGCGATTAAGCCCATCCCAATTTTAGAGCAGAAAGTAAAAACGAAGCATGCATAACCGATCGGTTCAATTACCAAGTTAATTCCAAATTTAAAGACCCCAGCTCCCGATCCTCAACCGCCAGCCCGCCAGCCAGCCAGCCAGCCCCTACCACGTCTCCTGTATATAAAACTTCGACTTCTCCATACTCGCAATAAAACGTTCTGCCTCCTCAAAACTCATATCTCCATGCTTCTGCAAGACGCCCAGGAAAGCTAATCTGACAGCCTTGGGCATACCACCCGAGCTACCACATACAAAAATGAGGGCGTTAAATTTGATCAACAGATCTGCAATCTGTTGTCCTTGTTTCCTAATCTGATCTTGTACGTAAACTTTTTGCGGGCCATCTCTTGAGAAGACTGCATTTGCGTGTAATTTTGACTTGAGTTTTTCCCACTCAGCACCGTAAAAGTAATCTGCGTCGCGATTGCGGCCACCATATATGAGATGGACGTCGCCGAATCCTTCTCCCTTACACTTTGAGTAAATCATTTGCTTGGTGTGTTCTCGGATCAATGATCGAAGAGGAGCAATTCCAGTTCCTGCACCAACCAAGATGAGAGGACGTTCTTTCAGGGCGTAGGGTGCTCTGTAGAAAGATGGGTTCCTACTGTAACCGAGAGTGATGACTGATCCTTCAGGAAGGGTGGCTAAATAGCGGGAACAAAGACCGTTCCGGACTTTTTGGAGAACGGTGCGGTATTTAACAATGGCGACGAGGATTTGGAAGGTATAGGTTTTCACAGGTTTATGTAAAGGTCCCCCATATTTAGAATTTCGAGGATCTCTTATATTTTTAGCAGCTTTATTCAAGTCTTCAGGGGCGATGTGCATGGTACCACCTGAGCTAATGCTGAATTCGCGAGCTCGAATTATGGGGAAAATAGTGGTGGCATCTTTCCATGGAAGCTTGACGCTTGGGAAATCTTGAAGACATTCAAGGATACTGCGACGAGGGCGAGTGGTATAGTCGTAGAGTTCGTCAGTGTAGAGAGGATCCCGAAACTCGAGGAGACGTGCTTTGTGCGTCGGATCGTCTGTATAATTTGCCATAATTTCGAAAAAATGACGCTTGGGAATAGCTTGAAAGTCAAGATTATGGGTCAAGAGTTCTCGTAGTGTTTGGTCGTTATCCACTAGATGAAGATCCTTTGGTGATGATACCAAGTTTTTGGCGGCGAACCAATCTGGTGATCTTGGTTTGAAGTGTAACTTCATATCCGCAAGATCATTCCACTCCATCAAATCAATCAGGGTCTGGACATCTCCGGGAAAGTTTTTGGGGAAAATTGATATGGTGTCTCCAGGCCATGGTGAGAATTCTTGGCTTCGTATTTTGAAAGTGATTTCGCGAACATCCTGCCAGTGACTTAAAGGAGTAATACGCTTGTTGTTTTGGATGGTGGCATGAACTCCATTTTGGACATCTGTGAAATTTCCACTTTCAGGCAATACGCGATCGACATTTTCTAGTTCATCATCTTTGTAGGGCCCAGTCAATCGATTGGAGGGTTTTGGCGCATCATATCCATGATCAAAGCGGAAGCCAAATCCAAAGTCAGATGTATTTGACATTGTTCCGTCTTCCGGGATGGAGGAATTTTGAGATTTACCGTCAAATTTACCTAGAGTGCGTTGATCAATAAAAGGACTTGTCAAAAGACTTGTAGATAAGTGGGAGACTTTTTTAAATCCTCAGCAGGAGCCAGCTTACTGTTTAATGAATCAATTTCTGTTTGATCAATTTCACCACTATTATCGGGTGGTGAATTTAATTTCTTAGTAACCGTAGTAGATTCATTTTTAAGCTCTAGCCAATATTTCGGGGGAAGGAGAACTTCATCAGGAATTGGTTCTAAGCCATCCGGTAATGGATATAATTCGAGGAGTTTCTTTCTAAGGTCAATATACCAGGAGAGGAAAGTTCCATCAACACTATCAATGTTAGAAAGTGCGGCTCATGTTCGCACGAAGATTGAGAAGGAAAAAGAAAAACAAAAACAAAAACAAAAACATAACAGCTTATATTTGGTCATAAAGCACACAGGCAAATAGTTGCTAGGTTGCAATGTTACCATATAAGTAGAATGATGTGAACGAAAGAATCTTCAGTATAAACTTCCACTTACCCTTCTTCATGTTGTTCGTCAGCTTCCCCTCTAGGATATATTTCATTCCCACCTAACTGTTCCAACCTTTTATGTAGTTTACGAGCTGCAAAATTAAACCTACAAAAAGATGAGTATCGTCTTATTAAGTAGTTGAGGTCTTCTTGTTTATATCACTCCCATTTCCATCTTGTACTTACTTTGCATAGGAACTATCACCAAGACCAAAAGTGGTGAAGTTCACGTGACTCAAACAATTCGGAGGTAAACGTTTTCTCAAAAGACTGTTCCAAAATTTCCTCGAATTCTTTGGGAATTCTCCTTGTCCTGTAGTTGATATTGTGAAGATAACAAATTGATATTTTAACAATTCTTTCTGTTTGATGGATTCGAATAAGCACATGTTGATAATGTATAGGGAAGAATTACATACAATATCAACCTCATCCATCACACACACCCTTGTCATGAAATGAAGTCTTTCTACCACACGTCCCAATTCCTCTGCCACATCTTGAGAGTTTCCAGTTTCAGTTCCATAAAGGACGAGTGCACTCCTATCATGTCGTTGACCATTGAGAATTTCAGACATTTGATAGATTAGTTGTTGGACGTTTTGTGATAATGGTAGATGTAAATATTTATTATCACAAGTACGTAGATACTAGGTAGGTTACTCACTGATAAAACAATTTTTGCTTACTTATCGTCACATCAAAGAACAAGTCACGGGATATTTGTTAAGAAGACTGATTGATTGGTATTTGATAACCCGATACGTACTTAACAGTTAATTCCGTAACGTCCATAGTGAAATTTTACCATATAAGGCGAGGAAGATATACTTGCAAGCTGAATCCTGGTAATCATTCCTGGGTTGACCTTATCCAGGATTACCATGGTGTTTTGTTTGAATGATTTTGACTGTATCAGATATGCTCCGAGATAGGTGTATATAGATATATATATTCAGTAGGAAAAAACAAATCTTTGCACTGGTTCTATGAATTATACTCCGTGTACGACTGGTGAATGAATGACTATAATGTTATTTATATTGTATTACATACAACACAAAGCAATTCTACGGAAAGTTCTAGAAGAACTCGATACTATGGAGTATATGATGACAAGACCCCACATATAAATAAACAAACAATAAGAGTATGATGTTGTGAAGATAGAACTAGAATCTTTCATGTCTGTATATCATATATCAGATACTGCTTGTATGTTGCTATGTATCAATAAGGCATTATAAACCACATACTTGATGATAGATATGAATTCTACGAGTATCTACACTGGAAATCCATCATCGTACCAATACAGTGATTGATCTACACCGTACATCTCTTACTCCAATGTTTAAATGGTTCTAGAACCACATTTGATGTCATTTTCATCAAACGATAAAAGCAAGGATTCTCGGTATGAATCATAAAATATTGCCCTAATGCTTTCTCTACAACCACGCCTTTATGACATTGAAGGACTCGAGGACAAAGTTCAAAATACATACCATGATAAAATCACCAAAAGATAGTGAACCCTTCTTTTACTCGTAGAAAATATTATCGATAAAATCCCACATTACTTTCCCAACATTATCATTGGTCGAGTGGCGTACAATCGCGTGTTGATTCTAGGCCAAGTCATCAATCCTTCCCCTTTTTACACATCCATGACTCCCTCGCTATTTCCCCATGTTATGTATCGTATCTAGCATCCCAACCCAATTTGTCTCGCCGTTGCTGCTACCTTATCAACTTGAATATCGTATTTTCATACACAATCATCTTCTTTCCCCGTCGATGAAAATGTACACTTTTAGGAAAGTAGTAGGTAGAGATCTGAGATAACGTTAATAATAGTTGCAAGTGTCTGTATTTAATTCAATGAATCTTTTAAACCATGACTTCTCCTCCTCATGTGCTAGTAACACCTCCTGTTTCGCTATTTCCCCATGTTATTCGTTGTATCAAAATCTCTCCTCTCACCGTGCCACCTATATCCCGGCCCTCCTGTCACATCGAGCTGCCATCTAAGCCCACCAATTGTTCCTTCTTCCCTTCCCTTTCCCTAGTAAATTCCTTCTTAGCTTGATCTTTGTAGGTTGAACCTGCTGTAAGTTAATCATCTATCCTCTCCATGGAAACGAAATCCCCAATCCAGCCCTGTTCAGCCACTCGCTCTAATCCCATTGCGGTAAGTGCCCCTCGCTAAAGTGCGGCTGCCCCAGTGATTCAATGGAATTTGATATATTCTACCCACTGCGCAATCCCGAACTTCTTTCTCCCTTTCCTTTTGAACACATCAACTTCAAGAATCCGATCAAGTGTCTACCACAACGAAACCTCAACCAAAATCCCCCAAACCAGACCACTAGGGCACCTAGCTACCCTTTTACAACTCCCCCAAATTTGTTCAGAGAGTATTAAACACACTCCCAGCAAACGTCGATCAATTTTCAATTCAATTCAAGCTTCTACTCAGTCATAACTACCACACCCACCAAACCAATTATCATCATGTCTAACATCGTGGAGAAAGTTTCTGACGCCGTCACCGACGTTACTGCCGCTCTTGGCAACACATCCATCTCTGACAAGCCCGCCGAGACCACCACTGGTGAGAAGGCAGCCAACACTACCACCGACAAGGAAGCCGTGTTGGCAAGCGCTGCAGAGGGAAGAAGACTCTACATCGGTAACCTCGCATATGCGACCACCGAGGGGGAGTTGCAAGCCTTTTTCAAGGGATACTTAATGTAAGCATGAATTCTCGACTTTCACATGTCATCTTCATCGTCGCTTTTCTCTTTCCTCGAAAAATCATCGGCTTGCTTCAAATCTAGCAAATTACAGGAAGTTGCGGATATCTTTTGCCCCTTCCAAAAATGACCAGTTTTTTACAACATCTACTACACGAGCTAACTTTTTTTGCACAGTGAATCCACCTCTATCCCAAAGAACCCACGTACTGACCGCCCAGTCGGATATGCTTTCGTCGACCTTTCTACCCCAACTGAGGCCGAACGTGCTATCGCTGAGCTTTCTGGAAAGGACATCCTTGACCGCAAGGTCTCTGTCCAACTTGCTCGCAAGCCAGAGACAAATGACAAGACCGAGGGTGCTGCAAGCGGAGGAGAGGGACAATCTGGTAATGAAGGTGGACGCCGAAGACAATCTGGTCGAGGACGTGGTCGTGCCCGTGGACGTGGAGGACGCCGTGGCAATGCTGTAAGTTTTGGAAGTCTGGATCTTGGTCCGTATTAGTCACTAACATAAACACAGTCCCGTACTGATGAGAGCACTGCTGAGGCACCTGCCGTCACAGAAGTTCTTCCTTTGACCGAAACCACAAACCAGGCTACTACCGAGACCAAGGAGGCCAAGCCACAAACTACTCGTGCTCCCCGCGAGCGTCGTGAGCGTGGTCCTCCAGCTGATGGGATTCCATCCAAGAACAAGGTCATGGTTGCTAACCTTCCATATGATCTCCACGAGGACAAGGTATGTTCGAAATTAACTGCTTTCAAACAATTTACTGACAGCCTCGTAGCTCAAGGAACTCTTCTCTGTCTATGAGCCAACCTCTGCCAAGATCGCCCTTCGCCCAATTCCCCGTTTCATGGTAAAGAAGCTTCAAGCCCGTGGTGAACCCCGCAAGGGACGTGGCTTCGGCTTCGTCACTCTTTCCAGTGAGGAACAACAACAAAAGGCCGTTGCTGAAATGAACGGAAAGGAAATCGAAGGTCGTGAGATCGCCGTCAAGGTCGCTATCGACAGCCCAGACAAGACCGATGATGATGTCAACGCAAACGCTGCTAATGCTACCGCCGAGACTGCCGCTGCTCCACCAGCCGGTGCTGAAACCGTTTCTGCTTAGGCAGTAAACATTGTATGATGTGAATGAGAGGAGAGTTCTGCAGCTCTGCAGACGATAGACTAATGCATTGCCATGCGTTGCTTTTGGACCATTTTCGGCGCGATGCGGGAGCTCTTAGGGAAAGATGGATTTGTTCCATTGATATGGAATGGATCGACCCTTTTCTTGACGATTTTCTTTTAGGTGGACATATGAATACTAACTCAGTGGACTTGTTGGTGGCGTCTAAATAGATCTTGGGCTTGCACGCTCTTTTCTTCCGACAGACTTAACTTGTTATTTCCGAGTAGGGATTCATAGTTCTTCATGACTCTTTTTTCAAACACTATGTCTTATTACAATTTTGCTGGCATTCTCTGGGTGTACACTAGATTTTTTCTGACGTGCTTCCATATGGGATGGGTGGGCATGGAAAAGTTATTGATTAATGATTGATGACAACGCTATCATTATCGATGATAATAAAGTGGACGATTTTACCAGCAGAATTATAATCTTTCAGTGATATTTTAGAGATATTTGTGATAGATGTGACCTAGGACCTACCCCGTTTACAGTGCGAGTTCTATGATGTTTCAGTATCTAGTTTCCCTTTCAGTGCCAAATACTGCCCAGGTGCCATTCAACAATACTCAGGAACCCCTTTTTCCCAAACCTTAAGCCTCACAGCCTCGATCTTCAACCTTGTATATTGATTGGTCTAGATTTCTCTTAGCGCGGTTGGGCCCCTCTTGCGCAAACACCCCCAAATTTAGAAATCTAATTTCCCTTTGTAAAGCCCCACTACATCAGGGCTAAGGACGATCCATACTCGACGACAAACATCTATATGTACCAATCGAATCATTCAATCTTACTATATTTCCGAGACTCCCACAAAAAATCCAACATTCGCGATTACGTCTATTGAGAAATTCGCCCTTGAGACGCAAAGGAGCCTAAGTAGGAGATTCTAGTGGAATAAGACACACAATCAGCAGTCGATTACAACACCAACCGCGAGAATGACTTCAAAGGCTATGTGGGAGGTCGACCCAGAAACAAGGTCAAAGGTATTCTATTCTCTTCGCATTACATGGGCCATTGGCGCAGATACCCATCATTTTATTTCCAACACAAGCACTCATGCTAAACGTGTCTTGAATCCAGCTCCTTGACATTTCCAAAACCAATGGTAACGACAGATGCATCGACTGTAATGCACCCTCTCCGCAATGGGCTTCTCCAAAATTCGGCGTTTTCATCTGCTTATCATGCGCCGGCGTTCACCGCGGATTGGGAGTTCATATTAGTTTTGTCAGGAGTATTACGATGGATGCTTTCAAGGCGCAAGAGATTGAGCGCATGAGAGAAGGAGGAAACAAAACGTGGAGGGAATTTTTCGATCAGGACGAGAGAAATGTTATGAGTGGTATCACGTAAGTGGACTATCTTTGCGACAGGACCCTCACGGTAAGCAGGGAATTGGCACATAACTGACGAATTTTAAAGTTGGGACGATGCAACAATTGCGGAGCGATATTCTGGTGAAGTTGGCGAAGAATATAAAGAACGACTCACTGCAAAAGTCGAGAAACGAGAATACGTTCCTGTGCCTAAAGCACCCGCGTCAAAATCTACGACTGCCGATACATCGACCTCAAACCACAGTTCCAGCAACTCTCGATCACAATCACAAACTCCTCTTGGAGCACGAAACTCCAGTCCTTCTAATGGAAAAGTAAAGGTTGATGATAGATACTTTGCTGGGCTTGGAGCTGCGAACGCAAACCGACCCGAGGACTTACCGCCTTCACAAGGAGGCAAATATGCAGGATTCGGAAGCCAACCTATTGAGAGAGAAGATAATAGTGCCAGATTACCCGGTTTCGAAGATTTGCAGAGAGACCCTGTGGCAGCGCTGACGAAGGGCTTTGGGTGGTTCACAACTACTGTGGGAAAGACAGCAAAGACTGTTAATGAGGGTTACATACAGCCTACAGCTGCAAAGGTAATTTCCATTCCTTAACATGCCCAAATATCCAACCCTCCTCATATTCGCACAATCGACATTAACTGACAATAATTTCACACAGATCGCTGAATCCGAAGTAGCAAAACAAGCGCAACTTACTGCTGCTCAAGTTGCACGCAATGCACAAAATGGAGCCAAGACTGCAGCAGAGGGATTTAACCGCTTTGTAGAAGGCAGTGGCAGTGGTTCCTCGAGAGATGTACCGATCGATGAGAGTAAGAAGGATTTTTGGGATAGTTTTGCAGACGCTGGGGCTAAGAGACAACATGCACCAAGTGCGTCGATTGGGACGGCCGCTGTTAAGAGGAATGGGGGTAGCGGAAATGGAGGCGGAGTTGCAGCAAAGAAAGAGGATGATTGGGAGAAGTGGTAGAGGTAGGTTCTTTGGGATATGGAAGGGGATGAAAGGGATGATTGGGTGAAGAGAACAGATGAGTGAATGTATATATACATCGACCGTACGGGTCAACAGAGACGTTTTAGCGATACATTTGCGGGAAATAATTGAAGATTACGTGGTTTAATAGCTAGTTTCCTAGCTCCAAATATTTTTCACAAGTTGGGATGATGAGATATAGAGAGGTATGTATCTATCTCGTCATGATTATTTGTTGGTTTTGATTATTTATATTATTTTTTTGCATTTTTAAGTTTTGAGTTTTAAGTTTTAACCAAGTGGTTTTAAGATTACATGTTTCGCTCCTCGGTGGTATGCCCATAGTCTTTGACATAATTAGATGTGGGCATGAATATGTTATGTTCTTGAAGTCGAGTATGGATGGAGATGAAGTGTTTATTACTTTATTCAGGAGAATTTTTCTGGGGGGTTTACTTTTCATTTGTTTGTGTGTGTTTTTTTTTTTTTTTTTTTTTTGAAGAAAGAAAAAAGATGAAAAGAAAAGGGGAAATAGATAGTATGTGATTGATTTATGGTGTATAGTGTAGTGGTGAGTGGTTTAATGATGAGTTTAGTGGTGATGAGGGTGTGGAGTGCTTGATTTGATGGTTTGGAGTGTTTATGTGCATGGATTTATGTCGACTTTTTAAGTTGGTTTGAATATATATATACATGGAGGCTGCTGGAAGAAATTGGAACCAGCTCAAAGCCCTTTGAGGTTAGCATACTGACATAAAATTTCCATGGAATTTCTATATGTATATCTGGTGATCTCAAGTTGATTTTCATTATCTGTATGCGGGAGTGCTGGGTTGGAATTGTTAATATTTAGTCTGTCGTTCAAGTCCTATTCGGAAAGGTTTCCTTGATCGTAGCGATACAGAGAGATTTTTGCGGATTTCTCTGTGGTGGTTTGGTAATGTTGATTGTGGGTAGCTGTAGCTCGATGTGAGATAATCAACTTTTACATATATGTTCCTTTCGCCACGGCCAATTCTCTAAAACCCGGACAGCTTCACATGAAACACTTGAACGGCGTGCGCTTATTTACTTTTCTGCATCATTAATTTTGAGGGAGAAAGGTCGTCTCTTGTTCTTGGGCCGCGGCTGTTTTGGGAGTCGAGGGATTGGCGACCTGTTTCCGACGGCTTGTAATATAACCTTATTGCGCGCGTATGATGTTACTGCGCCACTGTTGTGTTGTTGATAAGTCTTTATATTCTGATTATGCTGTGGGTTAATATGAAGCCACATTTGATGGCATTAACATAAAGTTTCTAGACCCTTTACTTTCTATTGTTGTAGAAAATCCTCCGCATCATTCTAGTATCTACTGCAGCTGTACCCACAAATATGTTAGCCGAACATACACCCAAGGTTGCAAGTCTTGAAGAAGAGCCTTTGTTTCCACAATTCCGCAATCTACCACCGGAGCTTCGTCTACAAATTTGGAAATACGCTCTTCCGAATGGTCGAACACTCAAGGTCAGGGTGGATGCATATGATAACACACGAGCATCTCTTCAAGGAAACTTCTCGGCTGTTCCAACCATCTGTCATGTCAATTCCGAATCTCGAGCCGTAGCTTTGAGCATTTGTCGAAATGGACTCGGGCCCAATACAGAAGAATCAGATTTTTACTGGAATCCAAACACAGACATCATCTACTTCCCTCCGTCGGCTTCTTGGACAAGCGGCACTCTAGAACAACATTTATTCAAGGAAAAAGTTCCCGATTCGTATCGGAATAGTGGTATCGTACCTGCAGTACAACATGTTGCGTTGCCACTAAATGTATGGTTGGCCCAAGGTCTTTATCTAGAACCATTATCAACCTGCTGGCTCTTAGACTGGCTGCACAAATTCCCCTCTCTTCAATCTCTCACCCTCCTCATTGAGCCCTTCGACCAATGGCTCGGTCTCCCCAATACCTCGATAGTCTACCACGAACCCCTCGATAATCCCATGCAGCAATTGCTGCATCATAAACCTTCTCAAATCACCACATTAGTCGAGAAAGCCCTGCAAGAATACAAAAACTCGCATGATCCCAGCTGGAGCCCACCGGTTGTCGAGGTCTTGGTGCTGGGTATGAAGAAATTCAAAACGAGTAGTGGGTGTATATCTCGTAGAACGAATTTGGATAGGGAGGATATCACGGGGTTGTATGAGATTGGTATTTCGAGGGTGGAGAAGATGGCGAGACGCTTGGCGAATAGGTGGCCGGCGGAGATTCATGCCGTGGAGCAGTGGAGTTTTATGGGGAGGGAGGGGGAAGAAGAGGGATTTTAATGGGGGTGCGAGGGGTTGTTTTGTGCGCTGAGGATATATGTTAATCGATACATAAATGTGATTTACGGTTTCGTCTGTGGTGTTATTTTTATTCTCTTTTCGGAAAGCTGTTAGTGCGTGATCTGGAGCAATCTTCGTACATTTGAATAGACAATATAGTCTCAGTGCAATTCTTCTGTCATGTCTACTTAGATATCAATTTGGGAGAAAATTAACACGGGGAGCTTTCGAAGTAATCGATAATCAATTATCAGCTAAACTTTTATCCTAAATCATAGTTTTGACTCGTTAGTTTTTCTATATCTAGGATGCTCGGTTCAGATAAATGATGATCTGGTATGTTGTTAAGGATTTGAAATATTTACTTCGTTGTCGAGTTTGATTATAGATGGTTTTGATAATGATGAAGAAATTATGTTCTTTATGGGGGAAGAATGATGCTTACACATTTTGATTGAAACAGAGAGACTGTTATAGTATTGTTACGTTGTAACATTATAATTATTATCACGTGTTATAGGATCACATGAATAGTCTTGTGAAGGGAGCGAGGGAGCGAAGGAGCGAGATTCGAATCTCGCTCCCCAGCTCCATCGCTCCAATGTTGGAATACGAAGGTCTATATAATCAAGACGGATTTCCTTTGTATAGAGCTTCGTGCTCAAGATCAATCATTTAGTATACCATACTATTAGTTACGAATTGCATCATATTATTGTCATTACTTTAAGTCCCTGCTTGACGCCTAGTTATAAACCACCTCGAGAGCCTAGAGCACTTCCACGTGATCTAGACGGCAAACCTCGTAACAAGTATATGTTAATAGTATACAATATTAAAATTAAATAAAGTGAAAGGTTTCTGTGTATATATTTTTTTTTAAAAAAGTAAAAGATCAATTTATGTCCAGTGTATCAGTTAAGGGTTATATTATATAAATTATCCGGTTATATTATCTTATATTAAATAAATAAAACAGAGATTCTTTTAATAATTATTAATGAAAACTATTTTAAATAAAAATAATATAATATAGTTTTCCAAATCTTTTATATTTTATTTATTATAATAATATAAGAAAGTGAAAATATTAAGATTAAATATATAAATTGTTGAAATTAAGGTCATTATGGGCCTAGAATTGAGGTCATATGACCATTATGGTGCACGGACCATAATTGGGAATATCTTCAATTCTACCATTACTGTAACTTAGATCCTTAGTTCAACCTACATCTAATAATACTACTACTTCCAAACAACTCATTTTCAACATTTTTTCCATTTTAAATTTTTATAATAATTATCAAAAATCTATTCTTTCCCCGGAGACAAGACAAAAACGAGAAGAAAATTAATACACTGATTAACCGAGTCTGCGCTCTATAATATTGTCGCACCTGGGAATTAAAAGCTTCAGTAGATCAACGGAAAAGAAATTCTGCTGTACTTGCCTTGCTCCCCTTGAGAAGCGAGATCACGTGCTGCGAACAAATACAGCACGTACAGATGAGACTCTATGTGTTAGGTTTGTGGGTGAGTTTATAGGGTATTAGTACAGAAATCTGATGTTGGGGAATCCCCAACTATATCTAGTTTCGTCTACTCGAGTATAGTTCTGTGATTTCGAAATGTATAATTCGAAATGATAAATTTAAACAAAGATTAATAACAATGTAGAATAAATTATAAAGATGAAAAGGGTAAATAAATTAAATGGTTTATTTTATTTATTTTATTTATTTATTTATATTGATTAACGTCTACTTCGAACCTCCCTTGGGGTATTGAGACGTGCTAAGATAAGGAGCTTTTAAGCGGCGTGATCGTCGCAGCCAAATTTAACAGTTTAACTTCAATGCCAGGGGCTGTTCGCTCCTTTGCGTGTATGATCCTCCTCTTATAGTAAAAGGGCATGTCTGATCTGGGTTGTTGTTAGGGTGGGGCTTGGTTCCCGGGTGAGTAGGCTCGATGAAGGCTTTGATCCCTTGACTGGAATGGGGGAGAGCGGGGGTGGATTGCTGTTTGGTTAACTGAGCGTCAGCGCTCTTGCACTGTATGTTGGGTTTGTGTTTTGCGGTTTTGAGAGGTAATATGTATTAGAGTGATCAGTTGAGTGAAGAGTTAATGAGGGGAACAGGCGCTTTGTTGAAAAGGTAAACCTTTTTCCGAGGCCCTTTAGTAATTGGGGCAGATCTGAGTATAGAATTCTGAGTCTACAATCAGTTGAGTGAGCTTACTGGGTGTATATAAGAGTTTTTTAATATATGTGATCGCCTGTTTGTCGGAGCGTATCTCTGTTGGAGAGAGGGGCCAGTTTGAGCGCTTTAGATTGTTTATTGCGCATCTGAAGAAGTGATATGGTTCTTTTTCCATACCGCATGAGCAGTCTTGTTTGCTGTTTTGATGCTTGAAGCGTTGGTGATATGCAGCGTAATCGCCGTGACCTGTTTTCATAGCTAGTAGTCGATGAAGAACTCCTCTGGGTAGAGCTAGTTCTTTCGGCTCCTTTGTATTGTAGTTGGGAGACCACTTTTATAGCTTAAATGGTTTATTGAAATATAAAGATTTTAGATTATTTATATATATAAATAAAAGAAAATTGAAAGTTTAATTATAAATAACTGTAATATTGACTTTTTATTTTATTATTCACTTTAGATAAAATTAATTAATTGTTGACCTCCTGGGATCTTGGCAGCATATGCATATATATTGCATGATGCATATAAGGAGCAAACAAAACTCAACTTTTAATTCATTCTTTCCTTTTTGGTATATTGTTTGTTTGCTTTCAATATTTTGATTTCAAAGCACTTTAATTCCGAAGGCCGAATACCTAAGCCTATTCCTTCATTTTTTGAATATATACTCGCAGCTTAACTGCTTAGCTAGATAATCAATCAATTCAATCTGATGCTCTTTCTGGTCTCAATAAACCCAATATTAATTACCTGCCCATGTATTTAAATATCAAGTTAATATACTTCAATACAGCAGAATATATTATATTACAATTATACACTGTCCCTTCTTCTTCCCCAATCCCCTTGTTGTTTGCCTTTCTTTTATTTACATTACCGCCATATCGAATACCATCCCATCTCATCCATTTCCCTCATCCACAACCATCCCTCTACATCACATCACATCACATCACCTCACCCGGAAACCATCCCAATAATCAATCCCATACCAATTGTTCCCCTCCTGCCAATCCTCTGCCTTTCCCTCTCTACAACCACACAACCCGTAATCAAAACACCCAATTGAAAACTCCGCTCAATTTCTCTCCTTCCATCCCCCTGCTCATACACCTTCTCTTTCTCTTTCTGTCCAACTCCACTTCTATCCTCCCATTTCCTCCTAAACTGTATCCCTATCATATCTTTCCTCTTCCAAACATCATACCTAATCACCGCATACAAATCCCCCGATTCCCTATCCCTCAGCTCCAAATTCGGATTTGCGAACGAGGGAGCTAACGAGGAATCAGGAATTCTATGTTTCCAGATTAAAGCCCTTTCTTTCATATTCTTCTCCCGCAAATTCTCATCCTCATCAAAAGAACCAGGAACCATCCACTCTAATCTCCGTTCCATTCCCGTACCAAGAACCCGCATTTCAGATTCCATCTCCCTCTGTAACCCTTCTATCCTCACCTGCTGAACTTCCACTTCCTTATTAAATTTATCAAATTGTGCACCTCCTAACAATATACTTTCTTTTCTCTTCTTCCCTTCTTCCTTTTTTTCTTCCTCCCCACCACATAGAAATAAAATCATAGAAGTAATCCTCCCTGATCCCTCAATTGACATTTTAAAAACTGGTTCCGAGCATTCTCTCCGCTTCGAATTCCTCGGCTGATCATAAAACGAAAGCGTGCTTTTGAATCCTTTGAATATATTTCCGGGGATATAATCGATTGTGAGCTCAGAGAGATGTGGAGGAAATTGGGCTTGAGCTTGGGCTTGAGCTTGAGCTTGGTTTTGAGCTTTGGCTTGAGGTTTATAGAGATTAGATGATTTTGATGGATGAGTGACAAGGGAATAGGGAGGTGATGTATTAGGTCTTTCCTGTTGGAGATTGATGGCATGAAGAGAGGATGCAGGGATAGAGTGACCAGAGGGTTCTTTAGGATATGGATATTGTGTTGATATCGAAACTGGTTCTTCTTCCTTCGAGGGAATAGAAATATCATGATTGTGATACTCATTTCCGATTTTCTTCATTGGTTTGAAAAGAGAAATAGATGAAGACATTTTCCAAAATGAGGAGTGAAACGTCGAAGTTTAATTTTCTTGGATTTGATTATATATTCAAGTCAAAAGCACAATAAACATTTACTTCGAGATTCAGATAAATATTCACACGTAATATGTTACTACGTTTTACATCCGTTCTTATAATTATATAGAAATTTATACACCTCATATATTGCCCTAGCAATCTCAAGATTATAATCCTTCTTCTCCTCCTGCTTCTCAAATGAGGCGCAGTGAGCAAGGCTTAGCTTAGCTTGTACTTCGCATCCAGAATGCCATTACCACTCACAATCAATCCCAATCCCAATCCTTTCCACTCCTAGTGATCGAAGTGTCTTAACCTTACCTACAAACAAAACAAGAAATCCCCAACCAGGCATTTTAACATCATGAATCTTACCACACGCAATATCAAAACTGTACGATGCGGTATAAGAATCATGAGCGACAAGACAACAATTTGTTAAGAACTACCTAAGTTACAACATACAAAATTATATCCAATCTTTCTATATGAATAGAAGAATCCTCAAATTAAAAGCAGAACGGAAAACTGTTTCGTTTTTGAAATTTCCAAGGAGATAAAAACCTACTGAACAACCAACCTATTCCTATCACTCTTCTGCAATCCATCTTTAAGGAATCACCGGTGTGATTAAGGCTCGCCTTTTGATATCAGTATTCTCAATCAACTAGCCTCATAATTATACACGTTAAATCACCTTCTTACCTTCTCGCCTTCTCGCCTTCTCGCCTTCTCACCTCCAGAACATCAAGCCCAAACACCACAATCCTACCATCATCCCACTACAAGGAAACCAGCACAAACTTCCCTTCGCACTCAAAATCAAGTATGTAAGACATTATCGCTGCTCCCCTTTTAAAGGTTTCGAAACCACAGAGGCGATATAAATGTTAGTTTAATTGTTGGCAATTAATTCCATATCATTCAGTCAAACTTGCCGGCCGTCGATAACATGCCAATCATATGAAGCTCAGCCAACACTGCCATGGCTTTAAATCTCACTCCTTCCCATGGCCAGGTCGTGTCCGACGTATTCATTTCATATGAATCTTGTAGGATTCCACTTGATATCAAACATTTAAGTCAAACTTCCTCGACAAACTATCTGAGAAGGTAGATCATTGAAAAGAAACTGCGCAAAATGAAAAGAGTAGTGAGATTTTAGATATAGAGGTACTTATAATCTACTACGTACAAAATAAATTATAGACAAGAAAGACCTTTGTAAAGAAATATTATTAAAGATTAAAAACTAAAAAGCCACAACTAGCGCAATCTCCCGATAGCAATACTGAAAGAGCGATGTAATTACTACACAACGATAATACAATATAGAGAATTAGATTATATTGATACAATTAACAAAAGAAAAAAAAAACTATTTATAAATCCTTAAGTACCTGGTATTTTGTGTTCTTTTTCTTCTTTTCTTCCTTTCTTTTTTCTTTTTTTATATAAAGAAAAAAAAAATAGAAAGGGGGGAGACTACTAGACATCCAATCCCATTCAGTTCAGTCCAGTTCTCAGTTAGAAATTAATCAATATATAAACATATGTACATCCTCAAATCCTCAAATACTCAATCTATCCTCCCCCTCGATCTCCGATCCACTCTACAAAAAGTATATAATTACCACCTGGTATACTTGTACTGTACTCTACATCCCGATTCAAAGATTCCAGATTCAAGATTCTAGAACCCTCAACAGTGAACACGAATAAGCCCAGCCAAGCCCAAGTCCAAGCCCCAGCTCCACTGGACACTGGAGTCGCAGGCCAAAATTAAAAATAGTATCATCAATTAATCAATCAAATGAATCAATACCTAGGTACTCGATTACACTGTATGTACACTATAGATAATACTTACAAAGCGAAGAATATAAAGTATAAAGTAATTAAAATATTTATTTGTTTATAATGTATATATTTTGTATATATAATATTATTATTATTATTGTGATTAACGTCTACTCTGACCTCCCGAGGGGTATTTAGACGTGCTAAGCTGTTTTTTTGGTTTAAGTATATATAATATATTATATATAATATATATATATTTACAATTAATAATCTCAAGATTCAAAATAAATAAATAATATATATATAAATAAATATTTTATATATTTATTTATTTAATAATTATAAAATAATAATTAATAATTATTATAATTTTATATATATATATATAAAATTAATATTGATTTGTATAAATCTATTAATTATCAATTTAAAAAAATTATTTATTTAAATAATTATTTTTAATTAAATAAATTATAAATTATAAATTATAAAATTTTATATTTATATAATATTTAAAATTTATTTATGAAATTAATTAAAAAATATTAAATATATATATATTAAAATCAATCTATTTAAATACTTTTATAATAAAATAAAATTATAAAAATATATTTATAATTTACTTACTCTACAAATATATTCCCTTTACATTCATCACTTTTCAAAAAACTATCAAAATATAAACAATCTATCAATACTCTAACAATCTATACCTTCAGAGAACAAAAGAAAGAACAGAAAAAAAAGAAAAAAGTGGCTGGTAACATACCATACGGTACAGTGCATACACCTATGCACGCATACATGCATGTATGCATAAGTCTGACAAGGATAATTAAGAATACGAGAGTTTGTTCGGTACCGAGAGGTGATTTGTGCAGGAGATATTATTTATGATTTATGGTTCATTGTGAATTTGTGGTATGTATGCATTGTAGTCTGTGCGAAGACAAGCTTTCTTTGTATGCTTTGTGTACTATGTAAGTAAGTGGCTTTTCGTGGTTATTATTGCTGGGCGTAGGTCCTCCGTATGTATGTTGGATGAATATTATGATAGGATGATATCTAGGTAGGTATGGATATATGTACAGTTGATTGATCTAGTGGAAGTTCGTACTCGTGCAGGTGATGTTGTTTATCAATTGAATTGATCTTATTTTAGTACTTTGGATTTGGATTGGATGACTGAAGGTATAACTAATGAGGAGAATCGGGCAGTCCGGACATACGTACGATATAAAATGGAGTCGAGGAACCGAGAATGGATGGGTGCATTCGTATATTCGTATAACTCCATATGATTCATATGTATGTGATTTGTGACTTATGATTAATGTCTTTCCTGAATGAAAATAACCCAAGCCAAGACCCGAAATGCTTCCATAAAGTTCAATTATCTACCTACCTACCTACCTACTACCTACTACCTAGTATTATTTCCATGAACCATTTCAGAAATTTCTTAATTGTTTTTTCATGGTTCATAGTTCGAGGATGATTTTGAGTGGGTCGAGGAAAATTATCATCGACAGCACTTGGGAGACTAAAGACCATTGATGACGACGGAAAAGTTTCATCTAGAAGTGGACGAGCCTACGAGGAGCTATCTTAGGTGAATCGGTAATTTGGTCGACATGATGAATGGGGGTCGGTTCTCTTGGGTGATTCGTCGTTGCATTTTGCTTGAATGTGCTTGAATGTGCTTTTAATGTTCAATGATGATCATCATCCAGGTTCATCTACCAGGTCCTAGGATAGATCTGACTTGGTACAAGAACGGGTAGAGGAGTAGACGAGTACGGACGGATAGGCACTTGCAAGTTCTCTTGGATGTGCTGGATTATGATTTGATTATTCGGGGATTGATGATTTCTATCCTGTTGATGTATGATGATGGCTAAGGGATGAATAGGATCTCAAACCTCTGCAAGCTGTTCCGTCCCTGATTACGAAAGTACTGGACGGATTGTACTCGATGTTTACATCGTGGTTTGCTGATTGACGAATGATATTGAGCGATGATGAACACACGGCAGAATGGATGAAAAAAGAGCTTGGTGGATCGTGGATCGTGAGTTAAGCAGTACAAAATACTCCGTTTGATAGGGAATTAAATAAGATCTCAGCATCTTGGGCGTTTAAACTTCCATTTTCTTCAGCTGTACAGGGGTATATATTCTTTGAATGCGGTAATAAAATATGCATCTTCTTTCCTGTACAAAGAAGTGTGAAGGTGTGAATCTGGAAGTTATGAGGTTATTTTGACCATTGAAATGGTTTGATGGCAGAGATGTGCATGAGATATACTTGAAATGTGCAAGGGGAATGATTAATGAATGGCATTGAATGGTTCTTGATGGGCAAGAGAATTGGCAGGGCGGGAAATGGTAAGTGTACGTTGTGTAGTATTAGTAAAAGGAGGGGAAGAGAATTGATGGGAGAAGATGTAATGGTTGCTGCTTTTACAATGCATTTCTAGATGCACAGAGATGCACAAGTGAAGCTGTTATCATCTACCCTGTTAGGGAGTACATTGCGAAAGTACTAATGTGTATTTGGTATAGTGACACTGTTCACGGGTAGTAATATTATGAATTTCTTGGAACATTTTCGACAGTGTAACAGCGTAACAGCGTAACAGCGTAACAGTGTAACAGTATTCTGGTTTGGACTTCGATACCCAAGGGGAAGGGGGCTGCTTCCTTCAAAGTATCATATTAGTATGACAGGAAAAGGGCTGAGTCTCCAAAACAACAAACTTCCTTTTTCATTTCAACTTGTGTCACCAAGCAGAGGACTCCGTACGTATAACATGCTGAGCTAATCAATTAAGCATTAGCTCTATGCCCGACCCATGGCTAACGAGCGCCATCCAAGAAACTTTCCAACGGTTTATATGCCGCCTCATCTTTTTTTCATGTCTGATACGAGTGCTGCATGCGTACGGAAGTAGGTCGAGAGTTGGGTAGTAGGTGCGAAGAAGTAGGTGGTAGGTTGGTAAGGTATTGATTTGTATGATGGTTTGTTGACAAATAAGTAATAGTACTCGTAGTAATGATACAGATACCTTCATCGCCTTCGCCTTTACCTTCGCCTTCACTCCTCACCAGAATAACATCGAATCATGCCATCGAACGACCTCTGGTTTAACTTTGCAAGTTCTGAGCTTCAAGACATCTTGACTCCTTGAGGGAAATGTAATCTCAAAGTAACTTCAGAATGTCAGATACCTCATCTCGATTTTTACTTTAATTGAAACTATCGTAAAGCTAATTCAGCCTCCTACACAATCGAATCTAAGCCATTTATAAAAAGAATTGTGTCGAAAAGAGGAAAGGTGGTTGAAATCTGACCAATGAAATTGAAGATCCCGATCCATCCCATCATGTACCCTAAACTTAAAGCAGTCATTTTTACCATACCAAGAAAATGGGTTGCCGCTTTCATTTCCTAAATATGTACACGACGCATTTGCTCAATTGATTGCAACGCTAGGTACGGACTATACTTGGGTAGATTCCGAAGGAAAAGAAAGAAGAGGAAGAAGAGAAAAACATTTTTCTGTACTGTACTTGATTTGCTTACTGGGTGATTATAATTATAATAATACAGTGCTGCATAGCGGACGGAGCAAAATCACTGCGGACATTCTGAACTACCGACAATTATTATTTTCTACTCTTTCCTTTCTTACCTTTTCTTCCCTATCTCTATCTATCATACGCATCTACGCTACCGCTACCGCTACCTACCTCTACCGCTACCGACTACCACCCTCCTTCTCTCTTTCTCTCTTTCCATCTTTCAACATACATACACATACATTCATCGCATCATTCTTCCTCCTCTCCTCCTCCTCCTCCTCCTCCACCTACTTCCTCCAAACTCCACATTAAACTTCAACCCTCTACTACTTCCCTTTTTTTTTCCTTTTTCGTCTCCTTCCTCTTTCCTTTCTGTCTTCGCCCTCTTCTCGTCTCATCTCGTTTTTCCATCATCCAACAACAGATCAACTTTACTTACTTGTCCTTCTTTATTAATTCGCACTTTTGTTTTTTGAAGAGGGCAGGGCTTTTCAATCTCTTAATCATTCAGAAAAGAGTCAAATGGCTACCATAGTCATCACCGTATGACGAATTAGTTGGATTGATTGACTGGTTGATTGATCGAATTCATTCAATGGGATACCTTGATTGATATCTCATATACCAATCCCGTTCGTTTGCAATACAACATTCCACCTACCCAAACATTCCGTTAACGGTGGTCCAGCAACAGCTAAGACATTTATCATCATCGATTATCACACGATTGAAATAAAACATTAAAGTCGACTCGGAGACACTCACTCCTCAAAAGTAACCCATCATGTTTCACTCACGAAATTTTTATCGACTTGGGGTCGTTGCCATATTCATTTTCGCCCTGATCGAACATGTCAACGGAATTACCATGGAGTATTGTTCAAGCTTGAATACGGCCACCACTAGTGGAAGTAGGTCAACCCGTATAGATCAATCTGAGATATGCCCTTGCTGATCTTATCTCTATAGATTCCTCTATTTACCAGTCGGATGGTCTCTGTCACGATTTCTGCGCCGGTGACTATGCATTTGCTATAGTCCAAGCAGAATATTGTTGGTGTTCGAATTATGCACCTGGAACTACGACGTCGACGAGTGACTGCGATTCTCCATGTCCAGGTTACCCAGATGATACTTGTGGTGGCAGCGGTACCTACGGTTATATGGCATTGGGATTATCTCCATCTGGGACAAAAGGTGCTACGACATCATCCACTTCATCTACAGAGGTCAGTACCAAATATAAATTTCTATTTTCCCTTTCTTTCCCTTGACTTCTCAGCTCCACCAGTCTCGTCAACATTTATATTGTTTGCAACGTGCCTTGACTGGCAATCAATTTGACTCTTTTTCAATGCTAGGTAACTACTTCGAGCTCGAGTCCTGTTGAAGTGACAACAACCGTCACTGAAATCTCTTCCATCGATCCACCCGTATGAGCATTTCTTCGATTTTGAGAATTTCTCGATTTTTATCTATTATAACATGGCTATGAGTTAAAGTTATCAAGCTAATTTTCCCGAAATAGAAAACTACGACATCAACAAGTACCTCGGAAACCTCGGAAACCTCTACCTCTACTTCTACAACTCCATCAATACAGCAAACTACAGTAGCCGCCCAGCAAACAACCGCAGCTCCTTCGACAAGTTCTACCTGGACACCAACTCCAATCATATCACTTGAAACTATCACAGGACAAGTACGTACGGTTACTGTTACTCCAACTGCGCCACCAAGCGAATCAAGCACTTCATCGGTCTCGAGAAAGAGTGCAGGTGGCTTAACAACTGGGGGTGCTGTAGGTCTCACAATTGGTCTGGTAGCTTTAATTGCAATTATTGTTGGTGTTACATACTTCTGTATAAGGAAGAGAAGACAACAAAAAGCCGAAGAGTATGCTGCCGTCAATAGTCGAAGGGAAAGCTTAGCTGGTGTAGGCGGACCGATTCCAGCGAGAGGCATGAGCGAGAATTCACGATATGTTCTCGGTACCGATGGTAGACGTGTCATTGAAAGATGGGAACCAGAATTAAACACACCAGGGTCGAGAGGAAGTCAATTAATGCCGGTGGATCCAAGATTAGATCCTTTTGCGGCCGTTTATCAACGTGGGGAGAATAAGAGTCGGGAAAGCATAAACACCATACGAGATGATCACGACTATTCTAGGCGTGTTCATCAACAAGGGCCGATACTCCGAGCTGTCAATCCTGATCCCGATTAACAATGATTTCCACTTTCCTTTCTCGCCACACGATATTACGACCCCTCTACTTTCATCCCTTAAAAAAACATACACCATTTGCACGTTTTCACCGCGATTAGGTGAACGTTGGAGTTTTCAGCGAAACATATCGGATAATACCCTTACCGAAGGAGCCGGTGATTAATTGAAACATTTGGGACTTGACATAAAAAGAAGCATGCGCCAGGTATCATGTTCAGCACTTACCAATTCGATCATGGTAATTGTCAGGCTATATGTCTACCAGCCCTTGGTGTGGGGTTTCGAATTTTTTTTATTTTTTTATTTATACTTTTCAAACTGTATTTATAGATTTCACGCGCATACGCGGTAGCCTTATTCTGGATGAGATACTCAGAAAGAGATGTCTTCTGACTCGTCATTGAGATGCACATACGTGCCAGCTTGGGGTTGAGAGGGAATGGTAAAAAGCAGATGGTTGATTGTACATACATTGGGGATTGAAAATTAATTCCTCTTAGGAATACTTCTGGCTTGTGAATGAGTTGCTGGGATAGATGTAGATGGATAAGAAAGGAATATGGTGACTGGGACTTTCCAGTGAGACTTTCTAGCGAGACATACATGGACATACAAGATTAAATAGAAAGAATTAATTGGTCTTTTGAAATGAAGTATTTGGGTGAAATGAGTGTGTGAAGCACTGAAAAAGGATTTTTGAGATGGTAGGGTTTATGTAGAGTATTTTCTTTGAATTAGAATTCTTAGTTATATTAATATTAGTATTACTTTAATAATACTATCCATACAATGATATTATATATAATATTATATTAGAAGTAAAAGAGAAAGAGCTAGCTAGTTTAGAACTGCGTACACTAGAACTGATTAACTCGCTAATATTACTCGAGTAGAATGGAATGACTTCTTGGGTGAAGAGTATCACGTGATGTGGTGGTTTTGAGGATTTATTGTTGGATGGTTTTGTGGAATTGTTGGTACGAGAAGGATACGGAAGACGTAGCACCCACGGATTGCGTAGGTCCTGTATATCTAATTGTATTCTGTCTAAAGAGCTAGCTACATATTGAAAGTACTAAGTCTTATATAGACTTACTGAAAGAGCTAGTCTCTTTCGCATTCGCTTAGGGCTTTATTACAGTAGCTATATTACAGTGGTAATTGAATTGAAGTCATTCACTTCGTTCACACAGGAATGGCATGGCAGGGGGGAAGGGGGATATTGAGTGAGAGGGGAGGAAGGGGTTAAGTGGGAATGGAAGGTGGGAAGAGAGGGAAGAGGGATGGTTGGGACAGGAGGAGGGGGAGAGGGATGGTTAAGAGGGAGAGGGAGAGGGAGAGAAATTCGTTGTTTTGGGTATGTGTTGGGTAATATAGGAGATGTGGTAGTGAACCGGGGTGGGTAGGTGGTTGGATGGTTGATGGATGAATGATGAATATATTATAGTGAAGGGGTAGATTTGGAGGAATAAAATGGGTATATAAATAGGAGATGGAAAGAGGGGGAAGACAGGTAGAGAAGGAGATTAAAGGTGGGAAGTAAAGGGGGGAGGAGAATAAAAGGGATGAGGAAATAGGATGGAGGGGGTGAGGGGGTGAGGATGAGAGAGGGAATGTGGATGTGGATGTGGATGAGAGATGGAGAGGGGAAGAAGAGGGGAAGAGGGGAAGAGGGGAATAAGGGAAGAAGGGAATAAGGGAATGGTAGAGATTATAAAGAAAGAAGGGAGATATAGAATTAATATAAGATAAGTCTAGTATTTACTTTTCGATCATACAGTACTAGAGCACTGATAATTAGCCGAGTGTCTTTTTACATCAAAACTTAACTATTTTATCCATAATTCTATTTCAAAAGTAATAAAAATTATAGATTATTGAATTTGTATTCTTTTTATGGTAGAATTTCTAATTCTTAAAAATTTCAAACAGAGAATAACCTTGATGTTATTTTGAAAAAAAAAAAAATTTAAATTTTGTTGATTTCATTACCAAAATAAAAAAAAGTTTTAATTTATCAAGATTTGAAGTTCGAAGGGTGTCAATTGGTTGAATATCTTTATGTATTTTTAGTGGTCAAGTAGAGAAGTAAAGTGAGTTCTGTCAAATTAGTGATGCTTTACATGAGATACAGAAAGAGGGATTATGTACTCTGAACATTAGAAACGGGTTGCTGAGAAGTTCTTAACTTGGATCTTGATTATCAATCTACTTTAATGAATGAAAAAACACAAACATATGGACATCTAAAGCAACAGATTGCTAAGTTATCTGTAAACAAATCCACTAACCATACAACAAGATTCACTCCGATCTTCCTCATAATTCAATGATATACAATTCCAGTTAGACACCTACATAAAAAACTCACTTATAAGTCCTATCCCTAAACCCAGCCAAAACCTCCACCGTCCTCGTCCCATCCTCATTATCCGTATACAACTTCCTCGCCACATCCGGATTCAACTGCAATCTCTGTTTCGCCCTAACCCACTCCTCCATCGTAACCTCCTTCTCAAACCTCGGTTTCACACCCGCCTCCTTCAAGACCGGCGAATCCAAAATCGGCTTCAAAATCGTATCATTGTGCGGTCTAGCAAAATACAAAAGTCCCGTTCGTTCATACTCCCACTGGTCTTTGGGGGGCGCTACGACGCGATGGATAGAGGATTTGAGCCAGCCGCCTGTGAGGTGCGAGATTGTATCTGCGAGATTCACGGTAATGGTGCCCGGTTGGGCGGATACAGAAGTCCAGGTTCCGTCGTCGCCGAGGATTTGGAGTCCTGCGACTGGTTGGCGGAATAGGAGTGTTACCGTGCCGAGATCGGTGTGGCCTGTTGTTTGCCCGTAGCCGCTTGCTTCGTGTTCTTCTGGTGTTCGTTTGTGATAAATCATGTAGCGGTAATGATCTTCGCTTTTCTTCTCGTAAGTATGTTGTTTAACGAGATATTCTTCATCTGGAAGTTGGAGGATGATGGCGAAGAGACGAAGTAAAGGTAAAACGACATTGGAATGAAGGGCTTTGGAGAAGACTTCAATCTCTGGGAGATGAGCTTGGATTAAAGGAGGGTGTGCATATTTTCCTTCGAAGTCTTTGGTGAATTTGGGAATGTTGTACATTTCGATGTTGTCTCTAACTTTTCCAACGGTGTGATGATTGTTTCGTCGCCAGCCGTTGTAATCAGCTGCTGCATAGTTGACTTCGTACTTTTCTTTCTCCTCCACGGGAAGAGTAAAGAAGTTCTTCGCGAGTGTAAATTGACGATCTACTTGATCTTGACTGAGACCAAAGTTTTTCACGTAGAAGAAACCGACATGATGAACAGCGTGTTCAAGTTGCTTGGCAAGACGTTCCTTTCCTCCTTCATTGTTGAAGTCTGAGAGGTCTAGCGTCACAAGTTCAGCCCAGTTAAGGTCTTCCTTGGTCTCTGGTGGATGTGTATACTTTGGAAGGTGATCAAAGTCATACTGTTTTAGATCTTGCTGAGGTTGAGCGGTATTTGGGACTGATGTCACGGTAGTTTCGGTTGTGGTAGTAGACATGATGTATAGATTCTGATATATGATGATGTGTGATTTCAGTCCAGATTTGGAGATAATAAATGACTCTCAATTGAGTCTTTAAATATCAGACATCTCTTTATCTCCGGAATTACGGCACATCCTGTCATATTGCTCGTCCGCCGTTGATAGACATCTTCAATATTCCGTCATATCTCCCCCGCATGACACCATCACCAAATCGAGCGCTCAACCTATATGAAAACACGATCATCCACTCAGCTAGGGAATTGACTTGCAGCCTTATCGTTCATGCTTATCAATCTATATAAAGATGAGAGAGCCTATTGGCGTTTTAAATATTTTGATATTCCAGGACAAGGATAAAACTTGAGGCAAAATGCGGGATCGCCTAATTGAGGGGGTTAACTATCTAACGGAACGAAAATACGTACCATAGTCACCGTCAATATGTTTAAAATAGTCTGCATCTGAAAGAGTGGGATAAATGTTTATCCTTCTCGAACTGAATGGATGCTAGGACGCCATATTCATGCGAGCGTTACGCTCGAGTCTTACCAAGCACCGGCATGAGATAAGAACGATGTTTTCAATTGGAGCGAATTGAATGTTATATGAAAAAGGCGAATCAAGTTCGCTGATGTCGTAATTTGATGCCTGTTAAGATGTCGTAGGTGCTAGATTCACATCCACAAACCTACATGGCGAGAATAATTTCGAAATGGCGAAGTATTTGGAACGATGCATATGTAAAAAAAGCCATCCAACTTTTCAGTTGAATGGCCCAGATTAGTGCTGGGTTTGAGGTCAATTCCTGAGCAGTAGAGACCTCCATCATGAACGAAATTACAGAGAAAGCTCTCGAATCGAATGTCTCCCCTATTGATGCGAAATCAGCGGATGGCTCGACCACTTCCCCAAGTTCGCGCGAAGAGACCAATACCGAAGCCCAGTTCAAGCCATGGGAGAAATCTGGATTCAAATGTTCTTCTCGTAGATTCTTACGAAAGATTCAAGGTTACGTCTGGGACGATCCAGACAAACCAGCCATCGAAAAGCGGTTCCTTCTCAAACTGGACCTTTTCCTCCTCTCGTACGGATGTCTTGGATACTTCTGCAAGAATCTTGATCAAGCGAATCTGAGCAACGCATATGTTTCCGGCATGCAAGAAGCTCTTAATATGAAAGGAAGTCAGCTGACTTATTTGGGAAATGTATTCACAGCTGGCTATGTGATTAGTCAAATACCTGCTGTAATTCTCGTTACCAGAATTCGCCCATCAATCTTGATTCCTACTCTTGAAGTATTCTGGTCTATCTTCACTTTCTGCAGCGCCACTGTTACCAATGTATCACAGCTGTACGCCTTGAGGTTTCTCATCGGGCTTTGTGAAGGAGCCTTCTTTCCTTGCATCATATATGTGATCGGGTCTTGGTATACAAAACAAGAAAGAGCAAAGCGTGTGACTTTGTTCTATTGTACTGCCACGTTAGCGGGTATGTTTAGTGGTTACCTTCAAGCAGCGGCATACGACAATTTGAGCGGACACCTGGGCCATGCTGGATGGCAATGGCTGTTCATCATATGTGGTACCATAAGTCTTCCAGTGGGTGTCATTGGATATTTCTTCAACCCAGATTTTCCCGAAACTACTCGAGCTTTCTATCTCACAAAGACTGAGATTGAGTTAGCCAAAGAAAGACTCGTCCGGGATGGATACAACACTCTTGGATCGTCGGCTTGGGATAAGAAGAAGATTTTTCGGATGATGGCGCAATGGCAATTTTGGGTTTTACCTGCTGGTTATTTCTTTATCCAAGCTAGTCTCCCATCCCAGCAGCCAGTATTTGCTCTGTGGCTGAAGTCCAAAGGAAACTCAGTCTATGATAGGAATGTTCTCCCAACAGCCCAATACGGGATTGCTGTCATTATCCAGATTCTCGCTGCCATGATTTCCGATTCCAACCTCTTGCACGGAAAACGTTGGCCGCCGATAATAGTGATGCAGCTTGGTACACTATTTAGTGCAGTTGTGTTAGCTGTCTGGACTGTGCCTATAAAATTAAAGTTTGTCGCGTTTTATCTTGCGTATTTCTCGGCCGGAGTGCCAGGTATTTGGTTTTCTTGGTATCCGGATCTTATGGCTCATGATCATGAAATGAGAGGATTTTTGATTGCAACGAGTAACATGTTTGGTTATATTATGCAGATTTGGTACTCAGATGCGGTGTGGAGAACTGCGGAGGCACCCAAATTTCGTCCAGGCTGGATTGCTGCAGCAACTTTTGGGGTTGCAATGGCTTTGACCGTCTTATTGACGAGATTTCTTGAGAGGAGAGATGAAAGAAAAGGGATTGGAGCTTTCGGTACTAGGCCAAACGACTTGGAAAATCCGGGAGATCTTGCATCAACGGAAAGTCCTTGATGGAAGTCCTGCAGATATAGATATCATAATTAAAGATATACCGTGCTTTGAATCATCAGGCGTAATAGCCATTTTTGGCCCTTCCAAATTTCCTAGAGTTAGAGAACGAAGCTTATATCGTTACACATGTTTCGATTTGCCTTCTGTGAGTCCGAGAAATCTGCGTCTTTGCCAACTGCACAATAACTTGCTTTGCCTTTCGTGCAACCTTATGCTTGCAAAGTTCCCTATTGGCTTTTACCTTTCGATGTGCTCAAAACTCCCTAAGAAAGCTGGATATTTATTTGTCTCTCGGGGTCTCCTTTCTCAATTCAAATAGCTCCACTAAGAGAAATCTGGTTGTTCTTGAAGAGGATAACTCGAGCTTGACATACTCTTGTCTGAACAAGGGGTTACTGTAGAGGAATAGATGAAGCTTCCGACCTTGTTCACACAAAAACAAAGTCAAAAGCAGCCTTATTACTAAATAATAATGTGTTATCTCATCTCAGGATGAAAGTTCAACCCAGTGATTCTGTTCCGAAAAACCTCTTTTTAAGCCCAGACTCCGACTGCACCATCTCTTCAATCGCCTCTGTCGAACACAAACTTGACGAGCCACATATTCTTCTCATCCCAAGTACATTGCTTCCAGAGCCGGGATACTACTTCTATTCTCGCCATCCTCACCATAATCCCTGTGATTCATCTCCTTGAGAAATCTTCCCAGCCTGCCCAATCAATGTTGATAGGGAAGTATGGAAGTATTCCATATCAGATACGGCGGATAGTCCCCGGTATTTAAGCCAAATACTCCCGACTTCACCCTCCGATGAATCAAATAGGATTTTCCGTACACCACTTGCGATGGCTGCAGATTATCTCTTAATAAATTTATCTTCTGTGAGATGCTACGTATTGCAGGAACATAGTATTTTTTTTCTCCGAGCGTTTGGATTCCCGTACGTGACTTAATTTGACGTCTGCACAGTCTTGAGGTGTTCGAATAAACTCAGTTTTTATCCCCATCAATGACCGTAAATCCCACGGAAAAGCCACGAATGTCTGCGGCCTCCTGCATACTGTTCTGCTTCATCACAACTGTCCAAATAATTCCCAATTATCCTAATTTGTTTGTTCTTGAGATACGAATCATAGGTTTGAATCGAGGTAAGAAATATCTGTTGAATGGCACAATAGGACTGGCTATCGGGAGGATCGAGGACTGGTTTTATGCCATTTCCATGCACTGCGTTTGCTAATAGTGACTGTATATTGATTCCATAATCCTTGTATGGATACTCCTGTCTCATGCCGAGATATGATGACTCTTGAAATATCGCAACAGAACTTACCTTGTGATTGGATCACCATCCCAAGGAAAACAACCTAGCTCTATTTAAAGATACCGAACCACTGCAAATTCTTCCAGTCGAAATCTGAATTTAGACTGCATAATGTACAGCGAATTATGGAATCGACCAGAAGCATCCTTATATCTTTGCAGACAAACCGAACCTAGGTACAATCGAAAAAAATTCTGCCGATGGAGATAATGCCTTCTAGAATCTGGGTAGCTGAAACATAGGAATTTTAGATATCGCGGACGATGTGAAAGAAGTTACCTTGAAGTTCTCAAAGCATGAAAAAAATCGGCAGTCTTTTATTAGACTTAATAAGTGGATTACCACGAAGAGAGTACAACTATTGTACATCATGTTCTAATAAAGGATTCTAAGATTTTCCAGCATATTGTACTGGATCTTAAAACTGGAGGGAAAGTCCATACATAGCACTTGGCTTTAGAATAAAAAGTGAATCAAGACCATTTGATATATTTAACCTGTTACGCCACTTTCACGCCGCCGGTATGCATTTGTATATGCCGATGATGAATCATGCTTAGGAAAATACGCTCTTAGTATTCTGCCTACCGTTCCAGACATTCGGTTCCAAATGCTCGGATTCAAATGGCAAAGAATCGCCAAGTCGTTGTAAATAGGCGCCCAGGTTTCCTTTTTCCTATTTGTTGTTGTCAGCCTGTATCAGGAATCAGGTAGGTTTTGAAACTTGCATGGAGCGAACATTCGCAAAGCAGATGTTCCCATAGCTTTGTGAACTGGAGCAAAAGATAACGATACTCAGAAAATCAAAGTGCTGTTTGAGGGGACTATTGCTAATGAGATTAACTTCCCGCTTGCATTTATGTACAGCAACTGTTGGAGGAAAATAATGAACAGAGCAGAGAGTTCCTAAAACTTCCTTCAAAATGGAAACAAAAAGTAAAGTCATATCGGCCATATGACTTTCAAAAAGTGAATACCTTCACCAATCACATCTTATGCAAAACAACCCAAACTAGGTATTCAACAGTAAGACTTACTTACCAAGGAGTACAAGAGAAACACGCATCTTCCCAAAGTAAGAACTCCAAGAGAAGCGCAAAATCAAGATCCCAAGTAAAGGAGATACAAATACCTGGGTACTAATAAAAAGTACATCTTTGCTTGGTGGGGAATTCGAATCCCCGTTTCCTGCGCACTCAGTTTTGAATCCATCTGGGAGGCAGACAGGTTAACCACTACCTCAACCAAGCTTTCTACCACTGGACCATGAGGACTTTGATGCAAATTATTAATGTTCGGGGGTTATTTTGTTATATGTCATCGAAAGGAAGGAAGGAAGGAGTCATTGAATGATTGAATAAGTTTGTTGAGTTGAGATGAGAAGGACCTGAAGGGTAGATGACGTAATCTGGAAAAGTAAAGGATCGGCTTTGATCACTTGACCAAGTATAATATCTGTGGATGTATGTCCCATTGAGTCAAGTTTTGCTCTTCTTAGGTAGGTAGGTAAAGTTACCTATATGTGTTCGTCGTTGGGGAAGGAGTGATTGGAAGAACGAGGGGTAATGTCAATGATCTAATCTAGCGCTCACATGACTTTTGGTTCAACCTCATCAAAGCATTGCTCGTCTCGTTCAATCTATGGGTTATACCCTGAATCTATCAACACATCACTGGCATTTACCCTGTTCAACACATCCAACTTCCTAGAACCACTGGCACGAACCAAGACAGCTTACCCAGCACAGCTTATGTCAGATTCATCTATTCCAGTGCTAACTTCCACTCTACAACTACCAACATTAACAAGAATCCCTATCCCAAATGCCTCTAAATATCTCCAAACAAAATCCAAATAAAACCCAATATGGTCTTGTAATATACTAAATTACAAGCAAACCAGAATCTCAAATTCAAATTCCTACTAAATATCACCCTATATTTCCCCATGCATCGAAAGTCTAGTGACAACATCTACAGTCAAGAAATAATCACAGCTAAAATTGAATCTTTAGACCTTCATCACCACTATCTCCTCAAGATTCTCACTATTACCTTTATGTACATCTATATTCTCATAACCAAACATCTCTAATCATATACTCGGTAATCCATCGAAATTCCACCAATATAGCACCCCTAAACACAACAGCACTCCTCTGACAGTCATAATATCTCCATAACTAACTATAACAAAAACTAACTACACAACTGCCTAGCTACTACCATAAACCGCCAGGATCTAACTATTCCCTTCCTACTAGTCCCTTGCAAAACAACAAATACCTGGAACTTCCATACCACGTAGCCAGTAATTACCAATCCGGATAATATATATAGATGCCCAGATACCACCCCAACATCTCACACTGAGATATCTACTTAATGTAATCTTAGATAGACAGGTATCAGAAAAAACCATTAAAAATGAATAAAAATTCCGGGATTAAAATCTTAAAGTTTAAATAGGATGGATGGTTGTATATATATAAACTTAACGTGGTTTATCAGTGGGTCGGACACTTTTTCCTCGATTTATCACTTTAAAACCATATTATTCAATAACGATTGGCAATCCTGAATCCCATATTTCGCCCGCATATTCGATATCATTCGAAACCACTCTCCAATAAGCTCTGGATCTTCGCAAAGAGCTCTTTGAAAGTCATAAACACGATTAAAACGCGTCTTTAGTTCTGAACGTCGTTTGACAAAGCGATGAGCCCAGAGCTTTCCAACCTTCTTCGCACCTCGTGTTTCGAGCATATAATTCGCCATATCTTCCACACAATTTAATTTAGGGGCAAATCCTCTATTATCCATATCAATAATGTATTGAATAAGCACCTCCTCTTCTAATTCAGTCAAATTATGACTTTTTGGTCGACTTTCAGCCATATTACTACGACCTTGAATTCTGTCGAATAATGTAGATCGAGGCACACTATAGTAATTAGCAGCCTTTCGAATCGTCAATCTTTTGTTCAATTCAATAGCCTCAATAGCCAGGATTATTCGTGCTTCTTTTGAATGAATTTCCATTAATAACTATTGAATAAACGCGTATTGAAGTGAGAGAGTAAAGGATATTGAAAAAGTGTCCGACCCACTGATAAACCACGTTATATATATATATAAGATATAAAAATATAAAAAGATAAAAATAAATAAACGAATGAATAAATAAAAAATACTACTCAATTAATTACCACTTAAAACTATAAACTAAAGAGTTAAAAAAAAAAAAAAAAAAAGACAAAGAACAAAAATAGAAAGAAAATACAATCATTCAATCTCTTCTTCTAATTATAAAAATATATTGAAGGTCTTACCATCTCCTCCCTTTTCATTTTTATTACCATTCCCATCCCCATCCTCATCCCCATCCCAGATCACATCACATCACATCACACCACACCACATCACCAACTATAAACTTACCAACCACTAACCTTACTCGAGTAATAAAAAAAACAAAGTTCACTTCCCAAATACCAAATCCCAAGTAACAAATTTACAACGAAAATGCATAAATAAGATAAATTCCATTCCATTCCTCTAACTAAAATCGACTACCATACTTCATACCTCATACCTCGTACCTCATATATCATTTTTAATTTCTCATCATATAGTGCATATGCATTCGTTACGCATCCATGCATGCATGCATTTATATATCCATAGTTATCATTCCAAGCGTGTCATTTAAATCATCAGATCCGATCCGATCAATCCATCAAGCGAAACGAAAAAAATCACCACGTCTCTTCCCTCCGTCCCTGCTCCTCCTCCTCCTCCTCCTCCTCCTCCTCCTCCTACTCCTCCTCCTCCTCCTCACACTATCCCCACCCCCACAAACCCAACCCAACCCTACACCCTACCCCCCGCACCACACCCTAAACCTCCCTAACCCTATCCCTCTCCCTCCACAAACAAAGCCCCTCCAAAAACTTCCCCAAATCCCCCCTAACCGCCTTCACCACATCATCCTGCATCTCAATGCCATAGCGATCTCTATACTCCCTCTTAACCTCCTCAAGATGCTTGCGATCCCAATGATATCTGACTAATCTACTGATGAGAAGTTCTGTGCGGAGCGGGTCGCGCGTGGAGAGGGTGAGTGCGTGGTGGACGAGGAGGGCGTCGCGGACGGGTTTGTTGATTATACCGTTGAGGATGTGGGTTAGGAGTTCGCCCTGTGAGGAGGGGATGTGTTAGTTTGGGTTTTTGGGGGGAGGGATGATGGATGAAAGGGAGGAAGGGGGAGGGGAAGGGGAAAGGAATGAAGAATGAAGAATGATCAGTAAAAGCAAAAAAAAGGAAAAGCATACAACAAGATTAGTACTCTTCCCCAACATTTCCCTCGCAAAGTTCCTCCCAAACTTCTCCTCATAACCCCTCAACACCTCCCTCAAATGATTATCACTCCTCAAACAAACAATCTCAATCATTCTCGTCTCACCACCCTTCTCACTCGTGACACATTTCTCCAACTGTCTAATATCCTCTCTGAGCAAATCTGCATCAATCCTCCTACTCTCCTCCATCCTCTTCTCATCCAACACGAGCAAAACCGCCTTCTTGAACTTATCCTCCTTGAGTTCCTTCTCCATACACTGACGCAGAGAATCCCGATACTTCTTATCACTAAATCCATCTTTAATCTTTTGAATCTCGCGATTCGACCGTCCCATCAAACTCTCAATGAGTAACTCCCTACGAGATTTCTCCCCTTGATACCAGAAATTAGCCCAGTAGGCTTCACTCTCCCACTGTCCCAAGGCAACCGCATAACAAGCCTTCATCATACTCGGATCTTCATCTTTAAGACGCAACTTAATATGTTTAGCGATATTAACACCTTTTCTCTCATGACCCGTTTTAACAATCTTCTTATACTCGGTACGTAAATCGAGGATTTGTTCATGGGTAAGGCCAGGGAGAATGGTAATTAAGGGATGAACATCTGGAGCACGATTTTCTCCTTTCAATGCATCGCGGAGCATTTCGGCTTCGTGTTGGGCATCGTGGAAACGCGCTGTGCGCCGGAATGATCGATCTTCACCCGATGGGGAGAGCGGGGAGAATGTCTCGGAGATGTCGGAGTGGGAGGTTACCATGAGCATTGGGGAGGGCATGGGGGAGATAGATTGATAAGTTCCCTTGTAGGATTCGAGGAGGGGAGAAGGAGGGGCATTGGCTAGACTGAGAGAGCCGGAATGAGAATGACCGCCTGGAGATAAACTCAGGGAGCCATGGGATGAGTGGCCCAGATGTCCGCTAGTGTTGATGCTTAGGGTATTGAGACGATCGCCCAATCTAGAAGGATTGGGGGAAGCATCACGACGAGAACTGACGAATGATTCCGAGACGATCCGAGAGCTACTGCTTCGAGATGATGCACTCTCATGTCTAATATGTCTTGGAGGAGAAGAATCTTTACGAGCATGACCTTCACCTCCAATTACCGTCTTCCTCGTCGTGCTCGAAAAGGTCATCTTATCACCAGACTGTGAGTATTTGTACGCCGCTGGATCGGTATATCTATTATGTTCATCTTGAGCATAAGAATGATCATGAGCAATAGTCACACCACCTGCGAGAGAACCATGATGTTTTCCCAGGCCGGCAGAAACATTAAAACTCGCCGATCTCTGACGACCATGGCTCTCTTCAAGTCTGTGAGAATTAACACTCAGATCGTGCTCGCGAGGTGAAGCCAACCGATCGCTGAAGGTACTATAAGTGGGGGTATGAGTATCCTTCCCAAAGCCACCCGCACTTCTCGGCACAGCCGCTGGAGACGGCTCACGAGAACCATAAACATTGATCTTAGCCGGAGTACCAGGAATATAACCCTCTCCATAAGTCAAATTGTCAAAGTGAGCCGGTGTATGCAATCTCTCATTATCCCTATCCCTCTCCGTGTAGCGCACCTCATCAATCTTCAAGGTATCGGGAATACCAGCTCCAGTCGTGCCACCGAATCTCGATGCACCGAATCCCGTTGTGGGATTTGGACTGGAATCCCTGTATCTGTTCCTGCCAGTGCGAGACTCGTCATAGTCGAAACCTGACGGTGTAAGTGCACTTCCCCCCTCTACCTCATATCCGGACCTCGAACGTGATCTTTCGCGTCCGGGACTCTTACTCCTACCCTTTATTTGAGAATCTCGCGGATCGAGCGACATCGTTTTCTCTGATTTGATATCTTCGAAATGTGCAAGGACTTGTCGAAGAGTGAATGGACAGCTTGCGAGAAATGTAATTCTGCGAGTCTGTAAGAATGTAAGACTGCGATATGCGTAATTGTCGCTCTGCTTCGTAAAAGTTCTTCTTTTCCTCCTCGTTATACGTTCGTACTACTCTATATATATCCAAGCTTTTACACTCTTCCCCTCCTTTCCTTGAATTCACTCCAATCCCAAGCTGAAGTTCCAGCTCCCCACGTCAAGAGGTTCGAAATGAGGGTCTTTCGTCTGTTCTGGGCTGGCCTTGTCTGATCTGACCCGATCCGATTGAAATGAAACTCGTGTGATCGAAAAAGTGTTTACTCAGAAGAATCAACTCTTTCAAATTCCTCGACAATCTTTCACAAAATAGACAAATAAACAAACAATCTTTAAACCTTTTAGTCCCTAGTCCCTATTCCCTACTTCCTAACTCCGAACTCTGAAACACGTACAAAAATCAGCAAGCAATGCAAGCAATCACCAAAAACAAACAAAACACCGTGTACAAAACACCCCATCCATCCATCAGTCATCCTACCAATTTTGTTAAATTTTTTCAGCTCCCCCTCTTTACTGGGGCGGGCATGAATTACTAGCCCAGTCCCTACGGCCTCACCTCACTCAATCTTTTCACTATCATCCTTGGACCTTCCTTGATTGTTCACGCAACCACCATTCGCCATTTGTTGTCAACACATGACAGGCTACAGGGCCACTTGCGGAGTACTGTGTGCTGCAATGCATGCATACACACGGAGTAAGTACATGGCCACTAGCTAAATTCGGCTTTTGCCCAGATGTACGAGATGTTGATCATTTATTAGTTATGATTTGTCGATTAAAGTTTTTTCTGTTTATTTTCTTCCGCGGCAAACTTATTGGACTGTGGACATACGGAAATATTGCTATGAGTGGACCTTTTTAGTCGACTGACTGATGAAATGGCATGGGGAACTGGAGCCTCTACGAGTAATTAGTGTGATTACGTAAGATCATTCTTTGATGCTGTTTACACTGTTTACACCATCGGTCAACAACAATATTAACAGTAAACATCATTCAAAATTGAAGAATTATTATCATTATTCGCTATTGAGATTTAACCCTTAGCCCTAGCTTTAGCCTTGGGTACAATTTTGGTTATCCACACATAACGCCGTATTCCATTAATCTCCCATTCCAAACCAAAGCTATGCTGCAAATCCCTGCTGAACCTAATTGAAATGCAGACTTTTAAACCGTAACAAATTGTCCGATTGCGGGGATGCCATCTACAAGAATGTAAACAACATATGGTCCAGGTGGTGCCACATTGTTGTTTGGTGGTCGGGTAACAGTCAACTTCTGCTGTGTTGCACCAGCGACGAAGCCTGTGTTATCCAAATGCAGCATGCGATGACCCATGTGTACTGAATGAGTGACGAAGCCACCGTGATACAAAGTCACAGTAACTGCCTTTGCGCCAGCTGGGCAATCGAAGGTAACGTCGAGTGTGCTACCGTCTGCTTTGAAGCTGCCCGAAGACAACTTCACATTGGTTGGGCGCTTGTTGGCATTATCACCTGAGAGGTATGGAGGAACATAGTTCTCCACTCTGAACTCCGTGACAAATTCGTCGGCCGCATCAGGCTTGAGCTTTGGCATCTCAACGGGGTTTGAGCCGGCGACCATGAGTGTACCATCAAGAAGGAGAAGGGAGACGGAATGGTAAAGACGTGGGATGGTCGAAGTGGCAAGAGTTGAGAATCTTTGACCCTTGGCCTTTGTGGGATCGTAGAGAAGAGCCTCCAAGGTTGGGGCCTTTGCGAGTCCAAAACCTTGAGCACCCAAATTACCTCCGTTAAGCCAAATGACAGTGCCATCGGGGAGTAAGTTTCCTTCAACCATACCACGACCTTCTGGCATAGAGTCCAACTCCCATGTGGGGTTGGCACTCAATGGCTGGATTCTTCCACAACTTGGTTCCGTTGGACTCGTGATGTCTTGATATGCGCCACCACCGCAGATGACGATGTCAGGGTTCCAATTGTTTGCGCTTGATAATGGAAGCAAAACACTTCCACCAGTGTTAGGATATGTGCGGTAGTCTCCTGCGAGTTCGGGTAATTCCTTGACAATGGTATTGGTACCAACATTGAAGATTTGGGAAGACTTTGAGACAAAGATGAACAAATTTCCATCATTGAGGAGATGGACAAAAGGATACATGTAGTAAGGTTGGTTCTTCACCAAAATGTCCAAATCAATGTTCTTGCCTTGCGAAACTGCGGTAGGACTGAGGATCTCGTATGTGGGGTTGTTGTTCGTGTTAACAGTTGGGTCGAGACCGTTTAAACTTCCGGAAGCGACGAAGATGGTCCCGTCAGCCATAGTTTGAGCAGTAGCATACCAACGAGCACTTGCGAGCTTGTTACCTGGCTCACTCCAGTCTTTGCCTGTCAGACTAGCATCCGTAGAAGATCGCTCAAGGTACCGAATAGCGGTGAAACCATCACCAATGGTTGGATCAAGCCAGGTCAAAGGTGCATTACCTCCAAGAGAAACAACACGACCATCTGCAAGGAAAGTACCTCCGGAGCAGAATGCGTTTGTCTTGTAAGCTAGAGGAGCCGCAACACCATTAGTTGCTGGATCATATTCTGAAGACATGGCGTAATTTCCGTTTGGCAATCTCAATTGTGTGTAGTTCTCCAACTTGTCGAGGAACATGACCCGACCGTTTTGCATCAATGCTGCGTGCATAGCTGGGACTCCAGATTGACCGACGATGTTGAATGCACCTCCTACTGGGGCAGCTGGGGCAGGGCTTGCGCCTGGGGCTGGAACCGTTGGTGCATTCAAACAATTTCCTGATTGGCATCCGGCACCGCAATGAGCACTGGTGTTACCACTATTGTGTGTTAGGTTGTTGAAACTTTGCGATCGACGAACCAACTTACCAAAATCCATACATGGAACAACAGTTTCCGTTTGGCCAATTACCGCAAACAGTACCGCCATTTGCAGTACCACATGATCCATCCGTAGTTGCGGGAGCGCTACTAGCTGCGGCAGGTGAGAGTGTAGAAGTGGCGGGAGCAATCACAGGTTCCTGGGAAGTAGACGAGGGTGCTGCGCTACCCCCAGCTGCAGTGGTTGTAGACTGTGCAACGGTTGTAGACTTCGCGCCTGTGCATCCACTCTGGCAGCCACTCGAGACCGAACAGTGATCAGAGGTAGAACCACAATAGCTAGAAAAAGATGGAATCAGCTTTTATTTCACATATAGAGCCTCTCAAGAAAAAAATTTGTCCGAGGCGACATCGGGGAAAAGCATGACCTACCCGTATGAAGAACAACAACCACCAAATGCTCCTTTTGCATCACAAGTAGCACCACCGAAAGCCTACCAAGGTCAGCATATCATTGACACCATAATGCGATTTTACAGGGCCTTACAGAGCCGCATCGACCATCAGATCGAGGGGAGGTACCAGCCGGTGTTGTAGTTCCACTAGTGCATCCAGATAAACATCCAGCTCCACAATGACTGTAAAATCAGTAAGTACTCATGAATGATAAGAATAGTTGGTGACTCACGCATCATCATTTCCACACCAGCCGTATGACTATTTTTTGAATCAGTTACTGATCTTCCATTTTCATTTTTTTCCCCATGACCTACCGAGCAGCATGATCCTTTATAAACCGAGCTGTTTGGATCGCAAATAGTGTTACCATTGGCAGGACCACAGGTACCGTCCGTTGAATAGACAGCTTGTCTTGGTTCGATGATCCGATCTTTGACGGGAACCGGGTAATAACGAGATGGCATGGGAGTGGTTGGGACATAGCATCTGTGTGAATGATTAGCTTGACACTTTGGATGTAAAGTCAATGATAACTGACTCTCCGGTTCCGTCATCAGTACAGTTCTGGCCTTCGAGACAGCCATAGTACAGATTCTGACTTCTAATATCACACTTTAAGGGGACATGATGGAAGACAATGTTGGCGGAGACGGTGGCGATGAAGCCGAAGGAAAGTAGGGTAGCCTTCATGGCTTCTAAAGGTTACTTTGAGCAGGTTAGTATGATTGGCGTAAAACTCAATCAGAGGTGGACGACAAGCGGGGGCAAGTAAATATTGGAAACTTCAAGGGAATTGGAAAATACAAAAGGAAGATGAGGATTGGAAGTCTTGGAAGTACCGTGAAGTATTATTTCTCCCAGCCTCACCTCATCGCAATGTAACCAAAGGCTGTGCAGATCAATCATAACGATATTTTACCCATTCACTGGGTAACCGCGCCGTTTGGCAACATTGTGATAGATTGATTACATCAGGGTGTGGAAAGGCTGAAGTAGCGTGGGTTATGAGACATTTTGACAACTCACTTTTCTCTTATGGTGAGATTTTTATTACACAAAAGTAAGCAATGCGATTGCTCGTATGTATAAAGGGTGATTATTCTTCGACCAGGTGAATTAATTGGAAAGCGTTAGGATCATAGGATTCGATGATGATAAAATATAAACAATCTTCAAAGGAGTGGACAGCAAGCCCCGCGCAAAGATCAAAGTCTTGCGAATAGGTGATTAATAGGAAAATAGTATGTGAGGGCTTGCTAGGAGTGAAGGTGTCAGGTGTAAGGTGTAAGGTGAGGTTGAAGATGGAGGAGAGATGGTAGGTAATTATTACGGACGAGAGAATAAGTAGTAGGTAGAAGAGAAGAGAAGAGAAGGGAGAAAGATAAACGAAGATGGAGGCAAACAGATGATGGTATATATTAAAGAAGTAAGAGCCTGTTTCCCTAGTAGGTCCTTTTCACGATTTACTACTTAGCATGGAAATACCTAAAAGACTAAATTGTGATTGGTTTATTATTTTCTTTTATATATACCTAGGTAACATCTAGAGTCAATTATAGGAAAGAGCGGATGCCGAAAGTAGAAAATAGGAAAATATGCTTTCCTGTGCACTTCAAGCGTCAAAATGCTTTTTTTTCGTCCAATGTTGCAAAGGCCGTTGCTGCCGGCTCCTTGACCTCCTCTGTACGATACTCACTACCAATTAACTAGTACCTAGTACCTACCTAGTCTCTACAGAGTAGAATAGCGCCAACCAACAAGAAGTTTTCCATGCGGACCCTCTTACCGACTATCATAGACCTTATGATTCCAAGAGACCTGCGGTTATTTTGCAAAGTACCGCAGAAATAATATGGATTTCAGAGATCCTTCAGCCAATTGCGGTGCATCGCATTGATAATTATAGCATTACTATATGAGTTTTGTTTGTGCCGCTGATGGTGAGTTCGAACTTCGGTAAGTTTTTCTCACACGAACACAGACAGCCAAAAATGCAAGTTCTATCAGCTAATTGGTGGGGGTTAATCGCAGATCAATTAGATTATTTAGTAGATCTTTTTAATCTAGTAATCTCATTGGTTCACCATCATTAAGCTTCTTTTTTTACTCCAATGGCGTGTTTCAAAACAAACATCAGAGACTGGAAAGGCTAATGTGCATTGACCTAATGGTCGGCAGACTTCCTTGTAGGTACATATAGAACCCCCGCCAATACGTCTGCTAAGCGCTTTATTATGAGATTTTTGGTTAGAAGCTCGTATCTGCTTGGAAAATAAATGGAGTCCATGATGGAAAATGTGACAAGATGGATTCTATCAATGAATTTTTCTACCACAATTGAATGCCCCGTGGCGAAAGCCATCTCCAATAAGTATACAATAGTTAAGAGTAACCTTGAATGTGAATTGCTGCATGCAACGAGGGATAAACGTGGCACAGAGCCCAAAGAGGTTCTCGTTCACTAATCTAGCGACACAGTTGTTATGCGCTTGGATCCATCCACACTTTATTCATTGTTTCCCTCAACTTCCGAATTGGTGGTCTTTGGTCGGAGTTTGTGACCAGGTCTCGTGGCACGGAGGCTGGTCAGATTGATGAGGCCTGAATGCAGGGACCGATCAATCTAATCTGTGAGCTCGCTCGCATAGAGAGGTCGAGAAATAAGCAAAGGATGCATGTTGTGATGCCCGAGACACGAGCACACGCAAATTTATTCATCCGATCTCTGCCCGCACCAAGCAACTTCATCGCTTTTGATATCTGGGTATCATCAGTATTCGAGGGTGCATTTTGTTATGAGGTTCGTGTGATTTCGAGATGGCACCTGCTGCCCATACCTCGTATATGCCGTGAGAGCCGGCTTGCCTCTAAATTTGATCATTTGATTTCCATGTACCCAATGGTCTTTCACCAGTTCAAATCTGTTTTTACTGCACCCATCTTTTGTTCCACGGCGTCAGCTTTAATTTGCTGTTTCGCTGACACAGCATCCTCTTCATTTCCCTCCATGAATTCCAAATCTAACGACCACCGTTGTATCTCCTCTTCCAGAAGTCCTTCCCATTTCTTGAGCAAAGGGTGTGATGCTGCAACATCGGGAAATACAACATCCTTTCCTTCCTTTTCCCCCGGGACTTCAAATTTCCATATTCCATCCTCACCCCACCACTCTCTGGCAAACACCTTTTCCGTCTTTAATTCTTCTTTTGCATTCTTAAGCAATTCTTCTAACCGTGACTTCTCGCTCGTCCATTGTATATCTTCAGATTTGGTGGCAGACACAGAAACTGCTCCAAAAATTCCTTCAAGTATTCCTATAACTTTTCCTATTCTCAAACCTAACACAGCACCCAATCCATAGCCTTCGTCAAAACCTTTTTGAACACTTTCGGCCTTTCCTTTTGTGACACCATCCCTATATCCTTCTGTTTCATGTTTCTCTTTTAATCTTGGTATATCTGAAATTTCTGTATTCCCGCCTCCAAACATGTCTCCATCGTGGCCATCTCTGACGTCAAAAGTTGGAGAACCTGGTTCGGACCCAAAGACATCGTCGAAATCGTCATTGTGAATGGCAGGTTCGGATGGCGACATGGAGAAAGTACCGAATGACATAGGAAATTCTTTGTCGCGAAACATTTCGATCGGCGGTATTTTATTAGTTCTGGAGATTTGGATTAGAATAATCCGTCGCGATCCAAGTAATCGAAAATAAATTTAGTGATGAGGAACGCTTATCTAATCTATGTTAGTTGTGATTGGCCCTCTAGATAAAAGTGGTGACGGCAGAAATAAGCGATAAGATTATGTTCTCCCCTCTGGCCTTCTAATCATCAATAAACAACATATTGTGTTCCCGCGAAACAACAAAGTCTACAAGTCTATCCTATTACAGTACATAGATTTCCATTAAAACTTAGCGACAGTATTTAGGAAGACACACATAGATCATCAAGCGATTTGATAAACAGCGAGGACTGCAAGCGCAACCATATGAGTTTCCATCAAGAGTCTCCTAAATACTGGAAATCCAACATAGCAATGGGTTCTCTATCGTCGACTACTCATTTTTGGGCATAAAGGATGCGACGGAACTGGAAAACTCTCGATACTCGAAGCTTTTTACAACTATGGGTAAAGAAGCAAAATCAATGCAAAAAATACAGAAGATTCCTTCTGGAGCTTGTCACCATTTTCTCGGTCATTCCTCCTACGTATTCCATTCACCCCACTGTGTTTTATTTCAATATAAACTAAATTTTAGTAATTCCTATCACATACGACCATAGACTGAAGAGAATTGGGCATCCCGTCCGCTCTGCCATACACAAGCTTCAGATCGGTGGATTAGTAGTTGGGTGGGTGACCACCAGCGAATCCCCACTTTTGTATGCACCTTCTTTTTTACCCTTTTGCCTCCATGTTTTTTCGAGTTTGTTGGTAGTAAGCTATGTAACGAGCTTGCTGTAAAATTGTGATGTCAATCAAAGAGGTCGAGGTCAAGGAACCAATAATTCGAATGATTGACCAAGAAATGATTCCGAATACAGATAATCCTCAGGAAGGATCATAGAAGAGCGAATTACTTTTATTGAATTTTATCAGCCTACGATACATAACAGATATGAGAAGTTTTTGTTGTGAGGGAATGTCGTAAGTTTGCCAAATCTTGCTGTGTCTAGGAAAGCTCCAATGGAACTGCTCATCCCCATCCAAAAGCTACCCTTAATACCTCTCAATACGCGATTAGAGAAATCAAAATGTCCCATAAGTATTACCTCCCCCTCCATTCTCTGGCCCATAGCATTACAAAAATACCAAAAGAAATCCAATGCTATATATTGGAGTCCCAAATTTGAAAGACAAACCCATCTACAAAGCAGCAACCACAGCCGCAAGAAGACCAACCATACCACCAACACCTGCCAATCCAACAGAATGCGCAGCATTTTGCGTGACCTCTCCAGCTGTACTAGAGGCAGTCGGTCGACTCGTTGTGAATGTTCCATTAGTAGGTCTAGAAGTGGTAGTTTGACCAGTAGTTCTGGTATCGGAAGCAGTAGTGGACGCTGGACCCGAAGTAGTAGATGAACCGGGAGAAGCCGAAGATGTTCCTGAAGTAGATGATTCACTACTGGTAGTAGCGGTAGAAGACCCTAGATTGGCACATCGATTTGGGGCTGTTTGAGCTTGTTGTAATTCTCCGGCTGCAGTGCAGGAACCTAGGATACAGGGGATGACGGCGGTGGAGATGCCGGCTAGATTGGAGGGTTGACATTGGCAAGCTAGGTCTTCAATGTCGCAATTGGTGCCTTGGGTGATAGCTTGACTAATGCAGGGACTCTGTGGCTGTGGTTAGTAAACTGGGATTAAGTATGAAAGAAGGGGTTCAAGAGAACATACCGCACAAGCAGGTTGACCCGGGGACTCAGCCGCAGAAACAATCGTAGCAGCAGCTAAAAGGATGATTGAAAACTTCATATTGAGATGAGATTTCTACTTTCAACTTTGAGGAGAAGATGATACGAATAATTTTTATGAACGGAAGAAGAAGCCTATAATCAATTGATGAGAATTATCTTGCAATTGAAAAAGATAGAGAACAAAAGGATAGAAGAGGGGTAAGCATTAGATTTATATGAGTGCTTGCGCAACTAACAAAGACTCGATTTCTTAAGTTGGTACACATCATTCCTTTCAATGGCGGAGGTGCGAGTGTAGGTAGATAGGTAGATAAATAGATAGGGCAATGTATATTTTTTCCATTCCTGAAAATGGAGAAAAAAACGCGGGGATTTCTAAGGATGGATGGATGTTCTTGTATTATTTGATTCATATGGATTACTTCTTACTAGCTACCTATGTCCAGTCTATTCATAAAACTTCCCGCAAACTAAAAATCCCACCCACCCCTCTGCTTACAATTTATCACCGCAAAGGAATGTATGTACACCTACATCCAGACACTCACCCACTCACCCAGCCAACCCCCCAAAAAATCAATCATCCCTAAAAAGAAGGCGGGAAATAAAAATATGCGGGTATTACAGTAAATAAAACCCTCTAGACACACAAACAGACAGATAATTAATTAATTAGATGGTGGATGAATAGATAGGCAGACATAGGCAGGGAAATCATCCCGCAGGTTCTCCGGAATAGGTAACCTCAAGTAAGGAATTTCACATGGTAAATTTTCTTCATGGCCGCAATTGGATGGGAGATTTCCATAGATAGTAATTAGTAGTAGGAGATTTAGTACTCTAGCTGTGGATGTGCTATGTGGATGTGGAGAATGTGGAGGTGGCTATTTTTTTTCTTCTTTTTTCTGTGGGGGGCTGGAGAGTTGGATGGTTCTTTGTGTGGTGATTGATAATTGTAGATTATTATTAGATAGCTTTAGGAGGGTGGAGACATGGGGTTTCAGGCTGGAAGTTCTTGGGGAAGAAGGGGGGAATCACATTCCTTGTTGAAGCTGGGGTGATGGGCTGTGAAGTGAAGCGAGGATTGAGGAATGTGGATGGATGTTCTTTTTTCTTTCTTTTTAGATCAGGAAGCTATTCAAGTTCTTAACCGAGGTGTAGCGTGTTAGCGTGTCCGTAAAGAACATTTAGAAGGTGCATACTTTTATGCTCACTTAAATTACTCCCATAGATGCCTTATTTACCATTGAAGACCATCTAACTCTATTACTATGTGCTTCATATCTGTTTGTCTTGCTCCAATTTCTCAATTACCCTCACCACATACATTGCTCTCATAGAACCCTCATGTTTCTTCGAAGTTATTCAAATATTTTCAACGGATCAAACAGTCTAACCATCTGCGCCTTCTGCAGTGCATATCCAGGAAATTCCGAGGGAAATGAATAAAGCCATCCCTATCCTCCGAAAACTGATGACGCAAATGCACATATAGACTTGATACTCTGACTGCTATATACTTCCTGAGGTGAACATGTATATATTCAGTGCAATACCAACCAGACACCCGGTAAAAATTTATGTAGACTCTGAGATATGGTAAGCATAACTTCCTAGTCGGTAAAGAATGGGACTTCCGACAGTGGAGTACTAGAAAGGGCTTTGCGTTCAAGCAGAGTAGAGAAATAGTGTGGATTGGATCTTCTAACATCTTACATATGTAATTGTAAATGGAAGACGAGAGTACTGCTTCTCAAGATCTAGTCTGTAAACACACCAAAAGTATATCGTTGAAAACATATCAAGGGAACACTCCGTTCATCAACGTTAGAACAAACTTAAGTTTTAACCACGTACCATGTTTGATGATTACTTGTTTCCCAGCCTCAGCTAATAAACATCGCCTTCGATTGTCGGTGATGCAAAAGACTGATTATGTGGAATTGTATGAACCTTCAAGAGTGAAGGGACCTAGTAGAATTGGCAAACACAATAGCGTTTTCAAAATGTATTCATGCCCGAGATGGCACGCCAAGCAACTACAATGCATAGGACCGTAGCAATCAATAGCCTTACAGAAACTGGTAATTATTTGATGAAGTAGATTTGATTGCTAGACTAACTCTTGGATATGCAGTGGTCAATCGTCGTCGTATATGTCATCATATGTAATGTTACTCGTGCGGAGAAAAGCTGCCAAAGATTGCTGAGATAACTCGCTGGCATCTGAGTCACATTCAGGACGCACTGGATGTTTGTGCCATTTCTTTTATGGTACCCGTTGAGCGGAAGTTACAAAAGTAATCAATAAACTCCGTCATGGAGTTATGGCAAGATTCCACAACCTCGTCCCACGTGAATCCCTGACGGATGAACGATTTAGACTTCTGTTAAACACTAGACTCAGATTATTCCCGAGAATGCAGGAAATGGGAACATTACATATGGAAAGATAACAACAATTGGTTGATGATGGACATTCACATAACCTTTGATTGGCGCAAGGTTCCATTTCCAGGTCTTTTCAACGGTGAGATCCTCCTCATCTAAGGAAGGTCCTACTCGACGAGGATGATGATCCTATTGATTTAGCTTGGACAGGATGTCACATGCTTTTTGGTGAATTCGGATGGAACTACCTTGAGGATGCTTGGAATCTATCCTGGGTCCTCCCACTTATGTGACAGCTAGTTTGAGACGAATTGATATCTGCCATAAGTTAAGATGCTCCTGAAACACGGAGTCATTGTTTAAAGCAAAATAAACATTGAATGATGGATCAAGTTTAGAGTAGCATTCAAAGCCTGTACTTGCAAGCAGAGAAGTTAGTAAATTTAGAGTAAAAACGAGGGATGATCCACAGAAAAGCATTTCTTCTATAATTTTCATGAAGGTTTGACTAACCATCCACTTTTTTTTATAGGAGAGTGATTGTAAATTAATCAAATAGTAAACCGCTAGGTGTACCGGGTATAGATTTATGAGACTGTGCAAACCAAAATCAAACAATGGAGGAAGCATCTACTATTGTTACTGCTGAGACCCGGAAGCCGAAGAATGAAGCCGGAAGACGAATCCGGACAACGAAGGCAGGGACAGCTTACTTCAGTCAAACTTGATCAAACCAAAAATACCGATGCTCTGATTTCATGATTCGATGTTGACACAAAGAAAAGAAAGGGAAGGGTGCAGAAACGCGGAAACCACATATATCGGTCTAACCGGCACGTATTGCTTGCTTATCGATAAGAAAGACCCCTGATTACTATTTACCGTAGCTAGCTCTAGCTCCAGCATTAGCATTTCGGCTCGGCAATGACTCCTTCAAAAATAACCCAAACAATTAAAACAAACTCGGGGCCAATCAATGTCAGCCTCTTCCTTCAACATCTTCTATTTATGTCTTCATAATCCCTTCAATTCTCTGGCAATTCAGCCAGATATAATCCGCCATGTCTGCGGATATCCCGCAGACTGAAAATATCATGCCCTCCAGCTCTCATTCCAACAATGAAAACCCCACCAACCCCTCCTCTCCTGCGGCAGTTAGCGGCCATTTGCGCGCGAGAACAAACACGGCGGAAATTGATAGTACCATCATTCATCCTGGTAGTGTGAAGATTAATGTTACAGGTGCATTTATAGTCGATCAGGACTCGGCTTCTCCTAAGGAATTGAATGTGAACGAAAGGAATTATGATACCAAGGACATCCGGCTGCCGAATCATACTGCGGTTGTCAGTCATATTGCTGTAGATGTACGGACCCTTTTCTTTGCATTATAGCTACCTTACCTGAAGGTTTACTGACATATGTGTAAGATTGGAGGTTCTTTAGCTAAACTTGTATACTTTTCGAGAGAGGCGCATTCGCGCGAGCCAGGAGGAAGACTCAATTTTATGAACTTCGAGACGGATCGGATAGATGATTGCGTGGAGTTTATGAAACAGCTGCAGATTAAGCAACAGAAACTCAATGGATCGAGACCAGGAGATCTTTGTGTGATGGCAACGGGCGGAGGAGCATATAAATACTATGATAAGATTAAGGAGGCTCTGGGTGTCGATGTTATACGGGAAGATGAGATGGAATGTTTGATCATTGGTATGTCTCATGCAACATGGCTTTGGATGCAGTATAATGCTAACGGATGAGTAAACAGGACTTGATTTCTTCATCACCGAAATACCCCGAGAAGTATTTACATATAGCGAAAGAGATCCTATGCATTTCACCTCGCCGAGCCCAGACATCTATCCATATCTCCTTGTCAATATAGGCAGTGGTGTATCCATGATAAAAGTATCCGGGCCACGGGAATACCAAAGAGTTGGCGGGACCTCTCTCGGTGGCGGGACACTCTGGGGATTACTTTCTCTTCTAACAGGAGCTCGAACATTCGATGATATGCTCGGCATGGCTGAACGAGGCGACAATGCCAAAGTCGACATGTTAGTAGGTGACATCTACGGCACCGATTATGGTAAAATCGGCCTGAAAAGTAGCACAATTGCAAGCTCATTCGGCAAAGTATTTCGCATGAAAAGAGAAGCCGAACGATTAGCCGAAGACTCAGGAGGACAAAATAACAGCGAAGAACCATCCGCTTCCTCTCACTCTACCACCGACCCACCATTTTCCCACGAAGATATTTCCCGGTCCCTTCTCTACGCAATATCTAACAACATCGGACAAATAGCATATTTACAATCGGAAAAACATTCCTTGTCGACGATATACTTTGGAGGAAGTTTCATAAGAGGTCATAGACAAACGATTAATACATTGAGTTATGCGATTAAATTCTGGAGTAATGGAGAGAAAAAAGCAATGTTTTTAAGACATGAAGGATATCTTGGAAGTGTAGGAGCATTTTTGAAGAGGAAACCGGAAGGATGGGGTAGAAGGATGAGTTTTGAAGAGAGTGAGATAGGGGGAGTGAAGGATATTGGAGAGGAGTTGAAGGCGTTAAGGAGGGAGATTGGTAGGAATGATTAAGTTTGATAGTAGGTGGGTAGGTGGGTATAAAATTGTGCTTGGTCAATTCGCACTAGGGTTTGGGGTAGATGGTTGTACGAGGTAGATTTGCTTATATTGCTATTCCAATTGCAAATTAGCTTGCTATGTGCTAGTGGAGGAGATGTGGATGTGGATGTGTTAGCGGGGGAGGAAGGAAAGAAAGAAAGAAAGGAAGGAAGGAAGGAAGGAAGGAAGGAAGAGTTATAAAATTACTTGAATAGTTGATAGAGACTGTGATAGAGATAACGATAGCGATGGTTGGGATATACAGCGATGGATAAGTAAGTAGGTAGGTAGATAATTGATTGATTGATTGTGTTTATCGTCATAGGCCGTAGGCCCACGCGCCTTGGCGCGTGATAACCTTAGCCATCTATTCCAGATTTGGACAAATGACACTCAGAGGAGTATGCCTCTGAGTAGTGTACTAGCTAGCTAGGGAGGGTATTTATATACAATTTAAAGGGGCTAGGGCAGGGTCTACATGATTGCCTTCGCGACAGATTTGGGGCCGGTTGGCTTAGTGGTTAATATTGTGGTCCTCCTCGTCCACTAGATCACTGGCTCTTGATCACTCTCCCTTCCCCTCATACGTTTTTGTTGAATTATCTTGTGTGTTTACTGTTTTTTTTTTTTTTTTTTAAAGGAAGGGGAGGAAAGAAGAGAAAAGAGAAAAGAGAAGAGAAGAGTAGAGATGTAAAGAAAAGGAAGGAGAAGAGAAGGAGAGAGAATAAGCCCTTTGAGTACCTGTTTGACAAAGGAGATACAGGAAGTAGAGGAAAAACGAAGGAAATGCTTTTTTTTTTTTTTTTTTAAGCTGCAGATAAATGCTGTGGGCAGATATCTGTATAGAATTTGGTGGATTCAAGCCATTCGGCTAGTGCGAGACCACCTGTGGGGATGCCTAGAAGCCAGGGGATGGCTTCAGATGGTGGGCTTTTCGTGAGTGTTTTGTAAGCTTTGCCTTTCTTGCAGAAGAAGAAGTGTAACGGGGTTTTCCTTTTACCGCATAAGCAGAGAGTGTGGGCTGTAGTGTGGTTGAAGCGTTCGTGATATGCCGCAAAGTCTCCATGCTGTGATCTGGCTGCAAGAATGTAGTGAAGTGTAGCTCTTTTTAAAGAGAGGGTAATCGTATTGGAAGTGTGCTTATATTGCAGATCTTTGTAATACTGAGGGCTGACTGTGTTCCACAATTGGTCATCCGCTTTATTGGCCTTTGATCTGATTAGTCTTTTGAGGGAGGCTAACGTGCAGGCCGGGTTGGGGGGTGGGGGAGTTTTGCCCCTTCCTTGGCTGCTTTGTCGGCCATTTCGTTGCCTGGAATGTTGAGATGCCCTGGGACCCAGCGTATGCGTATTTTACCAGGGGGAGATATGTGGGAGCCTCGGTCTAGCGGCCCAGGCCTGTGTGAGCTTCAGGAAATCTTCGAAGACCGCCTGAGACGAGCCATTGAAGTGGGAGCCTAATCTTAGGGCTACTTCGTAGTTATCCAAGAAGATCCATAGGTCTGTAGCAAGTTTGATTGATGGTAGCGTTAGGGCCTTTGCTGCCCCCGTTACTGCAGCCATAGCTTCCGCGTCGAATACCTCTGCATTTGTGCCAAGTGAGAAGGAGTAATGGGCCACTTGGATATCAAATTGTGTGATTACAAAGCCACCTCCGGTGGCGCCGTCCTTGCTTTCGCTTTTTGAACCATCCGAGAAGATCTGTATATCACTCCTTGGGATCTTAGTATGGAAGGCCTTGAAGTCGTCAGCCGCTTGGGCCTTTGTTCTGCCCATCGGGCCAGCTACACGTATCTCGGCTTCTGCTCTCGATTCCTTGTGTTCCCATGAAGGGAAAGCTAATGGATTTATATGTTCGGCTTTTGGTAATGCTGTGATGAACCTTGAAAGTCTTGTATCTGCAGTTCGGTTCTGGTCTTTGGCTTTGATCATGCTCTTCGCTCTAATTCTGAGGGGGGTGGTAAGGGTCTAGTCTGAAGGTTCGCGCAGCATATGTTTGTGAGGCTAAGTTTAGCTCGATTTCGGAGGGCCTGAGTTTGGCTTCCTCGTATAGCACCGCTGTGTTCGTGGTTTTGTATACCGGGAGAATTGCTTTTGCACAAGTGAGGATCACTTTGTTGAGTAGATTTATATGGCTATCCACTACATTTGAAATTGACTCGTTCGAGGCATTCTTCTTTAATCTGGTTCGGCCTGGCCACCATGTTTCCGAAGCAAAGTAGCATTTCTTTAGTACACAGGCTACGGCCACTCTTCTGGTGGAGCAGGAGGGTATCCCTCGGCATGTGTTATTGAAGGATCTTAGTGCATTAGCTCCTTTGAGGGCTTTTGCTGTGAGAATCTGTATGTGTGGCTTGAAGTTTAGTCTTCTGTCGAAATAGACTCCAAGCCATCTGAGCGGACCAGGTTTCACCTCGATGTTCAGGGGAGCCAGTGTGTACTGAGGGAACTTCAGCTAGTGTGCGATGTCCCTTGTAGAAATGTATTAGCTCAGACTTTTTGGGGTCAAAGGTGATGCCTTCGGTTTTCCCCCCATTCGAGAGCTTCTTGCATATTTGCCTGAAGAGTATCACAGTTCTTTTGGAGGCTATCGGATGTTGCTAGTAGCGCAATATCGTCAGCGTACCCGAATCTCTTCCGCGGATTGCCCATCCAGAAAAGGGGCGCAATATAGAGCATAAACAGGATCGGGGAGATTGGAGAGCCTTGGGAAGGCCGCATTCTAGCTTTGTTTTTGGGCCGATCTCGCCGTCCAGTCGGATCTTGATGTAACGATTGGTGGCAAAGGACTGTACCCATTTAACCAATTTGTTTGGCCATCCTTGTTCCCGAAGGCGGTTCACTAGTCGTCCTGGTAATACTGCGTCAAAAGCCCCCTTCACGTCCATTGTGAGAAGTGTAGTTTTTAACCCTTGTTTCAAAGATGCTTCGACATCATGTGTGACACAAGATGTGAGGTCTACTGAGGATCGCAGTGGTAGAGCTCCGAACTGTTGATTTGCTAGGACTTTGTAGTTTAGAGCAAGCCATGATATTTTCTTCGCAATGAGTCTTTCAAGGCCTTTGCCTAGAACTGAAAGTAGAGCAATCGGGCGGTATGATCTTGGGTTGGTATAGTCGGGCTTATTGGGCTTAGGGATGATTGCGATTGTGGCTATCCGGAAACATTCTGGGTGATGTCCTAGGTTTAAACATCCTTTGAAGAGGGAGAGGGTTATATCCCTGATTAGTGGCCATGCGATTTGTAAGATTCTCGTCGGGATTTCATCTGCACCGGGTGCTGTGTTCCCGGCCTTAGGTAGGTAGATAAGAATACTCAGCGAGAAAATTACTAGGTAATTAAAGGATTAAGAATCATGTGATTACAGACTACATAGAGTTACTCTATTTCATTATAGGTATTGTAGAAATTGTAGAAATGTAGATGGGAAGATGATATATGTATGTACTCCGTATGATTGATTCATGGTTTATTTGAAATAGATACTCGTAGATAACTTTAGCTTTTAGCGCTTTTTAATTATGCTAATTAGAAGATATTCCATCTACTTAGGTAGGTAGGTAGGTAGGTATCACATCCATTGAATTGCACTTTTAACATATTCTAATAAATATGCAGAGAACTGCAAAGAATATTTCGAGAATAGAATTGTCATGTCATATTACAATCACATACATCATCATATCATCCAGGATATATAGCACTGAACCAAGTAACCAACCAACTAACCCGCCATAAACCTTCCACTACCTACTTCCTTCTCCCTACTCTCCTTCATATCCTTCCCAGTCGCACCACTCACACTATTCCCATCTTTCACACTTCCGTCTCTGGATTCCGGCGCCTTGAGACTCGATTCTTTATTATCTCTTCTGGTCTTCGCTCCTGCTTTCAATATATCCCACCTATTCCTATACTTAGTGACTGTTTCTCTCAACTTTTCATTTTCGCGGAAGAGTCTCTCGTTTTCTTTATTTCTGATTCTCATTTGTTCTTCGAGTTCAATTAATCTCCTTCGCGTCATTTCATCATTTGGTCCCCCACCTGGACTTCTATCTTCAGGACGCATGAGACGTATACTTTCTTGTAGAGCCATACTGCTATTTTGCGCTGCCATTTCGAATGCATGGAGTCGGTTGCTAAGTTTGTCGATACATTGCTTGAGACTCTTGTTTTCAAGGTCTAGTTCCTCGATGCGTGTATCTGTTTCTCTACCAGCGAGACGACGATTTCTTTTCGAGTTGCTCGGGGAATTAGGCATTGGTGTTTCTCGGGCATCAACAAAATCATCCTCGTCATTTGGATCGGGGAATAGATCGGGATCTGCGCTGTGCATGGAAGCTGCTAAACGACGTTGTTCTTTTTTCTCAAAGGAGAGAATATGTGCATATGAGACAGTGTGACCAGTGGTAGGGACCACGTAAAAAGAATCATTGCCTGGGTGACCATCACGAGCCATTGCACGAAGAGCTGGTTTAGATATGTACTTGGTGAGATCAGGCTCTTCAGTGGGTATTCTTTCTCTACTTCGGGGCTTACTTTTGCGAGTGGTTGTGGATGGTATCTCTGGTGATGCTGGAGACGAATCGGTTTCCAAGAATAAAGGCAATCCAGCAAAAGCCAAGGGAGCTGATAGCTTATAGACCACACTATTGAAGGCATTGTAGAACTTAGAGAACCCCTCATCTTGGGCATTTGCAGGAGATGATTTGGGCTCGGCCACTGCAGATGTTTGTGATGTAGAAGTTTGAGGGCCGGCTTTGTTTTGTGTAGGTTGAGGAGGAACCCAACTCGGCCGAGACGTAGTATACTCCGGAATGGATGGAACTTTTGGTCTTTTGCTAGCTTCTCGTCGTCCCTCAATATTACCTGGAACCTGTAGAGATGATACACTTGGTGAGAGAGACGGGCGATTATGACCTGAGCGTATACCTCTTGCAGAAGCTAAATTGCTGGCGATTGAAGAAGAAAGTTCGCGCGGAGGAAGGCGCCTCGGGGTGTGCGAGCCTGTGGCATTTCGAGCAGCGGATGCGCGAGGGCTAAGGTCTGATTTCGAAGCGCGTAATTCTGTTACAGCCGCAGATGGCGATACTGGTTTTTCCGTGACTGTTTTGATCTCGGTCTCGTTGGCGTTCGGAGTAACAGGATGTTCGGTAGGGTATCGAAGGAGTTTTGAGAGCCGCTGGTGGTGTTGTTCTAGAAGTCTTAAAGTCCTCAAAGCTTCTGCGCTTCCAGTCCCTGATGCAGCTTTTGCAAATTCTCCGGCAGCTAGGGCATGTTCATTTATTGCAACAGTTGTGTCGGAACTATGCGTCGCAACGGCTGCAGCGCGAGCATGATCATGGGCCTATATGGTTATTAGTTAAAGGGGAATATTAGGTTTGAGCGAATGACAGTAACATACTAGGACCAGAGAGGATGCTTCCATGGTAGTCGAATCTATGGATATATCTCTAACATACAGTGAACTCTTGGGACGGTTGGAAAAGTCGATTTGAGTTGAGTGCCTAGTATTGGTTGCGAGATTATGTTCAAACGTTTGGAGAATGAGGGATAAGAACTGTATGTAGGTATGCGGTCATCGGATAGGGATAGATTCCGGGGTTTGTTGAAATTGCTTATCTTTCAGGACTTAACGCGGTTAGTTCTGGGCTGTACAGGGAAATAAATAGCTATTAAGAAGTGTAGCCTCCAGATACACCGAACAGTACAATAAATATCATTTATTAATACAGTGCATTTTGTATTGAAACCTACGATCTCTAGTATATGTTCCAAGTTTTACTATACCTACCTCCATAGACATGGAGTTGAGAGATATAGGTTAGCATGTCATCTAAGTTACATTCTTCCTTACCTTTTTTATCGAAGCAAATATCATCACGCCCTGCATAACTCCCACAAAGCCTTACTTTCAAACATCCACCAGTGGTGATCTAATATAGCAATGATGTATCCCAAAGGGCATCATCCTTCTTCGAGAACTAGCACGGATTCTTTGCTATATATACTAAATCCTCTATACCCTTTTATAAATAAACATGGGATTCTCAATTTATATAGAAAAGAATGATGAGACCAAGGGAGCGAGTCCCTAGCATCTAGATCCTTCATTGGCTGCATCGAACATGTCCTAGGAAGCTCCCGCTTGAAAGGAACAAATGAATGGTGGAAGATCAATTCATGGAAGGTTAAACAATCATGAAATAACAGTCACACCAGTAGACAACGGAAACGTTTATTTTAGTGAAGCATGACTGCGGGGTTAATTAACTGATACACATACATACATGCTACCTACACCTTGGAAATCATTGGAGCCTCAAAGATCCCTTGCAGATTGTGATCATAACTTCTGTATCGTACATACTACATAGTACATGGTACACAACTACGTACATCACCTCATATACAAAAGATCTTGCAACCCCCCGTACATTCTGCATACCAATGCTTACCTAGTATTTTACTATATCATTACCTAGGTATTATTAGTACTTCGTACTGACTCCGCCGTGTCTACTCCGCCGTACCTTCCCTACTCCGTACTCCTTAAACCCGAAAAACTGGATGATAATAGCACGGCAAATCTACCTTCCTTGCTTTTGCTTTTTGCCTTGCATAACTCGAATTCTCGGCTACCAATGACGTGAAGAGCTTCCCAAGACAGGCAGAGCTCTTGGGTTTCGTTAATGACAGGCAGGCTTACGGAACGGGGAATTGAACTTTCTATGGAGTCTGGTGGTCCTGATAAGTAAGAAGGAAGGTACCAGGCAGATAGATTCATGGAAAATAAACTCTTTGAAAAGGTCCCTGCAGTATCAGTGTTTGTTGGTTTGTTTGTTTGTTTGTTGCTTATTTCTCTTCCTGATTATTTATTTTATTTATTTATACTTGTCAATTATACCACCCCATATAAAATATCCATCAATTGAACCCAATTGCAGCTTCAATCTTAACGGCGTCATACTGTTCAAGCTTTCCGAATCGTGAGGAACATTCATGATCTCTCATCCCAGAAACAAATCCCATTCCAGTCCAGTCCAGTCCAGCCCAGCCCGATTTCGAATTCACCATCATACAAACCTCCTACCTTGAATTGATTTCATAAACTTTGAATCTATCCCTCGAACTTACTGAGCAGCTCCTAGATCACATCTTTATCTTACCTGCAGATCAATATCTCGAATTCGAAAGATTGTGCTGCACCTGGGATCCATTCCTCCGCAGTGCATGATACATCCTATTTATTCAATCTTCCAGATTTCTGGTTGAATCCCCCGCCATGGACGACATTCCTGCCTCGCCCACTGCCTCCGAATCCTCTAAATCGACGGGAATATTTTCGAAGACGCGAAGCGTGAGGAGGCATAGAAATTCAGTATCACATTCAGTGCGGAGCAGCGCCAGTGAGATCTCGCACGGAATTCGCGCCTCATTAGAAGGGGCGATAGATAAGTTTAAAGGGAATTCGGAATCCGAGACGGAAAGCCATGCACCGAGTAACTTCAAAAAGCTCGTGTCGAAAGGACTCGAGTCGAAAAAGAAGCGCTTGCAACGAGATGAGGCCGAACGTTGTTTGGCAGAAGAGGTAGCGAGAGGAAAAAATGTTGCCGACAGAGGAACTTTGGTTTCTCTGGAAGATGGGGCCAAGAGTCCCATCAGCCGAAATCTCTCGGGTGGAAGTAGTTTGATAACATATGATTCGGAACCTGAGTCGTGAGTAATCTATTTCTATTTCTTTTTCTTTTTTTCCATCGTTTGTTTAATTTGATTGCTTCGAACCGTTGCTTGCTCCCCTTTTCTCTTCTTTCTCTTGTCTTCTCTTATTATCTCATCTCCCTTCCCTTCGCTTCTCACCGACAATCCCCGCGCGGGTATTTCATGGTTCGAGTCGTGGGATTACCATGAGACATGGTTTAAAAAGCGAAATGTTCGGGAAGGACCCATTAGAAGCATCTCAGGCATCACAATCACAACATTACAGGCTTCACCCCATCCAACCTCGTCAATCTTGCATACAGCACAGTACCGGTACAGTTGTGCTCTAAAGCCACAACATCAACTTCGTATTGTTCATCAAGTTGCTTCATTTGCCACTTACCGTATACCTACCTACCTACCTACCTACCTACCTACTTTCTCGTACATCTCGTACATCTCGCAACATTCTGCCTATTTTTAGTATCCGTCTTTGCTTTGACATGTGGAGAATTGATCTTGGCTTTGGGTGAAATTAAGTTTCTAATCCAAATTGCAGTTTTGATAGGGCCGGCGAAACACGTCCACCATTGACGACGCATCCTTCGCATGCTGGTTATCTTACTTCCTCCTCTCCACTCATACACACATCGACACTTCCACAATTCACGCCTTTGCCCACTCAAGCAGAAGGGGAACCCTTCCCAACCGACTACACAGACAGTCTGGCTGCCCCAGACTCAGCGATCAAGAGCCTCTCCCAAAAACTTCGAGCTCCCGCCGACGGAACCCAGAGACGATCATCTTCTCCAGTGGGTAGATTAAAGGACGTATTTAAACCCAGGCGTGGCTCAAGCACAAATACAAGTCCAGACCGCAAAGCTGGAGGGGGAGGGGCTGTGCAATCACTAAGTACCAAAGACTGTGGGGCTGATTCCAGGCGGGGAAGTCTCATAACTACTAAAGTTGGTTCAATATTTTCCGATAAACAGTTTACCCCCGGCAAGTCCAGATCTACAACCTCATCTCCTGAGAGGCCACAAGTGTCGCAGGTGGGAAAGAGGCTCATCACCATTGACACAAATCTCCGACCGCAAACTCCACCCTCCGCGAACCAACCAGCACCTCTGATTGTCAATACGCCTCCAACCCCGACCAATACAAGATCATCGCAATTTACTTCTGCCACTAGCCCCGATTCGCCTGTTAGATCCGCTTCCAATGTTGTAGTTTCTCCTTCTGGAAACATGATATCACATCGACGAATTCGATCAGGTTCTGCGTCAGGAGTACCTAGTAAATTATCTAACAGTCAATCTGTGCAACTAACCCCAACACCAGAGAACGGAGCGGCTACATCCGGTCAGGGTCAATCAGGTTTTTTCTCTTCAGTCTTTTCTGCCGCTCAGAACGCTGCCAACACGTTGAGCAGCAGTATCACCAACACATCCGTCCCAGGAGGGACAAGAAGTAAGAGCAGTGCACCAATACCAGGTATACAAGAGATTGAGAGCCCGGAAGTCGAAGCGTTAGGAGAGAAGATAGATTCAGACAATCTTATGGAAGAGAAAGAGCCAGCGGTTAAAACGTTGGGCATGGGCGATCTTAGCCTGAGCCAATTTGGAATTTCAGAAGAAGGAAATACCCCAACAATGCCCAAATATCCAGAAGAAGCCCGAGGAAGGTCTGACCCAGCCAAGGATGACCATTTCTTCGCGAATCGTTCGGCCACAGCACCAAATCTGTTGACGGGCGAAAATCTCGAAGCTGTCTCTACACCTCAAATTGAAGATTTACATTCTCTTACTCGTCCACGTTCTGTATACGCACCAAGCACTGGTGGAGATCGGACTCCTCCTAACGGATCGGTGTTCGAAGGAAAATCTGGTATCCATCGTAGCGGTAGTATTCGAAGTGCCATCAAACACAGAAAAAGGGGTAGTTCTGCAGCAACCGGCACAACGGTCGGAGCGGCAATTGCTGCAGCTAATTCCTCTATCGGAAGCCCAGGCTCGGGTGCGCCTAAAATCACCGGATTTGCTGTAGCCAGCAAGAAGAGAAATCGTGACTTTCACGCACTATTCAGAAGTGTACCTGACGATGATTATCTTATCGAGGATTATAGTTGCGCTTTACAAAGAGAAATTCTTGCCCACGGTCGATTGTACGTATCCGAAGGTCATCTGTGTTTTAGTAGCAATATCTTTGGTTGGGTCACAACGCTGGTCATGAGCTTTGATGAGATCATATCAGTAGAAAAGAGAAGTACGGCACTGCTTTTCAAGAACGGCTTGATGATCTCGACCTTGCATGCCAAAAATATTTTTGCTAGTTTTACAAGTCGTGATTCGACGTACGATCTCATAGTTGGCATATGGAAGATTGGCCACCCAAATTTGCGAAGTTCACTAAATGGCGTGACCCTTGAAGAGACTGGTGGTGGTGATAAGACCGAAAAATATGATGGTGTAGCTCCTCCTTCGCGTCCTGGCAGTATCTCACAATCTTCAGATGACAGCGTAGGGAGCGGGGAAATATATGATGAAGATGAAGATGATGAAGATGGCATGAGTTTCACCCAAGCCGATGGTAGTGTTGTGGGTAGTGAGTTGGGTGACAAGGTTGTTAGTCGAAAGGCATCAGCTGCGATTATGGCAAATGGAGCTCAAGGCGAAGGAGGTAAACAGGCTGGTCCATCAGCTGGGGTCGACTTTCCTGGTCCAGCTACGCATGCAACTACCAACTGCTCTGACGGCGACACACATTACGCGAAAGTCCTTGCCGACGAAATCATTCCAGCACCTCTCGGAAAAGTGTACAGTCTTATGTTTGGACCTGCATCTATCACTTGGATGCGGGATTGGCTCACCAATGAACAAAAATGTTTCGACTTGACTTACGAAGAGAATGCGAAAATCCCTTTGTCTCTAGAGAATAAGGTCCGAAATTATACATACATCAAGCCACTCAATGGTGCTATTGGCCCTAAGCAAACCAAGTGTGTTTCTACAGAAACTCTGGATGCTATGGATCTTGAAAAGGCACTTTCTGTGACGATATCGACGGCAACCCCTGATGTACCTAGTGGTAATGTTTTCACTGTCAAGACTAGGTATTGTCTTTCATGGTCAGAAGGCAATGGAACTCGAATGCAAGTCAACTGCGCAATTGAGTGGACGGGCAAGAGTTGGCTGAAAAGTAAGTCCACCTGAAATTTCCAAGTTCTCATAGTTAGCATACTAACCCGAAAACAGCTCCAATCGAAAAAGGTGCCAGTGAAGGTCAAGTGCAGTATACGAAGGATATTATTGCAGCGCTTAAAGCAGCTGTCGGTACCCGTCGTTCTGGAGCACCAGGTCCTGTTGGTAAAGGCAAAAAGAGAGGTCGCAAAGGATCAAAAGCAAATAATCTTAGCAAAGTTACCGATGGCGCTTCGGAAGCTAAACCTGAAGCAGTCAACTGGGGCCTATTTGAACCGGTTCGTGGTATATTAGAGCCAATTGTCGATATTCTGAAACCATTAATGACGGGAAATATACTGTACGGGCTTCTAGTCGGACTTCTAGTAGCAAGTTGGTTCCGCTTCGGATTTCCTATTGGAGGTGGTGGGAACAGAGACTTGAGTTTGAACTATTTAAGTACTCCGGAAAGAATCGCAGCGTATGAAGAGATTTGGAGGAAAGAAGAAAGTGAACTTTGGTTGTGGCTAGAGGAGAGGGCAGGAATAGATAGATTAAGAGATGTGGGTAGGATGCCGATCGAGAGATTAGATGTGGAAGATAGATTCAAGAGTGAGGGTATGGAGGAAAGGCAGGTAGAAGAAGCGATCAGAATTACGGAGGAAAAGTTGATGGTTTTGAAGGATGTCGTAGGCAAGAAAAGGGATAAGGCGAAGAAATCACAATCACAGGAGGAGCAAGCGAGTTCTTCAAGTGTAGTTTAGCGTTTTTATATTTTTTTTGTGTGTGTTTTCTGATGAGATGAATACCTTGGGAGGATGGATGGTCGGGTTATATATGCGGTTGAAAGATGTCAAAGACATACATACAGCGAGCGAGAAATATATGGCATATGGCATATGGTATAGGGTACATGATGATGCCATACAGCATGCATAGCGTGGTATGGAGAAATCATCATATTACTACAGCGTAAAAGCTCTACTCGGCATAATACCACACACAGATTTTACTGTTGTTGGTGGTGTTTTTTTATTTTTTTTCTTTTGTCTTATCTTATCTCTCGTTTTTGTTATCATTTTCTTTTGTTTTTGATACAGGTGCAGGGACTGATACAGGGACTGATACAGGTACTGATACAGGTACTGACTGAGATTGGTATTGAGATTGATATTGTTTCATATATCTATTTGGCTATATTCGAATTACTCATTGTTCAATGGCAGTTTTCGGTATTCAGTATTCGGTATTCAGTATTCAGTATCCGGTATTCAGATCATAATTAAGTGACGTTTTGGGTATTGGGAATGGGGGATGGGAATGCGATGGGGATGGAGATGGAAATTGGTGTTTTTCCATAGAAGGATGGTGTTGTATTTTGAGTTTGGGTTTGGTACTGATGCATATCTGCTGTTGCGATTTTTGTTTATTTCGAGGGGGGGGTTTTTGGTGGTGTTTCCTTTGTTTCTTTTGTTTCTTTTGTCCGTTTGTCCGTTTGTTTGGGGGTTGAGAGAAGGGAGAAGGGAGAAGGGGAGACTGGGGAGAAGGGCGAGAGGGGAATAGGGGAGGAGGGCGAGAGGGGAATAAGGGAGGAGGGCGAGAGAGGAGGAGAAGGAGAAGAGATGGTTTGGTATTTTGGTATTTATGTAAAGGTTACTTGCTTAGATACTTACTGTGATTATTAGATATTTTATTGGCGGTAGGGTGGGATGAGTTGAGTTGAGATGGGTTGAGTTGGGGGAGTAGATATAAGATTAGGTACGATTACCTAGTAGGTAGTTATATAAGTGGGATGAAATTATAGTATTTTTTATCATATAAATGGAATTAAATGGAATGGATTTATTTATACGGTATTTATTCGTGAGTTTGTTGGTTGGTGTTTTTCCAAGTATGTTTTTGAGGGTAGGTGTTGCGATTTGAGTGTCTTTTGTGGTGAGGGATAGGGGATTGACATGTGCGAGATGGTATGGTATGGTATAGCTGGTATGGTATGGTATGGTGTAATACGAAGTTGATATAAGATGATTGATTTGTAGGGATGGATTTGGGTTTTTTGTAAGATAGAAGGAGGGAGGGAGAGATGAGTGAATGGGGTGAGTAATAGTAGATACATTGAAGGGAAATGAGGAGAGGGGTTGGAAGGGAAGGAGTTGGAGGGACTTGAGGGAGGGAGAGTAGATGGATGGATGTATAGATGTTTATGAGGTGATATTGGATTTGTGGATGAGATTTGAAGGGAGATTGAAGGAGAGTTCAGTCGAGTATATGTTGATGTGGTATTGGTGAAAGGGAGAGAAATAGAAGTGCGGGTAGTTGGTAGACTAGGGTTATAATCAAGAGAAGTAGAAGGTTGTGAACGGAGAGGAATGGTTTTTTGTGTTACAGGAGAAGGAAGAGGGTTCATCAGTTTATTGCTCTTTTTGGTTTTTTTGTTGTGGTGTGGCTTGGCTTGGCTGTCTTGATTGACTTTGGGGTGGTGTAACAGAAGGAAACGGAAAGGGGATCTGATATGAATATATAGGGATATTTATACGAATTATCTAGCATTCAAAGACTTATAATATCTTTGTATTGAAAGATTCTATGCTGGACGTTAAATTACTTTTTCCGTGGCTAACGCATCAACAAGATGGCTTGATGGGTACCTGAAGATATGTCTCACATATGGAGGTCAGAAAAAGCAAATACTCATCTGATAATCTGAATTGGATGGAAACTAATGTGGTTACCCGTCTTTAATCTCATGAAGCTTATTTATTTGTATTGATTGGATAAGGAACGGGAATGTATTTTTGCTGTAGAAGGGGTGTTTCGGAGAATGAATCCCTTTGATGTTCTGTGTGTATCTACAAGTAAGGGTAGTATTTAGAATAGATTATAGATATTTTAGTGATGACCTCTGTTCTAATACTTTATAATTCTATATAAGACTGACTGATTATCTTGTACTGGAGCAGTCTCTGTAAAGAAAGAGGGATAGATATATCAATAAAGTATGAATTCAACTCAGCCAATGGAAACATTCATCCATCTTAGTCATGAAGCGGGAGGAAAAACGACAAGACAAGACAAGCTTGATAAATCCTTGAACCATGCCATGCTTCACAATCCATGCATAAACAAGCAAAGCATACTACAATGCCAACACAACATTAAAGATACATCCCGAAACCAAGTTTCAAGTCGAGTACTGGTGAAGTGAAGTATGTAAAGCTTTTCCCTAGGAAATCTCTCTTTCTTTTTATCATCATATTTCCTTCCCAGCCTCCTTACACTGTATTATGATTTCCAGTATTGATCGAAAGAAAAGTCTAGATTTACGATAGAACGACTATATTCTTCCGTACCTTCAAGGAGTAATCATTTCTTGGTACGTTTTGTCCTGGTAGAAAGGATGTTATGATATTGAGTTTGGAAAATCTACGAAAGAAACGAAAAAAAGTACACTGTCCCACGATTAATAAATATCTGACTGAATACCTCGGACGCCATCAACGGATTTCACTTAGTATCGTACCTAGGTACCTACGTCAGTCAATTGACCCATATCATCCATCATCTCCTTGATAAATCGTACAGTTTCCAATCATTTCAGCCAAACCGAACATTCCACCAAATCATCGACTTGTTGCGCATGGACGGATACCCACATCGTCTCCATCCATACATACATACACAGTCTACTCTGTACTCGATCATAGCAAAAATAACCTGTTCCTGAATCGCCCTCGACCAGATTTGCAATTGATTTGACAATTGTGCGAGCATGATATCGTCAACCTCATCGATACATTCACAAACTTCTCCTCTGTTCTCTCGTCAATCTTTTATCAACCTCTCCAATTTCAAGAAGTGGTAATTCGACTTGCGATTCAAGAATCCCATCCTCAGAATACCAAGCCGACGAACAAACATCCTTGCGCTTCCTTGCGGTCAAGCTTATCATTCTCGACCCTTCACAAACTCCTCAGCTTGTCGCGCTTCTGACTTCGCTTTCGCATCACAAGTAACAGGTTATATATATAAAACCTTCGATTGGAGAAAGGAAAAGAGCTGAGATAGATCCCAGCTTCTGGCTTTTATTGTTTTGGCTTGGTGTATGTATGATATGATAGTTTGAAGGTGCTTTGGTTTAACCCACCCAGCCTTCTTTTTTTATCTCCTTCGTTTAAAAATAACCCACCTATTCGTCCAACCTCTTAATATCTTGACACCGAATAGACTTCGATCTTCAATTATCCTTCGACTTTCGAGATTCACTTTTTGGCCTTTTCACCTTTTGGTCTGCTCCCCAAGCCCTCGAGGGTACTTTGTCTGGACTCTCTCTCCAGTTAAATTCAATGATCATCAACTTGCAACATCAACAACTTGCAACATCAACAACTTCATCAATAAACCCAACACAATCCTCATCCTTTCTCTATTGCCCTTCATTTTTAACCTTTAACTATCTTACACGAGGAGCGTGGGTCTAGTTTACCCGTTTTTCGGGCATTCCATTGAGCAGCCTTCGCCTTGTTTTCCTCTCCCCCAGATCCAAAAACTACAGCAGAGCTGACGCTCCCACCCATCTCCATATCTAACGACCGTCACGATACCCACGACCTTATCAAACCTACACCTGAACAGCGCCAGCGGCGGAGAAAGCTTCGAAGAACTCATATTGAAGCGACTTCTGCTGGGATCTCTCCTCCACCTCGAATAAGATTCGCCAGGCGACAACCAAGTGAAGACGATTTCACTCATGACTTCGAAGACGATCCTGAAACTGAGCCTCACCCAATAAGTGAGCAACCCTCTCCAGCTCCAACAGCAGAAAAAACTTCATCTCATCCTCCACGTATCGATAAACATACTGCGAGTGCTATCCTTTATACACTCGAAGAAGCATTGCGCCACCCCAACCCATTCACTCCAGATTATATTGAAGAAAACGCTTCAATGTCAGATTTTTTAGGCGGAGCTACGGGCTCGGTTAGCAATGCCGCCAGGCCAGCAGCTTCAGGCTCACCCCACATTCGTGGCCCTAGAGATATTATGAGAGATAGACAAGCTCGGGAAGCTCGAAAAGCATCTGAAGCATCCGAACAAAAAGCCAGAGCAGACGAACAAAAACGAAACGAAGAAGAATTAATGAGACAAGCAGAGAGAAGAGCAGCTGCTGGCGCTGCAGCACAAAGAATTGAAGAACGCGGTGAAGGACAACGAATTTCGGGCAATTCGCAAAGAATAGATCGAAGAGCTGGAGATCGAACAACCAGTGGTGGAGAAACTATAAAGCCAGTCGATCAACCGATGCAGAGACGTAATACTTCGGCACGAGCTCCTGTAGGGCCAGAAGTTGCACCACTTCGACTTCCCATGCAGTCAACAAAACCCACCGAGACTGGCGGCACAAGCCTACCAGGTTTGTCCACTGGAGCTGGCCCAACTCAACCTACACCCTTGACCGTTCCAGGCCGTGAAGGCCCAACTAGGTCATCATTTCCTCATGCATTCGAGCGCTGGGAGACTCTCTCCGCACACTGGGAGGGTCTTACAAGTTTTTGGCTTCGCAGACTTGAAGAAAATTCCTCCGAGATCAATCGCGATCCGCTATCACAACAATTATCTCGACAAAACACGGATCTCTCAGCTGCTGGTGCAAACCTGTTTCATGCCGTCGTCGAATTACAACGTTTACGAGCTTCATCAGAGCGCAAATTTCAGCGGTGGTTTTTCGAGACAAGAGAACAAGAAGAACGTGCCACAGAGAACTTGGCAGTAATGGCTAAACAATTAGAGGATGAGCGCAACTCTAGAAGTCAGGCTATAAAGGAGGCCGTTGAGGCCGAGAGACAAAAGGATCACTCAGAGAAGGTTATTTCCGAGTTGAAGAGAGAGCTAGAGATCGCAAGAAGTGAGGCTCGCAGAGCATGGGATGAACTTGGTCGTCGCGAGACGGAGGAACGTGAGCGAACGATCTCCTTACGGGAGGGCCAACCGACATTATTAGGTGGAGTCCAAGTCGTTCCAATGATCCAAGGCGTTCCAAGTCGACATGGAAGCACTGCCGTGAGGGATCTTCCACCAACGAGACAAGGAGGCCCCTCAGATTCTGGAAGCGGAAGTGTACGGACAGGAGGCCGATTTGCAGATCCTGAGAGCCCAACTGGATCCAATGACGTCTATCAACAATACCAACGTTCTCAACGTGCCGAGCCCGGTGATCCCTTCGTCGAGAATGGTCGCCAACGTCGGGCTGCCGCACCGACATCTGCACCATCCTCGGCCGGTGGAACCCCATACACTCAGGCACCGGCTGTACAGCCTGCATCGCCCGGCACCTATTATCAACAATCGGAAGGTCGTCCAATTAATCCAAGTACCCAAGCCGGCCGGACCGAGGGACAGTACGATGGATCGAATAGCGATGATGAATATGAGATTGATGAACAGGGCCGCTATGTTCTTGATGCCGATGGCAACAGAATTCGATATTCCAACGATGTTTCTGACAGTGACACAGCTGAGTATGAGCATAGTCCTCGCCAACATCGTCAAGGCCGTGCTCCCGTTACTGGACCTCCAATCCCAATGTCTGGTGTCGAGTATGGACAAGGTCCAACGACAAGCACAGCTGGCAATCCCGTCCCTACTTCTGCTACCACGGTAGATTATTCAGGGTCTGGATATGGAGCAGGTGGTGCAGGTGTAGGTTGGGAATCATTCCCACGTCATCATCATCCAACTCGTCTCAGCGATGTCTTAGAAGAAGATGAGAGAAGCCGCACAAGTGCAAGCCAGGTCAGTCGACGAGAATAGATATGATGGTGATCATATTATTATGACTTCTCAGTGATTTTCCACCGAATCTCTAATCATCACATCATCGTTAGTCTGGTTTGCTGGATTATTATTTGTATTTATCTACTTGAGATAAATTAGTGGATTGAGATCATGAAATCCTTGGAAAGGATGTTCTATGGGGTACTTACTTCGTGGGAACGGCGTACTATTTTTGCTTTATTTATGTCCACTTTCCTATCTAATAGAATATCCCAGGAAAGAGCGGGTGAATTGATTCCCTGGTAAATGCATCATGCATGGAACTGGCGTTGCAAAGGAAATTTTTGGTAAATTAATCTGAGCGAAGAAGGAGCATATTCAATTCGATGCATCAAGCGAGAGGGAGGAAGGCACCCCTTTTTATGTACCTCTGTAAGATAGAGGAAAGAAGCTGCATATAGTATTTACTAGGAGTTTAGAGCAGGAGAGATAGTTAATAATGAAAGGAAACTTAATACATTTTCGAAATGTCTCTTTGAAATATGATCTGAGACCCTGTAGCGAGGGGGCTGATCTTAGGAATTCAGATGAGAAATAATGATGCTGCTTTGACAGAAAAATAATTTATCATAGTTAGAAAAGTGACTAGCCTAAAGCAGCGTCCCCAAGGTGACCTAAACAATCTGAAGGTCAAAATATTAAGCAAGCATCATTGGTTCCATAATTGTTTCCCCTCTATATTGTAACCAAAGTAATCATGTCAAAAGCTATACTACCTACCAGCAGAAACATTCTGTCCTCGATCTCGAGGACTAATGTAAACAATGCTAAAGCTTTCGGGGTTCAATGCCAACGATTATCCACGATTTGCGCCGCGAGGCTCCCGAGGACTGTACAGAATAAAGCTTGTTTACATGGGTTGAATGTGTCTGGAAGTGCTGGATTGAGAGATTTAGGATCGAAGAGTGAGGGGATTGTTGGAAGGAGGGGTTATAAAACTGTGCAGGAACAGAGGTCGAGATATAGATCTGGGGTATGGATTTATTTTTCCTTTCTCTTTCCCGCGTGCCTTTTCTGTGCATAGCAGGATATGGATGAATTTCTATAAAGGACACGGCATTGAGAAGATAAAAGCTAATGTGTTATCTCTGAAACAGCCTTTTTCATGGACAGCAGGAGTGCTTTTTCTTGGGGCGGGCGCGGGACTAATATTCTATTTCCGGTATGAAAAAGCGAGGATGGAGAGGAAGAGAATAGCGGAGGCTGCAAAGGGTGTGGGAAGACCAAAGGTTGGTGGACCGTTTGAATTGGTGGATCATAAAGGAGAGAAGTTCAGTAGTGAAGATATGAAGGGCAAATATAGTTTGGTATGTTCTTTCTCTCGTTCTGTTTCTCCTATGGGGAACGCATTGAGGCAGAACAACTCTTGGAAAGATTGAGGATTGTGCTGATGGCCGCATTGATATAGGTCTACTTCGGCTTCACACACTGTCCAGATATCTGTCCTGAAGAACTCGACAAAATGGCTCAAATGATCGATTTAATCAATAACTCTCCCACACGCACCTCCTCAACTCCTTCACTCCTTCCAATTTTTATCACATGCGATCCTGCCCGCGATACTCCTGCTGTGCTCGCCACTTACTTAGCGGAATTCCATCCTAGTATTATTGGATTGACTGGGACCTGGGAACAAATTAAGGATATCTGTAAGAAATATCGAGTTTATTTTTCGACGCCAGAAGGTGTTCAGAAGGGACAGGATTATTTGGTCGATCATAGTATTTATTTTTACTTGATGGATCCGGAGGGTGATTTCGTGGAGGCGATTGGAAGACAGCATAGTCCGGAACAAGCGGCAAGGATTATCGGGGAACATATTGGAGATTGGAAGAGGTGAGGATGATTTGAAAGATGCACGAAAGTGCTGTCTGTGTATGAAGGGATGTGCGAGTAGACACAGATGAGGAAGCAGATAATAGGTGGGCATTCGATGCCGTGTACATAAAATCTACTAGTGTAGGGAATATGAAAAGCGCAGCTCTAAATGTACTATTATTGTAAAGTATTGGTCGAGTCAATGTTTGGAATTGATGGCAAGTTGCTATGATATACACTTGACAATCCATACATTGTATGATGGATGAACTGTCTTCTATTGTTTTGCTTTTCATCACACTGTTTGACTACTTCTTCCGTCACCTTGACCTCATACCGCTGGAGCTACTTACCAATATATTACGTCATATTGTTACTTCCAAGCTGTTAGTTACTCCGGATGCTCAAATTTAGAGAGACCAATAAAGAAATCTTGCACTGGATATTACAATCAAGCCAAGGGCAGTCAACAGACTACCATCCGATATATATCATGATTTCTAACACTAATATCACCCTTCAACACTGCATTAAATACCTATCTATCTAAACATTCGGAATCCACCCATCCTTCTTCATCTCATCAAAAATCTTCTCCATCTCCTTAATCGTATCCACCCTCTTCGTCCACCCCACCTTCCTCGCCTTCTCCATACTAACCACACTCCCCCACTCCCCAGTATCCATCGCATGCACAAAAGCATCCCAAGTACACATGCCCAAAACATCCTTCCTCCCCCCATAGCTCCCCACTATCTCCCCCACTTCCCCTCAAACCCCCTCACCTCCCCCATCAAATCATATCCCCTAACCACTCTCGTCTCCACCCCAAAATACCTCCCAATCCCCTCCCACACATCCCCAAACGTCGTAATTGTATCATCCACAATATTAAATTTCTGATTCTGCACCGCCTCACTCTCATTTAGCGCGAGCCATTCGGTAAATTCCCCAATCACCCATGCCGTGCTGAAATGTTGCCCCTTGCCCCATTTTCCGTAGTATTCGTCCTGGCCGCCGGGGAATGTGGCGGGGAGAGAGAGCATGCGGCAGAGGCTGAAGTAGATTGCTGCGGTGGTGGTCCAGCTTTGGAGGGAGAGGGGGCTGTAGCCCGAGATCCAGAAGGGCATGGTTATGCTCCAGGTCCAGGGGCGGGTGGTGCTGAGGGTGGTGAGGTAGTCTTCTTGGGGGTAGTAGAAGTTGGGGACTGTGTGGTGGGAGGGGGAGTGTTAGGATTTTGGATTCGGGGGTTGGGGTTTGGGGTTTGTGGGTGAGAGGTGTGTAAAGGAGGGGGGGAGGGAGGGAGGGTGTGAGGTGTTGAGAGTGGATGTGAATGTGGATGTAGAATGCAGGATTTGGATTAGACAGGATGCGAATAAATGGATGGATGGACGAATGAACAAATAGATAACTTACGTGAACGTGGATCAGTTACCCGGGGAGCATCCTCAGTTAGGGGCTCGGATGCCGGTGGCGAAGTAAGTAGACCGTAGTTTTTCCCGCCTGTTTGGAGGATTACGCGGTGTACTGTTTTTGATGGGATGGGATGGTTAGTTTGGATTTGTCTTGAAATTAATGAAGCGAATAAATGAAGTAATTGCTGGATATTGGGGATATATATATGGAAGAATGGGAATAGGGAAGAAGGGAAGAGAGAAAATCTCATGTTCCAACCTCCTCAATCAACAAATTACGCATCTTACACCCCATACACCCCATACACCCCATAAACCCCATACCCCATACCCCATAACTCCTCCCATCACTTTCAAAAACAGAACCCAAGCACCAAAAAATAAAAACCAAAAAAAAACAGAGAACGAAAAGAAAAATCACCTACACGTCTCCCTAGAAGTCAAATCCACAGCCGTAAGCACATTCGTAAAAAGCGGCACATTATCCCTCGTCATCTTCTCCAAATGCTGCGCATCATCATAATCAGTATGAATATAAGCATAGTGAAAAAAATGCGTGATATTAGTGAGATTTTTTGATGAGAGCGCGGAGGCGATTTCGGAGGTGGAAAGTGTGAGGTCGAGTGTGTGGTGTGAGATGCGTGGGTCGCTCGGGTGGGCTCCTGGGGGTGGGGGGCGGCGGGAGAGTGCGTGGATTTTGGTCCTGGGGTGGGGAAGGGGTTTAGTGGGTTTACTTGGTGGGGGAATTTTTTTTGGGTGGGGGGATGGTTTGGAGAGGGAGTGGGAAGAAGGGGGAGATAGAGGGGGAAAGTAATGGAGGGGAAGAGGATTTGTCGTGATAGATTGTATGATTGGAGAAATATAAGATCTTATCATTTAGATTCTGGATAAAGGCTCGGTAGATGAGATTATACACACCATATCGGATTCTTAGCAAGCTGTTTCAATAACGCAGAACCGGATATTCCATTGGTACCCGTGATAAGTGCTACTTTGGGAGTATCGGCCGAATAAGATGACATGATTGTGATGGATTGATTGATTTGTTATGCTGTGTGGAAATCGAGTGTTGGAAGATTGGGATTTGGTTGGAGATTTGGAGGGATTGAAATTTTGACGATGGGATGGTTTTCTGGGTATTTGAGTGGAATGTCGTTTGGGATTGTGAGATTGCGGAAGATGATATGTTGAAAAAGGGAGGGTATATAAATGCCGCCGTTGAAATTTTAGAAAATATGTTTCGGCACAGTTTAAAATAGTCTTGTAGTGATAGAAATCAAGAAGTATTCTTCAAATCTCCCATAAATACATACAACCACCAACCTAACGTGGATGTGACATCATGATTAAAAATCATAAAATCATACACAAAAGCTGGGGTTATGCGCTAATCTAGCACTCATCCCTCATTGAAGATTTTCGGCCTCGGTTGATGATGATGATGCTAATTCTTTTATCTATCTCTACCTACTTCTGGTTCGAAAGGAAATTTTATAAAGCGGGTTTGTAAAGTCTACTGATTGAGTACGAGTATGATTATCCAGGAATGTACTAATGAGGAAGCGGGGTGTGCATATGCAGGTCGTCGAAATTGGGAGGTATGATGAGGGGTAATGAGGGTACAAGGGAGGTGCATGATAAAGATTGTGCGATTTTCTTTGGAGACTAGAAGCAAGGAGGAATTGCTTGGATAAAGTGTAGTTCAATGACAGAGCTGACATTGATGCGTTATTATCCAAGGCTTGTATTTCTATGAATATATAATGATGTTTGTTATATTCTAAATATGTCTACGCTAATGCTTCTGCGCTAATACTTTCTAGTTCCTCGCTTCGTTCCCCTTAATGTTCACTGTCATTTAGCCCCACATCATACCATTCCACCACTAAATAGTAATCCACCCATTATAACGAAACCAAGAACTCCTAAATTTATATTTCCAGATATTTGAATAACTCCAATACTCTTTTTATTTTCTGTAGGTTTAGCCCCAGCAGAAGCACCCGAAGTCTGACTCCCGCTACTAGTAGAGCTAGCTGCTCCCGTCGTACTCGCACTATAACTAGTACTAGCACTACTTAAAGCTAGAACAGCTGGTTGTCCTGCGTTTAATTCAACGATATTCTCATCTTTACCATTGCTATCGAAATCTGCTTGCGCGATTCCGATTTGATTGTGCTCTAAATCATACACCACGTATGCACTCCTCAAAAATGTGTCCCCGAGAAAGTAGTAATCCGGTGCCCCTGTCTGTATTCCAAAAGCACATACGTCGCCGCTAAATGGTAGATCTGGCATAGGAACATCGGGCCAAGGAGTGTAAATAGGGTTTGAAAGCGGAAATATAAGTTCTGAGAGAGGAATCTTGATTGTAGCAGAGACGGAGGGGGATGAGAAGAGATAGTTCATTGTCAAATCGGATGAAGTATTGAGAAGTGAACAGGGAAGATATACATTGCCTGTAGAATTCGTATCGTCGTAAGCGTTAAAATATTTGAATATGACACTTGTCAATTCAGGCGGTAATGTTATAATCGATGTCCCGGAATCCAAAAGCACGGCTTGAGGAGAGCTTGTGAAATTTGTAGTTTTGCCCTCTTTACCAGTAATACCCAGCCCAACGAGCTCAATTGCAAACAACGAGTAAAGAACGGAGCCATTCCAGTAGGGTTGAGGTACTATATCTATTCCCGTTAACTCGCCAACGAATTTGCTGGTATCAACTGCACCGAAGAGAATGGAGCCGGTAGAAGAGTTGGCAGAATCAAGGTAAAGACTATAGGCTCTGGTGCTGATGAGTTTCTGAGAGACTAGTTCGTCGACTATATTTGGATAGATGGTATTGGAGGCTACATTGACGGAATAGCCAAGCCCCAATATTCCGGACCGTATATCTGTGGTGGAAGCGAGACCCATTTGCAGAGACTGGACGGTGGCATTGCCGAGCATGAAAGTGTCGGTTATGTAGGATCCATTTGATTTCCTACCATCCATGTATTCAATAAGGAAAGTATCGGTCGTGATGTTATCGTTCATGGATGAAGAGGTGTGCGGGTCATCTGTGTGTTTATCTCAGTATGTATAACTGTTCCCATTCTCGTTTTTGAGTGAAATTCTAACATGCAGAGCCATAGAGGCTATGCAACGTGCTGGTGGAAGAGCCATAGACAGAATACATACAAGGAGTAATGCAGGGGAGTATCTCCGTCTTATTGAGATGCTCCAACCCAAAACCAGTACATGAATTCGCAGTATTGGTGATTAACCAAGTATCGCTACTACCCGTATCGACAATCAAATCGATATCTTGGGGCGGGGTCCCAACTTTGACGGAAATTACATAGCCTGCCTGTGTCAGTCATTGGCAATGGATTCTAAGATTGAGGCGCGAGTGGAGATATGGCCTCTGAGAGCAGGCTGTGGAAGATAGGTTTTTCGCGTGATGGGGATACGAACTTGGGCAAGCGTGAGAGTGAGGAGCAAGAGAAAGATTATTATATGGTATATTGGGCAGGCCATGATAAATATCGATGATATGTAGTATGAATGGGTATATGGTATGGAGAAAATAAACAATAAATACACTGGAGAGCCAAAAAGTAAATGTGAATACTTTAATGCCTCAAAGAAATTTGTCCATGATGTCGCGCCAGTGAATCAGTCTTTCGCGACTAGCTTGGATTGATTTTATCTGAATCATAAAAGAAGAGAAGACCAAGCCTCCTAGGGCCCTAAAAATGATTTGATTTCTCAAATATGATATGAACAAAGCGTGATGTATACCAGCAGCTCGGTTTCTAAGACTGGTTCTAAGCATAACTACATTGAAATCGGCGAACAGGAAAAAAAGTATTCATCACATATTTTATTTCGCGGCATGCCCTTATCACCGCATACCTACGTATAGATAGGCTGCAGGAAGGAACGGAACTGGTTTTTTTGTTTGGCGTTCAGTATTTTATGCATTTCCGGTCCATGATTAGCCAGTGATATGTCAATAACAAGTGGAATATGAATCAATATGTCATCAGAGCTTATAGTTATTGTAGCCAGAGGACATAATGTGGGTTTAAAATTTACTAATCAATGCACTAGTTAGTGATGATGGAAAGTTTCTTGATAGAAATGCTTCAATAATTCCTAGCGAAAGTCCCGTACATTTACATAAAGGTCTTGACATGCCATGATCTTCTAGCTACGCGGTGTCAACTTGAGTAAAACGTCCTCGCCGATTTTCGTATCCATCAATCCCGTTGTTGGCTTCCCAGCGTCAATCTCTGGGAATTTTTTATCACCTAAGAGCTCCGTTTGGTAGCCCTTAAGCAACAAGGAAATGAAGACACAAACCTCCTGCCTAGCGATGAATCTTCCAGGGCAATAACTAATACCTCCACCAAACGGACGATAGCTAATGCTGTTTACCAGCCCTTTGTTCTCCACGAAACGTTCTGGGTGAAAGGCTTGGATGTCGCCACCAAAGGCCCGCTCATCAAAGTGCATTTGGCGAAATGGCACTATTACCCGTGAGCCTACGGGCAGGACCTTTCTACCGATCTTAGTAGGGGCAGTAACAAGTCGAATACTTGAGCTGGCACTGCACAGGCGCAAAGTCTCGTGAAATAGACCTGCTAGCCATGGGCAAGAATCCATGAGAAAAGATAGCTTCTCTTTCGTGGACTCTCTCGCCATAGCTGAGCCGATTTCCTCGTATACCCTTGACGGAAGTTCCGGTGAGTGAAACAAGTATGCTAAGCTCCAGAAGCACACTCTTGGCGTGTTTGTATTCGTTACGAAGACAACCATACACAACACTTTGGCTAGGTCCTTATCGCTCATGCCAATTGCGCGTTGTGTACGTATCATCGTGGCTACAATGAATGAGCACTCCCCGCGTTCTTCGTCACTAAGACCCAACCAGCGTTCTATTGTACTCGCTAAGCGGCTCTTGGAGGCAAACATTTCTGTCGCATTTGGCCATTTATACCACAATTTCCAGTTGTGCTCGTCAAAAGCAACGAAATCGGTGATAAGATCTGGACTCATGTCCAAAAGCTTATGCCCGAAGAAGACTCGCACGGCTGCATCAATGAGCACTTCACGAGTCCATTCTAGTAGTGATACTGTGATGGAGCCGTCCGCATTTCGGGCTCTAACATATGACCCACCAGATCGCATTTGCTCAGGTCTCAATGACTCAGTTAGTAGCGTGAAGAACTTATCCTGCAGGTCGTAGTAGTGCTGACCGGGAACTAATTGTTGCTTCCAGAAGTCATTGTTGAGGTGTGCCAAACTCTTTCGCTTGGGGTTCTTTATAGCCATGACTTGCGCAGGCGCATCGTCGCTGTCGTCAACTGGTGATCTATACACAGCATCCATGGCCAACCGCGAGACGCCGAAAGCAATACTGAGTTCGTGTACAATGCGATCGAAGGCCAATGACTCAGTGTTTCTGTACAGCATTACTACATCCTCAGGTGCTGTCAGAAAATACAGCTTCTCGCCGCCCAGAGTCAATGCGAATGGCTCTCGAGAATCGTGGAAGTAGAGCCGTGCTTTTGTGATCACCCTCTGGCCATTATTGATGTATTCGATCGCGTGACCGAGCCCTGATTACATTAATATCTCAAGTAGAATCTTTTTGGAAAAACTTACATGGTGTCCAGTATGGGAGCTCTTTGGGTTCGGAAGGGTGGAGGATGGGCTTGATAGTAAACGCCCATAATCGCCATAGCACAAGAGTCGTGGACAGAAATAAGAGTAATACAACTAATACCAGCCCCAAGTTGGAAGAGCTTAATAACATAGGAAAAGCCTCCGTGATGGTGTTGAGAATCATCTTAGCTGTTTCGAGAGTAAGCACGAGCGTTATGATATCTGTAAAGTCTACACCTAGACGCTTTTGTGATAGAAGCTATGCCTTATAATGTAAAAGACTGTGGAGATTAGCTGCATCTGCAATTTGATTCGCAAATGTAGTAGTAAAGGTTTTGTCGGCTCAAAGGTTTTCAACGCTTCTCTTCGACAATTACTGATCTGCTGGTTGAATGGGCTGTGTCATAATCGATGCCAGAGTTTACTTAAAAAAGTTTAAAAAAAAATGCCTGAACCTAGTCTCATGCCATGCAGAAAAAGTCAGCATTGGAGGCCATTAACGATTCTGATTAAGCCTCCTGCCGTTCAACGTAAAAACTCTTTTAAACCACCCCTTTCGCTGATCCTTCGAGGCACAGCAACATGATGTCATCTGGCTTGAAGTTTTGAAGACAGCTACCGTCCGGGGTAGTTAGCATTATGCATGTCCTAAGATTCGCAGCCGGTTACCAAATGTCGCGTTAAAATATATATTTATAGCCGAGTTGAGTGCTAAGATGAGAGAACCACATCGTAGCTCCCCTTTTCCTGTGTTTCTGATAGCTAGGCACAGTTTCACTAACTCCCGTCTGATCTTGGCCGACCAAAGTGACCGACTGCAAAGGTGCTTTTATTCCACCCCATAAAGTATGAAACGAAGAAATAAATGCCCATGATGCAGATCAATAGTAAGCACAGCACAATCTGTTATCAATGCGGATAAGAGTCCTTCAGCTTCATCGTCCGGTAGCTTCATCGGCAGATGAAATCGTATTTTCTAAAGCCCACTGTGTCATCTACTACATCACAAAATACTAAAAGTAACGTAGCGGTCCGTTTCCATATGCAGGAATCAAAATAAGAATGGTTAATTAGTGCTTGATCCTGTTGAATTACAGAATGAGGAACAATAAGCAATTATATTTGATGCACAGGCCGGCTATGCTAGGCTAAAAGATGGAGCGTGATCTGCCGTGTATTATGCGCCACAGAACGTCCGTATCAAAGGTAAATTGAACATCCAAATGCCAAGTCTATCTTTTATATTTTAGCTGTCTCTAGGATTCATAGTTCTAGAATATGTATACATAGCTCGCCTGTGTATGTAGCTTACTATCCCCTGGAAACTTTCACTTTGGCCACGGACTAAACCGCACTGCTCTTGCCTCTGTCTACCGCTTAGAGTACAAAATGTCATTCTGGGTAATACACTTCTGTGAGTAAAGAAAAAGCACTAGACTAAATAGAAAGTCTAAGTGCATCCACTTTTTAGGCGAATATCAAACTGCGCGTTAGGTAGTGGCATAATACTTGAGCGCCATGTAAATGTGCGTCGCTTTGAGACTTCACGGATTCTGATGTTGTAATTTTGTAGAATTTCCACAAGCACAATCTTAATGATGAAATCGGCGTAAAATCGACCTGGGCTTTATGCAAATCAGTATCTGTGCTGGCTCTTGTTTTTAACATGCAAGAATCCTCACCATGCTTGTTTACCGAGACCCCAGAAGGGGAAGAAGGTACGAATGTCTGTGAATCGAGAAGTATTCGACGACGAATGTCGAGTCTCTGAACCATTGACGAATCTGAAAGCGTCAAATACTTCAGGTTGCGAGTATATAGTGGGATCGCGCATAATGGCACGCTGGGGAACGCATATCCAATCGCCATCCTTGACGTGATAGCCGTCTTTGAAAACGTATGAGCCCATAGCTTTCCGACGTAAAGATACTGTTGACCGCGTTAGTGATGAAGCATTTAAGCTTGAAAGAATACATACTAGATTTAGAAGCATTGACTCTTGTAGACTCTTGCAAAAAGCTATCCATGAGCCTCAGTTTGCTAAGGTTAAGTGTGCCATATATGGCAATATTCTCTTCAATCTCCTTTAAAAGGGGCTCTTGGTATTCTGTATGTGTACAAAGATCGACAAGAGCATAGAATAGAGTCTATAGATGTGTTAGTACTAATGAAGTAGAAGCATTTGTCGGGAATCTATGCCATCGCGGGTTGATGAACGGAGGCAAACCAGAGAGCCAAGGTCTGTTTAACCATCTTCTCAGCTCTGTCAGGTGTATCGTCTGGGAATAGTTCAATTATATGTTGAATGTAATCACGCTGAATTGAGTTAGTAGCCAGCAGCACACTAGAATCTGGCTTAGCCTACTTGTGTAGTAAATTTCCTAGACTCTGGATCCTTAGTTCTTTCATTGATGTAGGGCACAAGCTTATTCATCAGCACAGTAGAAGCCTTATGGCGCCGAGTCACAAGTGATGCTATCATGCTTAGAAAGTCACGAAGTCAATGAGTCATCTCCGTCAGGACACAGGGGAATTTACTCACGGTGCCATGAATGAGGGTATGCATCGGATTGCTTCTGCGGCAACAAAGACGTCCATCGGATATTGCGTTGCCGCGTCCAGGAATACTTCGTCTTCGGCTACTAATTTCAGCAGGGCCTACTAGCAAAGATTAGAGAGCTTACTGAAATTTTCCCCATAAAAGGTGTATGTGTTGGCCTTGGCAACGACACTCTGCGATAGGTTGAAGATACTTGTTGTGGTCCAACCTGCACCAGAGAACTTATTAAAATGTGTCTACTAACCGTAGCGAGAGTCCGCGTACCTTCTATTTGGCTGCTGCCTTTAATTTCTTTAGCTAATGCTGCTTGAGCTAAAGACATGAGTGGCTCTTGATATTTTGACAAGCTCAAAGAGAGTGCTCGTAGAATACGATGCTGCAGCCCAAGACGGTTGAGCTCAACTCCATTCATTGTATGAGATGGTTGAAAAACCTTGATAAACTTTGTCAGCTGTCTTGAAAATCTTCAGCCGTCAATCGATGAACTCGACCTCTATAGCGGTTGCCACTAGTGACAGCCTTTCTTCCTTTGCTTGGCTGAGCTCTTTCATATGAGCCTGAGAGGACACCAGAACATATTGACGCTCAGGTGTTTGTATTGTGAATGGTACTCCAGAGATCTAGTGTTCACAGACTTAGCTCTGGTGATCACTTCAACTTATTTGATACTCACGTATTTCTTGGCCAGTAGCTGCGGACCGACGAATAGCCAACTCATTTTCTCAAACCATAATCGAGCATTGTGGACTATATAGCCAACCAAGAGAACGCACACTGTATAGTATAGCACAGATCTGATGATATCATTCTCCATGGTCAGTTCGAAGAGAGTAAACTATTTAGACGGAGGAAAAAGAGCGACAGCAAATAAGTACAGTAGAACGTGGCTATAATCGACTACATTATGAGGGATAACTCTTTATAAGAGACAAATTTTCCACCACATTAATTTTATATACTTATTTTCAGCTTATAGGGAATTGGATATACAGGATTCCTCTTTAGAAGAGATTTAATTGGTCGAACTTCTCGGTCCTTTATAATTAGATTCTACTGTACTGAAAATAGACACAAAATAGAATATATCTAACATCTACAGGTCAATATAAGTAGTTTCGACATACAAATCTTCTTCGTGATATAGATCCAACAAGCGAGTATCTACCAAAGCTAATCAGAATCGCTTCACCGATGTGAGATGAAACTAATTCCTGTGTCACTTGGAGATTCCTTCATGCTATAGTAACGATCACCCATTACGGCTGCCAAAGATAGCATGATGAGACTCCAGCATGTGCGGGAGCAAGAATATAACTCCGTGACAAATGACCCCAGGACTATACCTCGTGTAAGGAAAACACTAAGACTTTCGTAATCAACGATTTCTTACAAATTAATTGCAGCTTGAAGTATATTCTGAAAAGATATTAAGGAATCAGGATAAAAGGCTGAGAAGTATTGCTGCAATACGTCCTGGTCGGCTGTGTAGACCCTAGCTAGACGTTTTAGATAGCAAACGGAGGAAGATAACTCCAGGGATAAACTCCTTCAATTACAATCACTTTGATAAATATATCTTCCAATCTAGAAAAAAGGAGGGATTATGTATTTCTGAAAGAAGTAGAGTGATCACAAAACAAAGGGAACTTGTCAGAAAGGTAAATTTTGCAGATTAAAGCATGTTGAAAGATGGCGTTGGAAGATCTGGGTGGGCGAACTTGAAGATATCTAACTGCCAATACAGAAATGATTCAGAATTTGAAATTCCTGAAACTTAATTGCAAGCCAACGCCTTGCCCAGAGCTGCTGCGCCCTTTAGAACTACTATAGGTGATGCGATGACTGTATAGTGGCAGCGGCAGGCTTTCAGCAGTATCTGATGCGTACGTAAGATCACGCCGAGTACAACCATATATTTGTGGATATTATTGTGTCAAAAAGACCTTTAATGATTGGACAAAGTGATTCTCGGGATTTGATACTGAATATATCTTCCACTGCACTTTCATTTTCAGCGATGATCATATTAGAATTTCTTCCCCCCATGACCCCACGGTTGTGTCACAAACACAAAGTCTAGCATTCAAATATTATGTTAGCATCTGTTTCATGCCAAGATATGCAGAGAACACTGCGCCAATTATTATATTGAAATTATACAGAAGTCTGAAATATTTTCCACCAAGAGACCAATGGGGAAGCCGAGGCCAGCACGGACAGCATGAAAGTCTGGTTCCCTCCTGACTGAGCCGAGAACCTGGACCAACAGGAAAGGGACGCTTGCGTAATATTTAGTACCGCATGCCATTTACGCCAAATATGAATTCATCATCCCATCATCCCTCATCCTGCAACGGTTTGGGGTTTGGAATCGATGTGGAAACTTCTTTGCCATACCATCAGTTAGAAGGGCTTCTTAATAAAAGACTTATAAGTGCTTGACTTTCAATGCCTGTTTTGCCCAATTATATGGTTACGGTGAGAATTATGTAAGGTAAGCATCGCACACCTTACAGAGTCTACTAATGTTGCATGATATGCAGTCTGCTATACTTAGGTAATCGAGCTCGTGTTCGGCATGCAGCCTGGGATCTTCGAAAGAGGGTGTGAAAGTAGAGAAAATCTCAATGGGTGATATCGATGAGGGAGACTACAATGGCCAGGGGAGTGTAACACACCATATGGTTGTCAGAACTCTACTCAAAATTAGATTAGCCATAGAACAGGGTTGAGTCGGTAAGATCGTTACTTAGCTAAATAATTTCCTTGCGAGTGATATGTTCAATCGTCCGTTTAGTGCACGCCCAAAATCATCTCAGTTATTTTTTACGATTCTTTCGGTACTTACAAGTTGTTCAAATCTACTCACAGTGGTTATCCAGAACTTGAAACTAGAGGCTTCTCCAGCGCAGTATTAGACAAGATGGACATTTCGAAGCTCACGCCAGAAATGCTACAAAAGATGCCAGCGATGAAGCCGCCTCCTGGACGTTTCACTGACTTCGCGCACCCCGCACACGACGGCTCAAATGCACACCAGACTGTAATTGTCATAGGCTTTCTGACAGCTTTGACAGTCTCAGTACTACTTCTGCGTCTGTATTCGAAGCTTGTTCTTATAAAAACACACGGATGGGATGACTGTGAGTGTTCGAGATTGGATGGTGGACGAACTAACTCATTATCTAGATCTCGCCGTCGGAGCTACTATAGGAGCAATCGCATATGGATCGTTGACTATCTATGTTTTCGAGCATGGATTTGGTGTGCATCAATGGAATGTTAGAGCAGCCACCCTTATAGAGCTCACCGATGTATGATTGCCATGATGAAGTACTCGTACAATCCACTGATGTTTATTCTAGTACCTGAATGCAATCCTCTATATATACAAGCCTTTCATGCTGATGGCCAAGCTCTCGCTCTGTGTATTCTTCTTCAACATTTTCAAGAGTACGCCAAAGTTCCGCTGGGCTATCTACTTTGCCATATTCTACAACGTCACTTTGCAGGTCACGGCATTTTTCGGCTCCATATTCCTCTGTATTCCTGGTCGCCCTCAATTTTGGCAATGTTCTCACAGAGTCTCGGTCCTGAACATAGTAACTAGCGGTTTCAATATCTTTAGTGACTTTTACCTACTATTCCTTCCGCTATTTGCATTATCACAACTACAAATGCGTCCAGCCAGAAAGTTAGCTATTATACTTGTCTTTGCGGTCGGTCTTCTGTGAGTAGAAGAACTATTCAATCTCTGTAATTTGCTGATGCTTGTACAGTGCCTGTATTGCTAGCATTCTTGGCTTGATTTATCGTCTTAGACAAGATGCTAGTGCCGACGTGACTTGGAATTTTGCACCGGAAATCATTCTAGTCACCTTTGAACTCGAAGCGACAATAATGGTTGGCTGCTTCCTTGTCATGCCGGCGCTTTTCAGATCAAAACACCGACTCAGTCTCTCTTCGCTCTGGTCCAACAGGTCGTTTCTTCTCCGCAGCTCGCAGAATTCGACCACGGCGCTATCTCGTGTTAACAAGAAAACATCAGATGAAGGCATGAACATGGAAAAGGTTGCACCTAAAGTTTCAGGCTTATCAAATCAAAGTGGCGATAGCCTCATGCCGGAAGGCGCAGGGCGGTCTCGAAAATTTTGAAACTCTCACCATATGCATACTATTGTGGTCGAAAATTGGAGCGGCTCAAGTCGCACAGTCGTTACTATGAGACAGCCTGACAACCTGAAACTCTGAGAAAATGATATATATAGTTGGAACAAGTGGATATATAAAGCCTTTCCTACGACACCATTTCTCGTGCGAGATATATTTTTTTGGCCCTTAAGTAACGGAAAGTACACAAAATATTAAATGAATATCTTGATGTTGGAAAAGGAAAATGAAATCGATTGTAAATTAAAATTCAATGGAAATAGACCACAGTGTAGGAATAGCGATGATAGTATAATAAAATTCTAGTGTTTTACTTTGTGATACCTCATAATTAATAAGGTGTTGCATAGACCGGCGAGCTATGTAGTTATCTACCAGAAATCGAGAATATATTCACTTTCATAATGTTTCCAAAAAAAAAATATGATTTTTTGTATTCAATCAACAAAAACATTTATTTTTCAAAATTAAAATCTTTTGAAAACAATATCGAATTAATTGAGGTTGATTTATATTATAAATCAATCTATTTGTAATCATTTGATATAAATTTTATTCAAATTGAATATAATTTGATTGAATTATCGTAAATTGAATTTTTACTTTTCTTGATTTTAAAGATGTTTTATTGAAAAGCACAAAAACTCATTGGAAACACGTTATGAAAATGGGTGTATGAAAGTGTGTGCATTGCTATAGCTTTCAGCAGTCGTAACCACTGATTATATTCATATTCCGACAATAACAATAGATACAATAATGCATGAAAGCAACACATACAAAAATCAGTGTAATGAAAAACTTACAGCATGGGGTCCATAAGACCCGAAATAAATTATCATTTTGTTTGTCAATCTATCCATAGGAGTTGGTGATGAAGTTATTCTAAGCAGTGCTATGTGAGCCAACAAAACCACCAAAATTAAGATGTCCTTCTAGCCTGTACGTATATCTCCCATCTTCCAGGCTCGTACAATGCTATAGGGCAAAAAACTGCTATTCGTCCCTGGAGGTACCGGTCGTGACGCTTGGGGATATAACCATACCGGTCCGGACCAAGTCATGAATGCAGCTACCCAAAGGTATCCGATAAGCCGTTGAGCAATTGAAGGAGGCCCAGTCTTCTTTTTATCCTCCTGGCCCATCATCTTAGAGAAAGCTAGAGATACAGAATCTTCCACCACTATACCTAGCGCCTGTGTGAGGAAGAAATGTACCACATTAAGCTGCTTGGGTGACATTCCCGCAGCAATACCAGCGCACGAGTGCATTACGCCGGAGAGAAAAAAGGTGATAAACAAGCTACAGAGGCGTGCCGGAACCGATCGCCTCGATAGATGTAGCACATCGTATGTAATCTTTGCGGCAGGGCCAGTAAGCAGACTGCGTAGGTTTTGATGCCAAACTTTCCTGTTTCGCTGTCAACTATAAGACATCTTAAATTGAGATAAAAATAAAACTAACCCCCAGAGGTTCCGCAAACTATAAGCCAGTTTTAAGCTGCCAAATGGCGGCCGCCAGTCTTGTGGCTCGTTAACACCGAGTGCTACCGTTAATGTCCCTGCCGTAGCCGCATAGCCTCGTATCAGGGCCCAGAAGGTTATAGCAAAGCCGGCGATACTTAATGCACGAAGTTTAATTTGTGGCAGCGTTACCTCACTCAGCCTTCGAAATATGGGGATTAGGGCTTCGTCAAAAAGCTGTGGGGCATTAGGCGAGGGTGGACGCTGTGACATAAGGTCGAGCAAGAGGTAGCAGATAAGAGCAATTGTACTTTCTCTGATCAAAAAGGCGCGCTTGGAGGGAACGAAGCTCGGATCCGAGTCTTTAAATACAGGTGTATTTCGGGTCTCGTATTTAGTATTGACGTGTCTTAAAGCGAACATACTGCTCCATGCCCAGCAGAATTTTGACCACACACTGTCATTTGTCGCACGAATTCTGTTGGATCCTTCCCGTTTCTCATGTTCTTCTCTAATAGCATGGTCTTTGGACGATGCTGGCCCCAAATCTTCCCAGTTCCATTGATTCACTAGGGCTAAGTCCAGGTACTGCAGCAGGAACATGAAGCTTGCGCCACCAATTAATGAGGCCCAGCGTGGCCGCATTTGCAACTTGGCAACGTGTAAAATGGAGTAGACGCATGCGGAGATTAATGGGAGAGAGGCTAGTCGTATGAAAGAGTAGGCAGGTGTGAGCCCTACAGCAGCTGACGAGATAGTCAATTGTGTGAGAAAAGCGACAGGTGCGGGGAAGAAAGAGGAGAGCGATCCGGAGAGGGAAAAAAGGCCCGACGCCATATTAGCTGAAACATGAAAGTAATCCACAGCAGTGAAGGAAAAATGATTTATTTCCGACCCTGGGTGAGCGAAAACTTAATTTAAGGAATTTGGTGGGATTAGATTAGAAAAGAGAAGAAGCTAAAGATTTATGGAGTGTAGCACGTCGCTTATATTTAACAACAGCCGATAAGATGATGCCTGTACGGCACATGCTAGCTCCGCCTCTTCCAAGCATGATATACGACATGCGCTAACCAGGTTGTCACGATTACGTGGGATATATGATCACATACAGTAACCAATACCCTAACAGGCCTAGAGAGTTGGATTAAAAAACAAATTCTAAGAGTTTTAATGACTGACAATAAGCTTTCCGCTACTAAAAGGAATGGCCTGCTCCTTCCAGATGATTATCAAAGCTTAGGTACTAAGGATCTATTCTATTCTATAACTTTGAAATGGATTTTACTATTGTAATCAGCCGAATTCAACGTACATTTTACTTTTATGTTCCTATTCTGGTGATTGCTTATAGCATACTAAGTCGAGTCTATAACCGGTATTTCCACCTACAACAATTCAAGGGACCGGTTCTAGCAGGTTTCTCATCCTTATGGCTAGTGAGAACATATGCTACAGGCAACGCAGCTCAGACATTCTTGAAGTTGAACAAACAATACGGCAAGCTTGCACGTATAGGTCCTAATAACTTGATCACAGATGATCCTGAGATAAACTTTAGAATTCTTGGTACCCATTCACCGTATCGACGGGGAAACTGGTTCGACTCATTGCGATTCCATCCTCACTTTACAAGTATTGCTTCCGAGACAAACCCAGAAAAGCATGATGCATTGAGATGGAAGGTCTCTGCTGGATATGCCACCAAGGACTTTAAAGGTCTGGAGGACGTGTTAGACCGTAGAATCGCGGAATGGCTCCACCGCCTCGACGAAAAACGCATGGAAGGGGCCCCACACGGTTTTGATCTTGCACGAAATGTACGTTATATGACTCTTGACGCAGCATCCTACGTATGCTTTAGCCAGGACCTCATGTTCACCGAGGATGAATCCGATGATTTCTGGGACAGCATAGAAGAAAGCGCGCCATATGCACAATATTTATCCTGCGTACACTGGCTATTCCTCATAGCCTGGATTGCGTGCCACATCCCGGGCTTGAAGAATAAGATGATTCTCACCGAACATAATAATCCAGGCATTGGAAGGATCTTAAGAGTGTCACGCGTTGCGACTGCCAAACGTTTCGGCCCTGATGCAAAAGTCATAGATGACATGTTAGGTTCATGGGTGAAGAGGGGCTTGTCACAATACGAAGCAGAGACCGAGGTTTCAATAGCATTAGTAACAGGAGCTTTCCCAACTGCGTCGGCTATCAACGTCACGATTCTATACGCTTTAGCTAATCCACGAACATGGGAACTGGTGAAAAAAGAGCTCGAGACCGCCATTTCAAACGGCCTGATTTCATCCCCCGTACGGAATTCCGAGATGGATAATCTGCCGTATTTGCAGGCTTGCATCAACGAAAGCTTACGGCTTCATCCCCCGATAGTTCAACTGCGCGAGAGAGTGGTACCCGCAGGTGGCGAAATGATTGGCGATACCTATATTCCCGGTGGGACGAACATTGGCATCAACATGGGCGCACTGTGCAGGAATCCATGTTTTGGAGAGGCTCCTGAGACTTATAGACCTGAGAGGTGGATTGAGGCAGACGTGGAAAGATTGGCTGAGATGAAGAAAGTGCATGGGCTTATATTTGGATACGGATCTACAAAGTGCCTTGGCATAGCTCAGGCATCGATGATAATCAACAAAGCGTTGGTGGAGGTAAGCATTTCACTGCTCAACTTGGTACAGATCTTGGTTTGCTAAATGCTTTCAGTTCCTTAGGAGATATACCGTTGAAGTTCTTCATCCTACTGACCCATGGATCGACCAGTCAAATGGCGTGTCATTGCATAGGAAGTTTCTCGTACGTCTTTACAAATGGGGCAGCAATTGAGCAAACGACACTGTTGTTTACCAGACCAATGTACTGCAAAGAAATAGATATTGGTTCGAATGCAGCTGAAATTCGTGTATATCATCAATCCAAGCATTTGTGTGCAATGAATCAGATAAATGTTTCTACCAATCATTATATGACTCTAAAGTTCCTGAGACTTTTTCTCATTCCTCTCCGCATCCCCTTTATTGTCCACAACTAATCCAAATTTAGTTTCGAGCTCTGTCCTAAGCTTAACTTCCCTCTGTAGAAATACCAGCAACAATCCAAAGCTCGCCAGCGCAATGGCCACCTGCCACGTTAGCTTCAAACTATCTGTGTACACTCCAACTACTTGACCTTTAAGTCGCGGCTTGCTATCAAGCGTGCTTATGAACGCCTTCGTGGCTAATTCGTACGCTCTTCCACCACTAAGGGCCGCTCTCGTCATCTGATCATCAATGTTCCCAATTAGATGCACAAAACGGTTATTAAAGATAGCAGCAGACACAGCGATGCCCCATATAGTACCAAAACTTCTGAGCACGGCCCAAGTACCCGTTGCTGTAGCTGTGTATTCTTCTTTTAGTTCTGCTTGTACGCTCGGTAACAGTGTACCAATTGGCAACCCAGCACCAGCCGCATATATGATCTGAAAAATAACCCACTCAACCGTCGAACTATGTCTGTCCAAGAGGGTAAATAACCCGAAACCCAGTGTCATCAGCGCAAATGCAGCTGCGTGCAGTGGTAGATAGCGGCCTAGCTTCTCCATCAAGACGCCGCCGACACCTGCAAATACCATTAGGTTAATTACAGTTGGAAGTAGTTGCACGCCGGAGCGGGCAGGTGATGAGCCGCAGACTGCTTGAAAATACACAGGCAAGAAGTAAATCTCCCAGTACAGAAACATGGCATGCAGCATCGTCAGGGCGAAACCTGCGGCCGAAGTTCTGTTTGCAAATAGTACAGGTGGCAGTGTAGGCTCGACGCAGTATCCAGACCATTCATATAAAACAAAAAGCCCCAGGCCGACGAAACCAAGTACTATAGGTAGAATAGTACGCCAGCTACTCCAGGAATATATAGTACCAGCGTTAGTTAAGGCGATTAGGATGGAGATAGTAGCGGCGATGAACACGGCGTTTCCAGCAAAGTCTACCCGGTGCAGCTTCTGCATCAATGTGCTCTCCTTTTGCCAATTCACATGGAGAAATAAAATAATCAGTAGCAAGCCTAATGCAGCGACAGGAATATTGATGTAGAAGACCCAGCGCCAACTCGACTTCTGTACTAAGATCCCACCGATAAAGGGTCCTAGCGCCGTGGCTACCGTTGCCGCGCCGAAAATATAGCCCATAACACTGCCGCGCTCACGTAGTGGCACCAGATCACAGATAATCATATCTATCATCATAGAACAACCTCCTCCGCCAATACCCTGCACCGTGCGACCCGCGATCAGCATCGTCATCGAGTGTGCGCCTCCCGCGATACCGCTCCCAAGGATGAACAGTGCGACGGCGGAGATGATCAGCCAGCGACGACCGAAGATATTAGCTGTTTGACCATAGAGCGGCTGAAATGCAGTACTGAGGAAAATATTAGTTGGCAATACATGAAAATATGAGCAGGAATATCGTTATATACCTAGAAAGAAAGTAGGCATTGATGACCCAAACGTACGTTTCACCACCACCAAGCTCCTTTGTAATGGATGGCAGAGCCGTGGAAACGACGGTGCCTTCAAGGGCTACTAGTAAGCTCACGATGCAGAGGGCTATAATAATGCCCCAGTACCTCCAGGTCTTTACGCTGGCTGGCGAGGAATTCTCGACGACTGGAGCGTCCCGAAGAACGGGCTCGTGACCTGGAAAGACTGCTTCTGTTGACTCATTCTTAGTGATGGCCATGATATAGCGTTTCTTGGTCAATTTTTCAAGATGATGAATACGTATTTAATTTATCTTGCTGAATATTGAAACTTCGATATGAAGATATTCGCGATTTCGTATTTATTCTACATATTCTATTGTAAGATTATCAAAAGCAAAGGCAGTATCATTGAGGTGGCAGGCAGGTTTCTCTGCCTGTGGTATTTGATGCTACGCCCCTCTGCGGCGTGTGTTGATAATCACCAGGAATTTGTGAAACATAAGCTTTCGGTTTCTTTGGGGGGTATAACGGGATATGTTATGGTTATCATGGTTGCGTTACAGCGCATATCCAAATATTCTGACAGAAAGCACCGCTTTTGCTCTGTGGGTATGATCTTCACTATGCTACTACCTACTCTAACATTAGAAAAAACTGCATTAATTCATCCATGTAATCTTATAATCTACTCGGGTGTGAGACGTTCTGCCTCAAATTTTACTCATACCTAGAACCACTCGGCAGTCAGATGCCTACGTAACTGTACCCCTAACTCAATTTATTGAAAACTCACTCGCTGTTGTGCGACCACGGGTAATCGGCGAAACTTTTCAACTATCCAACAAGTAACATAGATGATTCTACAGAGAGTTCTCGTTAGCGAATCGAATGTTTGTTATGATAATCCTTAAATCTAACCAACAGAAAATTGAATAATCAAGGCAGTTTCAAAGTCCTGGCTAGCCTCTTTGGTACATATACTTTAATTCCTTGTTGCGGCTGATTCATCGCCGCCTCACAGCATAGTTTGTAACAGATTCTATGAACTGGACGAATATATTGCTTAGAATGATGACCTTGGCTGAAATTCAGGTACTCCTCCCCCAATATTTGTTTTTAGACACAAAAGCTCCAGTGATTACAACCTATTAATGATACAGGCACATGAGCTCCATGGCTAGTTTTGATCTTGATTAAATATGTTTGCCCGGCTGTGCTTCTTCTGAGTGCTATGAATGAATCCAGCACCAAACAAGTACTTTCGGAGCTCCATCTTATTGATATCAGCTAAGATTTAACAATGCTCGAAATACTTATCAACCTATTGGTGGAGTACACGGCTCTTGTCGTAATATGCCTCCTTCCCTTTGCATGTTGGAAATATTACCAGGTCTTTTCGCCAAAGTTGCGAAAACTCGACGTTCCTTCTATCGATGGCGTTCCTTCCCTATACGGCACGGAGTTTTGTACCTCGATTTTTGAAGGAACTCGCAGGGTAACTATTTAATCAAATCGTTGAAGTAGAAAGTAGATTAATAGTATGTAGTTTCCAGATCAAGTCTTTAGGCTCAACACCTCCAACTATGAAACCGTTATAATCCCAGCACGATTTATTGACGAGCTTAAGTCTGCACCCGAAAGCGGCGTCAGCTTGGGAATGGAGCTCTACGAGCGGCAACTTGGCCGTTATACACTCATTGGCACAGTGGGGCGTGATCATCGCTTCGTGAACGCCATTCGACACGATCTAAATCGGAATTTAGCAGCAACGCTCTCATCTTTGCTGGCTGAGGTCGAGTATGCAACACGAGCGAGCGTGGGCCCAGCGCACGCCTGGAAGCCTGTGCCAATCTACTCCACATCGTTGCGAATAGTAACATTGCTCACAGGACGTGTCTTCGTGGGGCTTCCATTGTCGCGCAATGAAGCATGGGTGAACACCAGTGTGGAACTGACAGTAGATACATTTGTCGCAGCCTTCGCGCTCTGGAAGATTCACTGGACGATGAGGCCTGTCGTGGCATGGCTAATGCCACAGATCTGGAGAATACACCGGCGTAATTGCCAGGCCGGGGCTTTGTTAAAACCCTATCTAGAGCAAAGGCTGCAAAACATGCAGAATCCGGATTTCAAGAGGCCGGTAGACATGCTGCAATTCTTTGTTGACAACGTGCCCAATCATGATCCGCATTATCAAGCCATGTTGCAGTCTGCGATAAATGTTGCGGCCATCCATACGACGAGCATGAATGTTACGCACACACTGTATGACCTTGCAGCCCATCCGGAATATGTGGAGCCGCTAAGGGAGGAGCTAGATTCAGTGCTGAGTAAATTTGATGGTATTTTAGACAAGAACGCTCTGGCCAAGATGCGGAAGATGGACAGCTTCTTGCGCGAGAGTCAACGTATCAACCCGCCTGGCGTGGTCAGCATGAGCCGCAAGGTCGAGTCGGATACCATTCTCTCTGATGGTACGCTGCTCCCGAAAGGCTGCCTGATTGCTTGCGATTCGTGGTCATCTACGCGAGATCCTGAATTATGGGATGATCCAGAGAAATTTGATGGCTTCAGGTTTGAGAAACTGCGAGATGTTCCCGGGAATGAAACCAAGTATCAATTTGTCACAACCAGCCCAAGAAATATGGCATTTGGTCACGGTGCACATAGCTGCCCTGGGAGATTCTTTGTGGCGAACGAAATAAAAATCCTAATGGCGTATATCATTAGAAATTATGATATTAAGTTGAAAGATGGGGAAGAAAGGCCAAAGAATTCCTATAACAACATTATGATTTTGCCGGATCATCATGCGGAGCTTCTTTTTCGATCCCGCGACCTCGAGTCAATAAAGCATGGTAATTAGTTTTATCCACAGCAGTGTTCATTTTTTGTTTTCTGTGATATTAAATATGGCGTAGCGCAAACTTAGTGCTGATGATGAGCCCGAGTAGAGGAATGAGGTGGTGTGGGAGGATATAAATTTATAGTCCAAACTAAAGCAATCATGTTTCCTACCTAAAATCGTCCCGACAGATAATCATAATGCCCTATTTGTGCAAATACTCCATATGCTAAGGTATGAAAGGTACGTTCGAAGTCAACATGATAAGCTTGTAAGTATGATGAGCGTAAAGACCATGTTAAAAGTGCTCGTGCTTTCCAACACATGCAACAAGAGGAATTATTTCAACTAAGATTTGGGGATTTAATGCAGGTGTCCAATGCCATCCTATCATCTTGGATAATATCAAATAGGAATATACAGAGCTTTGGAGAAGAATGTGATCAAGTGGTGCCACTAGAATGTCGGATAGTGTGTGAACGAAGTGAATGACTTCAATTCAATTACCACTGTAATATAGCTACTGTAATAAAGCCCTAAGCGAATGCGAAAGAGACTAGCTCTTTCAGTAAGTCTATATAAGACTTACTACTTTCAATATGTAGCTAGCTCTTTAGACAGAATACAATTAGACATACAGGACCTACGCAATCCGTGGGTGCTACGTCTTCCGTATCCTTCTCGTACCAACAGATAGTGAAAATTTTGGCTATGGACAATGTATTCAGGTTTCAAAATTCACTAGAAATTATGACAGATTTTTGCTCATTCGGGGTGAGCATTTTCAAAGAAAATTTCGAATCTGATCGGCATAAGGGATGTAGTTGTTTGTTCACATGTCCCATTATAAGATCCAGACGCAAGGAGCCGCAAGAAGATGAAAACATAACTACTGAAATAGGGGGATCTTGTACACCAAGTTCTTTCTTCGAATCACTTGCACACCCTAATGTTCATAGTTGGGTGGCCGAGAATTAACCCTAGTGCTTTTTATCTCGATGGTAAGTCCTCACTTTTATCATGCTGAGGGAGCTCAACGTGGTGAATAACATTGTTCGTGTTAAAATGGACGATATCTACCAGCAGGCTCTTGAATAAACAATGAAGGGATGTGTATTTTGAAGAGGTAATTTTGCGTGGGCTTCAAGCAAGATGTATCATGCCGGGATCCGAATTCCGGACATTCGGCAGGATTGAAGAGATGAGAGAGGTATCCTAGATATGTGGATTGTGGGTACTGAGAAGACATAAAGACCTCCAGTATCAGAAGCAATTCGGCCCACGACACAAAGAAAGTATTGAAGAGCAAAGGCAAAAGACTTCGTTATTGATAGAGAGAACAAGAAGAGACACAACTCCCCACATTAACATTGTATTTCTTCGGCAGTGGGTATACTTGATATTCAGGGTTCTTCTACGCTTACTCGTGACGTTGATATTTCTCCTCATTAAGCGACCTCCGGATGATGATCATCATCCTGAACTTGGCCCAAAACTTGTATCAAGCTCTGCCGCGCCTCTTTGACTTTCTGTCTATTTGGAACTTGTCATTGGGAACTTGTAATTGGGCAATTCTACCAAAGATTAGGAGACCGCAGCTTGTAAACAAAATCGCAATAACCTCCGTGTCCCGGTACACAGCAACTTGCAAAGTAAAAAAATGCCCCAAAAACTATTATGAAGCAGGTTTCCATTGCGTGCCTACTCTGCGCGTACCATCAGATAATTTCAGTGTGCGGAAAACCACATCTACGGCACAGCAGTCCAAGAGAGACTCACTATTCCGCAAATCTGTAGTACGAGCAATATCTTTACAATGAAAATTCTTTGAAAGAATCATTTTACCACTGGGGATCTCTTGGATAAGATGCCGTCTCCAGAATTTAATGGAACAAAGTGGTAAATACCGGATCGGCTTGTGTTGTTACTGTGCTCAGTGTTCCAAGTGTGGGAATCTGAAATTACGAGACATTATGAATTTCAATGACCGTAAGACAATATCAAATGCGGTGGTTATTCTTTTGAAGATGAAGAAATCGTCAATGAATTTCGAATGTGTAAAAAGGGATATTCATGTTGTTTCCCAAGTTCTGAAGTCAAATTTCTGCTCAATTTGAAGAACCATCAACTTAGAAGCCTCCAATTATCATTTCAACGTGAGGCTTGAATGGGGCATATGGCAATGTTTTGATAAGAAAATGTGTGGAAAAAGCCTCGAGAAATTTGAGTGTCATACCTTATTAATTACTCCTTTTCGCCGATGGAAAAAAGAAGCACGCACGAGCCTCAACCTACCTAGCAGTTTCATGTGAACCTTAGGGCTACCACGTGCTTTGAGAGAAGGTGATGATCACGATGTGATGATAATTTCTAGAATTCTTCTTGAATCAACATCACAGCTTGACTGTCGATGTGGAAACTTGTCGATAGATATACGATACATGACCGAGAACCTAGGAGCCTAGGAACTTGGGAACATGCAAATAGTACTTCCCACAGCAGCACGTCACCTTACCCGTTTGTGAGTATTTGCAAATTTTACATATGTGCATATATACTGATCAAAGCCTCTAGGAAAGCCCTCCATTTTTCAACCAGCGAGCTCATCGCCCTCTGACTCGTACAAAAATACCGGTTGTGCTTCGCAAAGGCTTCAGCATAGCATGCATGAGCGGTTGGTAGCCGAAACAGAAATCTCCAAGAACACTCACTCGACCTCCCAGTGGTGTTGATCTCTTCATGAGCCGTGTCGTATTTGTTTCCTGGGAAGTGATACAAGTATGAAGGTACGTACGAAGGTACGTATGAAATAGGTATCTTCCTAGTTGTGCATCTCTTATGTTCTCTCCACCACTCTTATAGTTCATTTGACTGCGAATATCTAGGACGTCCGGCGACTGTCAAATTGGCATGCGCGCCAATAACGTTCAATTACTACTATGGATTACGTCTTTTTTAGCTCATTCATCTGCGTCAAAACTACTCGGTACAATCAAAATGGATTCAACAGCTTGAATCGTGAAAGAAATCAAAGAATACCTGGTTTAAATGGGGACCTCTTTATTACTAACATGCCCTGGACAATTAAATTCCATGGGGTAAGCAAACTCTAAATCTGAGGTTAGGTCATTATGCACGCCATCAGATCCGGGTTTTCTCAGTGGAGTTTTGCCAATGTGGGGGCTGGCGAACGCACCCAACAAATCCTAATAAAAAAAATGAGAAAATCCAACAAGACCACCAAGGACATATGCAAGGATGTGTCCTTTTGGAAACCAACAATAGAACAATAAAGTCTAGCACTTCATGGACCTGAGAACTAACGGGATGAAAGCTTGCTGCAAGTGCAGTCAGTCAGTCAGTCAGTCAGTCAGTCAGTCAGTCAGTCAGTTAATTATTATGGGAAGGATGAATGAATTTACATACTGGTACATATATGATCATAATCATCATATATGTGTCTGTTCCGAACCTCTTTCCGAACGGTTTTGGGCTTCGGGCTAAGTACCCCAGGAAGCTCGGCTGCAGACCTGCTGCATGCCAGCATGTCAGCATATCTCCAAACTACCTAGCCATCCCTAGATGAAAATCACACCTTCCTCATTATAGGCGACGGCACCATCCAATGATATCGGGGTGAACTTACAATTTGCCAATTTATCCTTTTTTCATGTGGATTCGCGAGTGGGGACTGTTTTTATCGCGATAAGTTGTCATTCTGAGAAGTAGTGGGTTTTTAGTCTGCACAGGTGCATATTTTAGATAGAAAAACTTCCCACGTCGATTTCTCAAGAGTCAAGCTTAAGAGTCAGTAGTGTGGCTCGTACATAACCAACCACTTATATTCCACCAGTCTGCTCAAACCCATCGGACAATTGTCCCACTGCGGAAATGAAAGAATAAGATCAAACTGAGATTTCGGTCACCGGAACATTATGCCCGGGGGGATGAGTAGACGTTTATCATGCTGCCTCATCTGCGTTGTGCACTTAATTATGCACAATGTTCTCACGTTGCACTTATTTATTTGAGCCAGTCAGACCCTCTATTTCTTCTCTACTTCTACCTTTCCGCAGTTTCCTTTCCTGCAGTTGCCCGGAATTCTTTTGTCTGAAATCCCTGCTGCATATTATGGGAGTTTTTATGCCCCACTTTGGAGCCACACCATTGAATTCGAGCAATAACAAATACTCGTACACTGCACTCGCACAATGGTCTCTACTTCTGGCTTTTCTAAATAAACTCCATGCCATGTCACCGAGCGTTGTTTCTTACTCGTGAATAACATTATACCATCTGATGACCCCATCACCACCAACAACGATGGGGAAAAGAGACGACATATGTTCTATTCTTGGGTATGAGAAGGATAAACCTACCAAAGATTGTCGAAATCTCTTAAAGGCCACTTCGGCATTCCTGGCCGACTATGAAGCCCGTGGGAACAAGGTTTACGGTAAAAAAGCCGAGTCCATTGGAGGTCGGCTGTGTGCGCTAAATTTTCTCGAGGAAGAAGGCAGAGGAGAGAGATTTTGGCCGCCTACATCAGATGGAAGCCTGGTTTACGAAGACGCCCGTGATAAAGAGACGTTAGTGAAGTCTTCTTCCTTTTTAGTTTATGCCGCCGTATTCTGAGCATTCTGAATTTAGTATCGTCGATCATGTAGCCGACCTTTTTCTCATCCACGCACGATCCAACTATAGCAAACTGGTGTGTACCTGTCTAAATTTTTTTCTTTTGAAATGTGGCATATCCGATGGATGGGCCTCGCTTTATTTCTCATGATTTGCGAGCGTGTTAATTTCCCGTGTGGGAGCTAACGCCACAATCGTGCAGCATGCGAAACGGAGGAGCCAGAAATACAATGCTACCTCCCCATCATCAAATGTTAACAATGAGCATATTAGCAATAAGCCCCCGACCTCGATTGAACCTGAGGTATTTCTTTCTGTAACAATTTATCGTGTTTTATTGTACACTGACCGTGTGTATAGGAAACGTACTTAGAAGACGAAGAACCACAATTTACTTATAGTTCATCTTTAATGACCATCAAACCGGAACTATGTCTTACTCCCTGGTTAGATCCACCAAAAAGGTTTGATCGTAACGTGGCTATGCCATGGGTAGAAAGCCTTAATCCCAAGAGCCTTCCAGACCCCCCTGTGCGATTAGGGAAGAACTGGTTATCACAGGTTGTGCCCTCATTATATACTCTCCCATGGATGTTAACTTGAGTGTAGGAGACTGTAAGGTGGCCTGCGGCGGTTGATAAGGAAATCCAGTATTTTATGCATCGATGGGTTTTCTATTATACTACGGATTTGGAGGACGGGGCAGATGAGGGAATTCAAAGTCTTGTGAATCTTTTGAGAAACGACAAGGGCTCAAATACGGAACTTGACAGTACACAAATCCGAGAATTCGGGAAACGAATCGTTGATAGAGTAAAATTTTTCACGGAAACATTCGTCAATCATCAGTTTATTGAATTCCAAGCCGACGGTGCTCCTCAGATGACGGCAAGATTTCGTGCAATATGGACAACTCTCAAGTATGAAACACCGACTCCTCGCATTATCAACCGACGCCGCAGTGTTGAAAAAGAAGCGCCGAAAGAGAGCCTACGGAAGCGACGGAGACTTTCGAAGAAGACTGAAGACAATGCGCTAGATGGTAATCGACCAAAGAGGAAACCTTGGAGCGAACATGCCTGGAGACGCAAGACGATTCCCCCGCCTGCTGACATGACCTTTCCAAATTTGTTGTCCAGGAAAAGTTCCAACAGCGATCCCGTGACCGCGTCAGAGTCACCTCGAGACGCTGTAGATGACGAAGATAGTGAAGAAGAAGTATTTGAAAACTGTGAGACACACGAAGGGTCTGAGGTACGATCTATCATATCACAAACTCCATTTCTGCTCCCCTCACTCATTATGTTTAGACTACGATGCGAACTTCAAATATATCAGTTGAGATCCCTCCACCCAACAAAGCTACGACTTCCAAACGCGATTCAATCGTTGACATGGAAGAGGAATCTACCATAGAAGTTTTACAGTTCGGCGCGACAGAGACCAAAGTTTCAAATAATGAAGACTCTAGCGCAACAACAAAAGCATTACCATCTAGTCGAGAAGAAATGGCAAAAACTCTATCCCCAAATCCAGATGATACGCTAGCTGAAACTCTACCTCCACAAATTGGAGCCAAAGCTCTTGAAGCGAAACTGATTCTTGCGCACCAGTCGAACAAGACATCGGAGGATTGTGATGGTCTTTCACAAGAGCCTCAGGTATCAGATGTGACCATCAGCCCAAAGCCATCATTGGAGATCACAGTTGGGTGTGAAGTCAACAAAGTGATGGACGCTCATGAAGAAGTGACTGCTAGTGCCCAGGAATCACCTCGGACCGAGACTCAGAGTCAGCTTCCGCAGACTGCAATTTCATCTTCGATACCTACGATAAATGGAACGCCGGAAGACATTGGTGAATCAAGTACCCAGCCTATGGATCTTGATGAGCATGACAATTCTTCTAAGCACGAGTTGTTGAAATCGACAAACCCAGCGCAGATAGCAAGCCAAACTGATGAGATTATAAGAGGCGTCACTTCACCACATCTAACTCCGACAGAAAACCCAATTCACAATGCTCCCACCTCTACCGTGCCGTGGACAAAAATTTCACCAAACAATCCAAAAAAATATGGTCCTTTTCATGACCTTGAAATTTTGAACCACATCTTTTCATCGAGTGGCTCACGGCCCGTGGACACCAACCGCGCGCCTAGTATTTGCAGTATTTCCCCAACTTCAACCACGGAGGGCCATATACGTGAACCGGGTACCGATTTCAGTTCAGCTAACGCCATACAAAAGTCTCTGTTCCCACGAACCTCAAACTCTGTTAAGTCTAATTTCAACAGTGATCCACACAACAAACAATCGAGCAAGGACGAGATATCCGTAGTTAGTCAGTCTGCAGTATGTCAACCCGTCGTTGGAGAATCGAAGTATTCAGCGCCCAGCCCTGAAATCGTTCATCCTCAACCAAGTGACCCCATCAAGATCCCCTCTATGGATGTTCCAGAAACATCACAGAAATTACTCGAAAAAGGTGCACGAACCCCACTGCCATCCATTCCATTGTCAGAACAGAGCGACCGATCGCCTACTGCTCAACCATCTACCACAATAAATGGAGAATGCTACAGGCCACCTCAGTCACTGCGAATGGTATCGCAGAAGCCTGCTCAAAGCCCTCAAGTAACGGTCCGCGATCCATTGATAGCCACTTTCCAACCTATAAATCGACCAACGAATGGATACAATCCTTCTGCCTCGAACTATTTATCCCCTTTGGCGACCGAACCACCACAGCCTTCTTCCATCTTCGCAACCCAGAATTCCGCAGTGAGTACATATCACCAATTTAATTCACCGCGAGAAGTGCCAAGTCAAAGTGAGAGCAAGGAGAAAAATCAGTACTACGGGCATAACGAAGCTATGCGCGCTCAAAATATTGCATATGAAAGTGTCCTTCCTGGTACATTATCGGGATCATCCTGGTCCCGAGATGCCCATCTAAATTCATACTCTACGAACAAGCAGAATGGAGTGTACCCTATGGCCTTCATCAATAAACCGATAGCATCAAGCACTGGCGTGTGGATGCAGGAAACTTCCCGAAAAAGACCCCTAGAACGAACAAGCACAAAACCTCGGAAAACAAAGTCAAGAAAGAAGTCAGGCCCGTCTGAAAAGCTGAGTCCGAAATTCGCCACTGTTAAATACTCGCCAGGCCAACCAGCCCACGAAGACCAAGATCCGCCACCTCCGGCCACTCAAACAGACTCGCCACGGCAGACTATTCGTGACCGGGAGCATTCCCCTAGGCCACCGCATCCAGAACTGATCAATCATTTACGAAGTATGGATGAAAAGATGGGGATGAATTCGGGAGCTCCTCGGCAGCCCGCTTCCAAGACAACAAGTATGCCTTCCTCCGCATTAAACCAAAAGCCAATCAATCACGCAGAGAATGTAGATCGTAATCCGATATACCATGATGCTAGGCAAGAACTAAAAAGGTACAATTACATCGCCTCACAGGAAAAGATGCACTCACCTGGTGGCCGACCTTCTCAGGATTGGGGCAAGAACAAGACTTCCGTTGCTTCTCCAGCACAGTCCAACCAAAATTCCAGCATGTCGCAGATACGGCCTCCACCTCCAGAAAATTTGTTACCACGGACCGAGCAAGCCACGGCTGAGTATGCCATGCAACCCAATCAAAGATCGCCTGACGTTGGAGAAGAAAATAAAATAAATTTATTAAGTAGCCTACAACAAGGGCATAGCCATCCCAAGGCTAGTGAACAATCCAAAATTAATTCTGGAATGGACACCACGCAGAAACCGACACTGCCTAGTGCCAATTCTAAACGTAGTTTTATCGCTGAGAATCGTAGTCAATTGTCCAATGCTGCCCATGTTGGTCATTCTGAGCAAGCGCGTTCTTTAGAGGCAGGAGCAAGACAGGAGGCACTTATATCTAACGGAGCAGGGCCTGTAACCACAAGTACTACGATGACTAACTCTAACTTACCACGAGATTTCCCAGAGACACAAGGAACACAAAATCATGCACACAATAACGTCCAGCATCCAAACCCAACTCTGGCCAACCAATATGCAAAGCAAGAGACACAAAGGCCCAAATTTCATAACGAAACTCAAAAGAATCCTGCTTCCCCAGAATCATACCGGTCACAGGATCCATGGTGGAACTCTCTAGCAGCTAATTACGGTATCGAGAAAATATCACAACCAATATCGAGACCCGCCCCTCAGCCTCGTCCTAGTGGGCTACACGATCGCTCGTTGGGTAATGCTACACCCGTTTCAACAGCACAAACTGCGCCCCAAGTTCAAGCAGGAAATCAGGACTATGTACCGGACACGAGAAAAGTAGCATCTTCAGTTACGGAACGTCCGCATTCTGCAGGTGTTGAATCCTCTAAGTTATTGCACCAAACTCCAGAAAGTATGCGTGTCAATCATTCTTCGGCGCAGCCATCTAATATACAAGGTTCGCCGCCACAAAGTTACTCTGGTAAGCCATATGCGACGCAGCCATCACCAATGCAGCAACCGAATTCAGCAGTTCAGATTTTGCAGCCTCGGTCTGGTACGCGGACTTCAGCTCCGCTCAATCAATTTTCGAATCCAGCTCCAAGCCCGTCGTCATATGGAAGTGTTTCATCCCCGAAAAATCAGTTTTATCAATCTCCAAGCCAACTGTCTAGTCATCCTAACGCATCAATGAAGCCCCAGTACACCAGCGATAAAATTGGGCGACCTTCAAGTACAAAAACTTCCAATGTTCAACACCAATCACCTACACAGTTCTCCCCCATCCAAGTGTCATTTCCGCAGAACCAATATACTGCTTCATCTGCAACTAAACAGCCTTCTTTAGCTCCAGTTGCCAAGAATGCAGAGTACAACGAGCGACAGGATCACACAGCCCCACATTATCAGTACGATAAGCGGCCACAGCAACCGATTGAGCCTCAAGCATTCACGATGCAGGCACAACAGAAAATCTTCAATAGGCAACAACCTCATGATTGGACAAAATATCGATTGAAAGATCCCAGTCCTCAGAACATGATGCATCCGGTCAATTTATCTCCCAGACAGCCTCCTATTACTAAAAATCAAGTTGTCAACGCATCTCCAGTGCAACCTTCAACAATTAAGATTCCCACAACTCGATCGCCATCGGCGCAGACCATGCCTACTATACTCAACGCTAGTCTTCCGCCAACACCTCCAACCCCAGCTGGGATTTCTACGCCAAAGTCAGATCCCATGTCTTTATACCCATCGGGAAACCATCCTCTTGCAGGGATGCCTCCACGACATCAGGTACCGGCCGTCATTTCAAATTCTATAGTTGATAACACATCCCAATATTATCCCGGTGCGATGATTCGTCCGCTACAGCAAACACCGGCTGCAATTTCCACCCCCAGACTTGACACACTTTCTCAATACTCACCTTCTACTCACCCGCTCGCGACACCGCAACAAACACCCACAACGCCACAAGAATCCGGACCGAAACTCGACTTCTATCTTCAAAAATCCAATTCAATCATTGACACGAGTGTTTCCTTCTCTTATCATTACATGGAAGCGCTTTCCCTGTCTAATATGTTCTCCTTCTTCTCACAACGCTCCGGTATAGCTCTGGAGAGATTAGATGAACTTACCTTCCGATGCATGTTTGGAGAGTATCAACAATTTGTAATTGGAAAAGACATGGGAGACGGGGAATGGAAACGAGCTCGGAAGAGAATCTGGAGGAACTGGGATAGAGAAGTGAGGACGGCGAAACAAAGAGGAGATGATGAGGACGAGGAATTCTGGGAAGTTAACATTTTGATTGGAAAACGTGCCTAGATGATTATTTGAGGACTGTGACTCTCTGTCACTGAAATTTTGAGCTCAATGAACGTTCATTTGGTCAATGTATCTGTAGATATCTATTTGAATTGTAAATACACTCACTACGTTACTGATCATGAATATCTTTGGATGAATTAAATACATATACAGCTAGCCAACCAATCAAATTTACAGCTAACCTTTAACGTAATCTTAACCATCTGATCTTTTCTCTCGACCCAAAATCCCCAAAAAAGCTTAATCCCATCAACTGAAGTTCTGCAACATTTAAGGTAAGCTTCCCTGCCATTTCGGCATTTTTCTCAAACTGCATCAAGCGAGGCAAGCCACTGCCAGCAAACTCACACCTTCTCAAAAATGGCGTCAGCCACCCCGCAACTATCTATATGTTTCAAAAAAAAGAAAAGCCGAATGTACGTATAAAGACAAGGTAGCATTTCGTAAAAATGATGAATGTCACATTGTAAGTACGTTGATACATTAGCATATTTGCACATTGGCACATTGGCAAATTGACAGGTTAATTTAGTTTTTTTTTTTTTGCCGTTATCCGTGAATTTATGTGATTTGTTTTGGTTTGTTGTGGTTACATTAGAGGAATATTACTTTGTAAGTACTAAGTAACTTTACTATGTAGAGAATATGGAATATGATTTTTATACTAGTCTTGACTTTTGCCTAATGTAATATGTGTGGTGTAACGTGTCACTTCACTAGATAGGTCAATAAATATATACATGTACTACATGTACTAGGTTCTAAGTATGTGTTCATGCACGGTTAGGTTAACCATAAGGTTACTAGCTCGCGTGATCAAAATAACGAACGAGTTGAATTTCCTATCCAACTGTTGGTCCGTACGATATTCATATTGTTTGGCATGTATGTACGATAGTATGCAGCAAGATGAAAAGAGTCTTGACATGACATGAGCACCTTTTTATGCATATGCGTGGGTGATCCGAGGAGTGGTGAGGTTTGGTAAGGTGAGGGATTGGTGGGGTAGGTTACTTGAGTAACTAAAAGAATAAAATAGTTATACGAATACGAGTTGATGAACTTGCGATCTCGAGCCTAAGAAAATATTTGCTGGATGAGCCTGGAGGCTGGATTGGATAGATATGTGACTGTTTGTTTTTGGATATTTACTTATTTGAGGACATTTCGCCTGCCGACTATCCGAGGCCTAATGCAGGTATGTATGTATGGACACTCATTCTGCCAATCAATAATTATGAGTTTGCAGACAGATTGCCGGGATATTTTTGGATGCATATGTGGCTAGAGGGAAGACTTGCTGTTCACGGTCTTATGTATGGAATTGGATTGGTGAAGTTATTAGTTTACTGTTCGTGTCTTTTTGTACAAGTGTCGATACCGAATATTCATGTGATAGTGTGACTCACTACTTCGGCATATGATATTCATGTTAAACTTGCGAATGTCTGAAGATATAGTTGTTGAAGATGATTTGGCGATGAAGAGATGTGCAAGGCTCGGAGTCTTGTAGCTATTCATGAGTATACTTTGTAATATAGCCGGCTATAAAACTAGCGTTGCGTATAGCTTATTTACACACTGAGTTAATTTCTTTTGCAAATAATAATACAGTGTACATCAGTTCATCTATGGTGCTATTGAACAAGGTTGCCAGGGGAAGAAAGAGATAGGTTTACTCTCTATGACCAAATACTATATGTACGCAACTCTCACGGTCTAACATTAGCAGCTCCGAGCCCACATTAGATAAAGACAATTTCTCTTTCTTAAACCTTCCGAACTCATTATACATGTACTCTAAATGAAGAGCATTCCTAAAGACATACGTATTGTGAGGTTTTTAGAATTTATTCTCCTTCACCTTCGCATTTAAGGCTGTATACGCAGAAGTCGTTGAAAATTCTTACTTAGTCAACATAACTAATCATAGAGATATGACGAGTCCGTCTACCTGTTGTAGACAATTAACTCAAAGTGAACTACACTGAAATAGACCTCTAGATGACATATCAAGAGATTGAATCACAGGCCGGTCCAACGTCGACAATAACCTAGGATGACTGGCCTGGATGCTGATTTCAGCCTCTTGGAAACAATATTCACTGCTTCTAAGTGTAAGGTGCATAGAAATCATTCGCATGAAGCAATACAAGCTGGTTTTGTCTTCCTGGAAGAGTCTGGGCATTTCAAGAAGGGCTTTCCATTCACAGCGCAGGAGAAAAGACAAGTTTTATATTCACTTCGCTTGCTAGAGGTGAAGGATGGAAGATATTCGATGATTTTAGCTCAGCCGGGAGAATAAGAGTGAGGTAAAGATGCGCGGGAGCCGGTGAAAGGAGACTTGTTGTCTTTCCACTATACAAAAGATATACTCGTAGATGTGCGGGCATTGCATTAGAAATGTTTCTCTTGGCCCCTATAAAGGACTGAACAGCCTTCATGCTCTTATTATGAGGTAGAAGTATGTAATTTCGCGGAAGTATAAGCTATTTGTTTCATAGCAGATACTTGAAAAATGCGGAATCGCGAAGCCAGATTCCAAGGGCTTCGGGGATGCGAAGGTAAAAGTTCCTAGCCATAGATGTAGCTATGAAATGCAAACTGGTATTGATTTTTGATACTAGTAGCAGCTAATTAGACTAGATTTGTGTGCGATGTTCATGGCTATCAGTTTCATTGAGTGCATGTAATGCATCATCATCTTCTGTGAGCATTTGGTAATCAATATGCTAGATTCTAAGGACAGTTAGTTTCTAACCTGTTGGTATATATACAAGAACTAGTATTTTTTCTTTTCATTTGTTCTTCTTCAGCTAGTCATCTTAAGATTACAATCCAACATAACTTTCAGGGTTCATACAATGATATATAGATATATACACAAACTTATCATCAACTCCGCACTTCAATATTTATTGCTATATCCAATACCGCTTTCTAGTAAGGAATATTGTGATCCATCGATTCTTGCTGTAATTTTTCCATTATATAATGTTCAGCAATTTCTGTTCAGTTATTCTTTCGTCAAAAATTTGTTTATCACAATAATTATTCTATCTAAGTATCAAATGTACAAATATCTGAATATTTTCATCTAACCAAAAGAAAATTTGAAAGTTAATTCATATATACACTATCAAGCTATTAGCAGCAAGCAGAACTATTAAATGAGCGGAAAAGAATAACTAATATTAATTTATTCTATATCGGTACCCCTTGAGGCTTGTTGATAAGCGAATCTCGTAGCTGACTACGGAGTATAAGTCATATTAACATGGATTTACCTTTTTATAACATTCTCTTAATATCATCTGCTAAGAATGATTCCAATTACATAGCATCTTTGATTGATTATATAAAAACCAGTTGAGGCGATCAAAAACAATAGAGCAAATCAAGGGCTTGAAAGTGTAATTGTAGATAAAATGGATTAATAAAATCGAAAATTGATCATAGAAAGATTTTAGATATCAGAATAGATAGACTGTTGAAATAACCATAATTCAGATCTAGCCATAAAATAATGGTTCGAATCTTTCATCCAAGCAAGGCCTCGCATCTGATGACTCCCTGTACTTGTACACTTCAATATTTTGCCCGAGCTAATTGCTCACACAGGGGACTATCGAAGTCGGGCAACTTCCTTAAATTAATCGACTAGCAATTATTGACCAAAGGGATCATCCTCAAGATTTTGCATTGACAGATCTTGGAATCCTCCACCGACATCACTAGTCCCGCCACCTTGCAACCATTTTAGAATTTTGATAAATGGGGATTCCATTGGCTCCTAGATTGACTTTCTTCTTCTTCATACATTTTGGATCATGCATGCAGCCGCATCTATGGGAAAAGCAATTGTTTCTGCCTATGTTGACATTTCCAGGTCCAACAGTAGTATGACTCGGATTCAAACATGTCCAATTACCACACAGATGGCTGAGATGCCACTTCCTATTAATAAATCCATCTTGCTGCAATTTTGTCATGGTATGAAAGAGAATTTTTGAAACTATACCAAAGTTTAATTTTAGTCTGTGTTTGCCGTTATCATCTTGCCAGGTAAACGTCTTCTGTATTCTGCCGCTAGCACGCAATGTACCGGTAGACGTTATGTGCGGCGGTGGTGGCGCTGGATGAAACCAGCATTCCTGATCTTCTCTGAACGGATCCAATAAACGATTGGTTGAATCCAACCATAATTGCATGGATTTTTTAACATGTAGAGGTCTACGATTCGACGATAAAATAATGCGCTTTCTTTCTCGACATGCTAGTTTGTTGCACGGATCTGAATTTTTGGATCCATTGGCAAGCCGTGGGCTAGCTGGAACAAAAATGGCACTGCGAGTGGTGCTGACTCTGGGAGATGCGTATGGTTGATTTGAAATGGTTTCAAAGTGCTGTGATTGTATACTATCCGAAGGAAGTGACAACTGCCTATTTATTTCCCTTCTTCCATTCATGCCAACAGAGAGTGAATCAGCACTCATAAGTGTAGCTGTTGAATTTCTCATGTCCGGAGTAGCTGTCAAATCTTTGCTTCTGTCCCCTATCAAATCCCTCTCGCACCGGTCTTCAAAGATTTTAAAAAAAGGGACCGAAAGCAGAGATATGATGGACTCTTCAAATCTTGGCAGTACAAGTGGCATGTTTGATGTCACAACATCAGTTAGATCTGCCAAGGGCAGACGGCGAGATTCAACAGAAATTTCGTCCTCATCAAGAGGTTCCTCTGTTGAATCATCAGGATCATCTTCGGAATCTGAAGTGAGATCGATGACCAGGCAGTCATCCCCTGAGGGCGCATTTATGCCCCTAACTTGGCTAAAATTAGTTTGTAGAACATTCACTAAGATCTGCCCCTCTCCCTTCAAATCCTCGGAAAGGTTACTATGCTGATAGGAGGAAAAGGGCAACGAAAAATTGGTCTCCGCCGTCTGAATGAAAGGTGACACAATTTCTCTGTGCCGTGTGCTTGTTGAAAGTTGGAGCAAAGCCATCTTAAACTACGGACAGCGTACCGTGCTTAATATGAATCCCTGAGACCAAAAGAATAGACTGGTAATGATGTTTGGATAACTTATTGATCTAAATACGGAATGATTTTGGATAAGTAAATGAGAGCAGAAATTGTGGTAAGCCAGAGACTGTGGATTTTGTGTGACTTGTAGCATAGCTGTATGAGCGACTCGAGCTAAAAAGCGTGTAAATTCGAGAAAGTTCTCATCTCAGAACCATGCAGAATGAACTGAAGAGACTGAGACTCTGCTTGTTTTGGTCAAGAAGATGTGCTGCTATGATACCACAAGATTGATACTTCTCGGTCTTATTCTAGTGCAAATGATGAATAGCATTCGTGGCCACCAGCCATGATGGGGTGAAAAGATCGAGTATAGATATGATAGAGAGGCGAAGTCAGTAAGCCAGTACTATGTTTCCATGAGATGGGCCTGGCCCCAACTGAGAGTAGGAAATCGAGGGCGAAGGAAGAAACGGTAGCAGATGAGATAGAAAAGAATCTACCAGATTATTTTTCCTGTGATTGGTCCTGAGTAAGATTGAGAATTCGAAGAGCTGGATCACATGTCAAAGAACGAATTAGGCTAGCATGACCTTGATCGTACCTTCCATTGTCGTCGTTCATGCCTTTTAAGATACCGTATTTGACTTTAAGTTCAACTCTTTAATTTGGGTACCTGATCAAACTCTTGAAGTCGTTCTCCAATCCATCCCCATAACTCAGTGCGAAAACACAATGATCCTTCAAGCCAATATTTTCGGCCTCAAATCTAACTATAATCGTCTTTCATTTCATGCACACTCTTAACTGTGATTCTACACAACACAAGAATTTAGTCTAGGGCATATCGTCCGATAGGCAAGATGGTCAATTTCCAGTTTCAAATTCCAGCTCCGTGTCAAAACTGCCGCAGATTCCATTATGGATATTGTCGCGACGCACGAGACAGTGCTGGCGCTGCTATGATTATAATCATATCGAGCACTATTGTCCACGTCGTCGGACAAGATGGCCTCGTGGCCAGGCACTTCCAGGAACCCATCAATGGTGCGACTATCATGGTCTGGGTTCTGATCCTGCGCTTCGGTAAGTTCATGATCGGCAGCAACTTTATCATCCGAGCATCTCATTCACATCGTATTTCTGTAGGGCCAGAGTTCTCAACGCATTGAAAGCGTCGCCAAGCTGTAATATTTATGTTGATGATGATTGCATCTATAAAGGTTGCACAGAGCATCATTTCCGACGCGAAGAAGTAAGAAGTAGACCACTGGCAGAGAGAATGACACGTCGTAGATCCAGGTAAACAGCTCCCACAAATTCTGAGGACCAGTCCCATTAAATAAAACAGATCTCCGGATCGGGAGCAAACCAAGCGGGGTAAATCTCGTTCACCGATCCGCCGAAGGTCACCGTCGCCGATGGAAAGACGATCCAGACATCATAGGCAAGCATCTCCTGTTCGTCAGTTCCGTGGCCGATCGAGAAGCCCCTCACGACAGCAAAGACAATCACCACCGCGTACGGCGGTTCGACCTCGAGGCCGATCTCCTGTCTTCGATACGAGCGGAATTGCGTGCACACAGACTATTGCTGCAGCGACCGGGATGAACATCTTTCAGCCTCCATTTTTACAGAATAAAGGCTTTGCTGTCAATCAAAAGCAAGCATTCGAGACGCAGCATATACAGCAAAGCACCAGAAATGTTGCCTCTTCGAATACAATCAATCTCAATCCGTTTCTAGCTCCTCGTATCCCATTGGGTACAGTAGCGGTAAATGCATAAGAAACTGCGAAGGACGTCTCCAACCATACGGTCGTCGCTATTCAGGAATTGGTGATGAATCCGCCTTCTCAAATACAAGACATTGACGGGATTTACGTCGACGATCCACATTTCGTCCTTGGGGTGAGAGAAGAAGCTCTTGAGAAGGAGTACGTCTCCAAACTCATTTCAAGTCTGTAAGATGCAATTGTGCTAACATTAAAACAGGATCCTCGAGGCTTACCAACAGCGTATGTGGGAAGTTGAACTCGAACGTGTGGCCGACACGGACTACAAAGAAGCCCCTGGACCAGATAATGTTTGGTATCAGAGCGTTGCCATATTACGCGCGGCGAAGAAGAAACTTGTCGGATACTAAGCCTCTTGATGCTCGTTGATGTAAAGTTACCATGAGATCATTGCGGTATTACACTTAAGGAAGGCCAGAGGGGAATATCATACAGGAATTTAAAGTGATATGCGGAATGATTAATTTGTCAATGAATATTGATCTGGCTGGGTTCAAAGCAATTACTGTAATACAGAAAGACGTGGGATGGTCCGGGGAATAGTTTGCAGAATAGCTTGTTTTGACCCCAATTGCTGACTCTCACTTGAATTTGCTCTGTGGGCATCCTGTCGTGTGTCCTGTGTACAGGCAAACATTGCTAACCCACAGTATCCTGTTGTCTTAAGAATGCTTGCACATTATAGCCAATTTGTCAATACTGGTCATACATTCTTTTTGATTATAGTATGCATACAGCTATGAAGAAGAGATAATAATATCGGCTATATTTTACGGAGGAATATACATAACACCGAAACCTCTGCCTACCACCGTATTCGAGTGGAAGCTCAAATCGAGTGTCTGAGCAGGGACTGTACACCACAATTATTGTAGGAAATCAAATTTAGCCCAGTCCAGTCAAGTCAAGCAGACTTTTGAAAATTTTGTAGAACACATATGATGAAAGGTATTATATGGACATGTTACACATATCGGATGAAATGCCAAACCCATAGATACCTTCGGTAGGCAGCTTGCCAAACTCATTGATCATCATGGGATTTATATCATGAGTGCTACTATATACCTGAAAATTTGGCACTTGATTGAATTGTTCGTTGCAGTTTCGAACACTTCTGGCTAGAATAATATCATCTTGCTCATTAATCCATCGAAAACCAGACACCTGTTGGTTCTATTCCGAGTGGAGTTTCATTCTCCAGATCCTCCATCGTATCTATCACTGCAGATTTTCAGCATCGGGTCCCTGTAGGTATTCGCGAATCACAAGTAGATGAGAAGACTTACAGTCAGTTATATCCTGCCTTCCACTCTGCGTGGCATTCCAAGCTAATCTAGCACTGACCCTCACACTTCTCAGAGATGGTAATCTCCCCTCTTCTACCGCATCATAGACTGCTCCCGCAGTTATATCCACCTCTGTTCCCGCTGTGCCGCTGCAATCTAAATCCAAGATTTGCAGGGGATGCTTAAGCGTTATATTCTCAAATAACGCATCTGTGATAAAATCGGCCGATATTCGAAATGCGGTTAGAGAGGGACACATTAAAAGGACATAATCCAATGCGCCTACCCCTATACGATTCATCGGGTGTCGAATGGTTAGGTGCTCGAGCTGAGGCCCCAAACGTTCTAGAGTACCTAGGAGTGCAGGCGCGTACACCATGCTGCAGTGTTGAATACTGAAACGTGACAATGTCGACGGAACATTGTGGAGATATGTACGAAGGAAGTGATCATCGACTCCACCGGCCAAATGAAGGCCTTGTAGCTTCGGCGGCCATTCGTATATTTCGTCATCTCTGTCTTGGTCACTATTGGAAGTTCGTGGGAAGAGCAAAGTTTCAAGATCTTGCAGAGTTTTGAGAGTTTGAAATAGCAGACGGGTTGATATTGAAGCGGAAATAAGGGATAGGTCCAGGTATCGAAGATGAGTACATTTGCTAAGAGCGGGGAAAGAATTGATGGCGAACGAGGCTTGCGGAGCCACAAATTCAACAATGTTTCCCTTCATTCGGCCTAGTAGCCGTGCAGTCAAGCTCCTAGAACTATTGTGTACCAATTCTCCCATATCCAGCCGGCGGACCAAGGGGGCAAGTGCGGATTGCCGTATGTGTGCATTTTTGGAGGGGCAAACTGTTGTGACGAAGGCATTGAAATTTCCGCCACTGAGATACGGTCGCTCGTATAATAGAGATATAGATGCAGAATACCAGAGTCTGGATACAAGCGTGCAGGAGTAGAAAGTGGATTGGGTATCCGCCCGACGTGGAATATACGAGAGGATGTGAGAAATGATCTCCAGCGGGAGAAGAATCTCTTGCGAGGGGGCTTTACGATAGAGCTCTGCCATTGATTCACGGACGGGTTCAAACTCCGACTTTTGAGATCTGATGGCCAACTTAAGAGGTTGTGACATCTCTACGTTCCAATTACTCTGTGCATCTAGGGCCATCGTTGAAATTATGAGATCGATGCCCCTCTGGTAGTTCTTTGATAGCTCGAGCTTTATGATTGTACAGGACTATTTGGGCTCCGAGAACTCACGGCTCGAATGAGGGTCCGGACATCTTGACAACGAAGCAAAAATTACTCATTATGAGAGTAGCAGGCTATTGAATTTTTGCGGTATGTTTTGTATGCAAATCTTGGATGTTGTTTCCGACATCATAATCGTAGCCTCGCCACATGATGGGAGGCGCGAGATTAGTCAGTCTTATCGCTTCTGTTATCTCGAAATGATTTCTTGTCAAACGCAAGTATCCAAAAAGAGGATTATTGCGCGTCTTCGGTTTGTTATCAAAGATATTATCTCTACGGCTCTCGCCAGGCACTTCAATGCTTCGGAGAGACAAGCTTCACAATCTGGAAAAGAAGCTGCCTGCAAGATCTTGAGATAACGGCTGAAGAATCCTAGCCAAGATCTGTCAAGGAGTCGACATTGAGAAACAAATAAACTAAAAAAGAATATGGCTGGCACAAAACGCGCTCGCTCGCCTTCACCGTCGCTTTCTCATCTATATTCTAACAAGAGGTCAAATCCTGTGAGGGAAGGACGTGTAGATCCTGTCTATGGTCAGCGAAGTGCACTTCCTGCAGATGATGATTCTGTCAGCTTGGATGAGGGAGGACTAGATGCACTGAGCTATTTGAGATCTGTCAGGTGAGCACATCTTTGTTATTTCTTATGCCCGTATATGTGCTGAGTTCGGGGTTAGGATTAGTTGGAAGTACCGCTAACATCAACTCGCCAGAGCCGAAGCAGGAGACCTTCCGCCCATATTCTATGCACCAGCAGAGACAAGAAGCCCAAATGCTAGCGGCGAGTACGATCGATCTATATACGAAAGTGGCCTAGGCGATTTTAGAGGATATTATGAGGACGGTGCTTATTTCGCTACGGCAGAAGTTGAAGATGACATAGAAGATGAGCAAGATGAAGGCCAAGACCCTCAGTTGGCATATTTCAACTCTATTATAACGCGATTCGAAATTCTGCGAGAGCAAATGCAGCAGATTCCGCCGCTCAATTTAGTAAATGATCTAGATGCAGATCATCCCACATATTTAACTACAATGAACACAAAGCTTTGCAGGTGGTGGAGATGGAAATTGAAGACAGTTGATCCTCTACCTGCTCAGGTCGCGAGTATGGATAAGGATACAGTTTTGAGGTTATTGAGGCTCCTCACCAGTGGCACCTTGTTGCAAAATGGCTCTGATATCAATATGAAGGTTAGTAGGTGGGCCTGGGCATTATTAGCCAGGCTACCTGTAAGAGGGGAATTGAGTAGTGATGAAATAGGGGTCGTAAGGGAACTAGGAAAGAAAGCTGTGATGCTTGGTGTTGGATTGAAGGCGGGTAGTGGCTTGAAAGAGGAGTTGGATGAGGTAGAAAAGGTATTTGACGCCGACAATGGGGTTGACATCGAGGACAATGAGAGGTCTACCAGTTCTGGAGATGAGAACGTAACAGAGGGAGTCGAAGATCATCCGCAAGTGGAACAACAGTTGAAGGAGGCGCGCAATGGTACTAAGCAGACATCGGACTTAACAAGAAACTCCACACTTTCGATTGCAACGGACAAATCTACCCCGCAAGAAGAAGCTTGGGGGCCGACACTGGACTCCCATGAATTAGAAGCAATCAGAACGCGCTTACTCGCCAATCTCACTTCAGTTCCCTCTATTGTCGAGGCGACAACAACCCGAGATCCTCAACCACCCAAGGAGCAAGAGCCTATCCCTTCCGCAATCGAGACGCCAACCTCGAAATTAGCGCAAACAGCTAACTGGAACACCAGAGCGACAATTGATATGATAATCACCATTGCAGGTGAGATGTACGGACAAAGGGATCTGTTGGAGTTTAGAGAAGTATGGGGTGAGTAGAAACGTCCAGCGACAATTTTACAGCAGAAAACTAGTTGCGCTAGTCATTTCATGGTTCAAAGGTCGAAGAACGAAGCAGAGGAAGCACGCGGAGCATTATCAGATAGATTTAGGGAACGATCTGAGCTTAATTTTTGCATTGACCTGTCTCTGTAGCCCAAGGTTTATGGATGATTGTAAGTATGTACAGTAAGTGCTGCGGCAATAATATTTCTTTAATAGATGTCAATAAGTGGACCAAATTTCTGTTCCTCAGACGTATAAATAGCACAGCTTCCACAAATTTTACAACATGAATTTCTGTGTGCTACAAATCAAATGTAAATACACATATATATATTACTACACGATTGCTGTATGCATATTAAGATGCAGAAACAAACCATATACCAGCTGCTTGTCCAGATGTTGCAGCTCTAGGCTAAGCAAACATGTTCATATAATCCATCCAGAAACGCCTTGCCAAATATTTGCAGTTGACACGGTCCATCCCGAACCATTGATATCCATAGTACAATTCCCGCTGCCGATAAATGTGCAAACGCTTCCCATAAAATGCAAACCTGCCCAGACGCTCGATAATAGGTATCACACCCTTAAACACCACCCATCTGAACTTCCTCCACTAAACCATAATCCAAAAAGTCGGCTTCTCCAAAATCCATGTCTGCATTCTCATCTCCGTTGAACCTAGCCGTCATATGGCCTCCACCCTTCTCGCTCTTCCTCGACTTCGGCACCGCAATCCTTCGATCCCCAACATCCATCAATACTCTTTCCTCATTCCTCTCCCCAAATATATTCCCGCCCTCTTCTTCATCATCGATAAATCGTCTCTTAGCCCCAGTGCCACCACCATAACTACCAACACTACCATTACTCATCATACTCTCTTGACTACTATCCCAAATCCTATCTTCGTAGTCCTCCTCATCTCCTTCTTCGACCGCCTCTCCAGATTCATTATATCCCTGCACACTCATCCCCCCAACCTTCATTAACCCGCAGAAAGGAGTCAGTTCTCTGATTCCTGCGCGGGGTCTCGTGGCTTTATTTTTCGATGGTGCGGGAGTCGACCCGGGAGATGTGGAAGAAGTGTGTGATTTGATGGCGGGTGTGTTATCTGAGAATAAATTGAAGGCGGAATAAGAACCGGTTTTGTAACCTTCGGGAACGGATTTGCGGATGCGCATGCCGACGGATAGGAGGGAGGATTGGATGGGATGCGGGAGAGAGGGTTGATTTTGGGGAGGAGGAGGGGGTGCTGGGAGAGATGTGGAGCCGGTGGTGAAATAGGAGGTTATTTGAGGTTGGGAGCCAGCATAGGGACGCTTTACTTGGCGGGCTGGCATGGTGATTACTTTGATGTGTGCGATGGAGGGGATCGTATGATGGATAGTTTGAGGACACTTCTTGGCCTTTGATGAAGTTGAGCGTTTCGGCGTTGATCGTGCTATATTATGTGATTTTATGTGATTTGATGTAAATCGAAAGGAGTTACGGCTTTCCAACCGATTTAAAGGAAAGAAGGAGCTCGAGATGTGAAATTGCCGGTTGATGCACGCAAAAGCTGTATTTACTGTACAATGGAAATGGATTGAATTACGGTGAAGTGATGACGATTGATTTCAATACCCCGTATGGAACATTCATAAGAGGTTGGGAATTGTGAATGGGCTATGAAATGGTAAAAGAGGGGCTCGGGCTGAGTATCGTAACTTCCCAGGTTTTGTGAAACAAGTAGCATGGGGAAGCGCGATCGTCGCGAATTAACGCGTTTAGTGGTTTTGTGATTACGTAAATACGTACTGATAAGAAACATGGTCTATGCTCTGTATCAATTTATGATAATCTAGAATTATTTAGATATTTATCTAGTTACAATATATAGTAGGTAGCCATCAGCTATTTACCAATGTGTTATGCCATATAGTATCAAATGGTAGTTACTTATATCTTGACCGTATATTTTGTCTTTTGGTTGTTGAAACTAGGGAGTGGTAGGTAACTAGATCTAGTAGAATGTTGGTCTATTCACTCCTTCAATACCGTTCGTTATCTACTTCACCATAAGCGAGCTTGATGCTTCGGCCTCATATTGGAGATAGATACACAAACACAGCCTGGAGGAGTGGGTAAAGACTGAATCTTTATTTAACAGATGTCCAACTCATTCACATGAGATAGCAAATTCATAGATAGGACGCTCCGGATCATCCCGACCTATTTAACATTTTACCAGATACTCTGACGACCTTTTTGGCTAGGGATCCCAACCTTGAGCTGGGGTACATATCTTTCCCAGTCTAAACCCCTAAACTGTGTCCTTTGAAGTCACTTTCAAGAAGATGGTGGATCTGGAGATCTTGGACAGACATGCTTGTGTGCTGGTATCAGTATGTCAGATGATATGTCACATATGTGACTGGGTAGCTACCCGCCCTACGGGTGTATGCATTACAATGTCCTCAAGTAGAACCAACCCTCCCAGAGATAGGGTAAATTAATAATTCCGAGAGAAGGGTAACATTAGAGGTCTTGGTCTTACAACTAGCCTAGTTGGCTGTGCTGATCAGCTAGATTACAGTCACTGAAATAGGTGTAAGGATTCGACGAGACCCTTGGAAGAAGCTTTTTAGTGTTCGAAATGTTGCAATCCTTTAGATATAGTTGATGGTCCTAAATGTACTGCACGTCCCAATATCAAAAATCTTTTCATAGATACTCTCCAGTCTTCTTACAAGATTCGATTGCTCACATGGAACTAATTGTCTTTCAACAAAGATGATGAACAGCTAGAAGTAAGTAACCTTTAGGGTAAAGATCCGGCGGGGACCCCTGAAATGGAAGCTTTGACCAACTTAGAGATAAAGATAAACACCCAAAAATATATCTCCACCCTCCAACTAATTCACTTCTTACGCGCTTCACCCTCACTCTTTACATGTGCTTTGCTTCTATCCAAACATTCGTTGATCTGTAGCACCAGCCAAATACCAATTTCAAACATGTTCCTTATCGGCCAGGTATCCAACCAGGTGTCCGTGATCTCCCGGCGCTACCAGCTACTGAATCCGATAATATTCAATAGCAGCAAGTCTGTAAATAGGATAACCAGCTTTATCTCCAACCCTGCTAAGCCATCTTATGCCCAACGGAGATCTATATATTCTTGCCGATATCAATCTACTTCTTCCTCGTCTTCTTCCACTTTTTGCTTCTCAAAACTGTCAAGAAAAGTTGCAATGGCTCCCACCACCCACCAACGTCGTTCTAGCACTGCAACCCCTGTGACTGCAAACCTTCTGCCAGGCTTTGCTTTTGCTTTCGAGTATGTACTAGTTATTTGTCTTTATATCTACCTCCCGGTCTAACTGGTTATAGCATTGACGGTGTTCTACTTCGATCTTCCTCGCCAATTCCTGGAGCATCCGAAGCTTTAAACCTTCTCCATTCAAACAACATTCCCTTCATCTTATTGACCAATGGAGGAGGCAAACATGAGAGTGCTCGTGTCGCGGAGTTGAGCAAGAAGCTCAATGTTCCTCTCACTGAAGAGAATTTTGTTCAATCCCACACACCATTCAAGCAACTTGTTGAGGGATCAGATGCTACGGAGAGTCTCAAGGACAAGACAGTTCTTGTTACTGGTGGAGATGGAGACAAATGTCGAAAAGTCGCAGAAATGTTAGTCCATATCCTTTTCTTTAGTGGCCAATTCATAAGTTCCAAAGCCCCTTCACATACAATGAATCCACCCACGTTTGCGACGTTGAGTGAGCTTGAGACACTGAACAAATTTGAGACATTGAGCAAGGACCATATTTTCTAGATATAAAGCTAACAATGGGATACATAGGTATGGTTTTAACAAAGTCGTGACTCCTGGGGACATCCTCATGGCTTACCCAACCGTTTGGCCCTTCAACCAAATCTTCAGCGAGTACTACAACAAGGCTACACGGCCTCTTCCTAGACCTGTTGATCTCGCCAATCTCTCAGAATCTCTCAGATTCGATGCTATCATGATCTTCAATGATCCTCGTGATTGGGCCTTGGATACTCAAGTGATACTTGACCTTCTCTTATCTGAAAAGGGCATCTTGGGTACTTATTCGTCCAAGAACGGTGATGCTTCACTTCCCAACAATGGTTGGCAACAAGATGGGCAACCAAGACTCTTCTTCTCGAACCCAGACCTCTTTTGGGCAACTAATCATCACATGCCTCGTCTCGGCCAAGGAGGTTTCCAGGCATGCCTTGAAGGTGTTTGGAACGCTACCACCGGTGGTGCAAAGCTCGAACGCACTGTTATAGGCAAACCCCATGCAGCAACATACAAGTATGCTGAGCGCGTACTAAATAAGTATCGTGCACATATGCTCGGCGGTAATGGCGAAAGCAAGAGAAAGATACCACATTTGAAGCGCGTGTTTATGGTGGGCGACAATCCAGAGTCTGATATTCGCGGTGCGAATGAATTCGAATCATCTCACGGCACAGACTGGACTTCTGTTCTGGTCAAGACAGGTGTCTATAGAAGTGGCACAGTTCCTGCTCATAAGCCAAAGGCAATCGTCGGAGATGTTTATGAGGCTGTTAAGTGGGCTTTGGAACAAGAGGGCTGGCAAACTGTTCATGAATGATTTTATTTTCGCTGCCTGGTCCTTTTAGACTTTGGCGAACACGGCATATTTCTTGTTCGATCTTGGGAATGGACTGGATTTGCTTAAAGTATAAGATCCGGCGAACAAGTTCAAAAATATGATGCATTGCGATGGCGTTCGGAGAAAGTGGAGTTCGGGTTGGATTCAGCAGGATGGAATGATGTGCAAAACCGTCATCCAAAGACTATGGATGATATAGATGAGATACCATGATACTTGCAAGTTACAGCCTACATAAATAGATGAAAATAAATGAAAATAGACGAGTTAACAAGAGATACTACTTTATTGATTTCTTTTCCTGTTGTGTATCTTAGTTCATCGTGCCTGAACGATACAAAATTCGTAAAGGGCACTCGGTGATACTCATGAAGTTGGAGCTAGTATCATAGTGGTAAAGTACGATGGATGGCAACGATTTTCGGCTAGATCTTGTATGGAAGAGAGCTAGCGAGGCTAGCACCGTATAACATTTAACGGGTACTAAATCTCTCTTACTGAGATGATAGTATGTGATGCTAGCTGATGGGCATTGATTTATATCTGTATACGATTTATTTCTTGATAGCATCGATATTTTAGAAGCAAACAGTAGAAAGTAGAAAGGAAAAATTGTACATGATATCAGTCGTCTAGTACTCTCTAGATGTGGATTTTCCTAGAACCTAACTGTTTTCGAGATTCTTGCTGATTATTATTGTTGTACTGTTGTTGGAGAGCAGGTACTTCTGGAAGTGAAAGAATGCTGCTTTGAGGGTAGTTTTAATTTTCTAATTATTAAGGTATAGCAATTTTGTTACAATGTTAAGTGTTCAAAACTATACCTTTTCATATTAAAACAATATTCGAGTCACTCACTCCGGAATGATGATTTATTTCTCAGCTAAGACTTACATCAGTCAAAAATCGAATGTTTAAACCTTCAAAGAATATGAAGATGTAAACTTACTCCTCTTGTTTTAGACTAAGAAGCTGAATATCAGGGAAACTTATGCCCATTAAATCCACGTGAGATATTAAACTCCTTGGAAATATTTGAAGGATAAGGGTACACCAAAGAAGATAGGTGTGAAGGATAAGAATGGTTCACGAATCAAGACCATGAACGTTGCGGAAGTGACCTTTTTTTCTTTGGCAAGCTTCGGATTTCTAGATGTCGATTGACACGCCCTCGGGGAGATAGATTTATTGAAAGGAGAGGGATACTATTTTTCTAGGAGAGCAGTAATGTGTGGAATAGCTTCGCCATTTGATTGTTTCTAGATGGCTAATTTAGACAAGGAAAGAAACGGTTCTAATAGCCATGTTCTTCACTAAGAGGAAAGCTCAAGTTTGATATGGAGGACTACTACACAGTTTTAATTGGCTTAAACACTAACTGCTTGGGGACCGAGCCAATTCCAGTCTATGCCCTCCTATGCCCTTTTGTGAGGATGTTGGCAGGAATGTTTTGCGGTAAATTAGCAGATCCTTCGTCTGCAATTTGATGCTCGAAAGACTCAAAATGTAGAGGCTTCTGCTTCTCAAAATGAATAGAAATAATTTATGAAATTTTGGCCTACGGTCAGAGTGCTGGATAATCGATTATCAATGGTATTTATATCTTGCTGTCTGAACATCTTCATCATCCCCATCTGGATAAAAGCAAGTTCGCCATAAACTAGCGGGCGGAGCGGAATCACATAGGAAAGGAACATTGTCTGTCGGTAAAAGCCGCTCCTGTTGTGCCAATGGAATGTCTACACTCACCCTTCAATTTGATTCCCCCACGCCAACACATAGCGTATTTGGCGACGTATCGCAACCTCAAAGACCACAATTGCAGCAAATACTCGACCTTCTTTTGACTTGCAATTCATGAGCTGGGGAGCATACCTTGCACATCATGAGTTACAGTAAAAAAGATGAAGATGGCGATATGGCCATCATGCGTGTAGATAGAACCTCTGTCTTTCAAGAAGGTCGGTGAACATTCCCATTAACAGGACAGCTAAGCTAACATTCAACAGCTCGATTGTTTAACTCTTCCCCTATACAACCTCGAAGATGTCGTGTTCTCCTTACGAAGATTGCGCTTTTATTATACACCGGCGAGAAATTCCCTACGAACGAAGCCACTACCCTTTTCTTTGGTATTTCAAAGCTGTTCCAAAATAAAGATGCCAGCCTGCGGCAGATGGTTCACCTCATCATTAAGGAATTGGCGCATTCCGCAGAGGATATTATTATGGTCACAAGTACAATAATGAAAGATACCGGTGGTGGGACAGATGCAATTTACAGACCTAATGCTATTCGAGCTTTGTGCCGTATCATTGATGTGAGTGCGCCGAATTATAGCAGAGGATACTATTGACACAACTAGGCCTCCACAGTCCAAAGCATTGAACGAGTAATGAAGACCGCAATTGTCGACAAGAATCCTTCAGTATCTTCTGCTGCCCTGATTTCCTCTTACCACCTTTTGCCTATAGCCCGCGATGTTGTTCGAAGATGGCAGAGCGAAACGCAAGAAGCTGCAACAGCGACAAAATCCTCGGGTGGCTTCTCCCTAGGTTTCTCAACTTCTAGTAGCCAAATGCCGGTAAACAATTCAACAATGACACAATATCATGCGATAGGACTTTTATATCAGATGAGGATGCACGACAGGATGGCATTGGTTAAGATGGTTCAGCAATTCGGGGCAGCAGGTGCTGTAAAGAGTCCGGCCGCGACAGTCATGCTCGTTCGATTAGCAGCGCAGTTGGCAGAAGAAGATCAACAACTTCGGAAACCAATGATGCAACTCTTGGATGGCTGGCTCCGACACAAGAGTGAGATGGTTAATTTCGAGGCTGCTAAAGCAATTTGCGATATGCGAGACGTCACAGATGCTGAAGTCACCCAAGCAATTCACGTTTTGCAACTTTTCCTTACCTCACCAAGAGCTGTCACCAAATTTGCTGCAATTCGCATCCTTCACAACTTTGCCTCTTTCAAGCCTCAAGCTGTGCACCCTTGCAATCCAGATATTGAACTCCTTATCTCGAACTCCAACAGGTCAATTGCTACCTTTGCCATCACCACACTTTTGAAGACGGGCAATGAAGCCAGTGTGGACCGATTGATGAAGCAAATTTCGGGATTTATGGCAGATATTACAGACGAGTTCAAGATTACAATTGTGGAAGCCATCCGTACTCTATGCCTCAAGTTCCCCAACAAACAAGCTGGCATGTTAGCATTCCTTAGTGGTATACTACGCGATGAGGGAGGATACGAGTTCAAGCGCGCCGTAGTGGAAAGCATGTTTGATTTGATCAAGTTTGTTCCGGAATCGAAGGAAGACGCTTTGGCACATCTTTGCGAATTTATCGAAGATTGTGAATTCACCAAGCTAGCTGTCCGCATTCTTCATCTTCTCGGTTTGGAAGGTCCAAAAACATCCCAACCTACCAAGTACATCCGATATATCTACAACCGAGTAGTCCTCGAAAATGCTATTGTACGAGCTGCAGCAGTCACAGCGTTGGCCAAATTTGGCGTTGGGCAGAAAGATCCAGAAGTTAAGCGCAGTGTTACAGTTCTCCTCACCAGATGCTTAGATGATGTCGATGATGAAGTTCGTGACCGTGCTGCGTTGAACTTGAGATTGATGTCAGAGTCCGATGATACAGCAGATCGTTTCATCAAGAATGGTATGCTATTAGAACCCCAGTTCTCACTATACTTTTCTAACCATTACAGAAAACACTTTTGCTTTACCATATCTTGAACATCAGCTCGTTATGTACGTCACAGCTGACGATAAATCAACATTCGATAATCCCTTTGACATTGCATCAGTTCCAATTGTTACCAAGGAGCAAGCAGACGCAGAGGAGCGAACCAAGAAGCTCACAACAGCAACACCAACAATCAAGGCTCCCAAATCTGGCCCCACAAAAGCTTCGCCGTCTGGTGCCGAAGCTGTTGCCTCCGCTTCTGCAACCGCTCAAAAGTATGCCCAGGAATTACTCAAGATTCCAGAGTTCAAGCCATATGGCGCTGTATTAAAATCTTCTCCTGTCGTCGAATTGACTGAATCGGAGACCGAGTACGTTGTTACCGTCGTCAAGCATATATTCAAGGAGCACATTGTTCTTCAATACGAGGTCAAGAATACTCTACCAGACACCGTTCTTGAAGAGGTATCGGTGGTTGCTACTCCAACTGATGAGGAAGAGCTTGAGGAAGATTTCATTATCCCGGCCACTAAGCTTGTAACCGATGAGCCAGGTACCATCTATGTATCTTTCAAGAAAACGAATGGCGAGGCCGCTTTCCCTTCAAGCAGCTTCACGAACATCCTGAAGTTTACCACGAAGGAAATCGATCCAACAACTGGTGAGCCTGAAGAAACCGGTTACGATGATGAGTATCAGGTTGAGGATCTTGAACTTACTGGTAGCGACTACGTTGTCCCTGCTTTCGCCGGTAACTTCAATCACATCTGGGAGCAAGTGGGTGCCTCCGGCGAGGAAGCTGAAGAGACACTTCAGTTAAGTGGTGTGAAGAGTATAACAGGTATGTTTTTCCCGCTCAGAACACTTCAAACTGCAAGCCTAATGATTTTACAGATGCTACTGAACAACTTACTAAGACACTCTCACTACAACCCCTTGATGGCACGGATGTGCCGATCAACACGACTACTCACACGCTGAAGTTATTTGGTAAAACGGTTACAGGTGGACGAGTTGTGGCCAATATCCGAATGGCTTATTCTAGTAAGTCAGGAGTCACGAGTAAAATTGTGGTTCGTGGTGAAGAAGAAGGGATTGCAGCTTTGGTTATTGGGTCTGTTGCTTAGGAGTTAGCGGTTCCATGGAGTTGAAAGTTCGGTGCATTTGATGATTATTGTTTAGATAATGGGTACATGAAGCTATAAAAATGGATGGGCTTCGTCTCCTGGAAGATGAAGGACATAGCATGAATCATCAGATCAAAAATATAAAAAATATCATAATTAAGATTTGATATGCATCTTCGGGTTTAGCCCCAGATATCTATCTAGATGAGAGGTAGGATAGTCTAATCCAACTTCTTGTGCAATATCATTTCATTCCCGACTTCCTGCATACTTTAACTTTAACAATTTCGAAGGAAATTCTTCATTTTGTTGCATGTGTTAGCTCTGCGTTCTTTACTGATTGCCCCTATCAGAATCCCTGAAAACTCGGTACCGATATGACGTTGCATGCCCGTGGTCTTGGCATGTTTTTTCTAGAATTTAGAGTAGATTTCTTGATTTGAAAGTACCTCGATTTTTTGTACGACAAAGAGCATCGTCCACAATCTCCAAATTCAACCTCATGAACTTTGTTCTTCCTCGTTGTTTCTCACAGTTTTTCTTCATTAACTGAAGGTCTCGTCGCAATGGTGTACGTACGACAAGAAAAACTTCCAGGCCTCAAGCAATACAAATACTCGGGTGTCGACCATTCGCTATTGTCCCGATATGTTCTTAAACCATTCTACACCAATTTCGTGATAAAATGTTTCCCAATGAGCATGGCGCCAAATCTGATTACTCTGACCGGTTTCAGTTTTGTCGTTGTTAATATCCTGACTTTGTTGTGGTATAATCCCACGCTTGATGTGGATTGTCCGCCTTGGGTATATGCCAGTTGGGCTGTGGGATTGTTCTTGTATCAGACCTTTGACGCGGTCGACGGGACTCAAGCGTATGTTTCTGCATCTTTGCGATTGGTCTAGAAGGGGAGCGCTAACCTGACGCGATCGGAATACAGGAGACGAACGCATCAGAGTGGTCCTCTTGGAGAACTCTTCGATCATGGTGTTGATGCGGTCAATACTTCCCTCGAATGTTTGATTTTCGCTGCTTCGCAGAACATAGGGATGGGTTGGAAGACAGTTATGGTCTTATTTGCTTGTGCGGACTGAATCCTTGACCGCTTGCCCGCAGTATACTAATATTTGGTAGCTCTCCTTACCTTCTACGTACAAACCTGGGACGAATATCACACAAAGACTTTGACCTTGGGATTGATTTCTGGGCCTGTGGAAGGAATTCTTATCCTCGTCACAGTTTACGCGTTTACTGCAATTAAAGGCGGCGCGAGTTTCTGGGCTCAATCAATGTTCAGAACCGTCGGCATCCCCCATTATGCGTTTATCCCAGAGTATATCTACGAATTACCATTCAATGAGTGGTATATGGTTCAAGGTGGAATTGTGCTAGTTCTCAACACTGTTCAAAGGTAGATTTACCCCTCCTAAACCCCTGTCAAAATATCTCCAACTAACGACCCCTCCAGCTCCATAAATGTGATCCGAGCTCGCAGAGCTCGTGGAGATAGATCTCGAGGCGCGCTCTTGGGACTTCTTCCCTTCTTCTTCACTTGGACACTCATCCCGGCCTATCTTTACCTCAATCCGGAGATTTTATACAATCATCTCGTTCCTTTCGTTTTCTTTGCCGGGCTTGTCAATGCTTACTCGGTGGGCCAGGTGATCACTGCGCATCTGGTCAAATTGCCATTCCCTTACACGAATGTATTGAACTTACCTCTTGCCTACGGTGTCTTTGACTCTGCAGGGCCCTTCTTGAAGGAAACTTTTGGATACGGATGGCCTAGCGCCTTAGGTGGTGGCGTGTATCAGGTTGCATATCTTTTCTGCATGCTAGGTGTTGCCGTAGGCGTTTATGGAAGCTTCGTTGTGAGTCTTTTCCGCTTTTAAATTTCTCGTATAATGCTAACTTCGTAAGGTGGATGTGATTGTTACTATTTGCGACTATTTAGACATCTGGTGCTTGACTATCAAACACCCATGGAACGAGGAAGAAGAAGCGAAAAAAGCAAATTAGAAAACGCTTCTGCGACGACGAAATGCGAGCACGATGGTAGAAAGACTTTGGCTTAGATCGGGACTCTTGGGGACCTTCTGGCTTTAACATTTGGGTGGGACGGATAAACTCGTATTTGTATGAGTATAATATCTCATCTGTAGGTTATATAATTGGTATTTTAACGAGAGAACGAGTTAGCCCACTTCCACTGCAACTTTCTTTCTATTCAGGTCTACTGACCGGGAACGGCGTCCGTTAAACGTAATAACAGGCTCTGAATAGAAGAGAGAGCCGGCGACGCTGGTACCCAGGTATATGAGATGGTGTACACACGTTCCAGTCATATTTTAGTAATTGCTAGTCAAAGCCGATGCATGGAACATCTAGTTGCCTACAAGAGTCCTCCGCCACTGACGAAATGCAAATTCACAAGTCTTTTTTTGACAGTTCGGGCGACCCGCATTAGCCTCTCGCTGCTTGCATGCATACCCATTTTTCGCTACAATTGATACTTGTAAGGTTGGGAAATCTCGGTCCAGATGTAGCCGAGCAATCAACTTCAAGACAGTATTAATGATTACTATCTAGGACAATCTAGCTTAGATCGCCAATTGCCAATTTTTGTGCATTTTGAATCCCTAATTTAGCATTGGAATTTCTCCGAGACTTCCATCGGATAAGTTTATTTTGGGCATGCAGTTCCCTGCTTTTGCTCAAAACATAAAATTGTTCGTCCATACCCCGCACAATGTGGTTTGGAACTAAAAAGATGGGAAAATGTAAAGTTACATTTTGCGCATATTTCATGGTTATTTAAGATTGTTTCTCGTCTTGATATATTGGAATTCATACATCAGACTTTTCCAAGGCAAATTTTTCCTCAAGATGAGATCTTTTCATCTCGCCATCTTGGCCGGCTCGTTGTTATTTAATAGTATCAATGGAGACCCATCGGTTCAGTCTCCTCGAGCCACTTGTACCGTTCAACCAAGTCTGAATGGCACCGATGATGCACCTGCCATCCTATCCGCATTCAAAACATGTGGCAAAGACGGAACTGTGGTGTTTCTGAATCATACATATACCATCAATAGTATCATGAATACCACCGGACTCTCAAACTGCAATATTGATATTTATGGAACCCTCCTGGTACCTCAGCTCAATGTTCGCGTGTATCTCTCCACTAGCTAACTTACCATATTAAGTGGTCAACAAACATTACTTACTGGCTTAACCAATCTATGGCCTTCGGATATCAAAACCAAACCTCAGCGTGGTGGCTCGGCGGCAATAACATCAATGTCAATGGACACGGATATGGTACGTTAGATGGTAATGGCCAAGCTTGGTATGATTTCGTCAAGGGGATTTCGAATTACCCGAATAGACCCCAAGCACTTACGATATGGAATACCACGAATTCCGTTTTTCGCGGTTTGAGATTTGTGCAGAGTCAGATGTGGTATGTTTTCAGTCTAGATATTTGTATTAGAGAAGGGCGAGAAATAACGAAGGAGACAGGACAATGACAATCTTTAAATCGTCCACAGTTCTCCTACAGGATATCTATGTAAATAGTAGTTCCTCCAATCACAACCCTGCGCGCAACACCGATGGTGCAGATACGATCTACAGCGACAATATTCACTTTGATCGCTGGACGGTGGTAAATGGTGACGATAGCATAGCTTTGAAGGCCAATAGTACTAATATCCTAATCACCAATTCCACGTTCTATAATGGGTTAGGAGTGGCAATAGGTAGTATTGGACAATATAAGGGAGTATACGAAAGCATCGAGAATGTGAAGGCAAGTGAAATTGTGTTTTATAAGACATTGCATGGAGGGTATGTGAAGACCTGGACGGGAGAACAGGCGGGATATCCGCCGAATGGTGGAGGAGGAGGATTGGGATGTAAGTAAAAAATTCCATATTCTTATCGAGCTTTTGAGGATGATTTCTCACAAAAGGATATAGTTGCCAAGAACATCACATTTGAGAATTTCTCCTTCCATTCCTTGAGGGGACCACCATTTTCCATCTCGCAATGCACGACATTCTCAGGCACAGCAGGCAATTGTTCTTCTTCAGCATGTGAGTACTTTCCCACCTTTCACTTCCTTTCCCATTTTCCAACTCTACCTACTTTCACAATTTAGAATATTCCCCCACAGTGCACATAATCTCTTTCTCCTCTAATTCAAAGTAGTCCAAATAAGCGATATGAGCATGTACAACATATCCGGCAGCATAACCAATCCCATCACCAGCTACCAATGCAGCGCAGTCGCTCCCTGTGAGAACATCACTATGGAAAACATCGACGTTGTAGATGCGAATGGGACGGCGGGGACAGGATATAAGTGTACGAATGTGATTGGGACAACAGGGTTTACCTGTACCGGTCCTACTTGAATTTATGGCATTTGGAAGTTGATAGTTTTGGATTGGGAAACTTATAGATTTCGTATGTAGGGAAGATAAGTTGTTTAAAAGCTTTACAGATGCAAGACTGATAAAACGATCAAGTGGATGAAGAATAAACCAAATCTTTATATGTACATCTACTGCTCCTTCGAGCACCGGAGGAGTTCCCTCGCAGCAAGCTAAGATAACCAGCACAAGTAAAACCCATTACTTCCTTGTCTTAAACACCATGTCCATGTAAGCACATGCATAGTCAGCGCCTAATGCAATAAGTCTTACATGCACGAAAACCAGCGACAAAGCATCAAGCTAGCCTTTAAAACATTGTTATCATTTCTCCAATACCTTAAATAATTTCGAATAAATTTTCGTCCTATTTGATCGCAGAAGCAGCATAATAACATGTGATAAGCGAAGAGTATTAAGGAAGTAACCTCAAATATGTTGCACAAAAGGAGATTTTTAGCGACTAATTAGATATAGATTTTATGTGTGTGAAGGTATATTTACTGTAGAATGAAGTAGAATAGAATATTAATGCTTATTTCTATGTATACCGATTTCATTTCGAGCTTTACCACATTTGGTGCGAAGGTATAAGAATGTGGAAGAGAGAAGAAGACGGAATTTTGATCCCAGAGATGATTGCTAGACAGAAGCTGAGAGGGGGAAGTACCAGAGTAATGGCTGAGGGCTGTATAATATATCCTGTACTACTAACTCTCTAATAACTACTCAGTAGAAAGGTAGCGAGATATATGTTTGAAATCATTCGGATGATTGTTGCAATTTCAATACTTGATAGAAAGACTTACCCTTTGTGTACCATGGGACGGGTCTCATTCAATCTTTAGCCTGAGACTTAATAAATACGTTCTAAGTGGTTTGTAAATTAGATGATCAAACTAAATATCGGGGTTCTCAAAGCAAATTATTCAGGAAATATCAAGTGTAAGATAGCTCAAACTAATAACTAAAGCCACAATATGGCAATTGCATAGTATACCATCCGATACTCAAAAGCACAAGACACCAAAGAACTCCTTGATGTACTCCATTTGTCCTGAGCAGTATCAATCTTATCCCATGTATCCCATAGTCCTCCTTAAAAGCTTTGATATTCCTCCACGCCATCCCATAAATTATAACAACTCATCACTTTCAGCCCCAACGCTCTTCTCAATCGCATCAATTATTACGCTCTCCTCAAACACCGGACCTTGCCCATCGCATTTCGCCGCCCCCTTAAGCCTTTCACTAATATAACCTACATCCACCATCCCTCGCTTGTACAGTTGATGGTTAGTAATGTAGTCCCAAGTCGCACCTGCCGCCAGTAATCTCTCCCCTTTGTCGCCCAACACGATCCGATGGCTTGGCACTTTGTTCTCATGTGCATACAGAACCTCAGTGTAAAAATCCGTAGGCGTATATTGCATAGGTCCAGTATGCGCCAGAGGTTCCGAACCTCCACGACTGGAATGCCCAGATGTTGCCTTTAGAATTTCATTTTCCGTCGCAGCTTTCGCGAGTTTCAATTTTAAGCGCTCGTTTTCTTGGGTTAAATCTCCGGTATTTTTCTCCATCTCTGCGAGCTTGGCTTCGAGTTCTTTTACATGGCGCTCTTTGCGCTCGCGGAAAGCTCGTTGTCTGTATTTAAAATCTTTTAGTATTTTCCAGGTGAGGCTTCAACCCGAATGAGTTCACGAAGGGGCCTTACGCCTGGCGGTTCTGGGCTTTGCGCCGGGATTGTGCGGGGGTCAGATCCTCCTCATCATCGCTATTGCTACCTCGTCGCATCGCATCATCAATCACATCGGTCGGCATTTCGGAGTGCATAGGCTGAGCAATCGACGGCTTGTGCTGGGTCGTGGTTTGGGGAATGCGGGAGTTGTATTGATTTGTATAATCATAAGGTTGGAAGTGCTCCAAGGCATCCTGCTGTTTGGTGTTAGCAGGCACACTCCGCTCAAATGAGAGGGAAGCAGTACAGGTGGAGAGTTACTGAACTCGTCGCTGTTTGACGCGTTCGTGTAAGTTGGAGTAGGGGGTTGAAGGGGGAAGAACGGCTGAGCATTCCCAATGTAATATGAATAATCCATTTTAAATGTCGAAGGTGGCTCGATGCTTTAGGAGAGTTCTCAAGTAAAAGCTATACTATTTGACACTGCCTGCCTAGTACCTGGAACAGAATATCTCCCTTTGATTTGTATGTATGGGTAGAAAAAAAGCTGGATAATCGTAGCAGTAATATCATCAATTTTCATGATGTGATCTGCGGGACCGATACTTGATAAAGAAGACTGAATAAGGTTAGACGCTAACGCGTACCCCGGGATCCGGGATTTGGTCTGCCTCCGCTCCTGCACTGAAAAAGCGCCTGGACATTTTGGATGTCCCCCCTTTCCCCCTTAGGGAAAATTGCTTTTCGCTTGACAACTTACTGGTCTATCTTCTATTTATTTGTTCCATGGTTAGTGCCTTGGTGAAATTTCCTATTTCGCATGTTTAATCCGTATGTAGGCATATTGGCATCTATGTCTAGAGACATCTACATACTCGTCCATAAACGTTGCAAATAGACTCCCCACTTGTAGTTGGATGGCTAGTCGATATTACTCTAAGGTATGTGGTAGACTTGAGCATAATAATGCAATATGACAAGGGGATCTGAGTCCATATGAGTCTGGTCCTTTCAGGGCTGACATCCATTCTCAATTGAGTGGGGAATTCTAAACGTTTGATTTAGATTCGCCACACACATGACTCGGTGATCTTTGAATAATAAAGCAAAACCTGCATTCAGATGGTATTTAGGATGCAAATCTAGATTCACCACAATTGCGGCTTTATTTCTCGCGGTTCGTGTAGCACATGGCAAAAATCCCAAGGCTGTTAGATCCGTCTTGATTTGCGAGATGGCACCCCCAATATCTGTGTGTATAATTCATATCATTGCTTATTCTATCATTCAATATGTTTGACTCAAGGTTACAGCCTATCAATAGACTCAGGCAACATTATTAAAACTTCGTCCATTAAAGCGACTTTCGCCCACACCTAAATTGTCTCAAAAACTTCCCGAACAGTCAATTTTTCATTCTCTTCCCGCCCATCCATGTTTTTCGGGCCCCTCACTGTAAGAACTACTAGCATCACAGTTCCTCATTCAGTGGATATGAGTAGCTTGAGGTCAGCTCTAACGAATGCCCATGTGTTTCGAGGAAAACGTCGTTTCGGCAACAGAAGTTGCGTCCCGTCTACTCGAAAATTTCACAACCCCTTTCAGGTTAAGATGTCAGCCGTAGAGGCGTTCAACTCGAATCGTACAACACTAATCGTGAAGATGGCTTCCTGTTGCATTAGCATAATTTCTGCGATGGCTATGGAAAGAGAGCACGATTCTCGTCCAGAAGAAATGTAAGGCGAGCAACTGTTCACCTAACATTTGGAAGACCACAAAACCTAGATCTACTCAATCATCTACTCAATGACTTGTATGATTGAGTGACCAATAATTTGCTGTACTGTATATTCAATAAATGAAAAAGTATCAAAAAACAGTTTCCGTTCTGCCACTTCTGGGAGGTGTTCTTGGCATAACGGAAAGGTTTGCGTGCCCTTTTTTTTTATTCTAAGAGATAATCATTATGTCCGCTTTGGAAGATATCGCCCTTTCGCCCTTTCACCTTTTTCAGCCTCTTTCCTCCCCTTTCCCTAGTTGTCTCCCGTTCCATACTCTAGAGAACGAAGACCCAGCCCTGCGTGACGTCTATAAAATGTACCATGCGATATAAGCTGTCAGATTCCATAACAGTTATGTATATTTGACTTCGACTGATTTTTCCTTTGTGAAATATAAACGCAACAGACCACTGAAATGGCAAACACTTAAAAGAAAGAAAACAAAAAAGAAGTAACAGAAACTTTAGCACAATTCTGATTAACAGAACCCCTCACCATATCTTTCTTGACTCCAGACTCGTTCAACAACGCTCTATATCCAAAATCATTCTCAGCTCGCTTTTTCAACTTGCTGAAAGACTGGTACGGTTTTTGGCGCCCGACGGATCATTTGACGTGTCGGGTTCGTCCCAGTTAAATCCTCGATTACAGATGCATGATATTTGGTAGCAATTCATATAGCTTTCAAATGCAATGCCCTCCAGAGCGTCGACACCAATCAAGTTCGCGGACAAGAAGGATTGTAGCAGCACTTCAAGCAGCGGTAACGTGCTTGCACGGCAAACCATCTCCTTCATCAAGCGAAAAGTTATGTTCTTCGGTTTTCACGACAGCTAAAACAGTCCAACAACATTGCTTTTGAGAGATTTAGAAAAGAAAATTTTGTACTGACCGGTTCCTGGGTGTACCTCACATTCAATATTATATTTCAATATACATGGAAAATATAGTATGCCCCATTATAGCGGGGGTTGTACGAATTACGATCTATACTACTTGCATCACTGATTCGATGTAGGACCCAATAACAAACACGAATATTTCAAGATGTCAAATTTAATTAGAAGCAAAGCTGTTGGTACTCCAAATGCGTCGGTGGACAAAGACAAACCAGAAACGCAAAGACATCAAGCAACTAGATCAAATACCGTAATCAGATCTTTCTACGCATGCTGAGATGTCCTAAAACGTGTCTAGGAAAAGGGTAGAGCTTGAAATTGATCCGAATAATCATGTATTAAAGTTTATAAACTCGAACTCTCAAAGAGAGAATTTCACTTATACAAATCAAGTAGCTTTCACCAAATATATATCAGAGCTATTATCAACTTGAATAGCAAGCACTACCATACACTCTACTCTTCTCTTTAAAACATATTCCTTTTCCATTTTATGTTACCCAGCACACTTATCTACTTTGAAAAACGAATAAAAAATGACAGGAATGCGAACTCACAAGTTGAGTAGAAATCTACTATCTTAGATTGCATTGAACGGAACCTAAATCTATTTCATAGACCAACTACTCTGTTCCAAATCTCCTACCTTCATACTTTATACCTGTTTCCCAATAGATACGGCGTGATAAAATACGAGAAAAAAAGGTCATTTGGAACACAGACATGGAAATTTCTGGTTTTGTGTACAGTAGTGTACTTAGTCATGTCGTATCTAGTAACCAAGGTCCGCTTCACGCTACCATTGATCCGGCCCGAATTAGAATTTCCTGACCTCGCCAGCCAAGCATTTTAGGCAGTTTGCCCTAATACCTAGCTTAATACACAATACACAATCAACTTTTACCGTACAATTTAGCTGGCGACACTTAACAAGTTTGTTGGTACGAGAAGGATACGGAAGACGTAGCACCCACGGATTGCGTAGGTCCTGTATGTCTAATTGTATTCTGTCTAAAGAGCTAGCTACATATTGAAAGTAGTAAGTCTTATATAGACTTACTGAAAGAGCTAGTCTCTTTCGCATTCGCTTAGGGCTTTATTACAGTAGCTATATTACAGTGGTAATTGAATTGAAGTCATTCACTTCGTTCACACAAAGTTTGATACCTAAAGGTCCAACTTTAGAAAATGAATAAATTCTTCCACACACTGCAGATCATCCACCTTCCTAGATATTTCCCAACTCTCTTCTCAACGCTACATTTTCAGCAAAAGGAACCGTAAAATATCAAACATTGCCATTGCAAACCTCCAATCATTTATGTCAACTCATTATCATTTCGAGCAATATAATTACAACACCAAAGTACACTCCTCGCAACAAATCAAATCCCTATCATGTATTGATCTTTGAAAGCCAAAGTGTCACATCATTCAAGCCCTCTATCATCCTCCTTCTCGGATTCAGAACCCTTCGACCCGAAACTAAGGAGTCATCAAATTCTTTCAGCGAAAGTCCTCCAAAGGCTCAAGGAGGTTGCCTAAAACTCGAGAAACTTATGGTTCAGAAAGAAGAGGATAGAATGTGGAAGATGATGGAAGCAGGGAAACCAGTTTATAGAGTAACGCGATGGAGAGGAAGCAGTCCTTCTGGGCGAGGGGAATTAGGTAGATGAGTCAGGTTTTGGGATTGAAATTCTTTTTTTCAATTGTTTTTATGATTTGGATGATGCAATCAGGGCAGTTATGTGGTGGCTATATTGGGTACCAATATTCGGATTATTAGGTTAGATATATCATCTTTGACGATGAAGTGTTCGAGGAGAGATAAAAGTTCGAAAATATTCTAATATTCAAAACGCAAAGTTTCAAACCCATTAATGGATCAGATACACTATGTAAATACAAAACAGGTTTGTGATTTTATGATTCAATGTGACTTCACTACATTGAAAAAAAAATCAATCCTTGGCTTCAATTTAGATTATTTTAAACCCTAATGGTGGATGGGTCCGCTTCTCGCTAGCTACGTTCTGGACCAAACTACATGACTAAGGTTAATAGATTTTCAAGTGAACATTTATACAAATCCTTTCAATTTACCTTTCTCCTTATAATTTATGTCAAAAGCACCAATAAGCATCAATGACTTACTGGTTTAATCCATTACGGAATGTGCGGGCTATCTTACAATATGTACTGATACATTTTAGACATCAAGACCTGTTTCGGCACTTAAATCCCTCGTTTCCCATTAAATATTCCGTCATAATTAAACCAGAAAATAATATTTTGACCTTTAGAATCTTAATATGGCGATCTGAATAAATAAATTCCGTAATCGTGCTCATAGATCTCGAGCCTGACAATAATTTCACAATAATTCCACCAAGCGTGACTAACTTGCTATTTGCACCTTACACCATGGAACTTGAGATTTCGAAGTAGATGTTGACTGATTCCCTACAATTGAAGCCCTATTCTTCATATCAATAACAACTCATCAATGATACTGTCGGTAAATCATCAGGAGCTTTGTAGATTTGCTGAATTCAAAGAAATTCGAGTTCATGCTCCATCTAGAGGACTTCCCAAGTACAAATTTTTCCGGTGCCTGTGACATATTTAGACGTTTCATAACGCACTCAGACACCGTTGTTGTTTGTTGCTCGTGAAGTTGTGCCTCTGGCTGTATGAAAAGTAGGAAATGGGGAAGAAAGTTACGGCTTCTCGGGGAAAGCAGTTGTATAAACAAGCATTGGGTTTCGGGCACGTGATGATGAGTGCGGTGGTCCTGAACTATTATCTGTACTCATGACTTTGAACGCAATCTGTGGAATAATATTATGCATTTTAGGCTTTTTTGTCTCAAACTGTGACGATGGCTGGAAACATTTGGATTTTTGTCGTGGAAGGAAGTAGGATGAGGTAGGGAGCTGGCGGAGAAAGAATAAATGTGTCTTGTTTGAGATAATTACACAACACTTCAAACCTTTATTATTACATGATAATATAAGCTTTAGGAGCATTCTCTAAAATGTTAATAGAATAGTAAACATAGGAGTTATAGAGTAAAAAGCAGCTCGAATCAAAGTCTATGAAATATCAAAAAGAACAAAAAGAAATTCATTTCTTCACAGCCAAAACTTTTGTAATATTAGATTTTTGTTTTCAAAACCGCTAGCCAAAGAAGTGAATCATCTATCTTACGATTTTCCTATAACATAGAAACTCAATAATGAAATCATTAACAAACCCATCCAGCAATAAACTCTAATGAGTGCTATAATTCGACCTTTCCCCAGGTACCAAAATTCAACCAATAATACAAACCCAAGATCTTTTACCGAGATCTCCTTTCTACAAAAGACAAGTACAACCATTTCCATCATCATCATCACAACAACAACAGCAGCAGCAACAACAATATTAAAAACAACAACCAACCTCCAAGCAATAACCTCTCATCTCTTTTCCCCCCGGATCATATTACACCAACATAGACTTCTCTCACACTTATACTAATTACCCTTCCAAGCTCACCCATCAGATCCCTCCCCTCTACACCATGTCACCGACTACCGTCCAACAGATATTACTGCACCGGATGTGCGCAGGAAATCTAATGTATCTGCTGTTTCTGATGAGAATAGCGTCACGGCGATAAATATGCGTAATCGGGCTATTCTCTACGAAACCAATCATCCTGATCATATTTTTCAGCCTTCGGTTTTGAATTTAGTTAATAGTTTGGTGAGGATTCATTACTCTTGTGTTTTCTTCTTTTGACGTCGGGTATTTCGTTACTATTACTATTTATATTGAGTCGTTTAAGGTTCTTTTGTTCTGGTTTGAGCTGGACGGAAAGGGATTGACTTTGTCACGCGGTATCTTTGTGGGAGGTTTTTGATTTCAAGAATTATTACTAATAAACTCAACAGCCCAACGATGAAGCTTCTGAAGCCCGATTCTTTGCTCGCGCATCAGGGAGAAACTCCATCACGGCCGCTGTCCTCGATGGCGCAGCCGATGCCCAAGAACCTTCTATCTCAGAACGCACCTCTCAAGCTCCAGGACGCACCTCTCAAGCTCCAGAACGCACCTCTCAAGCTCCAGAACCCACATCCCAAGCTCTGGAACCCAGCTCTCAAACCCCCGAAAACCGAACCGAGCAACAACAAACTACCAACGCCGACCCAAGAGCTCCCATTTTCTTCCGCTGCTGCCAAGTAAGTATTCCTTCCCCTCCCTTTCCCTCTCATATGAACCTCTTCCCACTCACCCCTCCCACTAATCCCCGCCCACCATCCCCACAAACAAACAAAAAAACCCTAACCCCAACCTCCCACCCCAAAGTGTCAACACACCTCCCTCCCTCCAACCTGCCAACGAAAAGCCGAAGAAATTGGAATCTTCCAAACACAAAACGAGCGCGTGCTCGTCGTAAATACAGAATGCGCACATGCGCAATGTATGCGATGTGTTAATGTGGATGAGAATGGAGTGCGGATTGGAGTTAAGCCGTGGGAATTGGAGTGGAGGGATCCTGCTATTTCGAGAGAGGTATAGGTGGGGTTGTTTGTTTAGTGGGGAAGTGCGGGGGATAGTGGTGGAAGGAGGTTTGAGTTTGTGGTTGGATGAGGGATGGATAAATGGATGGCTAGGAGATGGGTCGTAGTTGCTGTCATTGAAGATAAATACATTAGCCAGAGAACTTTCAATGTCCGAAATTAAACCTATTGTGTCATACTTTCATCCGGCTCAGATTCAATTTTCGCATCGTTTCAGTGTTTTACATAAACACAATCCATCAAGGACCTTGAAATACAAAACAGTTACGTTGTATATGAACATTCCAAAAAATAAAATTTCTCTCATTATTAAATGTATTCTGAACTATCAGATACTCGGATACTGAAAAATTAATTATCTGCTAATGGAAGCTCCACTTGAATGCTCATGTATCATTAATCTACGTGTATGAAGTCATCCCAAAGTATATGCCGCGATAGTGCCGTCTTTCAAATCCTTTTATCCTCGCACCAACATGTCCAAAGAGTCTTTTACCGAGGAGTCCTATCTAAAAGTTCTCCACTTATAACACAAAGCGAAGATCAGCATCTTAACTCTTCAGATCAAATTCAAAGCGGTCACTGAGTATCTCACTTCTCGGAATAAGTAGCTGGGGCTGCATCCCCTTCTACTTCAGGTACCTGAAGTTGTCCATCGGGTTCTTGTCGGAGGCCTTCTGCTGTTGCTCCTTCACTTTCTACGAAATGTGATATGCGTTCTCGAGGAAGCCATGCTCCTACTGGTGTGAACCACCAGGATATTACAGCTAGGATTGTGACTCCTGCCATTATTATTGGCGCATCTAAGATATATCAGTATTTTAAAGCGAGAGGTAGATTTAGGAATGATTAAAGGTACTTACAATTTAAGGTAGCTCCAGTGACAGGAAATGAATAAGGACTGAAAAGAATGGCAACAACCCAACCGTTCCAAAATATCGAGATGAATTGAAAGGGCCTGCTCCATCTACCTAAACTCCACCTTGGCTTGGGAAATGAATTTGGCGTCAAGAAAAATCTTCCGAAAGAAATAAGTCCATATGCTGCGGCTGATGGAACACCAGCAGCAGAGATGAGCGATGTGAATGCGACTGCAGAGGGTAAGATTGTGAAAGTCACAAGTGAAGCACAACCCCAGATCACGAGAACGGCATTACGAGGTTGACCTTCGGCGGAAACACGTGATACCCATCCAGAGCAAGGAAGAACACCATCACGAGCCACTGCAAAAACAAGTCGAGATGCGGCAACGATGGCAATTGCAGTGTTGAACCAAAGTGCGACTACGGCGATGACGTTCATGAAGATGTGGCCACCTTTTCCTAGAACAACGGCATAAAGAGGTACGAACGGTTGGGGCGAACCGTAAGAGAACAATGTATCTGGATCCGGTGTGCAGAAAAGAAACAGAATAATCGCCGCAAATCCTCCAATTCCACTTACGATCACACTCCAGAAGATACCTCTAGCAGCTGTGATGGAAGCATTCTTAGTTTCCTCAGCAACGTGTCCAGAAGCGTCAAATCCAATAAGAATACCGGCAGTAGCGAGATAAGACAGACACCAATTCCATCCCGCAGGTGCACCAGTCCCATTGTAGGTTGTCATGAATGCCTCCTCTGCAGTGCGGAAGCCGATAGTTCTGGCAGCTCCAATTGGCAACCAAATGATGTTGAGAAGGAAGTCAAGCATTACCAGGAAGCTCGAGATCCAAAAGACATACTTGAAGAGACGAGCTATTCCATTTCGTCAGTATTTAACAATGGTTTGAATGAAATTTGCCAACTCACGCGGAAGAAAATTCACAATTGCGGCTAGTGCAAGAAGGACTTCAGTACAGATCCATTGGACTGCTCGGAACTTGATATCACTAGTATCCGTCGGGAAATCTATATTGAAAACAACGATTTCCTATTAAGAATCAGATAAAGTCCAGTACTTGGCAATCGCAACTCCTAGAGTCGTGAGAGTATCACGTGTATATTAAACTTACCGAAAGCATGTAATTTACAGCTCCTTGTGTGTTGCCTGCAAATAATTAGGATAAATAACTTCAGGAATAATAAAATTTGAGATGAGCTTACTTGCACAAAATGTCATCCAAGCAGTAGTACTCCACCAAGCAACTAAGAATCCTAAAAATCGTCCATACTTGGCTCCTCCAGCTTCAGCTGCCCATAGGTAAATGGAACCAGCTGAGGGTGATGCAGAACATACTTCTGCTATGACTGCCGCCGTGATGAAGGTGAAAAAGCATGTTACAAGATAACTCGTCCTAGATTTCAATATTGTTAGAAATTATATGATAGTTCTAGATTCGTGGGGCGCAACTTACCAATAGGCCAAGGGACCCCCGGAGGCGATTCCAGTGGTGTAAGTAACTCTCACACCACCAACAAAGTACAAGGCAGCGAATGATGTCGAAAAATTTTCAATGAGAGTGTATGTTCGATGTAAAACCTATATCATTTTGTGAGTCGCTGTGAATACTCTCATAATTTTGATTCTCGAATGAATTTTCAACTCACGGGTTTGTAGCCAAGTGTTTCCTGTGGTTAGAAAAGATAAGATCAGCTGAAAGTTCTTCATATATGATTAATATTTTAATATCAAAACCAATTACTCACCAATTGAGCATCATCTCTTGCCTCTATTATGACGCTCTTACTGTCTTCCCCGTCTCGAACCATGTTGCCGATGACCTATGAATAGATGGTTGAATGATCGAAGCCAGAAAAAAAAGAAAGAAAAAAGAGAAGGCTGAAAGAAATGTATGTAGTGAATACCAAGTAAGTAAGTACCTACCTACCTAGGATGTAAGATACACGGAGTAAGTATGTAGTAAGGTTACTCCGCCGTTTCATTCCCGAGAATCTCCGCTACAAATCACGTCAAGTACAGCGGGAAGAGATTTCCAGTCCACTAGTGATTTAATTTAGCCGAGGACCCCAAACTGTCGGTCCGTTTGTCATGGATGCGCTTACTTGCGCCGTTTTTGAGATGCATGTCGAGAAATAAAGTAGATTTGTATGTGTTGTAAATAAATTATGTGTGCCTCTCATGACATTGAAAACGAGTGTAAAAAGTTGTAGAATATTAATAATTGAAATGATCTCATAATTATCAATTTGGGTTGATATCACTGAGCAACTTTAAAGTCATGTGACATGACCATTTGCCCCACTTTACCCCACTCTGGAGCATTCTTTGAGAGTTAGTATAGATGATCAAAAATGCACCTGATGTCAACCCAAAACTATGGGTTCTCGTGGTGTTGTGGTTTAGTGGTATAATTCTTGCTTAGGGAAGTATCAGTCGTTGAGGCTGATTCTCCATGTAAGAGGTCCCCGGTTCAATCCCGGGCAACGCCCCTTTCGCTTCTTTTTTGTTCCTGCCGGCGTCCTCGTCTGATAAGGGAGGTAGGTATTCAATAGGTAGAAAGGTTTGATTCTCTAATGACTGCTGGTAGGAGGGACTATCATGTTGATCCTTCAGTACGGAGGAGATCTTTTGAGAGGAACACTTTTAAATTTACCTCTCACTAGCATATACGTTTGGAACCTAACTTTAAATCATCTATGAAGAAACATTTTTCACTATAAGATATGGAAAAGATTCCCGTCATCTTTTAAGTCTTACTTACATCTTACCTATTCTTCGTACAACCGAGACGTATCGATATCTACACTGAAAGAGCAAACGGACGTATACTTCTCCTACAAAGGCTTCGACTCCACACCTTTCGCTAATATCACTTCCCCTTTATATCGACTGCAGTGTTTTGAGGCTTGCAAGTTGGCATTACCTTTAGTGGCATTCCACCATTCCTACGAATCGACTAACTAACCCTTACACAGAACCTCTAGAATTCTTACCATGATATCATGACCAGACTGTTTCTCAGTGTTTTATGACGGAACACATTATCTTTATCAAATAATTTTCATCTCACCTGCTTGGAAAACTCTTGTTTCTCAAACCTTATTTCGCCACAATTACTCAACTCATATCAATCGTTCCTTCAGTTTGCCGCTTTTCAATCGAATTCGAATTCGAAATTAATCCCAGGTATGAGGATTCATCTCATCGTGGTTGCTTATTCTTTTGATCTATCATATTTCCTAGTATGAAAAAAGCCACTGTCGGACTAGACCAAATATGTATGAAATTTTCCATTTCCGTCGTACCCCTTACTTGCTTCTTCCTGAATACTGGTAAAGGTAAGACTTTTGCATCCAGGACTTTCTTGCATTCAAACTTCCGAACTGTCCTTTCTTAATACATCATCAAATCTCAAATCATGACTTCATTCACCGACAACCTCCTCCCGATCTACATCATAGGAGAAACAATACGCGCAAATTACGCATATTTTGCCCTTCATTCAGCTCCTCAGATCATTCCATCATTGATTGCCCTTCTTTCCGAAACCTTAAAACTTGCCATCGCAGCGATCATTATCAATCATTCAGATGAAGGACTTGCCTCGATACAAAAAAAGTTCAACAAGAGTGGTTTCAAGGACATTTTACCATATGGCGTCCCGGCTGCGTTTTATCTCACAAATAACTTAATATATTTCACAGCTCTACCATCCACATCACCGAGTCTTCTTCAAGTATGTATGCTTGCGAAAATTCCGGCCACGGCAATTCTACATCATCTTTGGATTAGAAAACAAGGTAATAGTCGATCATGGATATCTCTTGGATTTCTTTGCTTCGGGCTCTTTCTGTTCAATATTCCGTCAGGCGATAATAAAAAAGGATGGCTTGTTGCTCCTACGGCAGGGTTAGTGATAGCGGTATTTTCTGCAATTGCTAGCATTGCTAGTGAGTCTCTCACCAAAATTGGATCGTTTTGGGAGTCGCAATTGTGGCTTTACCTCTGGGGAGTTTTCTTCTCTATCGTTTCGTACCTTATCGCTACCAGGATGACCACTGATCGCGGTACGAATTTAAATATTTCAATGACATCCACTATAACGATTGCGATATATTTCTCATGTCTGACCTCTGGCATTGGTTTGATTGTGGCTACTATGCTCAGAAAAAAGGATAATCTGATGAAATTGGTCGGAACCTCCATCAGCTTGCTCACCATAGCAGCAACGCAGTATGCTACATTTCCAGAATTGAGATCACCGGGGTTCACGACATGGAAAATCATAGGCGGCTTGGTGGTTATAATTGCAACTGTCTTCTATAATTATTTTAAGGATACTTCTCCAGAACAAGCAAGTTTGCTCAGCCAGTACGAGGGCGAATGCCCGGAACTCGAAAAATCGGCTACTGCGTCGGGTTTAACAAATTTATTATCTTGGATTCCTTCTGCTCGTCCAAGGTCCTCGTCGGCATCGTATGGATTGGTAGAAACGAGGGATATGGAGACGGAAGATGATCCAACATCTACCAAGAAAAATAAAAAATTAAGACTTAGAGATGGATCTCAATAGCTGATGTTGGCCAGGAAGTGATTAGAAGACACAGGTAGTCTCGGAAAGCTCAAATCCCTAGGGTTTGTGATCAAAAATATCGAGTTTTGATATGGATCTTTTGTCACGGTGTTGTAGCTTTTTGCTACTAATTAGTAGATGCAGCAAGCCATGGACTATTTTGCAATGCTTTTTATTTTCCTCTACATACCACATTACTCTTCTTTTTGCATTCATCCGCTTTTTGAAATGTCATCATCATTAGCTATTGATTCTAAATGTCTGAGGATAATTAGTACTTCAAATATTCTTCATAAAATCCTTCTAGTTCGCAAATCTAATCTTACATCCGTTTAGACATGGCATTCCATATTCCATGCGTCACCTTTATCGTCAATTGAACCCAAGCTAACACCACTTCGACCCGGAAATCTAGCTCTCTCACCCTGTTCGTATTCTGCTGAGTACTCTTAGACTGCCCTACTAAAGATTCCTACCAATTAAATCATACTAGTAACATGCAAGCACATAGAGATATCAACGAGTGAAGCTTCTGTAGTGTGTCACGGCTGCGTTACCATTCAGGGTGTTGGGATTTTGTGGCGATTAAATGTCGTGTACATGTGGTTAATTTAATGAATGATGCGTTTGTGAGGAATAAGCGTGCCAAAGAGTTTTTTATTGAGAAGCTGGAGATATAGCTATTGGCTTTGGTTGGGATGCGGTTTGATATGAGGGATGAGTGTGAGCATGAGGGAAGATGGAATGGCGGGGAAGATATTTGATAGGAAACTGGTGCTTAAAAAGTCTTTTTTCCAATAATCTCAATTTCTTCTCTCCCAATTTGTGAGTGGAGCTAATTATTGGTAGTAAGGGTGATAGTGATAAATTTATCAGTGGGAAGCCTGTCACGCCTAGTATATCGTCCTTTCATGTTACACGAAGATTTTTACCTCATCAATTCCGTTATCCGATTTTGTTTATTATCAATTTTTCTTATCATAAAAAGCTCAATTGAACTGTTATTTTTATCTTACTAGGTCCGTAGTAGTAGATAGAACCCTCCTTTTGTGCAAGGGCGTGACCATGCGATTAATCTCCAGATGCTGAACAGCAAATATAATTCTCTTGTCTAGAACTAGACCGGTTTCTTTCGAAAGTGAAATCAATTACAGGATATCTTCGTTAATTTCGTGAATCCAGACAAAGTCAAAAGTTAAACCAATTGACAGCGAAAGCTCAGGATTCCTTTACCCTTGCACCTTATTGTCATTTGCACATCTGCAATCTCAAAGTTCATAGCGGCTGGACGTAGAATGAAATCCTATGAAGTTAATCCGCTTGAAAACTATTTGAATGCTGATACCAGTATTCATTAGCTTCACCGAATATCTCTTTGTAATACTCGTATCTCCAGAGATACTGGGTTCATAAACAGGAGTTTCCAAGACATATTTAATTATAACAGAACATTTCACCAAATTAAAGCATTCTCTAATGACTAAAGTTCATCATCTGCCGTGGCCGGCTCTACAACGTAGTGACTTCCTATTGCGAAGGGCGGCGAAAGCCTTAGTCATGAGAGATTTATATCAGCTTTCAGATAATTATAGTAGGGACCATCAATGTACGTATACCCCATGCGTTCACCAAAAAACTCATTCCATAACCCTCAAACTCATCACGACTACCGCAAACCCAAAACTGACGATATAAGTTTCCTACGCAGTCAGTTTGATTATTTGGAATAAACTTTCGGGCATAATCTGTCAGGCCTTATGATTGATCTCGAGGCTGACTTAAATAGCCGTGACATGTAATTGACAGTAAGATGAAAACAACAGTATCGATGATGAGTTGATCAACAATAAGAATTCAAGGTGACTTCATGATCACAGTATTTCAAGAATACATAGATTAGAAGAGTTCAAGTAATTGAGACCTGGCTCCCAATTCATAACAGTACGTCCTGAACTATTTCTTACACGCGAACTCCATCTACCTCGTAGCGCGTGATAAATGTGGGGTTCTTTCACTCAAATTTCAATACTCCTCGCTTAATAGTTAGCTTCGGGCTGTTTGTTTGCCTGATGAACTAGGCGTTCATCCTCTGGCAGTGAGAAACTCATGCGAAAAGCAAGTTTATGTCTGGTGATCCGGAAGCTAATTCTCTGTAGTGGAGATATCTGATTTTAGTGTTAATTTTCTTTTTGCGGTTGGAGGGGTTTTGTGGGGAAACCTGAGGGGAAATGTGTAGGCTCTTCCTACAACCGGAAAGAGGTTCCTGGAAGCGTATACATATACAATTGTTCACCTCGGTACTATTCAGGTGAATGGAAATCGGAATCAAGTGTCTGCCAAATAACTAGTGTCTGCATGATACTAAGCTATCCGCCCCATTCTTCTATATATAAAGATGAATATGTTGGTATAATGACAATTAAAGACTGAGACGAGCAGTGGTTCTCCCTCTAGAATCCAGCAATCACAGTTAAAAACGATAGTTAGAAATCACAAATAAACAATAACCATAATTATATCCCCCTGAGTGCCAGAAATTCAGTATCATTTTATTTTTACCACAGAGTAACGCAATACCCAGCTCGAAATATCAGTGTGATACTAGCAAAGTAATACAATACTTTATCTGAAACTATTCAGATACATATAACACTTCTCATACTAAGAAACATGAATACTCGGAAAGTTAATAAGCAAGTTCTTTTCCAAATTTGGCTATGAAAGAAAGTATCAAGACTTTTATCAACTAATTATATAATAATAATAATAATCGGGTCATGTACTCCATGCTATGTCATCCATGGTAGTCTTCAACTAATAAAGGAGATAACATAAGTGTAGTCCCCCCTCCATTAACCTGAGACTAAAACCATCAAAGATTTCTACAGTTATAATTTATTTTTCCTCCTGAATTCGACAGTTAGCCACTGAAACATCAACAGCGATAAGCTTTTGACAATAGCTAATTAAATCAAACAATAACAACTAATAAGTCTAGTACCTTAATTATGGACCACCCTAAATATGAACCACCTTTTTACACCAAAAATCGTCATTTTCAGCAATTAATAACTTTACAAAAAATCGATAGAATTTAATGAAATTTGAATCATACATTCATTTTATAGTTATAATTCAATTTTGAAAATTTCAAATTTTTCGGAATTTTATTGGTTGAAATTTGAATGGTTGAAATTACGATTTTCCATTTGTATAGGATTTACATACAAATTTGAAAATCTTGAAAATCTTTAATAACTTTTGAACAAAAATAATTAAAAATAAACTGTGAAATTTTTCCAAATATTTGAATTCTAATTAATCACTTGAATCAATTTTATCGAAAAGTAACCAGTAATTATTGTTTTATTATTGATTGAATATTTCTCTATATAAAATTTTGTATAAAGAATCTTTAATCGATAATAAAACAATACTTACTAATTATTTTTGAAATAAATTAATTTATTTGATCAATTCAAATATTAGAATTCTAAAAAATTCATAGTTTATTTTTAGCTATTTTGTTGAAAAGTTATTTCAAGTTTTAATAATTTTCAGATTTGTATATAAATCCTCATCGTAATTTGAACCATTCAAATTTCAACCAATTAAATCATGAAAAATCTGAAATTTTCAGAATTGAACTATAATTATATAATAAATTCATGATTTAAATTTCAATCTATTTCATTCATTGATTGTTGAAATATTAATAGCTGAAAATGACGATTTTTGGTGTAGAAAAATGGTCCATATTTAGGGTAACGTGGTTTAACACCGAGTGCACCATATCACCGAGTGCACCACTTTTACCTCAATTTGCACTTTCTAACTCATATCATTCAACAATCATTAAATCAATCAATTAAAACTATTAAGAATCTAATAATCTAGGATCTATTATACTATTTTGACAAGTTCTTGAATTATGACCAGTCTTTCCACACTTACTACAGCATCGATTAGTAGATGATTCCCCGTTAGAATTTCCCCCATTTTGACGCTCGTCGCGTTGAATCTGAATATCAACCTCTTGTTGAGATAATATATCTGCAGCTTCTTGTCCAGTAAGTACTCCTCCTTGACGTAATTGAGTCTTTTTCGCGCGTCGACGTTTGCTTAATGCCTCATTTGCCTTCCGAAGTGTACGGTTTTCTGCACTTAAAAGTGTATTTTCATGTGCCAATCTCTCTGTACCTTTAGCTAAAGCTAGTACAGTTTCGAATATAGGTGTAGGGGAGCTTGATTGATGACGAGCCATTCGAGATTTCACTAAAGTTGATTGAGAAAGAGCTTCAGTTGGATTGTGAGGAGTTTGAGAGATCCAAAGGTTTAAATCGAAAGGGGGGGGAGTAGGCGTATGAATTCGAATATCTAATTTTGAGAGTATAGCTTGAGGGTCAAATGGTATTAGACCTGTTCCTCGAAAGCCAGCTTTCATATTCTGAGAGGTGATTGATTGTTGATATGCAGCTTTGAAAGCTATAAAGAATTCAACTTTAGTGATATGATTGATATGTGCCTTGATAAACTCCTCAATTTGAGAATTATATGAACGTTTAAGTACACCAAAACATCCAACATCAAGTGGTTGAGTTAAATGACTTGAATGTGGTGGTAATTTGAGGCATATAATATCATTTGATTTGCAATATGATTGAAAAGGTATTGATTCGTGGCTTTCGTGCCCATCCAATACTAGCATTCGATATTTGCCCTTCCTTTGACGAATAGTATGTTTATCGAAATGCTTTAACCATTCTAACCCTGTCTCATTATTCGTCCATCCATTGGAAGTAGGTTTAATGGCCCAATCCGCAGGAAAATCGGTTTCGGTATACCAATTGGAAAGATGAACTTGTCCTTGAACTACCAAAAATGGAGGTATAGTTTCACCCTCTCCATTGCCACATATAATTGCCGTAGCCCATTCTCGATTGCCTGGTTGTATTGCCTTGCTTCTGCCATTTCGTTCAGCACTAGTTACAACCATTCCAGGGCATATTATACCCATCATGAAGCCGGTTTCATCGAAGTTGTAGAAATCGGAATCGACAATACCATATTTCACCCGCATATTCGATACCAATCGAAACCACTCTTCAATAAGCTTGGGATCTTCGCAAAGAGCTCTTTGAAAGTCATAGACACGACTAAAACGCGTCTTTAATTTCGTATGACGCTTTACGAATCGATGAGCCCAGAGCTTTCCAACCTTCTTCGCCCTCCGCGATTCAAGAATATAATTCGCCATATCTTCTACACCACTTAATTTAGGTGCAAACCCTCTCTCATCCATATCAATTATATACTGAATAAGCACCTCCTCTTCTAAATCGGTCATTTTATGACTATTTGCTCGAATTTCTGTACGAGGGGCTAAACCATTCATTCTGCGGAGAAGTGTTGTATGCGTTATATTATATAGCTTGGCAGCCTTTCGAATGCTTAGTTTTTTATCTTTTTGAATAGCTTCGATAGCTAAGAGTATTTGAGCTTCTTTTCTATTTGATTGCATAATAAATGATTGATAAATCGCGTGTTGAAGTTGGAAAGTGCAAATTGAGGTAAAAGTGGTGCACTCGGTGATATGGTGCACTCGGTGTTAAACCACGTTACTAGACTTACTCCAAGTTAATTACATCCCTCATGATAATATATACTCAAAACTCAATCCCACCTCTCCTCATGATGAGATGAAATCCACAAAAACAAAGACAACCGGATCACTCGATTATTCCCAGCCATATCCTGAAGAGAATTGTGTTTAATATCATCGATATGCGAGTTACAAAGAGTAAAGAAGATATACATATACCCTTCGAAGTAGTTAATGAGGACAGGCAGGAAGATAAACTGTGGTATCTGAATCCAGAACTTAACTAGCGATTGAGCAGCAGAAAGTATCATCTTCACGTGCTTATTGACCCAGAAGTTACAGGATTAGACACAAGATGTATTATTCTAAAAAAATTTATAAATAACGTAACTTGACTAGAAGTGGGTCATGTCATGATATGGGTCAAAATCACCCCCTCATTTCTTTATTTTACGCGTTTATTCAACACACAATGGATCGAAAGTCATTAAATCGTAGTGAATCGGAAGATAATATTCAAAAGGCTATAGAAAGCCTAAAAGATAAACAATTTACTTCAATTCGAAGTGCTGCTATTCATTTTAAGATTCCGAAGTCAACCTTAATAAATCGAATGGCCGGACGACAATCACGCTCTCAATCTCACGAATCCTTTCAAAAACTTTCCAACGCGGAAGAGAAGACTCTAGTACGATGGATCTCACGATTGACAGCTACTGGATACCCTGCAACTCCTGGGTTGTTGAAAGAAATGGCCCAAGAAATTCTGAATCAACGCGTCATTTTCGCGTCATCATCTACCCCTCCATCCTTTCAATCAGATCATATAGGTCAACGATGGATCTATAGATTCTTAGATCGATATCCTAAACTCAAAGGAACTTATTCTCGCAAATTGGAATCTGCAAGGCATAAGGAAGCCACATTTGAAACAATATCAGCGTGGTTTTCAACATATGAACTCAAGAATATATATAATATGGATGAGACAGGATATGCAGTTGGAGAAACAGAATCAACACGTATAATCGTAGATTCTACTCTCAAATCGAATTGGAAGGTTACAGCAGGAAAGCAAGAATGGATAACTGTATTGGAATGTGTTAATGCAGATGGAGGCTCTTTACCTCCCATGATCATTTTCAAGGCTCAGAATACCAATACTGCATGGATTCCTACTAATACTCCTCCAAATTGGTATTTCTCAACAAGCAATAGTGGATGGACTTCTAATAGTCATGGCTTGGAATGGATACGTAAGGTTTTTGAGCCAGAATCTCAAAAAATATCAGGTGATCAGCCTCGATTATTGATTATGGATGGACATTCCAGTCATATTACAGGAAGTTTGATTGCTTTCTGTATTGAAAAGGAGATTGATCTTCTTATTCTACCACCTCATTGCTCGCATCTACTTCAGCCATTGGATGTTGGAGTGTATGGGCCAATGAAGCGATATCATGCCCAAGAGGTTGATCGATACTCTCGAGCAGGAATACAACGAATACAACGATCTGATTGGGTACAGCTTTTTCAGAAGATAAGAGAAAAAGGTCTTATCAAAATATCAAAAGCGGATGGAAAGGGGCAGGTTTGAATCCATTTAGTCCTCGTCAAGTTCTGAATAATCTTCCAGCCCCGCTTTTACCACTACCTTCCACTCCAAATACACCATCAAATCCAGAAGATCTAGATCTTTCTTTACTTAATAGCTCTCCCCCAAATGATATTGAGCTACGACAAGCAAATCAGATATTCAATTCAGCTTTATCTGCTAATAATCTGCCTACTTCTCCCGTACAGAGATATGCAAAGCGAATTACTCATCAGATTGAAAGCTTAAATGCTGAAAATGCTATTCTTCGAAAGGAACTTCAAGAACATAAAGAGTTACTTGAGACACGAAAGAAACGAAAAAATGGAAAGAGAATAAAATTAAAAGGTGAATTTGTATTTAGTACTGAGGAAGTATTGAAAATTATCGAGGAGGCTGTAACAGACACCTTTACTAAAACGACGACGTGGTAGACCATCCAAGCGTCAAATTGATCAGGTAGAAGAGGAGATGGAAGAAGAAGAGGATAGTAATAGTTGTAGATCACCCTGTAGCATATAGGACAAGGTCAAATAGGAAAATATGATTTTTGTGACCCATATCATGACATGACCCACTTCTAGTCAAGTTACGTTACTTGTAAAGAGGAGCAACAACAATCTATTAAATATACAAACATAAATGAACATCATTGAGAAACCACAAGGGATTTTCGTCCCATCTAACTTGACTAATCTTTATATTGATTTTCTCTCTTATACTTTTCTCATTCTTATATTTTTCGCTGGAAAGTACAATGTTGATACTGCAATCAAACAACAATCAAAACTCATCATACCATCTCATCAAAATTGACATTAATTATAAGACTAATAATAACAATAATAAGATACAAAAGATAACAATTATACAATTTTCATTCATCAACTTACAAACCCGCTCATAAAACTACAAATAATCAAAAGAAATCAAACCCCGTCAATCAACACCCAAACCAAATCCTCCTCAACCTCTCCCCCCTCCCTCAGAGCTACAACACAACTTCCCTACATCAATAGATCATAGACTTTTTCAACTCTCTGATTTCTTTTTTAAAAAACAAATCAAAAAGAATTTATAATTTATATACAGGAACAACTTTCCTTATCTACCTATCTATAGTACAGAACACACACTCTGTACAGTGTAAAATTTTAGAAAGAAAGTTAATAGAATCATCTGAATTTTATGATTATTTATTGATAAAAAACAGAACCAAGAGATAAATAAATAAAATAAATAAATATCTATTTATATTTTTATATTTATATATTTATCTAAATATCACTTTATAAACTAAATAATAGTATTGAATATTTTCTTAAATAATCCTAGATTAATGCCTATTTAATATAACTCCCAATCTCCATTCCTTCTATTCTTGGATTGATTCAGATCCACTCTTTTTCATCTTATAAATAATAACTGATTGTTTGTTTACTTATCCGGCGATGAAAATGAAAACGGTGGAGATTCAATCTACGGCAAGAAAAAAAATGGACAATGGAAGATGGACCATGAATACCAAAACATGAGATAGACACTTGCATCACGTATTACTCATAATAAGCCAACTATGAAACCCATATTCACGTCACTCGAACATACACACATCATCAGACCAATATCTCCAAGAACGCTGAAAATCTCATGTCATTCCATCACTCATTGATTGCATAAAATCATGAATGGGTCCAACCTAACAACACCAAGCCCAAGGACAATCGTCTCTCTATGCCATGCCACTTCACACTACTCCTCACGCCGGCCATTTTAAACTGAGTTCTACTCCCAGAGCGGCCCACACACACATTACGAATACAAAGTACACCATCCACCTAGCACACGCATCTATTGTCCATCACTCACACACCTATCCATCTCATGTGCCCATGATCAGCCATTGCGTAACCTGCAAGAGCAAAGAAAAAGTAGAGCTTCCTTTCCGTCTCCGATTGAGACATACTAAAACAAATAACGCCGGTGTAAAATGATTCCCTTTCCGTGTCGAAATTCGAGTAGAGGGGGGCAATGTCAGTTGTTGCAAACAAGGAACTATCCGTAGTAAAGGAAAATGAATCAAATGTGTGCATGTAATATCTATGGGCAATCTTCACTCTCCGCCATCTATCTTAACCTTCTTGATGCGGTATAAAATGCGGTGTAAAATGAGCCCTGACCAAGTAGACATTTTTGATTGCCCGAATCTCGTCCTGGCCAGCTTTTGATTTGTATGTACTGAGCCACTGTTGAGTGGTTAGTCTCATTATGCGCGTATATTGTAACATATCCCGTACTTGTTAATATATTGCGTTCATGGCTTCGATTTTCTGCTTTGTATGTATAGGACTTTTATGCCAGAGCAATCTTCTCATCTATATTTGCTTGAAAATCTCCTGGCGAGTCATTATACACTTTGCGGGGCAAAACCTCCTATTGGTGGAGGACTGTTGACCATGCTATTCCGCTTGTTACGACTCTTTTTCATCTGACTCTTCAAAGCGCTAGAGTCCAACGGTTTCAGGAGTTCAAAGCTGCAGAGTAGCTCTGTTGAAACACTCATGACAGCTCCATAATTGTCAAACTCGCCGCAATAGTTGGGTGCAGAAAATACTGTCACGAGAATTCGATCTTCAAAAAATTCGTAACCGTCTTCAACAACCATGTGTGCTCGACACACCAAGTCAAAGTCATGCCTTGCTAGGAACTCCGAAATGACCTTCTTACCAAACGAATAACTAACGCCTCTCTCGCTAGTTTCCCAATCATTTTCCTGATCTGCAGGATCAGACCACAAAAGATCATTAAGTAATCCAAAATCGGGGACGTCCGTGGGTCGAGCAATATGCCTGATATCATCCATGTGGCTAAGAGCGGGCGATAAGCCGCCGTGAACACAAAAGATCTTCCCTGCGACGATTGCGGCAATAGGTAACTACCACAAGAGTTAGTCAAAAATTCACACGTCATGAGACCCGACTACATACACAGTTGAAGACATCGACAAATGTCTTCCATACTTTGACATTAGCTCTTCGTTTACACTCATCATAAAATCCATAGACTCTGGTAACGTTTGCACATTCGTGATTACCTCTCAGTAAAAAGAAGTTCTCTGGGTATTTAATCTTGTAGCACATGAGCAACAGAATTGTCTCGAGAGATTGCTTGCCTCGATCGACATAATCACCCAAGAATAAGAAGTTTGACGAGGGAGGGAACCCACACATTTCAAACATGCGAATGAGATCTGAGTACTGCCCATGAATATCACCTACAATCTTGACTGGGGCTTCCAATTCGATGAGCGGTGGTTGGTCTAACAAAATCTCTCTCACTCGAAGGCAAATTGAGTTGATTTCTGCACTTTTGAGACAAACTCCCTTGGTGCTTTTTCCCTGGTAGCCTGCATCCAAGAGCCTCGAAATATAGTCGTCGAGCTCTTTATCTTTCAGTGTGCCCATGGAGATTTGTCCGGATGATGATGTTGAGAGTGCTGCATCATTAGCTCCATTCATTGGAGCAGCTAGTAAGGTTTTTTGGTCAACAGGATTAATCTCATTTGCCCTCTTGACCAATATAGATTGCCCGGCCCGCCCTCCAACTGCATGAGGATTTACCGCACCCGAGGGAGGCTGGTCGGAAACATGATCAACTTCACCACTGCGCTGTGCGGCTCCAACATCGTGATGTCCGGACTTTACGGAAGGGGACTGCACGGGTGAAGGGGGAGGCTTGAGATCATCAACTGGCGAAGGAAGATCTTCAGAAGAATCTTGAGGTGATCTGGGGGAAGCTGGTACAGATGATGATCTGCCCGACTTAGAGCCTTTCCCCGATTTGATAGACCCAACCTCAGATTTATCGTTTGTATCCCCAATTGTACCTATTCCTGCAATTGAATTTCTTGGACTGTCCTTCGAACCTGGTATTTTTGATCGGAGGGCGCCTCTGAATGATTTATTAGATTCCTTGGTATCCGCTTTGCTGAATGAAGGATAAGATGATAAATTATCTGCTAGAGACGTTTGGGATGCACTATTCCTGGGCGTTGCTGACCCTGAACCTTTCGAAGGTTGGTTCCCCATAGTTTTAGATTCAAATATGCGAGCTCGATAGAGCGTTATCGCCAGTCAACTCAGTGCACTTCTGGATGACTCAAATGTGACGCTGCAATTCAGCTGCAATTGTAAAAGAGAGGAATAAGTGAACCGTTTCCTTTGCCAATAAGAGATTGTAAGATAAGACTCAAAATTGCTTTTAATTGTTCCGGGCGAGTATCGTGTATGTTCGTTGGTATCGTAGGGCCGTAATCGGAATGGGACAGCTCGGAGAGTTTAAAACAAAATTGTATGCAATCGTAATATTTATTTCGTATAACCTGTTGGGAGGTTCTATGCTGGCAGATGGTGAATTATGATGAGCTCTCTGTAAAAGTTGTAAGCATGCATCCAGCAATAGTCTCTCCTTCAAGAAAGCTGCCAGGTATGACGGATGGTTGGGGATGAAAGTAAGTCACTTTGTATCTTCAAGCAGGGAGGGCAGAGGGTAGAGAAGATTATGGACAACAAGTCTTGGCACGTACCTTTGCCGGGAAAATTAAGTAACTCTTAGCGTTGAGGCTGAGTCGGTTCTAGAGGTAAGGTCTTCGTCGACATGGAAGTCCGTCCCGTTAACACCGCGATAATTGACAAAGGCCTTTCTGAGATGGCCAAGGCGAATTTCGATGTATTACAAGAGCTGCGTCAAGTAGATAAACCGTGGGGGACGGAAGACGGCTCGTCCACTAAGTATGCGTTTTAGTTGCTGAAAGGGAGGTAGGTTTGCCCCAAAGATAGGTAGTGTAAGGTTGGAGGAAAGCGGAAGAAGGCGTAGAAAGCGTAGAAGTCGTACAAGTCGTAGAAGGTGTAAAAGAATTATGATGAAGATAGCTATGTAGAAGAGCTTAGAAGTCCACAGAACACGAGAAGCTTGATGAATAAGTTGACACTCGTAGATGTTTGAATATTCCAGATAAAGCTTTGTTATGTGAATGGATTCGTTGGTGGTTCCTGTTGTTCCTGTTCCCTTTGAATGGGGTTGTTGGTTCAGATTTTGGGCTATCGGGAACCGGAGCTAAAGGCGGTCTCTCGCATTCGATACAATGATTGGCTGGATGGGGGAAAAGATGCTTGGCAAGCGCATCAAACAATTGCACGACATTTTGATGATGAGGGGGTACAACATTAGTACGCTTAGATCAATCATCCATCCTATCATTCGTTTCTCTAAGAAGTTATCTTATTTATTTACGAAAATTCACCGATTCGAGACTTCAAAATCATATGGGATTATGATAGACTTTGAGTCAATATCTAGATGTATCCTCCCACGTTGAACAATGTGTATTTTATCGTCAACATCAACCTATTACACTTGTATATCTCTATATCAATGCCAAGCCATCAACATTCTAGATCATTCTAGCCTTTCCTTTGATCTTGTACGATGGATATATATATCCGATAGTCTTTAGGTAACCATGAGAATGTTCAGAGTGGACCATTACATAGGCAACCTTACACACAAAGTTGTCTTGTGAAGATCTATAAAAACATTCGGCGAGGTCCGTGGAAGAAAGAGTGAAGATTAAATCGATAAAATAGTCTTGCCATCAATCATTTTGGTACGGGCCATGGTATCAATGCCTCACTCATTGCTAAGTAGCAGGTATTGGTGTAATGTCGTACAAGAGGTCGAGAATCCATCGAGTTTATTCTGCCAGAAGGATATAAGAGGCCAAGATCCATTGAGTTTATTTCTATCAGAAGCTTTGAGGAGTATTGCTGAGACCATTCGATCTTCAGCTTCCTTTTCGAGAGAAAATGGCATAAGCCCGTGAGAAGAGCTACTACTAGAACCTTTGATTCTTATATGCTCTTTACAAATTTGGGTGCATGGATCTCTCTCACTCTTATAGCGTCGCTACTTACGCTTTCGTTCTTTCCATTGCTTGATTGTTATTCTTCTTCTTATTCTTATTCTTCTTCTTATTCTTATTCTTCTTCTTCACAAACCCTTCCCACTTGCTTACACAATTTTGGACATTCTCTATAATACAAGCATATTATCACTCACCCTCGTTGTAAAAAAAGTTACAGCTACGCAATGAACTATCAGGAGCAACAACAGGAGAACCATGAGAATGGCAATGCCAATGAGGACGGCATAGTTGTAAATGAGCATGAGCATGGATCCAGTCAGGAGAATCATCAGATAGGCAATGAGGATGAGCGAAACTGCCGATCGGATGAGTGTACCACCATGATCGGAGGTCTTAATCATCAAATAAGTGATCAATGGACGCGTTGTAAAAGAAAGCTTAGGCGCAATTCAACACGTCCTACGTTTCCAAACATAACCGTCGAGATCTTCAACTTGATCAACAAGACATCCCCGTATGAAGCCTGTCTTCACACTCTTTATTGTCCACGGCGCTGGTTTTTTCAATCTCTTCCCTTCCTCAAACCTGAAGATGAAAGATTAGTTAGATGCAATACCACCATTGGCTCTGAAGTTAGCCAAGTGGCCCCATCAGATACCCGTAAGTCTTCTCATTTCTTCCACATCACACACTCTATAGCCAACTTTAATTGATCCATTGATCTATTTCACCCTCTCCATATTCTAACGCAGCCCTGACATCTCAAATGTGGCAATTTCCTCCGAAAGACTTTTCCAATTAATGACTGAAATCCCGCTGCCATAGGACTAGCCCCAGTCGACTTCAATTTCGATACGATCATCGTCGCCCAAAGAGTATTGGCACTTGATTCAGACATTCAAATTGAACATTGGGACAAAATACGGAACATGTGCGTCTTAATTGAGGGAGCAAATCGCTTTCTACCATTCTCGCCAGAGGCTGTGAACCGTCTGAGCCAACTGTCATTGTTCGAAAACACTTTAAAGATTTGCATTGGTTGGGTTCTTCCGGGTCTGGAATACGTGGGAGACTTTACAATTTCTGCGATTGAGAAACAGAGAGATGCAGATTTAATCTTGGCTCGAGCTCTAGAGGGACAACTAGCAATGCATCAGCAAGCAAGTATTCGACATATTGAAGTAGTTTACGTTCGGCAAGACGGCCTTAAATGGTATCACTTCACCACATTGTGATATCATAGATTAGAAAACATATTCTTGTGTTGTCGTGGTTGTGTCACACTAGCGGCAGTCCCTGCATCGCTTGTGGTTGTATAAAATCGATGGACAATGACAAAGTAGAGGAGTAAATGACTATTTCAGGTGGGATTATGGATGCTTCTGCACACAATATCAGCATTTCTTATACGGTAACAATGTTACTCCAAAGCGAGGTTATCCTTTGAACCGTCACGTTCATTTTCTCTTCTGCAGTTGCAGTATACCAGCGATTATTAGTATAGATGAATACATACCCGCAATTACAAAGATGCATATTTTAAACTCATCTCATTTGAGTTCTTGACTCTTGACTCTCCGTACATCTGATATAAGATACCAAATCCATGGAATCACTTTTGCGAGATATTTAAACCATATTACTCGCAATTCTCACAATCTCGTCAATGTTCTATATAATCAGGACCTGGAAAATTAATATACAATATAAGAGAAGCATGAGAATTGCTTTTATGAACAGATATGAATGGGACTTGAGAACTATCACGCTTGCAGCCTTAAGAATATTACATGACATTACATCGCATCACATCATCAAACCCCAAATACAACACGAGAAGATAGGTATCTAGTATATCGAAATCTAAATTATAATCTTCTCTCATTATTTATACCTATATATACATGTATCAATTTCGTATATAATCAACCTTATATATGGTTAATATACAATATATAATATAAACCTCACAAAAAACTAATATCGGTGTCCCCGTTTACATGAAAATATCTTAAATCTCTACCCGTAATGTTATACGGTATATGGTAGGGATTTGACCATGGGGCCCTGGGGCTTTTTTTTTATGGAGGGGATGTAAATAAGATTAGTTAGCTACTTTGTTGATGTAAATACGAATGGATGAATGGATGAGATTATAAGGGTAATGTATCTAGAAAGGAAGGAAGGAAGGGGAGTGTGCTGCTGGAATGATGATGGATCGTTTGCTTGTTTGTTTTATGTTGTTGTATTTGTGAATGTTATTAGATTAGGTAAGGAAAGATAGATGGATGGATAAAATAAGAAGGAAAAACCTTATCAAATTCCATCAGAAACCAGACATCTTAACCTTACTTATACAATTGATCATAAATTTACAATATATTTCCCACAAACTTTCCTTCGCTCAGAAAACGCCGCTTTTCATTTCATTCATCAATAAATTCAAAAAGTCTCAAAAAGTAAATACGTAGGAATCCCCTCCGCCACGCCTTGGAAAATGTGATTACGTACGTTGACAACGGACAATATGGGTCTTGGCAAGTACAGTACTTCAAGTTCCATATAAAAGACGCAGTGGGGTTCGTGGCTGCGGGCGGGATATCTGTGGAAGGAGGGATGAGGATGATTGTAAACTGTACGGGGGAGTAGATTTTGAACTTTGGGATTGATATGCACATTGTATACGGATGGTATGTATGTACTGAGTAAGTATGAGCTCGAGATGGTTAATTGGTGGATGGATGAAGGATAAGGGTTTCCGGTGTGTGGTGCCGTGCTTACGTATGTGGTGGGAAGTTTCAAGGTCTACGCATGGAGTTGTTTTTCTCAGTATCCTGAATCCTGATGCAGAAAGTTAAGTAATCTTTGATGGGATGTCAAGATGGAAACTTGATATCAGATTATATACTCGAGTAGTTGGAATACCTCGAATATTATATTGTTTAACTTACATATAAGGTTAAGAACTCACATTAAGCCACTTTTAGACACGGATCGGGCTTTTTCATCCTCCTATGGGAATGTATGAAATCCCGATATCAATTCACCCGAAACTTGACGATTATTCATGAATTTAGAGTTTCCAGACATTTTATTAAATATATAGACGGGAGTTCATGTGTAGAACTTAATCACCGTTCCCGAAGCTTCTTGATACTAGACTTTTCTATGAAAGATATGATTATGCAAAGGGCTTTTGCTGTATTACATAGAAGATAACCGTACGAACTTGTTTCTACAGTACGTACTACCTCAGATTTTAGGGTTATTAGAACTGGCAACATTTCTGAAACTCCAAGGAAACGTACTAATCCAAAAATGGCGATCGGTAGGGTTTAGAGAGAAAAAAGACGATAGCGAGAAGATGTTATAAATAGAAATTCAATGACTTGGTTTGGTTAGCGCGGCTTATTTTCTTTGGTAGCTGGGGCCGTTTAGTACTTGTGAAAAGTTTGAGACAGAAAGCCTAAGGGTTACCTAATGATCCAGCCACACTATTACTGGGTATATCTGTAGTATGTAAATAAATAAATGGATGGATGATTGAATGAATGAATGAATACGCAGCACTCCGATTGTAGAGTGTGTTCGCGTTGCCCGTGGCTCATCCCTTTTCCTATACAGTATTTCTTGATCTTCAAGGGTGGGGGGTAAGGGTTTTAGAGGTTGCTGAAGTTGGTAAGGTTGATGCCACTGGATGGAAGGGGTGATGGAAGGGATGATGGATGGAAGAACGGTGGGTATTCACTCAGTTGATAGACCTTGGGAGATTGGGATAAGAGTTTGTGGTGTGATACGAAGCGGTTCTAATAGAATATTCCTTCCATGGTTAGGTAGATCATTGGGGATTTTAGATATGAGATGTCGTAAAGGAAGGGAGGATAGGATAGGACAAATGAGTACATAGTAGGTAGGTATGTTTGGTTGTCAATGTTTCTTTTTTATCGTCATGATAGCAAATAATTAACAGATTGAAGCTACCTACAATACGAAATATATTTATATATATACGAGTATATATATTACATTCATTACCTTTATCTCTCCCTTCATCCACAAATGAATACACGGAATAATCAAGAGATCCCTTAATGTCTCAAAGGGTTTCCCCATAAAAAAAGTCTGTGTTTTTTTCGTCATTCACGCTTTCACAGCCCCAGACATATTGCTGCGTTGCTGTTGCTGCGCCCGCCCTACCCAGTACAACCAGTACCTTAAAAGTCGTACATAATACGCCAAAACCAGCCATCGTGTTCCATATTATTTCTCTCCCCCGTATCATACCAACACATACAAAAGAAAGTCAATCCTTCAAATTTCTGGCTTCTGTTCTTCATTTTATTCATCCTTCTTAGAGAAAATACATTCGTTCTTTCTCTCGATATCACATTTACGATATCGACAACGTCGACGATATAGAATAAGAGGATATTACAACAACACCAACGACATCACAATCGTTACAGCATCAACATCAACATCATGGGTTTCGGTCGCTTTATTTGCGTCGGTCTGCCATTTGGCTTAACTCTCGCCAGTTTAGTCTGTCTTCTCATCGCATCCCTCGCCGGCGTTACAGATAAATCTCTCGACCTCTTTCAAGTAAACACAACCAACCTCTCCATTTCCTCCTCCACACTCCTCAGTCTCGAGCATTCCTTCCGCAAACGTGGTCTTGGAGATCTTACCATCGCCGCCTTGACTCCCGAGAATATCGAATCTGTTATTGCTTCAGCGACTGGCACCGATACTGCTGTCAATATCACGGCCAAGGAGCTGGGATTGGCGGATAGTTATAAGATTAGTTTGTGGAGTTACTGCGCTGTTACAGGAAAGAATACGACATGCACCAAGGCGAAGTTCAACTGGGCTGCTGCCGCTCTCAATACTTCTTCCATCGATACTCTTACCTCTGCAACAGGTACCAATGCCACTCTCCCACACGAAGTTGAAAGTGCTTTGAAGACCTTTGTGGTGGTATCCAAATGGACACAAGTAGTTTACATCATTGCCTTGATCGCTACAGCTGCCGAATTGTTTCTCGGACTATTCGCTATGTGTTCTCAAGCCGCTTCATGTGTAACATACTTCATCTCTGGTTTCAGCACTACAGCCGTCATTGCTGCTTCCATCATGGCCACCGTCCTCTCCTCAGTCACAGTCGGTGCTATCAAATCATCTGCTAAAGCCTACGGAATCAAAGCCTCTATCGATACGCATTTCCTTGCTGTCACCTGGCTCGCCGTTGTATTTAGCATCGCAAGCGGTTTCTTCTGGCTCCTTACTATCTGCTGTTGTGCATCTAATAACACTAGCAGCAAGAAGAACAGAAGAAGTCTCAACGATCACGAGAAGTTGATCCCAACAAACACCGCCTATCAGAAGATTAATACTCCAGAAACTAGTTATGTTGGTCAACAACATGGTATTTATCACCAACAACCTCAGCCTACACGTACTGGTGCTTATGAGCCTTATTCCCATGGTGCTATCTAAGCTTCAGTGTGGAGGGATGAATAGTGGCTCATGGATAAGAGGATGCGGGTAGAGGGATGAATGACATAAGATATTTGTCACATTTAGCGTCCGGCGTTCAGGTTACTTTTATCACGTCTTGTGTAATTTGGATGGGATGAATGGAAGGGGATATGGGGGTGGGGATGGAAGGGAGAAAGGAGAGATGGATGGATTTGAAAATATAATTATTTGCTTTGCTTTACTAGGCAATATTGATAGATGAATGAACGATACCCCCCTTGTTATAAATTTGATTTTTTGATATGAATTGTGACTTGTTTTATTTAATATAGATAGTGTTCCAGTGAACTTATATCTAAAGTATAGCTACTCAAGTAAAAAAGCGGGAGATATCTATACACCCTTCCCTTACTATAGTTTCCATCAAACATAAAGTCTCCCATTTTTAACTGTTGCCGTCCGTTTATATGAAGATAAATCAAAACTCAAGGAAAGTGCAAGTAAGCAAGCAAGCAGATCCATCCAATCAACAATTTTCCCAAGTTCTCGTTCTCATCATTCCATATTTTACGAGTAGTAAACCCCAAAGAAGCATCATCTCAAAAATTCTTTCATGATAATTATAAAGTACCTATATCTATTATTCTGTTTGCCACAATATTTGGCGTTCACTATCTTCCCCATAGTATTTGAAGACATCTATAAATTCGGTGCTGGATTCATCGAACTAATATATCCTGGCTTGGGTGTCGGTTCTATGCTTGGTTTGGCCGTAGCTGGATACTTCTCAGACTCTAGATCGAACGATGAAAAGTAACACCGCAAAAGCCAACGCTGCAGCTACTAAACTGGTCAAGAATCATCTGGGATAAAACCTGAGTATCGTCTTCTACTCATTGTTCAGGGCTCATTTCTTATACTTCTTTATAGGTGAACGGCAAATACAAAGTTTATTGCATCGTACCTATCCTCTCCCCACTCTCATTAGCATCGGTAATATGTTCGTTCTCATTTGCATTAGCTCGTATCTTATAATTCATTCACAATCTATTCTGCGAGTGCTTTGGCTGTGAATACAATTTTTAGAGGTGTAATGCGGGAGAAGGCGGGGGGAGTAACTTCCTCCTGCCGGGCAACCGATGTATGAATCTTTAGGGTTAAGATGAGAGGATAGTTTACTGAATCTTCTCGTGATTGGTATGATCCCGTGCTTTTTCACTGAAGAATTCATTGAAGAAATGGGCGGAACATAAGGATGAAATATACAGTGAAGAACCTATGAATTTGATGAAGCGCAGATATCTTTTGGGAAGGAGGTTTGAATGAGGGAAGTAGGTATCAATCGAGTATATACACCTTGAATTCTTTCTTTGCTGAGAAAAGAAAGTATTTCTATGCATTGGTTCCATGCTCGCGAGCCTTTTACCATGTGCTTAGAATCATTAGGATATCGTAGATATCGTTCATATACTTATTAATTACCTAGACAAAGTACAAGAATTCTCGCAAATGCATTTTCTTAGGGAAACTTTATATCTTTCAATATAATCATCATATATTCAGCAAACAATACCCTCCAATCTACGATATCTTCTCACTAATATCTTTCAGTCTCTATTAAATTGCTATGACTAACTATTCCACACCACAACCATATACAGCACAACTAAGATGATCCCCATCGATCTACCACTCCAGAAAAGAAAATCCAAAAGGTTAAATATCAGAAAATATAAAGTGATGTCAAGAATATAAATCGAATTGAATAAAAAATTACTAAATGTCTTCTCCGAAACCTCCTCTAGCGGGTAATGAATGAGTATTGCGGTCTACTGTATAACTAGATACCTAGTATATCATTGAGCTAATGTAAGTAGCATTCCCTATTCTGGTGAGGGAAACTATATTGAAAGTACTCTGTTTTGATCTTTGGAAGAGGATGGGAACAAGAAGGGGGGTAGATGGATGGAGATAAACATAGGATTGGAGGGTTCGTTCCGGCTATATTTGGATGAATGGGAGTCGGGAAGAAATAGTAATTTGTAAATGATTTTCCGTTTTGGCGACAAGTGAATATAGAAATAGAGATACTATCTTCAGATTTACGCTTCAGTTGTTATTATGGAAATGTATTTTTATGATAATAGGAATAGATATTAGAATCATTGATGCGAATACAAAATAGCCATTTTTTTATTTCATTATAAGAATATAAACGGAACATTATTATGCTTCTGAGAATCATAAAAGAAATATGAAATCCTATAGGAAAATCCTATGATTGCGATTGAAAATAAGACTTAAAATCTCGGTTTTCATTCCGATATATTCTTTGCAGTCATCAATACCACTAGCTCTCTTCAACGACTCCCGGATCTAAACCCGCTAGTCAATATATTGATCCTAGACTTGTAATTTCTGATAATCACTAACAGATTTTTAAACTTTTAATCATTAATATAGAAACTAATATTGTAGTAGTTGATTAATTTATTATTAAAAAAATATTAATCGATTATTAATTCTTAGTTAGGATTTCAAATTTTTAATCAATTTATAAAATTAGTTAAATAATATCAAAATATCAAAAATGAATTAAAAAGTAAATATTTTAGATACATTTTCATTCATTGGTGAGGGGATAATGCTATAGTTATACCGGTGTGGATGGATTCGATATATATACTATACCATGTAATGGTTCCGTACCGATATGCATATGTTGCGATTCGTCGTCCCAAACAATAACGGTGGAGATAAATATAGCCCAGGATCTGCGTGCGGTCTTTGCGGTATACCGGAGCGCAAATTTGAGAGAGTCATGTACGAATAAGACATGGCAGTCTCCTTCCTCTCTACTTGCAGTTGTGTGTTGGAGGTAAGTTATAGAATCCAAGATGGTATATCTATCTATTGTAATAAAGGATTGTAGCTGATGATTTCTATATGTAGTAAATAATACTGAAACCACAGCATATTCAAATGGAAGTTATTAATGTGGGAGCAATGCGGCAGAATATTGTAATGCAAAGGAAGGAAAGTTCGTTGTCAACAATCAAGTCTCAGATATAGCAGCAGGGGATTCTGAAAGTACTCAAAAATTCTCAGCCTACATCTGCGTCTCCGAACTCGATTAGGGTACATGCATTAGAGTTTAGATCATCTAGTACCTCTGCTGTGGCAATGTCCACAATAGTAATCTTACAATCATGGTTACAACAGTCTACCAACGCGTGCCAACATCAACCTCGCAATACACCTCAAAAAAACAATCAATAACCTTTGCCAACTAGTGCAAAAGCGGGAATAGCCGCCGACACTGCGGCTAGTATTATATTATCACTAGCACTTTCATTAATTTTCCGGAAAAGAGCACAAAACAGAAAACAAACTGTAGGGACTTCTAGCTACAGAAATCAAACCATCGTCTTTAGACCTCGATAGCAGAGCGGAAGTAGATGAAACGATGCCGAGAATAGTTGAGATTTATGAATGTGAAAGGAGGATTGAGATGCTGTAGTTGGATGAGAAAATTGTACGGTGTTGATGTTTATAAATCGATAATTATGCGTAGCCTTCATATGGATTCCGATGTAATTAATCACCCAAGTCGGCCGAATTAGATATTTCCCGATTAGGCGTGGAGAATGACATCATTGGTATGAAAGGCGAATCAGGAGATATAGCCCCATGAAATTCCAGTACTTCTATAAGGCTTTAAATCGCTTTTCCATGAGAAGCAACCCATTTTACCCAAACCGAGTCTCAGACACGAAGAAATTGGACTTTGCAGAATTTTGGTAACGACGAAACGGTGATTCTCGAATAATCATTCGACCGATGTAATCTTAGAAAAACAGTATTCTAATTCGCCAATTACATCCAGCGTATTTCTGTATAGTAACTCACATAACCAAGAAACAATACGTCAAGCAAATCCCACTATAATTACAGGAAACTAAAACATTTCCGGAGCCAGAGACGGACCAGGCGACGACATAGAATTTCCAGCCAAACATCTCCGCTCCGCATTTTCTATCATCCTATCCACACTGCCATCAATCCAAGATTGCGAATTCCCCGACAATAAACCAACAAGCCTTCTATATTTTCCCAACAAACGATCACTTATACTCCGTTCCTGCGCTGCTAGAGCTTCATTCCAATCTAAGATCTCTAGCGAGTATTTATAAAAGGAGATATCAACATCAACTTCTTGATTGCGAAAATCTTTCAAAATACCAATATACTGCCGACATAAACTTTTAGCTTCTTCGATTCTCGAGAGCGTGAGTGATTGCGCATCTGTTCGGAGCGCTTCAAGTCGATTTTTGTAGCCTTGGAGTAATTCCTCGCCCATAACAGCAAGAGCACAGAGATGGAAGACCGAGCCAGGCTCCTCGATGAATCCGGATGACGCGTCTAGGAGATTGTCTTTTACGGTTTTCCATTGATCAACGTATCTAGTGTAGCCCCAGATAACACTCCATATACTTTGTGACGGGACGACGTGATGCACAATTGAAGCTTTAAGGAATGCTTTGGTTAAGGTGATGCGCTCGGGGAAAGGAACATTTTCGTCGATTAATTTGAAATGGTTGCATCCAGTAGGAGAGGAACCGAGTATATTTTTGCAATGAGCAGGATTATTCAACCATGAGATGGCACACGCCATATATTCCCCATCTGATTGCCACTTGCGCAAAAGAGGTACGAAGGCATGCTCGACAGGATATGTATTGTGTATCACAGGTAACAGCTCCGAAAGCCGCATAGGTCGAGAAAGAATTGTTGTTGCTGGAACCCGACCCCTCATAGCACTCTCTGGAATGGAGGAGTCATCAAAAGCATGATGATATTTCTCGAAGATATGGGAATTAGAAGATGATGGTGTATTAGTATTATGCGCAGGATTGATCGAATCGGGAGCTTGAGTGGCATTTTCATCCATGAAGAATTCCGTAAAGCTTTCCGATTGGGAACGATCATCGTTCAACCGGAGTAATAAATCAATATCTTTCAAAGCATCTTCCGCATTTTCAGAATCCTCCGGCTCAACAGAGGGAACGGATCGCGGATGTCGAGGACATGGGTTGCCGCATTTATTGTTCGATTTGTACTTTTTAATTCCCCATCCGCGAAGCATCATTCGGTACATACGAATGCTAGAAACACCGTCAGAGGAAACGTTCCGAAAAAGAAGATTACTGATCGACCCACCTTGCACCAAATCCACGGGTCGATATCAAAGTTTCCCTAACCTGCTCCAACGTCCGTCCTTCCGTAACGTAGAGCTGCTCCAGCTCATCTTTTATACTTGCCCAATCCTTTGGCATTGCCGCGATTTATTCATTTGATCCTTATAAGACGTCAATGCTGTAGAAATAATCAATCCGAGTTCCCATTGTGCTGGATTTTCTGGGTATCGAACGGATAAGGCCCCTCATAATGATGGTGAGCGAGAGCAAAATCGGAGAAAAGAGCCTCAGCCTCGTGTCAAGCAGTAGCGTGGCGAATAATTTCTGTGTCATTCATTGCTTTCCACCGTTACTTGCAATTTGTTGACGCGTTCCGTTTCTGCGCAGTCTGCCAAGCCCAGTGTCTCGTTACTTCCCTGTTTCCGACGATGATATAAGCAACAAAATTGACCTCGCCACCACGGTGTGAAGCTTTTTTTGCTGTATTACATACCCAAAGCAGGGCTGATATTAGGCGGTTTTGAGCTGTTTCACAGAAAGGAATATTCTAGAAAGTACTAGATAGCAACGGAAGTGCAATTGCACTTTCGAGATGACAAGCATTTCGCACATCTATACATGCAACAAATAGCCTGTATTGGCTCGTTTAAACCCCTGACGCTTTGATTGAAGGGTAACTCCAGAGATCCATAATCACACTGCAGTCATCCTCATATTCCGACGTTGAGTGCCCAGCCCCAAGGGTAATCTCATGATAACCAACAAATCCTAATGAAGTGTAAGGTTTATTGATTTTGTGCATCTCTCCACAGTTCATGCTGGGTATTGCCCGCCCGGATTCTTTTAGATAAAATCCTTCGAGTTATTCTCACAGAATGCATTGGATTCGAATGCCGTGGCGAGTGACGATTCATTAGGCAACATGAAGTTGTTGCCCTTTTTCGCGAATTGCACTTTCAAAAATGCGAACCATTTCACATTTGCAAGATGTCAAAAGTGCAAAATGATCTCGTGTATGGACTGGTATTAAGTAGTACTTAAAACCTCCCAACGTTATTCCTCTTCGTTCAAGATGTGCTTTTAATGCGAAGGAGTCTGCTCGCAACCGAGAATTTTCATGGTGTTTTCTGTTCAAACAGATCAGTTGAAGTTGAAATTTTGTTTTTGAAAATGGCTCTCGAGAATTCGGCACATACAGGTGATCTTCGCCGTGATCTAGCAAGGTATTTAGCTTATCCAGCATTTGCTTACATGACCTTGGTATGGCTTGATCATCTTTTAGTCTGACACAGAAACTACAGAACTCGTACGGTCATAAACCAATGTCCATCGTCTCAATCAATCAGTAGTCCCCCAACACACGATACTCGTCTGGCATCAAACAATGTGTACATACCATCAAATACGCAGAAAAATCCACAAACTCTCAACTCGCAAACCCTCTATCGACACACTATTGGGCAAGCCCAGCTCTTTCAAGACCCTTATCATGCGCATATAATTCAACAGAAAGAGGCTCGAAGCCTTCAAAATAGTTTCTCCTCTTTAGGAGTAGATATTCCATCCGACTTTTACCAAAACAAAGTATGCGGAATCTATCAAAGCCGAGCATATGGCTCCGTCCCAGAACAAATCTATAGACCAACCCAAGGATACTCAACCCAATACCTCGCCCCGGGAAGCACAGTGCTACCCACGGACGATTATTACCATTGTGTCGAAACATGTGATGAGTACAAGATCAACGAAAAAGATGTAACAGACTTGGAGCATGATTTAAATGGCATAGGATGCCAATTTCCAGCCTATGCACATCAAATGCAGTCATGTTCTGCGTCAATCTCTCAATTGGAAGCAGATATCGTTCAGGGAACGTAATTGCTCTAAGAAGTTATGCACACGCCATTGAGCTTATGATATTTTGTTGGGAACTTTGGATGGGAGAGGCTTGGTTGACATGTAACGGATGGCAAAAGACAAAATTAGACAAGGCGAAAAAAGAGAATGGATGAATTTTTTGTTTGAAGAATGAGCAGGAAACGAGTATCGCGATTGGGGCTTTCGAATGAAACATCGTACGACATGAAAGTAAAAAATATTGCGTTTTTAGAGAGTTCAAAGTGTTGAGTCAGGCTTGAAAGCCATTTTGATAGAACTGAAATAAAAAGAAGGCTGAAAATGCCTCAACATAAATTAGTCTTTTTGAATGGCAAGGCTTCGATGAAATAACTTGAACTGATATGCTCTTAATGACCCGAAAGATGGCGGAGACTTTCAAATCGCAACCGCAACTTTGCGCTTGCTCATCAACACTCTATGTCTCTCTAACGATCCGGAATTACTATCCATGCATTAGAAAGATGATACTCATTCTCTGATTTCCAATATGCAACGTCGCATTATTGCCAATCATTCATAAGCATCAATGATACTCCATAGAGCAAGAGTGGCGCAAATCCGCATTCTTGTACTTCTTCACCGAATTAAACAACAGAGGTCAAAACTCATCCCGCCCGCAGAATGCAACAGTGTATCCAGGCCAGCCACAAACACATACGGAGCATAAAACGGTATTCGGTGTGGCTTGACTCCAACCCTTGCAACGCGACCGATTCACCGAAAGGCCAAGAAAAATCGTCAAGAATCTAAAGCCAGGGTGAAGCAGCAGTCGGAGCAGTCAAGGTGACAAGGAAAACCCAAAGTTCTGCATGAACACCTATTCTTATCAAAGTGCCGACCGAGTAAGTGAAGAAGAGAAAAATGATTCCCATCTCCAATACGTTCATATCGAATGCGACAAGGTGGACATAGCGGGGTAACTTTATCCTTAGCGCCGAAGCACTAGCGTCGTATTAGCGCTTACCAAGCTCAATTTGTTTTCGATGAACCCATCTCTCCCACAAATGATTTGTCGAGTAGGAAAATAAATTTAAGGCAAGCGCTTTTCATAACAAATCAATCATACCCTCCCCCACAGCGCGACGCCCAAATTATGCTTCATGAAGAAAGTTACTTGAAAGTTGAACCCTCGAAGCTTTGAATTCCACTGTTCCGGAAGCCGCTGAAGATTTCGAAATGCGATCGACGTCTAGGTTTGGAAAATCATCGCCAATTGGAAAATGGGGACGGATCGCCCGTTGGTTCTTCATTTAGTCCAAAGCGCTACAAAGATACAAAGAGCGAATGATGGGGTGATGAGGTGGACAACCAAAGAAAAAGAAAATTTTTAGCTCCAAGGCGCCGAAAGTGGTCGTCGTAATAGTAATTGAAGAGTAACTATCTATTCGATTTTAGGGCGCTACATCGAATGTTAGCTTGTAAAATGCTGAATCTCAGGAGTTTACCCAAGAGCGCGACGCCGAAGGGACGGTTCCGTGTCATGCTAAAGATTTAGCTATTACCCCCGCCATGCTACGCCGCACAAGTGCCGGCGGATTCAAAATGAGCAATATGTGATGCGAAATTATCTCGAAGGAATGCATATACTCCTTCGCCCGTGAAATAGAGAAGTATGAGATTACAAGCAGCGTGAATTTTCGGTGTACAGTGCCTATAGTTTCTTGTCTTCGTGGGACCAGCCACTCCATATTCACAACCCCATAAAAAATCCAATATTCACCATCATTACACATTCCCTATTGAGCGCCAAGTGATAATTCAGCGCATAGAAATGTTTCCACTGTCCAGTATGCATCTTGCACAATTGGATGAATCATTTCAATGAGCTTCCATTATTTACTGCAGAATGTTAATTGAAGAAATTTTAGCCGCTGACTGGAAGGCGGTTACCCCTCGAGCTTCCCAGCAATGGACTCCAGTAATCTTCAATCATGTTTTCATGCACGTCATGTATGATACCCCTGGAAACCATGAACGCGCTTCCCCACTAACTCAATTGAACCTATCAATAAATCAATATCACATCTACCAGATACACTGTAGACTAGTAGTTTTGACCGCTGGTGAGAGAAGCGCAGATATATATCTCTATCTGCTCTTCGAGATAAACACAAAATTCGAACAAAAAAATCAAACATACAAAACTTGCAGCTTATAGCATATCATCCGCAAAAATGCAGAACACATTCGAACATCACAAAACCGAGATTAGGCGTTTGTTCTTCTCGGAACACTTGACCATATCTGCAATTCAGGAAATCATGAGAAAGAAATACGGCTTCAGTGAATCGTGAGTAAAAGAAATCTATTACGGTCCGAACATATACTGACAGTCCATAGAATATCAGCATACAAGACAAAACTGGCAGAATGGAACATGTTCATCCCACTCTCAAGCAGCACCAGAATCGGAAAGCATCAACATCTTTTTGGTAACAGAAGGCGACCCGAGCGTCTGTATGAAATCCCGAGAGTCATTCCCCGCTCAGTTCCCTTGACACCTCCATTGAGCCCTCCAGCCTTGAAGCATCGAAACGGAAACGCTCGCATCAGGCAAGAACGTGCCGCTCCTTGCTCCATATCTCTGATCGTCCACTCGGGCGAGAAAAAATCGAGAGACTCATTCTACCAAGACGAATATATCATCATCCTCGCGGAACTCCGTGGAAGACTTGGAGCTGCGCTTGGTCGGGAATCTGGTTGAAACTTCCTTAGGCAAGCAGAGGATCACCAGGAAAATTAGTCGGCTTATATCAATCCAAGCCAAGTATAGAGGCATGAGGAGATTAGGACAATGGTTGCAGGTGGAAAAAGAGCTGCAAGTGGGAAAGTTATAGGAGGGACAGGACAACGAGTCTTTCGTTAAAAAGACTGAGAGGAAGAACAGGCAGGGACATCTGGAAGGCAGATTACGTCAAGTTGAAGCAGTGATGCGGTGATCAGATAGACGATAAGGGTTATCATTTTTAGCTCATAGCTCCTTGTCCAGGATTTGTCTAACCAGATACCTCCTCAGAAGAGGACTTCATATACCTTCTCAATGGGGGACTTCATTTCCAGATAGACAGTCTCGAACCTTTCGAGGAGAAACAATTCTAAAAGAATGAAAACCAATTTACAAGCGTCTAAGAATGTCCTCAACAACCTCTGTTGTCGTAGCTTTACCACCAAGGTCAGGGCTGAGCAATTTGCCTTCCTCCAAATTACCATCTACAGCAGCATAGATCTTAGCAGCGGCGGCCTCCTCCTCAAGGAACTCCAACATGAGAGCAACGCTACGAAGAGTCGCAATTGGGTTTGCAATGTTCTGACCCATAATATCTGGAGCACTACCATGGCATGGCTCACCAATAGCAAAGCCTTCACCAACGTTGGCACTTGGAACAAGACCCAATGAACCAACAAGGGCAGCAGCTCCATCAGACAAGATATCTCCATAAAGATTTGGTGCGACGATGACGTCGTAGGTCTCGGGTTGGCGGAAAAGCTTGTAAACCATAGAATCGACTATTTGCTCTTCTACACCAACGCTAGAAAACTTCGGGAGGGCTAATGCTTCTCTAGCGGTAGATCGGAAAAGACCATCCGTTTGACTCAGTACATTAGACTTGTGTGTAATGGTGACCAATGGTGATTTGTGTATGCTTGCAACCCCACCATCTCTAAGCTTCTGTCTGCGCAATGCGATATCTCCAGCCATTGTAGCAATGCGAGATGATGCTCTCTCAGAGATTCTCTTGATTGCTTCTGCGACCTTTCCACTTCCATCGGCAGCATCATATGTTCTTTCCTCCTTGACGTAAAGATCCTCAGTATTCTCTCGCACGATGACCATATCAATTGGGTTGGTAGCTGTCATGACACTTTTGACGGGCCGTACATTTGCGTAGAGGTCGAGACGCTTGCGGAGTGCAACGATTGGGGAGGAATAGCCTTTCACAGCCTTTGAAGGGGAGCTGACGGCACCAAATAGAGCTCCATCACATTCAGTCTTGAGGATCTCGACGGTCTTATCTGGCAGAGCGGCTCCAGTTTCTTCGAAAGTTTGAAATCCAGCCTTCAAATCAACAAACTCAAATTTTAATTTGAGGGAAGCAGGTAAAGCTTCAAGAATTCTTCTACCTGCGGGGATAACTTCTTTGCCGATTCCATCACCAGGAATGAGACCTTGATGAATCAGAAATAAATTAGTTTTTGTTTTTGGCAAGTCAATTGATCAATCACATCATATCATGTCATAAAAGTCATGGAATTTTGTTTCTCACCTATCCTCAAAGTTCTGGAAGCCATGATTGTTGACTTGTTAACTTTGTTTGCTTTGACCAAACTTTGAAATGAATGTGCTGGTGGGATAATTCAAAAGTTCGAACTCTGTTGCGAGATCGGTCCAATTATTTTTATTATTATTATTTTCTTGTCTCAATGATCGATCTTCTGAATGTGTTTTCGGCTATTTCCACTCCCGGATTGACCTTCTTTCGTCTAATGTCACACCCCATCGGGTAGGTTCTTGGACTTACCTGGACTATCTATAATCTCATTTGCGCTTTTCTCTCCAACCCTCTAATCAAATCAATTGCTCGGATGATAAAATGTCGCATCTTAAATAAGTTTTCAGACTATCATTCATCTTATAATTGCACACCTGTACATGACTAGAGTCTTCGGGACTATCAATCACTTCTCTGTTCTTCCTTTTCCAGATTCAGATTTCGGATCTCGAGTTCCGATTCAGATTCCGATTCAATCAGACTCAGAATCAAATATTACAACCCAGTACAGTATTGTACGACCTAGTAATCAATGTATTGTACGGTGCAAACAGAATACGGACGGAGTCTTTCCCTCATTCTATTCAAACACCCTCTCCCCGAGTCCCAGACTGTCCAATCATCCATCCATCCATCCATCCCTCTATGCCCATTTTATTTTCTCGAACCACTTCGAACCCTTTCATGGAATGTTTCACTTCGCTTCAAAGCCCAATGAGAAGGAGGTCCAAGCCAGAGAACTCCAGCAAACTGTGTATTTAATACAGTAGTAATACAATCCTGTATGCAAACATAGTAACTGATTGTAACTTGGCTGTAACGTGGGTATCGATAATGCTCTGGCCGACCGTCCGAGGGGAAATTAAAAAAAAAGTGTCAAAAGAGAACAAAACACAAAAAGAGCCTTGACTTTTTATTAATAAGTTGTTTGTTTTATTGTTTTTATGCCTTTTAATGCTTGTGCACAAAAAATTATTAGTATCCATCAAAACACCCCTATTTTCCCAACTCCCCCCCTCCCCCATCACCGGAATTACATTACAAGTCATTTGAATTGGAATTATTGAAGAGAAAAAGAGTCCCATATCTAACCCCTGCATAATAATAAGACCTTGTGATATTTATTCGAGACATTGAGTGTAGGACCGTTTATTTCAAAAGCCCTTTAACTTCTCTCCATATTTTGGGAACAGACTGGTTCATCTAACTTTCTTCGAATAATACTGCATTTGCGTTTGTTTACTTCTCTACACACCATACCACACCACCCATCCATAACTACTCCGAAACTCGTGTCGTGTTGCGTGTTACCGTGGCTTCTTCTTCTGAGTCAATCATCCTCTTGAACAGTACAAGTACCAGAGTACGGCAGATGTAATCGCTGGCCCTCAATGCCTTATACGATTCACCACTTGACCAGCTGAGATTCAATACTCACACAAATCCAGTGCCTCCCTTTCCCGCCTTAAATTTCTGGAGGACGCAATTGGATAACGCTCCTTCCACATCTTCGGCAGATCACTGCAACCAGTAAGTACCAATTCCTTCATACTGGAGCTCTTCAGGTAGCTCTTTCCGCCTGAACTATATTGATTTAACTTTCCAAGTACAAGTTCAAGAGCCACCGGCTCTATAAAACCTGCCAACATGTCTAATATCAAAAACCTTCGTGCGATGTTCGAGCAGGGCAACAAGGAAGCATCAGTATCACCACCCGAGAGAGGACGTTCTTCAGGAGATGCAATATGTTAGTATTTTGTCCTACGTCGGGAGCTTATGTACTAATTGTCTTTTAGTGTTTTCACCAGGAACTAGCACAACACCCCCAAGGCCACTATCGAAAGTCAGAACGAATTTTGTGACTGTTGAACGAAGCGCACAACAAGCTGGCCAGGCAATACAACTTGGCCTCAAACGACAAGACAGCAGTAGTGAATCCAACCCGGCGAGCGGTGGCAGTATGGCAAAACGGAGGCCGAGTTTTAGTTTGGATGAACAAAGCGATCCTCAAGCAACCGCGGAGAGAAAAGAGTCAATTTCACAAGAGCTCGAGGCAAGAAAGGCCAGTACTATGGTTGATGAAACCATTCCCGAGTCTGCCTTGGCAGAAACTCCTGCTCTTGAAGTCAACAAACAAATTGGGGACGCGGAACCAACCAAGGGACCGATACCTGAACGTGGTCGAGAATTGGCAAAGCCAGCAGAGATTAAGGAAAACCCAAAGAAATCCGAGGAAGCGTCAAACGTATCGGATACAAGCAGTCCTGCAGTTGGAGCAAGCAAAACCCCGACATCAAGAGCAGTCACTGCGACCAAAGACCTCGTAAAGGCTTCAGATAAAGCTACAAAGACAAAGCCTGCCACGCGACCTGCGCCTATATCTACAAGCAAATCATCCACAAATCCAAAGCCCTCCCCAAGAACAACATCCCCCACCAAATCTTCGAAGCCAGCTCCAAAGACTCCAACAACACCCACAGCAACCTCTCCAAAGGATGCGAAGCTCCAGAAGATCAAAACGCCAGAGAAAAAAGCTTCTCTTCCAGCCAAGACCCCCGAGAAGAAACCCAGCAAGAAGACCAGCAGCAACTCACTAGCCGCCTCAAATGGCGCACGAGCTTCAAGTAAGCCAAGGTCTGCCAGTCGACCAGCTGTCAAGACCAGGGTCCCACCATCGCCACCACAGAGTGGAGCTAGCAAAAGCAAAGCCAAGTCACCTACAAGACCAGTGCAGCTTCCAGCTTCTCTCCTAGCCCCAACAGCTGCGTCCGGCTCGAAAGGTTCCACCTCGACACCTCCTGTCCGACAAACCCAGAGTCGTGCATCTGGAGCCATTAAGAGTGAAAGTGCCCCACGCTCGCAAAGTCGTGCTGGCAACGCGCCAAAGGGATCGCATCCGCCGGTTTCACGTAGTGCTACTCAATTGAAGATAGGAACTACTAGACCATCGCTTGGGCCACCTTCGACCTCACAAAAGAAGAATTCAGCAGGAAACCCACCTGCATCAGCGCCATTGGCTGATGATGGATTTTTGTCTCGTATGATGAGACCCACGGCTTCTTCTGCCTCCAAATCAACCGATAAATCCCCTCCACCACCAAAGCGATCATTATCGATAAAGCGACCATCTAGCAGTCTTGGTCACTCCAAGGTTCATGATACAAAGACCGCTTCTCATGCAATCCAGAAAGTGACCAGACCTACCACAACTAAGGCGGCCGCCACAAAGTCATCAGCTCCGGCTGCTAAAACTGTTGCCAAAACAGGGACAAAGAAGACATCGGCAGAGTCACAAAAGCACGTAGCTAAGCCGGAAGAAACCAAGGTAGTAAAAGCACCCAAGGTGGAAGCTATTTCTACGGAATTAGTTGTTCCATCAGCTGGAGATGCAACAAATGAAGATACTAAGGAGATCGAGGTTGAGTCAGTACAGGAAGAGGTAGCGGAAGAAGCAAAAGCTACTGAGGCTCCAGCCGATGAGACAGAAGAGAAAATTGAAACTCCTGTCGCTGAAACAGAGGTTCTCGTCGAAGAACCAAAGAAGGAAGTCGAGGTTTCAGAACCTGCAGTAGCTGATGCAGCTCCAGCAGAGCCAGTCAAGGAGGAAGCTGCAGAGCCAGTTGAGGAAGTAGTTGAGGAAGTAGTTGAGGAAGCAGCTAAAGAAGTAGTTGAAGAGCCTGAGGCAGAGAAGGAGGAGACTACAGAAGTTGTGCATACAACCGAAGAAGCACAAAAGGTTATTGCACCAATCTCACCAGTCATTGCAGCCATGCCAGAAGAGGACGAGGATCCTGAGGATGCTGCCGCCAGGGCAGAAATTGCCAGGATCAACGCAGAGATGATGGCTGCTTTGAATTCTAACTAGAGAGATCACTTGCAAAGAAAGACATGATGTGTGGGGAGAGTTTTATGGGTTGCTTGATGTGGGAGTATTATGCATTAGCCGGTGTTTTTGCATTCGTTGCGATTGTAGTAGCTTCAGCTTTGTTAATAGCAGACATTTTACGTGGGGTGCGGTGCGGTGGATGGGTTATAGCACAGTATCCTGCGTTATCAATTTGAGAAATAAAAATATTAATATTGGCAAATTTAGTTGATTTTTTCGAATTTTTTTTTTGATCAAAGAACGTGATTCATCTTTCTTCGGTACAACCGGCTATTGATTGTCCTTCCGTAATTAATTGGTTTCGGATAATTTCAGTTGTTATTTCTTTGATTCAGTGTTATTTTAATTAATGTAAAACCTGCTTGGGCGTTAACTTTACTAGTATGTAGTGTCTTGGATGAGAATGAGGATGAGAATGAGAGTGAGAGTGAGATCAGAAATCAAGTTTAACTTTTGTTAAATTGTTGGTATTTGATTGTACAGGAAGGTATTAAAGTATTCCGATAAATAAATAAAAAGATAAGTAATTAAATATTCAATAATAGTTGAAAAGATATAAAAGATATAAAAGATATAAAAGATATAAAAGATATAAAAGATATAAAAGTGTTACGACGGGCTACACTACTACCATAACATGACCAAGGCACGTGATTACAGGTGATCAGTAGTGATCATTAAGGATCACTAAGGATCACTGTACAGGTGATCACAGGTGATCACTAAGGATCACTGTATAGGTGATCACAGGTGATCATAAAGGATCACCAGTGATCATAGAAGCATGAAGGTCTATATAATCAAGATGGATTTCCTTTGTATAGAGCTTCGTGCTCAAGATCAATCATTTAGTATACCATACTATTAGTTACGAATTGCATCATATTATTGTCATTACTTTAAGTCCCTGCTTGACGCCTAGTTATAAACCACCTCGAGAGCCTAGAGCACTTCCACGTGATCTAGACGGCAAACCTCGTAACAAAAAGATATAAAAGATATAAAAGATATAAAAGATATAAAAGATATAAAAGATATAAAAAAGAAATTTGAAAAACTAAAAGATTTTAAGAATTTGACATTTAAAAGAATTAGATTATTTGATTTAAGTCTTGGAAGGTTTATAAGAAAAATACTCATTTATTTTATAAATCCATCTTTATCAAAAAATATACTAATTAATAATGAGATAGTATTTATAAAAGAGATAGATAGATCAGAACCTAGATGAAAGAATCAATACAATACAACACAGTGCAACAATAACAACAAACTAAAAAACAAACTAAAAAACAAATTAAAAGCCATAACCAAAACCATAATATTGACACACTGAACTAACTACCTAGATACCTAATAACATAATAAATAACCAAACAACACAACACAACTCAGCACAACTCAGTACACCCACCGGTAATAAAGCTCCAAGAATATAAAAAGAAAGGTCCATCTGTCTGTCTGTAACAAAAACGAACCAAACTCTTTCTTCATCTCTGCTCCCTCCAATCAAACCCCATCCAACGCTATCCAATCCAATCCTATCCTATCCTATGCAATCCAATCCGATCCAATGCAATCCAATCTCCGAAAAACTCCAATCCAACTTACTTAAACTCAAACACCTCCAACTCCACTCCACTCCCACAAAAATTACTCCACCCAATTCATCCGGCATCCGAACTCGCTTGTTAACCTTATTTGCTTAGGTAGGTATGTTTTATATACAATATATAGGTAGGTAGGTAGATAGATAGGTATGTTTTTTGCATTAAATCGCATTCAATACCTTACTTAGTACCCAAGTAGGAATCCAAAGCAAGCAAGACTTAAGCAGAAAGCAAACAAAACGATCAAAAACAAGAACTCGGTTCCAAAACCCCTTCAAGCGCCATTCTCCAATTCGAAAAATATGTATGTATGTATGTATGTATGTATGTAATGATTATTACGAAAGAAAGTGGGTATAGAAAGGTAGAGATTTGCTTGCATCAAAGAAGATAGATAGTAAGTGTGCGGAAAATTCCAATGTACAACGTAATAATTGTAGTAGGTATGTGATTATTCAAGATTCATTACTCGTATCAAAAAATTCGTCTTCCCCTCTTATATATAAAGCCTAAGCATTGTGGGTTTGGTTATGCGGGCTGTGATCTTCCTCCTCTGTACTTTCCATTGCCATCGGACTTCCCGGATCGACGTGAATGGAGGGCAAAGTTCCTAATCGTAGACTAGGTAATTGCGGGATGCCACCAACTCCTCGAGTTGTTCTTGCAGATGATCGTCTTTCATCTAGAGGTAAAAGACCTGAATTTGTACTGCGGGTGCTTGTCCTTCTTTCGGTCATTACCTCATCCATGTTTTGTGATCTTCTTGAACCCGCGCTCTCCAAACTTGGTCCCTCCCCTCTACCATATATCGGACTAGTATAATCCGGAGGAGGCTCCGTCATGTGATATGGTAGGGCTGATGCCTCTGCTTGTGGTGAATCTAACGATACATTTTCATATCCTGGCGGGCTACTCAAAGGAATATCGTCATGATTTATCATCTCCGGGCTACTACCAGCTCTATCCTCATGATTGTCATTCATGTCCTCAGGGCCACTGGAACGGCGAAGTGGACTTTCTCCTCGGGAATCTGTTCGAGATCTTACAAATCCCGGAGGAGAAGGTAGATCCGAGTTTACCGTGTCAATACTTACTACTGAACTTGCGCTTCGATCTCTTCGATGATGGTATCTGCTGCTCGCAGCCATGCTTGCTGCATCGTGAAGTAATCCTTGCCGTTCACTCTCCTCACTGTTCGCACGTAATCTCTCTTCACTATTCGCGCGTAATCGTGTACCATCATGTCTAGCAACTCCCAAATCGCCATACGCAACCGATGAAACTACTCGTTGGCGTTCTCTCTTGATCCTATCATGTTCTGCTCTCAGCTCGTCAACAGTTGGTCCGATAGTAGTATTCGCAGGTCGAGATTGAAGTTCTCTTAGCGCAACATGATCGCCTCGTTCCCTAGCCTCCCTTCTTAATCTTCTCCTCTCTTCCCGTTCTTCGTTTTCGCGCCGTCTCGCAAGTCGGACCTGGTACAATGCCTCCATCTCTGCCTCTCGCTGTGACTCTTCTTCATCAATAGTTTCCGGAAATGCTACCACGACATCAATCCCCCCTCGATCCCCCTCTCTCCCTAACACCTGCTCATTTTGTCCTGGTGTCATATTATAAGCTGGCAAAGTCATTACCGAGCGAATCGAAGCATTTCTATCAACCCCTCCAGCGTTATTGTCGGCGGCATTTCCGCCAGCAGTTCGGGCTGCATTACTAAATGATGAAGGCGGGCGATTGGATAAACTTCTCCCAACACCGGCTGCTCCTGTATATTCGTGAGGATCGTTCTGGTCTGGCAATTGATATTGATGAGCTTGTGGATCCCAATTCTCCCATGCCTTTTTCAGGAATACCGTTGGTATGTATTTGGGGTTTTTGTGCTTAATCCGAGTCCGACGGATCATATAAATTGCAAATAATAATACTAAAAGTCCGACTATTGTGCTTATGATTGCCTACATAGATGACTGTTAGTAGTAAACTTTGGAATCGCATATTATTACAGGTAACGAATGCCCGGACACATACAATAAGATATGCTGGTTTGGTATCAGAGTCAGATGGAGGTGGTTGCGATGACGGATCCGTAGAAGAATTGGCAGTGGAAGTGGCAGGAGGATCTAGAGACGAAGTTGTGGATGAAGTTCCATTGGTAGACAGGCCAACCTGCCGCCTTGACAGTCCACGGACAAGGTGCATCGTAGAACAATACTAACAATCACTCAAAAGATATTCTCCAGGCGCGATACCAAAGCTCTTCGTGGAAGATTGGTCACCTCATTGAATTTTACGATGACATCTGATGGCTTTCTTTTTTTCTTTGTAGAAATCGGTAGGCTGGGGTCGCGGGCGGCAATTGCGTGTTTTTTAATCGCGCTGATAAGGTTGATTTGAACGAGGCCTCGATCCTCGGATTCTCGATATGATATTCTAATTCGATATTCGATATTCGGTATTCGATATTCGATATTCGATATCAGATTGTTGAGTTGTATGATGGGATGATATAAGGCCGGACTATGATACTGAATACTGAATCAGGAGAAGATATTCTCACGAACATCACTTGAATTGAATGGGCTTGTATATACAGACAGACAGACAGACGGACAGACAGACAGTACAGGATTAAGTTGGTGAATGGTTAGAAGAGAGTGAGAGCGTCTCGTCTCTTCTTTCATCCGAAATTCCCATCATATTTTGATTTCATTGGATGAACTATTTCTCCTGCTGTTCACGGTAATCCTTGTCGAGCACCACCTGTGTATATTTATGGGTGAGATTGGCAGATTTAGCTGCAAGCAACAGTGGAACCTTACCTACCTAGGTACCTAAATCCCTTTTTTGTAGGGAGTATTTGCTTACGATATCTCATGAATTGATCACTGTCATTGTATATATTCCGGATTGTAATATATGTAGTGATATTCATCAACAAGATTCTGCTTGTATAAAGGTTTCATTGAGTCAATATCAATCTAATTGTTTTGACATGAGGTAATGTTGTTGCCCCAAGACAAATAGTTTTGGAGCTTGGAGAGTTTGAGATTTCATCTAATCCATCCATCCAGGGGAAACAGATCCAATTAGTTCACCAGTTCTCCACCATAGTTCGTATCAACCACATACAAACTTTTGTTCGGTAAAGCAATTGCCCTGGAGATTTTTCGAGGTCGAGATCCTTTCAAATCTTGCAAGCATAGGTTACAAGCATGAAAGCATGCACACCTAGAGTGGGGGTCAACTGGAAAATGAGCCCCTCAAAGACAACCAATTCCCAACTTCTTTATTTAATATTTAGTATTTACCGAGTCTCATAAATATTGATTGATTTACCACTATATATATATATATATAATAGGTAATTATCCTGAATTAATTTCTCTTTTCCTCAAGAAATTAGTATTCTACTTGACTGAATCTAATGACATACTCAAAGAATATGAAATAGCTCTAGTCTTCGTTCTATCAGTTTGACTTCTATTATTACAGCTAAAATTAGACAACCAATTAGCCATCCTAAGTTTAGGGGGGTGTCATATTGCTAAATGCTAACAGCCGCATTCCATCTCAATGAAACTCGAAATCTCTCCTTTCTCGAAAATTACCGTCTCCGGCTTATCGCCAGACACTCTCAATTCTAAACAATTCTTTTGGCATACACAGTTGACTTCTTCGGACAAACCGAACCTAGTCCTCTCATTCTTTACTTCGCTTGCTTTCTCCCGCAACTGAGGACCTTCATAATATTATTTTTGGGAAGCTACTCTGTTCTTGCAAGTCTTAGCAAAACACCCATGTGATTTGCTATAATCATGATGGGATATCTAAATCTAGCTAATTCGGATCTACTGAACCGGTAATATTGATACCATTTTAAAACAGAAGCTAGGTGAATAGTTGAGTCAGAAGTTGTGCCTTAAGGTATCCAGGCTAGAGGGGTCGTCTATAACGCAATTAGGGATTTCCGAAAGCCGCTTGTGGTGTCCGCCGTTTTGTTGTATACCCGTTTTAGGTAGGCATATGAAGAGGGGGGAATAAAAATTTAGATTAAGCGAGTGGGAGCATGTTTCTGCATCAAATTACGAAGTGACAGATGTCGACTTGTTTGAGACAGCCGTTTCTTACTGAATTTGGGATTCACTCCGTTTAAATTCTATAATTACCAATGTACTGCTATTGCGCACTTGATGGAATGGCTATGCTTAACTTTCAAGGGCTGTCTGTCAAACAAAGATAAAGTGCTCTTCAGCGGAGCTGTGATTGCCGCGAAAGATCTAATACTCTTGCATTGCTACAGTTGCATCTAGATACATCTGCTGCGAGGAACCTCTTTCAAGTATTCTGAAGTATGCAGGGGAGCTCCATTCAGTAGCGAACGATGTTGATTGACACTAAGATCACAAATACCGCTAACGATCAATAGACTCTAATCGTAAGGGGCTAACATGCAATTGACATGACGGACATGATTCATCGCAAAATGCTGTAAGATGCATCCCGAAAATTTATTATGATACAGGATATGTACTCAGTAAAAGTCATCAAAAGTCCATCTTTCCACCTGTCAATTCCTCCGCTATTTTCTGCATTCTATCTCCAGTTATAACAGCAGGATGTCTGTATTTGTCCACGGTGGTCTTCTGCGCATTGTTGATACCTGCAAGCATGTCCTGGACAGTAGGTGGTTTCTCGGATACCTCCCAGATACTTCTCTTGTCCGGCGCGTTCTTGTCGAAAGGAAACGTAAATATCTCATCAATCTTGGCGTTTAATTGCTCCTCTGTTGTGATGAAGGACCTGGCCTTCATATACAGTGTATGCAAAGCATTCTTTCTCTGCTGCTCCCGTTCGGCTTCCTTCATCTGCACCCTCAATGCCTTCTGTGCCAGTTCAGTCTCTCTCTCTGGATCTGGGACAAAGCCTACTTGCAATTTCGACATAGCTTCCGTGATTGTGGGGTTCATCAGCCTTTCATCCTCCCGCTGGGGCGCCTTTAGCCTTTTTTCGTTTTCCATTCGTTTTTTGTAACTCCTGTGTGCAACTATGCGCTCCTGGGTCAATTTTCTCTTGTGAAGATTCACCAAAGCCTCCCTCAGGTTTTCACGCCGCTGACTTGCTAGCCTATGCTTCCATGCAACCCAATCATTCGGATTTTTGTGAGGTTTCACTGGCTCGCGGGTCACGGAATCCAAGTACTTTTTGGAAATCTTGTCGGGCCCTCGATTGGGGAAAAGGTTTCGTGGAGGTGGTAAAGTTCCTTTAATATCCCGGCGTCCACGCGCGTCTGGCTGCCGAGTAGTAGGAATTTCGATGAATCTGGGATTTTCAGGACCGATGGCGCTGCATGATGCTGTAGTGGAGAAATTTCGAGATGAGATAGCAGTGGATTGAGTCGGCCTGCATCTTCCAATGAAGCCCAGAGAACTTTTCGACACGTTTGATGACATTGTGTTGGTCGACACTGTATCGAACGGGAACGATCAATATTGAAATTTTTGGACAAAGAGAGACTGCGAAGATATTGGGTTTGCTATCCCGTGGTCATGCTAGCAAAAAACTCGCCGCCCTCACCTCATAATTGAAAGTTGATAAAATATCTTTGGTTAGTGGAAATATGGTTGGAGCTAGTGCACTAAGCCACACTTTAGCGCGACGCACATTAGCCACAGACCCCAAAAATCTCTAAAATATTTTTTTTGAGCTTCGACGATTCTCATTTCCTCTTCCTCACATCTTTTTTTTTTATCAACCCAAGAATTTTACAGCGCGTTGCGCAACAATCATCAAAATGGGTACCGGTAAGAAAGAAGCGACCAGAAAGGTCAAGCAAGGGAAAGTAGGAGATGGCATGGCCAATGTTAAGACCAAGGGCGAGAACTTCTATCGGTATGTCTGCAGTTATCTCCCTCCATTGAGGCTATAGAACTGATTAATTCATAGCACTGCGAAGCAGGCAAAGACCTTGAATATGTTTAATGAAGGCAAAGCTCGACACAATGCCGCAGGAAAGGTTATTCAAGCTGCAACCTTTCAAAGTAGAGAAACAAAGCCCGCACGAATTGAGCCCAACAGGAAATGGTTTACAAACTCAAGAGTCATTGGTCAAGATGCCTTGAATTCTTTCCGAGAGGCTATGGCTGAGCGAGCGAGTGATCCTTACTCAGTTTTGCTAAAAACTAACAAATTGCCAATGTCACTGATTCGCGATGGCCAAGGAAAAAATGGATTGAAGCAACATCAAGCCAAGATGGCCGTTGAGGCGGCTCCATTCAGTGATACTTTTGGCCCAAAAGCACAACGAAAGAGAGTGAAGCTTGGTGTCAGTTCATTAGAAGATCTTGCAGATGATAGCGTTAAAAGCCACGATACATATTTGGATCGCCTCGAACAAGCAAAGCTTCTGAGTGGAACGTCAAACGACCCTGAAGCCGTTGGAGAAGCTGCCGCAATCGACGATGGTCATATCACCAGTGCCCGTGAGGCAATTTTCAGCAAAGGTCAAAGCAAACGTATATGGAATGAGCTGTATAAGGTTATTGATTCTTCAGATGTGGTCATACATGTTTTGGATGCTAGGGATCCTCTGGGGACCCGGTGTCGGACTGTCGAAAAGTACATCAAGGACGAAGCACCACATAAACATTTGATATTCGTACTCAATAAGTGCGATCTTGTGCCTACCGGAGTTGCCGTAAGTTTACACGGCTTTCCTTTTTCTATTTCTTTCCACCTATTTTCTGCTCTCTTATCCGCTCCATCGTTAAGTCAAGGCACCTTCTGCATTATGTGCTCCTCACAATGGAAGGAAGTCTGTTACAACTTTGGTAGATTGAGTTCATTCTCGCCGCTCTTGACCCTTGGGTCTCGAGTAGGCAGCTCACCGTCTTGGAGAGTCTGTCGCAAAGAGTTTGATAATGTTTCGTTTGAGTTGAAGTCCACTTCCTCTTTAATTAGTGGCTTGTGGTGGTTTTCTTAGTAATGATTCATACATTTCACCAATTCATAAAACACTTTCTTTTCACATGCAACATATTTGAATCTCAATGCTAATTATGCTGCAGGCTGCCTGGGTGCGATCGCTCTCCAAAGATTATCCAACACTTGCCTTCCACGCGTCGATAACAAATTCCTTCGGAAAGGGATCCCTCATCCAACTCCTCCGCCAATTCTCCTCCCTCCATTCTGACCGCAAACAAATATCAGTTGGTTTCATTGGATATCCAAATACTGGCAAATCATCAATCATAAATACACTACGAAAAAAGAAAGTCTGCACAGTAGCTCCAATACCGGGCGAAACAAAAGTTTGGCAGTACATCACACTTATGAAACGTATTTATCTTATTGATTGTCCTGGAGTAGTCCCTCCAAGTACTACCGATACCCCACAAGATATTCTACTACGAGGTGTAGTCAGAGTAGAAAACGTTGAACACCCAGAACAATACATTCCTGCAGTTTTGAGTAAAACTAAACCCCAGCACATTGAAAGAACATATGCTCTTAAGGGATACAAAAATCACATTGAATTCCTAGAGCTGCTCGCAAGAAAGGGCGGAAGATTATTGCATGGGGGCGAACCTGATGTTGATGGTGTAGCCAAGATGGTTCTCAATGACTTTTTGAGAGGAAAAATTCCATGGTTTACACCACCTCCCAAACTCGAAGGCCCAGAAGAAACAGGAGTTGAAGGTCGTGAGGGTAGACTTGGCGAAATGCCAAGGAAGAGAAAGCGGGATGAAGCTGGTGAATCAGTAGCTGACACATCTGTTGGAGATATTACGTCGGCGGTCGCGGCTGATGATGAAGATGATTCGTAAGTTCCCAAGAGAAAACCTTAACATCCTCACTGAAGCTAATATTCCTTGCAGATTCGAAGGCTTTAATAGCGACAACGAAGATGGTGGCGTCGAGCTAGACGATGTCGCTGATGCTGAAACGATTGATAAAGCTTTCGGCATAGAGTCTGACGAGGAAAGTGAGGCTGAAGATGCTGATGAATCTGCCGAGGAAGAAAATGCCGAAGCTGCCAACGAGCAACTTCAGAAACAAATTTCAAAAGACTCAAATACCTCGAGGCGGAAACAGCAATCTAAGAAGAGAGGTCAAAAGACGTAAAAGCTTATGTAGACAAAAATAAATTAATGATAATGCCAATGATACCCCTTCACAACGCTTCCGATGTCCCACACCTGAATATACCGGCCAATACCCCATGAACTTCCTTTGCATAGCGATCGACAGAATTGCGTACTCGCTGCGGATCCCAGGTCGTTTACGTGCTTTAAGCGGACAGCATATGTATCTACATGTGATAGAGTACATGTCATACATAGCATATTCCTAGCAACTCTTCTCCCTCATCAGCACATTGTGCGGCGATTTATCTACGCATCTAGCAGGATTTATGTATACCATTACACCCCGTCATGTTAAAGTCCCGCTTTACATCATCTATCTATCTTCCCTAGTGTTGGATCCTATCATAAAACCGGTGTCCTCGCCTCCTGCACTATCTGCCTTGAATCCCCCCTCGGTCGTCCATCTAGAGGTTGGTGCCAACTATTGGGCGCTGTTGAGTTTAATTAGTATATATACGATTATCATGATGTGGAGATATGTATGGGCTACCTTGAAGAATATATCTATTCATCGCTTCTCTGAAACGAGATTTGTATTCCTGTTTACACTTGTCAGACTACTCGTTTGGCGGGGGAAAGCGGAAAATTGAGCAAACCTTAGGTGAAGTGACGGTAGGACGATTGCGGCCACCACCAGCGAAGCCACGATCTAATGGTTTTGGTTAGCATGAAATGATCAATTGTTACTCCCCCGTGGGGTGGAAGGGGTGGGGGGGGGGGGGGGGGGGGGCGGTCGTACCTTTGATCCATGATTCTAATTTCTTGTCCCAGGTATAAGTACGGACCACATCGATGATTCCGACAACAAGTTCCTTTCGTGCCTTTATCATGTAAATAATTGATATCAAACGGCACATAATTTAGAAACACTCACCTCATCAACAGCTACCATTAGCGAATAGTCCATCACATCGTTTCGTTGCAAGAAAAGCGTGTCATTGAAAATAGCGGATCGAAGGAGCTTCTTAGAGTGCTGTATATAAATTAGTGATGTGGAATTTGCATTTCACCTCATTTCGCTCACCTCACGCGCAAATAAAGGAGACTCATAGATGAATTCAACCATATTCTCATCGAGAAGCACCTCATTTTGTTCTCCAGTAGATTGAATTTTTCGGTTTCGCATAGATCCCTTGAGGTCAAAAATGCGGGTAGGCGAACGATCATAGAATAGATTCTCCATTACCAACACATCCCACTTAATCTCGGTTCCTGTAGCCGGATTTTTTATGACAATTTGAAAGAAGCCCAGCATTTTGGCAATGGCGGTAGGCAGCTCGTGAAACAAGGCCTCGGAGATAATGTTGAAGTAAGCCGGTGCAAATTTGAGAAATGCCTGCGTTTCAATTGGTGATAGTTGCTTGAGGACCAACCTGTCGTCAAGTGTTTTCAAGAAAACGGATTTTGTTTTTCCACCTTTAGAATCCCATTTCAAGCATCGTGATAACGATTCCACGATTCGATCTGCTACCCCGCACTTCCTTCGCACAGCATCAAATTGTTCAGCAAAGAAAATTTTACATTGCATCCTTGCAGAAGAATCGACAAAAGAGTACGCGAGATGAGTACCAGTGGCGCGCAGTAATGAGGTTTCGACCTCTGCTTGATTGATACCATCCTCACAAATATCTGGTGTATCACTTGTGGGCATAGAATCATGCTCTTCAGGTTTTGAGCAGACTGGGCCTTGTTGGCGGAGATCATCTAACTTAGCTCGATAATGTTCCGATGATAGGGTGAATGCTATCAGCGAGCTTGGCTCATCCTCTCTAATGATGACATCGGAATCGACGAAAATATGTTCGCCGGCATTTATGGGGTACTCAAGTTGAGTCCAGCCACTGGCAGATCTTTCAGCCCAAAAGTTAGTCAACATCTTCATAAGACTAGATTTTTCATGCTTGGGTATCTCCAGCGGAAGGTCGGCATCTGGCTTGCCTACGCGAAGCGATTCAGCCAACTCCTCCGCACCTGGCAAAAGATCACCAAGCAAAGAATGGTCTGCATCGCTGGTAGCCCCTTCATCGTCAGAACCAGTTTGACTAAAGTTTTGGTGAGCGTCATCAGCTTCAATGTCAGCGATTGCTCCTCCCATAGCTACAGAAGTGTCATTCGGTGAGTTTGGCTGGGTCTCGATACTAGAGGGCTCCATGTTAAGTTCGGCAAGCCCTTCAGTCGTGCTTGTAGATTCTGTATTAATATGCGTGGGTTCGGCATCCAGAGGGACTTCGTCAGGGGGTCCACGCTCCTCGACAGCTTCATTAATATCCTTGTATATCTCGACAATGGGCTTGGAAGATGCTTTGGGGAAAGCTCTCGATTGTGTGACTTTCGCTGCCATTCGTCTCCGGTCTCGTAGACGTTCTTTCTCAAATTCTCTACTCAGCTGTTCAAAATGTTTTGCCAATGTCGTAACTTTAGACTCCTTTCTTTTCGGTTGCACAGATCTTGGAATGAAGGAGTGTCCTGCCTTACGATTTTGTTTCAGGGAACCCAGGCCCAACCTTTCCGAAAGTCTCTTATCGGTGGGCCTTACAGCCTCCGTGGTAGACGGCTTCAAAGGTTCAAGCAACGGAATTTGGGAGTCGCTAGACTTGCGTGTATCTCCCAGCCTCTGGTATGCCTTGCTAGAAATCGGTTGCATGCGGCGTAGTGTATTTGCAGGCTGTGACTGGGTACGATTGAGTGGAGGCGAAGCACCACTACGACGCGAGCTTGTACGTTCAGTCGGCCTTGGAATACCAGAAGTTTCAGGCTGCAACTGACCATTTTCGATTGAAAATGATTGGTTTGCTCTGCGCAGTCTCTCAATTTTCTCGGATAAAGTGGCTTCTAAAGGTGTTGTCGGGGTATCCGCATCTGAAGGGCTCTCTAGGAAAGACGGACTCGATGTGAGGAAGTCAGACGTATCAGCCGGTGTTAATGTTTCTGAGGCAGCGTGCTGGTCTGCGATCTCCGGAATAGCGAGATCAAGATGTTCAACTCCTTCATGTCGAGGCGGCTGATCCTCGTTCATTGATGATTCAGTATTACTGACGGACTGTGAATTTATCGTGGTCAGATCTGCAACTAAACGATCATCGACGACTGTAGGATGATCTTCTGTTGACTCTTCTGTATCCGGACTTGGTTCTAATATCGCCTCTGGTGACGTTGGGATAACTGATTTCTCTTCGGCATCAGAAAATGGTTCATTTGTCTCTACAGACACCAAAGAAGTTTGCGATTCATCACGATCCATAAACATCTTCTTGAGTTGGAGCGCTGCGAGGCGGCGAATATCCTTTTCTGACGGAAAGAAATTTCCATCGAAATCTTGGAAGGCGTCGTCCCATTCTGCAACTCTCTCCTGCATCGCTCTCATGGCTCTATTAAGTGGGATGATCTCATAGTATTTCGATTCCATATACTTATCCTGTAACTTGCGTAGGAGCGCAGTGTGCTCCTCTTGCGCACGTTTTGTAAGGCGATCTATTTCTGCTTTACATGCCTCTGCCTTTTCAGGTGCAACGCTGTCGATGTTGATTCCCTTAATTCTAGACATGACTGATGCCATGAACCGATTCCACCGTTCTTCTATCTTTGTGAAAAGCTCATTCTTCAACCTGAGATCATTATCTACTTTCCACGTGATTCTTGTTCGAGGCACAACAATTTCCAAGAGGTCGATGGGATCATAGTGTATTCTAATGGCGACATTGCGAAAGCCAAAATATCGCAAATGATCACGGTGCAAATCATGGGGGCAAAATCCTGCTCTGAGATGTAAATCACTGCTCCAGAAAGACAATTCTAAATACTTCCCAAAAGAGTATTTCCAAGTACTTTCAGACATGGGCATAACTTGAGTTTCTTTCTGACATTTTTTGCAATAGCTCCACATTAAAATGGAATCTTGAAGCCCTTTGATCTTGCAAGGTGATCTTTCAACAAACACAGTTATTCGGGCTTCACCATGGACGTAAGTTCGGTGATGCTCGGACATCTTTCGATCGCAGCCATTAAATGTACACGTTGTATTGATGGTTAAGGACAAATCTTCGACATATTGACCCAGTGTACAATCAGGATCAATTTCTGCTGATATTTCGTGTTCGGTATAAAATGCGAGAGTGAGAAGGTCAGGTCCAGCGCAGGGAATTGAAGTTTCAGTGCAAACGACTGTGTATAGCACAGTAATATTTTGGTGACTATATGGGTCAAAGAGGTCAAGATTTCCTTGGATATAATTCTCCCATTGACGTGTTTGCGTTTGGTAATTATGCAAAGCTTTATCGTACTCCGCATCATGCACAGCATGTAAAACCTCCATGATTTGCCTGGGTGCGTTTTTGATACTCTCGTGGACCATGTCGGGCTTTATGAGCTGAAATTTCTGCGGTTTGGATTTTTCCGTATCGGTCTGTTCTTCGAACATGTCTTGGTCCCGGAGCCTTTTCAAATAAACGAGTCTCCGTTCCTGCTCTCTCGCTTTGACCAATAGATATGGCTGTACGAACTTCACAAATGGGGACGCAGACAGTATCTTCGTTTGGTGTTTAGCAACCATATCGCTGTAAAATGTCGGCATTGGTACATCTTCTGGTAGATGATCGTCATGAGAGGAGTGGACATGTGACTCATGAGCGGAGATCATTCTGGAAACTTCAGGCTTTTGTTCAGTCGATATGGCTTTCTGAACTTCCGTAACCGTCTCTGGGCTGACAAGAACTTGATTAGCGGGCATGCCTTCGCTATTTTCAATTCCGTCTGGAGAGAGGCTTTTATCCTTCTCCGACGCAGCAGCAGCTTGTAGTACATTGCTTGCTGCCATCACGGTGTCTTGATGGGGAAGAGCACCGGATATTGTAGATTTTGAAGTCTGACTGGTTTGTCTTGCGGGTGAGAGGTTGCCGCTTTCTGCCACAGATGGAATCAGGACGAATTCGTCCCTCATTAAACATGTTTCAAGCTTGAGATTGTAAACCACGTATACCATGAATTCTGTAATTTGCTTCATTTTGGCTAGTATAGGCATGCTAGCTCCGCGTAGAGCGATGGTACATCCCAACTCTTTCGGGCATCCAGATAGATAGATGTAAGTCTTTTTCTTTCCCGGGATATCGCTATGGACATAAGTTTTCACGTCAAAGCCAGAGCATTTGCCTATGTGTACCGGCTTCAGAGCTACCATGTCGATAGACGAGATAACTTCGGTTTGAGCGCACCTGGAAACAGCCTCTATTACTGATGGCTTAACATTGTAGATTACAGCGATGTTTGCCTCAGCGAGGTATTGCAAGGCAAGTCCGGAAATATGCTTCTGGACCAAGAGAAGCTGGGGACGCAGGGATGCGATTCGATTTACCATGTTCCTTAAAAATTCCTTTTCCTGAGCTATGACAGGCTCAAGACTCATAAACGAGGATTGGTGGCGTTGGTATTCAATGGGAAATGATACAATAACAATGCGGGGATTTGAAATACTCCTAGGCATACTTTTTAAGGCAAGATTCTTGGTAAACACAACACCTGACACATACGAGGTGTCACCAGGTCTTCCTCCAGGTATTTTTTTCAGCTTGACATAGTGACGGATATCTATGTCATCGCCGCGCCGAACATCTGGGTTGACATCATCTGTACACTGAAGGAGAATTGGTATCAAAGCCTTCTCCCAAGAAGCAACGTTTGGAATATCCGCATCTTCAAGTAGTTGATGCAGGAGCCGGCGAACATGATGCAAACTGGCGTTGTTAAGCTCCACTACAGGAGCCTTAGCGTCTCGCATCGATGCGCTTCGAGTCATTTTTGAAGACATGCCGGCTGGCGTGGTCGGATCAGACGAGTTTTCTGGTGCAATAACATCTTCACTTACATTCCCAAAACCCTTTGCTAAGCTCGTCGGTTTCGTTTGTCTTGGAGAGGGGCGAGTATGGTGTAAAGTGTTGCTGGCAATGCTCAGGTTACGTCGACGATTCGGTCTTGTGAATGCTCCCACAGTTGCGCTAGCATCTTCCAGCCCTCGACTCGTAAAACTGATACCACTGACACTTTTGTCGCCAGTCCTAGCCCTGTGCCTCTTGGTAGCGTTCAGCAAGGAGCCAAAGCCTGCTCTGTCATTTTCAAAAGGTGGAGTTGCGGTATTACTGCTGTTTAAGGTAGCAAGAATACTCATTTGTTCATCGGCGCTTGATCCTTCATCCGACATGTATGGTGCCAGATCGGGATCGATGATATTGTCATCATGGAAGGCGGGCAGACGCGTTGCTTTTTCGATATCATCAGTCAATCCACGATGAAAAGGTGCTCTATCTCCAATAGGGCTTTTAAAGCGCCCGAGAAAATTGTGCTTTGACTGATGTCGTCTGTGGCTAGAAGATGGAGGTCTCGTAGCAGCAGATAGGGCCTTTAATGATCTAGATGAACTTGGGCGACTCAATTGTGGTGCGTCTATCTCTAGAATTGCCGAACGCCGATTCGAAGAATCGCCAATTCGTCGCGTAGCAGGTATCGCCATCATTGGAGTTGCCAGAGGCCTAGAATCATCTCCTGTCTTCATTGGGTCAGCACCTGGGCCCTCTGGCAAATCTGTCTTGGTTGACGTAGAGGAGTCAAATTTGGCCTGCTGCGAATGGAAAAAGGTTGGTAAGCCTGATTCATCATCTGAATCCTCAGACCCGCTACTGTCGTGACGTCTGTTTATAATGTCGAGACAAGTTTTGCACATACGAAGTGACCCTTGAACTCCAAACCTTTGGCCTGAAATAGTATGTGTGCATTTAGAGTCGAAGATGCAGCCACAAGTTCGGCAATGATGTTTTCTGCGAAAAGCCGTAAAGGGATCGCCACATAAAAAACACTCCTTGCATATATCATCAGCCATCCAGAATTCTTTGCTTAGCACTTGCTTTCTCATTTGCTCCAAACGAGCGCTGACTACTTCAGCGCTGCCACCATTTGTAGTGGTGCCAGGTATGCGGCTTCTACCAGAGTAGGTACGCGAAGAACGCTCGTCTGTACCAAAAGAATCATGTCGCACGTGATTGTGTGCAGAGGTATTAATAGGGGTAGCTTCAGCAGTACTGCGGTCCGTCGATGAGGTACGTGAGGTCTGATAGCCAGGAAGATGTGATTGTGTTATGCGTTCAACCGCAGGGGTTCGCCTTGCAGTTTCTAGAATTGTCAGGCGTGGTGGCGCATTTGGTCTCGATATGGAAGATAATGTAGATGAAGCGGTTTTGGGGTTACTCATGGATTTGGCCCTTCCAGTATTGTTACTATCACTAATACGTAAACTAAGCTCTTGGGAATCTTTTTTGGAGTCTAAGTTGCTCAGCGACATTCGCCCAGCAGATTCGCTTTTCATGGAATCAAAGTCAATAGACTCCGGATCGTCTAACACCGAAGAATGGCCGGGAAAGCGTCTGCTTTCGGAAGCGCTAGCTGACCCGAATGTGCCAGGATGAGTGTAATCCGATGCCGAAACTGGTTCGGATCTGTCTGAAACACTTTTCTTATTTGCCTTTTCCGGGATATTTCCATCAGAACTGCCCAGCCGAGTCTTTTCTCCCTCTTTGAATGCAACAGCATTGACGGGCGCAACGGTTGGGACGATGACTGAAGGCGATGTGGTTTTCACCATTGGATTGAGAGAAGGTCTAGACGCTGACTTTGACGTTTTCGCTACTGACGAAAGCGAGGTTTTTGATGATTTCATCGCTTGTGACTGCATCTCAGACGAAGTCCCCATGAAGGGAGATACGGTTGGAGACTGCAGCTGTGAAGATGCAGTGGAAAGTTGAATGGGCGACGCAGTGATGCCCGAGTCTTCTCGCGCAGGGCCGGAAGATCCTTTCGAGGACGGGGTAGCATTTGATGCATTCTGGCTTTTTACTGGGGTCGCATCGAAGCTTTCGTTGTCGCCTTTTACGGAAGAGCTTCCTGCTTTGTCTTTCCCTACTCCAACTGCGCCTTTAAATCGACTGTATAGGCCACTCAAACCATTCTGCATGATATCCCCAGCTAAGCCTTTACTCTCTGTATTCGAGGAAGATGGTGGTGGAGGGGCGAATTCGTTGAACGTAGTAAGCGTTTCCGACTGACAGGCAGTACTATGTATTTTATCCAGAGCTTGTGCTAGTTGTTCCTTATCGACGGGCGTACCACTAGCCAGTGATACCAATGATCCTCGACGAGACCGCGTTCTTAATGGTATCAATAATGGCGCTCCCGCAGAAGGTCTTGGGGATCCATGAGAAGACATCTCTCCCCTCTGCACACGCTGATAATCTCTAAGTTTAGCCTATTGTGAATGCAATGGTGATCTCGGACTCTTGGTTCTTACCGAACCGACGGTTTCGTGTCAAGAGCAAGTCATATATCGTGTTCGATGAACAAAAGTTGTGCGACCGCTTCGACGGCTTCCGGTTTGCGTAATCATGTCATAAATTTGTGGAATCAAATAGGTTGCTTTGCGAGACGGAATTTACAGATTGCTCTTTGGCTCGCTGGATGGATGATCAGCCGAATGAGATGGACGCTCTTGACAGAATCACCAACTGAAAAGTGATGGCAACATTTCTTGCGACAATAACTATTGAATCATTATTATCATATCACTGATTGAGCTACAGCATGATAGGGTCTCCGCCGTATGGCTAGAAGGATAGGTTGTGCTTGGGGAAGGATCAATAGAGGGGAAGCATTTTCTCAGATACCTGCAGGTGAATAAGGTACTGGAATGTCCCCTCAAATGATGAAGTTCGTAGATAGGTAAGCTAAGATCTTACTTATCAATGTTCGATAAGGTTTGATTGAGGTTTTATCAGCCAGAGCTGTGCCGCCAATACTTGAGTCACGAGTGTAAGAAATGATAGGCACACTTTTGCTTCCGCTTACCGACCGTTATCCCTGTGTGCTTTCTTTCCACTCCACTCTTTACTAGGTAGACACTCGAGTATCTATCTATATTGATTTCGCGAGAACGCGTCTTCCAGTTTACTACGCCAGTGTGAAGTCAACTCAACTTTACCCAATACTAAATTATTCTGATGTTATGAGTACTGTCTCTGAAATTGAATAACCAGTATTGGAATGGATATCTTTGCTATTCTTCAGATCTTTTGAGTTACTTGGATCCGACCGTACATTTTATCGGTAGGAGTACGACCGCGATTCCAGATTCAGGGATTTATTTTCGAACTGGATAGGATCGCATTGGAAATATTGGAAAATATTCACCAGGGACTATAGGTAGTTGATCATGGCCCTCATGCGAAGCTGGCTCGCCCAGCATATCGAAAAGTCCTTAGCAGAGGCAGTGGATTGGCTTAAGTCAATACACATAGAGAAGCAAGATGCCGACAACTCTCACAATCGATTCTCTTATAAACAGGAGAAACTTACCATACAGCTCGGAAAACCTGGATTAGTTCATCTAATAGGCGTCAGTATATCAGTTGTTACTCATTCCAATCATTCATCTGTTGACACACATGCAGAGCAGTAAAGTGCGGGATGCCATTCAATTTATGACCGTGTCTGATGGGACAACCGAAATCGCAGCAGTATTTCAGCAAGACTTTCTGGATCGTTTTCTGGAAAAGAACAAAAGGACACTCGAAGGGCTTATAGGGGAATCATTAGCAGCGGGAGATTGCCAATTGGTATGATGGTCTCGTCAGTTTGTATGAGGTCTCCAGGAGTACTAACTTCGACCTCGGATATGCGACTTTAATGTTGCAGTAGAGCCATCGATTAGATTATACCTTTATATTCCAAGTTTCAAGTTGAAAGGGAGGCAGGATATTTCTGGCTCAGCTCGTGCCATAGAGATTGGAGGAACTATCGATAAGACATTGCGTACAATGCAAAAGATCTTAAATCCTAAAGATTGCGACAACGATTTTCGCTCGTCCGTCCTACCCGAGTTTCAGAACTCTTCACTACTTTCACAGTCTGCTATGTTTGCGACACAGGTCTCGAACAAAATTTCGGAACCGGGAAAGGATAAGATTGCTGCTTCCCGAGCCCAGGCGGCAGATATTCTACGCGTTCTTCAAGGAAACCAGCAGCCAGCCGTTGAAAGCACAAATACTAGTCCTCAACTCAGTGAGCCAGGACCACCGCTTAACTCTCCTATCAGTACGAGCGCAGCACGACCGCTTTCATCAATGTCAAATTTCAGCGCAACGAACTCGACGGGAGATAATGAGCTAGGGAATTCAAAACATGCACATGTACCACCGTCACCCCTCGAACGTTCTATAGATCAAGAAGAAGTTGGCAGTGGAAAGATACTGGATTACAAGAAGCCTAGTGCAACGGATGCAGCGCCCACTGCCATTGGACCTCCCAACGGGCGAAGACATCAAGGTGGTCCAGCTAGTGAAATTTACCCATTTCAGGAAAATTTGGCATTTATCCCGCGTCTTTACGCCCTTATTTCGAAAGAACAGAGAGATATTTTGGAGCGTGCAAACTCGTGGGTCTCACCGTCAGAGAATCATGGGTCAATACCACCAGTACTTCCCGGTGTCCTGCAGGCTAATTTATTAGAGTTTCACGAAAAACGGCTTGCCAGACAAGAATCGGTCCACTGTAAAAACACGGCACAGACCAGTGAAGAGCCCAACCTGGATCTGGGTCAAGACACTGTCGGAACAAGAGACAGTGACGATGGTGATACTACTCATCATGGCAATGATATCTCAGAAGACTCTAACAAAGATACTGAGGAAGTTGCGTATACTCCCGAACTGCTAAACCTTCACAAACCACACGACAACGGGGAGGATCATCGGTCGGATAGTGACTCGAGTGATGTGTCCGAGCTTAGTTGCCCGAGCCCAAAAGCCAACTCAATGCCCAGGCAAGTTATGGCAGTTAACTCTACACCGGATCAATCTTTAGACCAAGCACATTCGGTGACACAACATAGTTCGACAATTGATAATGGTGCTACTATGCCTAATGCAGATGGTTCCAATGCCCCAAGTTCAGATGTTCTCCGAAAGAGCATTTCCCAATCGCCTCTTGCTATTTCAGAAAGCACAAGAATTTCCAATGTTAAGATCAGACTACCCACAGCATCAACCTTTGACTTACCTAGTAGCCCTTCTGATGACGAAGAGATCGAATTGGGTCACGCACATGTCCTAGGTGAAGAAGTCAACAGCAGCGATCCATCTGTAGATGAATACCTACCAATTTCACAGCCTACTTTGCCCATTATCGCAGGGCGTAAGTCTGGAGTACAAGTCGAAAAGACGCCAAAGCGAAGAAAACGACCAAATGAAGAACTATCCTCAGATGCTATTATACCTGGCACTTATAATAGCTCACAAAAGAATTCTTATGACAAAAGCTCGTTTATCCCTGAGTCGGGAATATTTTCGTTACCGTCGCCCCGCAAATTACCTTCAAATATTACCGGGAGTTTTGTCGAGGTGCATCAAGACAAGCCCGAGCGAAATCACTCCGAGATCCAACAGTCTCATGCCCAACAGATATCATCAACGTCCAATGATGATATGGTTTATCAGAATGCATGGGGGTCTCAATCCTACCCACCTCTACAAATTTCAGATCTTGATGGAGCTGCTTCTGATGTTTTACCTTTTACTGTTGGAAGGCCTCTTATGAACCACTCGCCATCAAATCAAAACTCCCCTGAGCAAGGACATGATCGGGGCATTTTTAAGAGACGAAGAATTACGGATCCTGTGGCTTTAGGCTTCAGTCAAGAAGAATCCCCCTATAGGGACAGGAATGAAATGGTAAGAGCAAACCGTAGAGAAGTTCGGAAGGCTTTACAAAGCCTAGCGCCAACAGAAGATTCTCAAAAAGCCGATGGCAACGTAGAAAATAACCCACAAAGCCGAGCACCTGCAGAAGGTCCGCGAACGATCCATGATATGAATAAGAATGATCTGCCCTGTACAGTAACCGCCGAACAGACTTCCGCATCTCACAATTGCAGACCTACTGATCAGTCAACGTCCGCTTTAATGACATTGGACGATCACGACATGAGTAACGGGTCACTTTCATCTAGTGGGGCACCGTTGACCTCGGAAAAGGTTCACCAGTCTGAGCAGCAAACTACACTTTTTGAGGAGTATTGTACTGCTTACCCACGGTACATTGGCACCAAGAAACAATTCTTACAAGCGCTCGTATACCTGGAATGGCTTGGAACACCGATCAGACAACCTCATAGATCATTGTGGGATGATTTTGTCCGGTTCTATGCTCATGAATATTCGGACCATGTCCGAACTAGTGCAGCCAGAATGACTGGAATTCAGTTTTACAATTACTTGGGAATTTCTGATCCTGAATTCACGCACTGTGATGATATAACATGTCGAATAATCAACCCGGAAAGCATCAAAGCTCCTTTATCGTCTGAATCTCCTGATCACGGTGCGATTGAAGAAATGCGTGGGAAGTATAGACGCACTGCAAGACCAGCCTCGCAACAGTCAATTTTTCACAGTAGTGACATAATAGAACCAGTGAGGCAATCATTTAGTCCGAGCGAGTTCATCACTATCAGAAATACCCGCAATGCGACAGTTTCAGCTTCCCCACAGCCTGAAAATATCACTTCAAAAAGGGCTTTCGAAACCGCAGATCAATCGCCGTCTTTGCCAAATCCAGAGGTTACGCCTGCAGTGCGAGGGGAAAGGCGAGCCTTTGCAGAAAGAGGATTTTCTAGGGATAGTACTGCACAGGATCCGTCGCCGCCGAGGACGGAAGTGCCAGTATGCCAACCAAATGCACCTGAAGTATATGGGACAGCTGTGGCGTCGACAGAGGATATGAAGGAGCCTAGCAAAGCCACACCCAGAAGGTTTTTCGAGACCCCAAGTCAATTGCCTTCATCAAAAAGTCAAGGTTCTCCGTCAGCGCAGAAACTGACATTACCTATTGTCCCGTTCAAGGCGCCGAACAATTCCTCATCAAGACACACAAGACGCGCTGAGCCGCAGAGCCCAGCCCAGGAAAAGGCACTGCATATCATGAATGAAAGAGTGACTTCAATAGACTGCAAACCGCAAGGACTTTCGTTGAAACCGTCACTTGAGAAGTCACTATCTCCGCCACCATCACGAAAGAAGTCTACGGCAACATCAAACAAACCGGAAAAGGTTATGGACTGGCTAAAAAATCAAGAACAGCCGATGAGGATTGCAAAATCCACCAAGTCTCCGCTGACGGCACAAACGTACAAGGGGAAGTGGGAATTTGGCAAATATCTCGCGCGAAAACGAATCGAGAGTAGCAGTCGCCCTCCAAGATTGACGCCGAGGACTAGTTTTAGCTTAAAGCCTAGATCTCCCGGCGGCAGTAATGCTTCAACGATGTAGTGGTTCAGCAGAAAAGAGCTTACTTGTTGTGGTTAGCTCTTACAAAGTCGAATAAGTGGTTGTGAGGACAGGAAAAAAGTGCCGTGTAATTTACATATTGATACCCCAAAGTAATAAAAAGCATGTAAAAGATTACAGTATATTCGAGCAGCAATGTGAGCTATCTATCCATGCCAGGAACGTCGTTGAACTAATCGTCAGGGATGACGAATAAAGTCTAACCGGAGGAAGTAAGGTGGAGAGCTGTATAGCTACATGATAGGCTGATGCTATCGAAACATGGATTACGAGGCCCGCAGGGGGGATGTAAAACATGTAAAACAGAAGCTCTTGAGAGTCTTGGAAAATAATCAACGCAGCACCAAACATAGTAATTACTCTTTGCCAAACCTAGGACCATGTAACTCACTACCGTATACATTCTTGCGATGAATGCAGATTCTCGTTGAGAAAATGGATGAACCAATAGCAACTAATAATATACGACAGCATCTACATCATAAAATGCACTCTGAGTTGTTGAAACTGCAAGCTAGAACCCCTCATTGCCCCTCAGATGTTTTAAAGGTCCCAATTGCATCAGATAGATAAATAGAGACAGACTATCCTCACCGTCCAGGGATTAAAAAAGGAGACATGTACGAGTACATAAGCAGCCCCCTTACAGCTCATTAACCTTACCATCGACATATTGCTTTTCTATCCTCGTATCAATTCAAGCGATCAATCAATCACCTCGCTTTTTCGGCACTCCTTGCATGACATCCAGCCCTCAACGCCGCCTCCTTGTTGCTTTGATGTTTATGTAGCAGACTACTCTCACCGTCATTTGGAACCTTTTTTCTTCGCACATATATTCCCAAAACTCCACTCAATAACCGCCCAACGCAGACTGTTAAGAAAGACTCGAGCATTTTCCAACATGGCACAACAAAATCGCTTTTTGATCTGGGGAGGAGAAGGTTGGGTTGCGGGTATGTCTAGGACCCACTCATACTGGAGAGCATCTGAACCGTGCTAACCTAGTCGCTGCAGGACATCTCAAGACCCTTCTCGAAAGCCAGGGAAAGACAGTCTATACCACTACTGTCCGCATGCAGAATCGTGAATCCATCATTGCAGAAATTGACAAATACAAACCAACTCATGTCCTTAACTGTGCTGGCTGCACCGGACGTCCCAATGTCGATTGGTGCGAGGACAATAAGGAAGAGACGATTCGAAGCAATGTTATCGGAACGTTGAACTTGACTGATGTTTGCTATTTGAAGGGTGTTCACATTACTGTCTTTGCTACAGGATGTATCTATACCTATAATGATGAGCATCCAATTGGGGGACCCGGATTTCTGGAGACTGATCCTGCCAACTTTGCCGGCTCGTTCTATTCGGAGACCAAGGCTCATGTTGAGGAGGTTAGTACGATGCTTCGCACAATGTTGGCTGCACATACTAACAACCGTGCAGGTTATGAAGACATACAAGAATGCTCTCATCCTCCGACTTCGAATGCCCGTCAGTGATGACCTCCATCCTCGAAACTTCGTCACCAAAATTGCGAAATACGATCGCGTAGTTGACATTCCCAACTCCAACACTATCCTCCACGATCTTCTCCCCGCCTCGATTCTCCTGGCAGAGCACAAAGATACCGGTATCTACAACTTCACCAATCCAGGCGCCATTTCTCACAACGAGGTCTTGTCTCTTTTCAAAGAATATGTGAGGCCAGAATTCACATGGAAGAACTTCACCCTGGAGGAACAATCCAAGGTCATCAAGGCGGGACGAAGTAATTGTAAGCTGGATACTACGAAGTTGGTCAAGAAGTTGGCAGAGTATGGATATGAGGTTCCCGAGATTCATGAGGCATACAAGGGCTGTTTCCAGAGAATGGCCGCTGGTGGTACCAAATAGGTGGTGCGTAGGTAACATATAACATAGGGCATTTACAAAAGCTGTTCTTTCATATCTATTATTACCTATGGAATATAATCGGGGATATCTCCTCTCTACATCTACATTTGAGTGGACGCACTTATTATATTATTTACATGTACTTGCGATGCCTCTCGAATGTGAAAGTTTGGATAATATAAGCTTTAGATGAGAGTTACTTTTGCATCATGATGATCAGAGTCGTTGAGAGGGTATCTAATGGCTATGAATAAGTTTTCTCATCATCACTATTACTTATATGCCAAGCCGTTTACACCCGTTGATTTGTTCTGCACTTATTGAACAATTAAAATGTGAAAATCCATATTCTGTGATGGTATTCCTTGTCCACTATTTTGTAAATCCTATCATGACGTTCAGCGCATTGGTGCAGGGATGCTGAGCTGCCCCTCCATCAGCGAAAATTTCATGCAACTGAGATAAGCTTGATGGATCAACAGGGAGGGCATTGAGTAATAAATGTAATAACGAAGCTGGGTATGAAATGAATAAATATAACATCATCATCACAACAGTTATACTATATATTTTATTTATCTTATAAAAATTATTATAATAACCTTACCTAAATAAAAGTGAAAAGAAGTCAACGAACATGGTGAAACAAGCGTTCCTCTCGCTTCTCAATTCCTAATTCAGTGGAACAGTAGAGAAGTCAGAAGTGGCAGTGATTAATGTTAAATAAAGCCTCGCGTCATATTAATCGCATTCTCGGCATTCCATTCTTGAATTTCGAAGAAAATAAATTCAGCCTTACTGCGAAAACCTACAATACAGTGACACTCACTGCACATTCGTGCCGTACCGACTTGGCTTATCATCAAAAGTCGTAGAATATATTTTCTTTCTCTCGTACTCTATTTACCTACCTACTCATTTCGCTCGTGGGCTCAAATTACTTCATTTCCAGACATTCCTCAGCAACCTTCGAAATGGTTGTCGATACCACATATTACGAGGCCCTCGGTGTCAAACCCGACGCATCGGAGTTAGAAATCAAGAAAGCATATAGAAAATTAGCTATTATCACTCATCCGGGTACGTCCTGCCACTCTCTGCAGCAATACAGTTCTGCCCTCAGAGATCCTAACATAAACACAGATAAGAATCCAGGCGATGACACGGCGCACGAGAAATTCCAAGCTATCGGCGAGGCATATCAAGTTCTTAGCAATGAGGATTTGCGCAAACGGTATGATAAATTTGGAAAGGATTCCGCGCAGCCTGGGGAAGGGTTTGCGGACCCGGCAGAGTTCTTTGGCACAATTTTTGGAGGGGAGGCGTTTGTGGATCTCATTGGAGAAATTACGTTGATGAAGGATTTGACGAAGACTATGGATATTACTATGCAGGAAGGTGCAGAGGAAGAAGAAGAGTAAGTGTAGTAATTTCACGACGGCGCAACAGGGTTTGCGAACCTGAGGCGCATCGTGATGATCCGTGGGTATTGGATGGGTTGACTAACGTTATCATAGGTTTCCAGGGACTGAAGCAGCCAAACAGGAGAGCATGGCCGCGGAGAATGAAAAAGCTGGATCACCGGTGGCGGCTGCAGATGGTACAGCTAAGCATGTACCCTCTGCGTCTGTGTCTGACGCTACAGATTCTCCTGCTACTCCATACTCTGAGAAACCACCAGTTGCTCCCAGCCCTTCTGGATCAGGAACATCAACCCCTAGACGTACCACCCAAATTCCTCTCCGACCGGCTATCATGAACCAAACAGAAGAAGAGGCTCAAATGGCTGCTGCAGGTCTCACAGAGGAGGAGAAGGAGCTGAGGAAGAGAGAAAAGAAGAAGGGCGGTCTCTCAAAGGCCCAACGTGAAGAACTAGCTGCTTACGAGAGGGAACGTGCCGCTGCTCGTAAAGAGAGAGTCGATACATTGGCAAAGAAGTTGATAGATCGTATTAGCGTATGGACAGAGACAGACAAGGGAGCAGATGTTACCAGAGCATTTCAAGAGAAGACACGCCTCGAGGTAGAGAACCTCAAGATGGAGTCTTTTGGTCTGGATATTCTTCATGCAATCGGTCAAACTTATCTCCAAAAAGCCACCGGACTTCTCAAATCTCAGAAATTCTTAGGTATCGGCGGATTCTTCTCCAGATTAAAGGACAAGGGAACTATCGCAAAGGAAACCTGGAATACAATCTCTAGCGCTATTGATGCGCAAATGACCATGGAGGAAATGGCCAAGATGGAAGAGAAAGGCGGCGAGGATTGGACTGATGAGAAGAAAGTTGAATATGAGCGTCGCGTGACCGGAAAGATCCTTACCGCTGCATGGCGCGGAAGCAAATTTGAGATCCAAGGTGTTCTCAGAGACGTCTGTGATGAGATTCTAAACGACAAGAAAGTTCCCATGTCAAAGAGACTCGAGCGCGCGCAAGCTTTAGTTATCTCGGGTGAAATTTACTCCAAGGTATGTATTACGGATCTATCTCGAAATTCTGCAAAAGAAAAGAATCACAACTAACCGGATACCAGGCTCAACGCAACCCAGAAGAAGAAGGCGATTACATGGCTTTCGAACAATTGGTCGCGGAAGCAGCAGCAAAGAAAGAGAATAAGAAAAAGGGAAAGGATAAGAGGGAACATGGTCATCATCATTCGCATCACTCGGATGCACAGGCTGCGGCGGATGATTTACCTAACGTTCCTAAAGCTTAGATGTGGATATAGCATGAGCATGAAGATGGAGATGAAGATGAATAGCGTAAAGTCGAAGAAGCCAGAGAGAAAATGGCTCGTCGAGAGTTAAATGGTATAACGTTTTACCTTTTGCGTGTGTCGTGGCTGTTTCGTTTCGTTTCGTTTTGTGTCGTGATTCGGTAGTATAGAGATATCTCTTTTTTCTTGCTTTCTTTCTTTTTTTCTTCTTGGTGTGTGTGGCGTTATAATTTGTAGGTAGCGGAAGGGAAGAATGGATGGAGATGAGTATGAGTACGAGTATAGGTCAAGCATGAGCATGAGGATGGATTGAGCATGAGGATGGATTAAGCATGAGTATAAGCATGCAGAGCATGTAACCTGTATGTACTAGATATGTTATTCGATTATTTTGCATACATACATACATACATACATTCGCACATACATACATGCATACGTGCGTGAAATGGAATATCAGTGAAAGCTAGTGGAACGAACGAACGAACGGACGAGTGAATGCATTGTAAATCACTTATCAATCAAACACTAGAAACTCAGCAAAAATAAGTCATTAATACACATCCCATTATTTCTATCAATATCATGACCCAAATTTATGGTACATCTATTAAGAGATCTGAAGTACAATGAGGAAAAAGATCATGTAGTATCTAGGTCGTATGAGTTTATTAGCGCGACACCGCGCCGTGCCAGTAAACTCATGAGTTGAATAGAGGTATCATTAAAAGGCAAAGGATTAGAGCTCTGCATGATCATATCCCTGTGCAATACTTTGCGTTTCCGGACTACCTGTGTCGTGTTTGGGTATGTAATTTCCTTTCTTGAGTTCGCCTATGGCGACGTCAAATCGAGCTCCTGCTAGCCATGCTGCTCCAATCTGGATCCTGTTAGTGAAGTTCCATGGGCCAAGGGGGAAGAGACATACCATAAGTCCAGAGATGACTAAAAGTGTCCCGAGAACTGCCAGCATGAGGTACATCACATCTTTCTTAGCCTCTGCTTCTTCAGCTGCTGATTTCTTCTCGGCCACAGATGTTTCACCAGCTTGTTGTAAAGCAATAGCCTTTGGATCTTGGGATGGGAATATAGATTCAATAAATTGCTCGATCTGATGAATGTTAGCAACCGAATTCTTGAATCATCAAAATGGATCACATGCCTTTCCGCAAGCAATGCTAATCTTAAGGAAGTTGGGGTCCTTAGGCGAGTTCTTCTTATGTATCCTCCTTGCATATCTCTTAAAGATATCACAAACCGTACGCAAGTTTTGCGAAGATTCCATCATCAATTGGCAAGCATCACCTTTTGTGATCTTGACATTCTTCTCGAAAATAGCAGGGTTCTGGAAAACAAGCTCCAAGGTTGCGATTGCCATGGCTTGTGGGATAGCAACAAAATTGAAGACACTCTGATCCTTTATGCCCGCCATATAAAACAGACATTCATCTGCATGGCGCAGGGAATTGAGAACCATTTCCGAACTGCAAGCCAAAGCCACTTCTCTATTCTTGGGATCAAAGAGGTCATCAAACTTGTCAACATGCTTTGACCAGATTTCCTTGGGCCAGAAACGTCTCTTGTCATCAAAATCCTCTCGAATATCACGAATGATATTTGTCTTTTGAAGGAATTGACCCATGGACTCGGACAATTCTGGCCTGTTGAGCAACGCTGGATTTGCCAATTTACTCTCCACAAACAGTCTTGTCAAACCATCTCCTACAAGACCAGCAACGTAATGACAGTATAATTCATAATCCTTGATCGTGTTGACACCATTGATGTTGTGCTCTGCATTATTCGCATAATCGGCCATTCCGTCACCCATCTGCTTCGTAATATCCTTGATGATCTTCTTATAGGCAGGCTTGCACTTCTTGAATTCAGTAATGACACAGTCGAAGTGAACCAAAAGTTCTCGATCTTTCTCATTGGGTCCATTCTCATTGAATGTCCAATCGTCCTCCTCAATAATGGTATCAAAGGCTCTCAACAATGGTTCCTTTTTCTCTAATGGTATTGTCATGTCATCTTCAATCGTATCTAGTCCCCGCAAAATCAGATAGAAAAGGGCGACTGGCACAAGTAATTCGGGGTTCAATTCTTGAATAACTGAACTGAAACTTCGACTGGTCATTTCGAGGTATTTGAAACAGTCTTTCAGAGATTGAGATTCCTTGGATGGATCTCTGGTATGGACTGGGTCGTGCCATAATTTCCTAATTCATGTATTAGTGATGGCAGATGAGGAGATGTATTCGAAATGCATACCATTGTAAGATTGCTCTCAACTGGTTTGGATGGACAGAAAGATAGAGGAGAGTTTTAAGGAGACCCATGATGTTTGGAGTGGAGTAGCTAGATGGATGTATTATCAAAGTTTTTTGGATACGAGAATGTGCAAGAATTGGATTAAGTTGTTGTGGATATCGCGTTATTCGAGAGGATGAATGCGCTCGCTCAGTAGGATAACTTTATGGGGATCAAAGTTGAAATTATGAACGGATCCGGCGTGAAATTACTTGTCCGTCCCCGATTTGTTTGAATTGAATGATTGTATCTGAAAAAATCACTGAACAAACGCGGAAGTTACTCAATGAACAAAAATACCATATGGTAGGTAGATACTGTAGATAATAGAGACAAGTAAGTGAATGGTTGAATTGTAGCTGCCAGCAATTATTATTATTGCAGGTTAAGGTTACATAAAATGTTTACTGTCACCGCCCAACGTGCAGTAAAAGTACGCTTGGAAGTTTAAGGACTAGTGGATGGTGGGTGGATGTCATTGCTGGCTCTAAAAGTTTTCTGTTGAATGTACGTACCAAGTAAGATTATACTTTTTCTACGAGTATGTAAAGTACATACACCGTACGTATACCCGCAAAGTCCAAGTATCTAATATGGTTAGATGCAGTCAAACTACACAAGTTTACAACGGCGATACATATACATTTTATCTTTTTCTTTCCGTCCACCACTCCCTTACATGCCTCTACTAGATCTAACCTTGAACCCCAGATTTCTCCTTGGGCTTGGTGCATGCACATGGTGCATATCAGCCAATGAAATGACACTGGCAAATGTTTGAAAAAGGAGTCAAGTGGGAGCCTAGAGTAAGGTTAAGGTTAATAGTTTAGTAGTTTAATTGACGAGGCTGAGCATGTTGCTCCATTCCGCAGTTAGGTTATGTTATGTTATATTACCTATATAGGTATAACAACACTATCATGACATGACTCTAGATGCAACTTGGATTCTTTTCTTCTTTTCTTCTTTCTTTCAAATCTTTCAAATCTTTCTCTAACTAGTCGTACTTTTGTGACTATTTTATATACCAAAAACTTCCTGTTATGAAATCTACTTTTTAACACCGAAGAGTCGCCAACTACAAGCTACAGCTGCACCATAAAACACTGGGGGCGTTCACCTTCTTTTAAGCTTAAAAGACACAAGCTTTACGGACATTATTCTTTGAATCCCCATTATCTATTCGGACATTATACTATTCAACAATGGGCGACCTCGAACCTCTAGAGAGAGATGTGGAAATGGCGGAATCGAAACCAATGATTGGGGAAGATGTAAACAATCATAAGAATGAAGGGAAAAGAAAGAAGTCTCGAGCAAGTCAAATCCTCGATATTGCTTGCATTGCTTTGAATATCATCAGTACAGTTGTTCTCGTCTTTCTGAATAAATGGTTTGTCTGATACCATCTTTCCTCTCAAAATACAAAGCTAATCATGTTCTAGGATATTCAAAGATCCTCAATTGCGCAATATGCAAATATCCTTCGCAATGTGGCATTTCACCTGCACCACCATTGTATTATGGATAGCTAGTCGTTCCCCTTTCAATCTTTTCGTCCCTATACGACTGCCATTTCTCCAAATGCTCCCATTATGTTGCTTCTTCGCTGGCTTTCTCATACTTGGAAATTTGAGCCTGGCATTCAACTCTGTGGGATTCTACCAGTCAGTTATCCACTCCTAATTACCTTGTCCATTGCTATACTAACCCTACCTCACCAGACTCGCCAAAATAATGACCACCCCTTGCGTCGCCCTCCTTCAATACTTCTTCCTCTCCAAATCCGTCTCTCCTCAGACCATCCTCGCCCTGGCTAGCGTCTGCATCGGCGTAGCTCTAACTAACACCGGAGCCTCTGGAACCACCACATTCGGCGCTTCAATCGCCATTGCCGCATTTGTAGTAACGGCCTTTTACCAAGTCTGGATCGGCAAGAAACTCACCGATTTCAAAGCCTCATCTCCCCAACTTTTGCTCAATCAAGCTCCAATATCAGTTTTGATTCTCGCGTTTCTAGTCCCCTTTTTCGACACAAAACCACATTTATCGGATATCCCGAAAGAAACACTGATTGCATTGGGTTTGAGTGGATTAGCCGCTGCACTCTTGAATTTAAGTCAATTTTTAATCATAGGAAGAATGTCAGCATTGACATTTAATGTTGCTTCCAAGTATGTTTCCCTCTCACACATACCTTATCTACATCACTCAACTCCCCAAGATCAAACACTAACTCCTCTCCCTCCTCTAGTGTAAAAACCATCATAATTCTCACCTACGGCTGGGTAAGCGAAGGCCGCCTTCTCACGCTCAAAGATTCCGTAGGTATATTATTATCTCTAGGTGGCGCAACAGTGTATAGCCAGCTTTCTCAGCGGTAAAAATCTCATCAGTTTTGTAGGTTAATGAGTAATGAATTTTAAGACCGGTTGATTTATTAGATGGAATATGGCGTTGGAATAGATTAGCGGAATCACAAAAATTGGAATTTATATTAAATTGAATAAATAATAACAAGATAATGGGAAAATATAAAACTACCTGTGATAGCTACCTACGGAAGTACTTTTAGAGAAGAATATAAGGTTCCAAATGTTTTTTTCCTCTACACCTACCTACCTAGGTAGCTAAAGTCTTGATAAATAACCGAATATTTACATATAAGATTGAATAGGTAGTTAGCTATATATATCCATCCAGTAGGTTAATGACATCACCACGAACTAAGATCCTAAGATTCTATCTATATGACGAAAAATCCATTCTTCAACTTATTCATTATCTGGAGCTATCTTCTGTACAAATAGGTAGATAAACGAATAACCTGTTAATTTCCTCAAATATCTTTTTAGAATTACTTCTTTTTTTTATCTATATGAATTTATAATTTGTAATTTATCTATTTATTTATTATTATTATAGTGTTACGACGGGCTACACAACTACCATCACATGATCCAAATCACGCGATGGACCCTGCATATTCAGGGATACGAATCGTAGGTCCATACGAATCGTAGGTCCATACGAATCGTAGGTCCATACGAATCGTAGGTCCATACGAATCGTAGGTCCATACGAATCGAAGGTCCACAAACTCTCAGGATCCAAGAGATCCAGTAAAGGACGAAGGTCTATATAAGCAGGATGGTTTCCTTTGTGTAGAGCTTCGTGCTCAAGATCAATCATTTAGTATACCATACTATTAGTTACGAATTGCATCACACTATTGTCATTACTTTAAGTCCCTGCTTGACGCCTAGTTATAAACCACCTCGAGAGCCTAGAGCACTTCCACGTGATCTAGACGGCAAACCTCGTAACATATAGATTCTTGTTATTTTACTATTTTATTTATTATTATTTAATACTTACTAGATCTATAGGTATACAAATATAATAATGAGTTTTTGATTGGAAAAATATAAATAAATAGTAAATATAATAATAATATGTTACGATAGTAACAATTGACTAATTAGGAGAGCTTAGGCCTTGTGCAAAAGCGATCAGATTTCATCGAATTAATATGTGATCTGGGTCACCTTAAGATCGTATGTGCACGCACTGTCAGAAAACACGTGACTTGGAGCTTTTGGAGCTTGAGGATCCAAAAGGATCCAAGGGAGCCTTTGGAGCTTAGGATCCAAAAGGATCCAAGGGAGCCTTTGGAGCTTAGGATCCAGAAGGATCCAAGGGAGCATGAATATCTATATAACCAAGATGGATTCCCTTTGTATAGAGCTTCGTGCTCAAGATCAATCATTTAGTATACCATACTATTAGTTACGAATTGCATCATATTATTGTCATTACTTTAAGTCCCTGCTTGACGCCTAGTTATAAACCACCTCGAGAGCCTAGAGCACTTCCACGTGATCTAGACGGCAAACCTCGTAACATAATAATAATAATAATAATAATAATAATAATAATAATAATAATAATAATAATAATAATAATAATTGTAGCATAATATAGAGTATGTCACGGTGCCAGTCACGTGAGCAGTTGATCCTATCCGATAGGACCAAGATAGGCGCTCGCGCCGGTGCGCAAGTGAGCTAGTGCCCGATCGGGCTAGCTTACTTGCGAAAAGTCTGTATATCTTCAACCAGGAAGATCCTGTATCGTAGCTCTTCGAGCTACGTCTTAATCCTTAATCTGAACCTATTATCTGAATCAATATAACTTTGCCAAATTAGGGCAAGGTTACTAGAAGCCCTATTCTGCCTGCCTGCCCCGTGATAGAGTAGCGTGTAAAAAGCCTGATACTATTTCAGAAGACAGGGGAGCATTATCAAATTGTATTATACAATTTTATAGGTTTCAATTGTGGGATTTTATAAAATACATACATACATCTAAAACACCATGCGCCATAAACCCGTCACTCTATTCAAACAATGCAGTACAATACAATAGGATACAATGCTAAGGATATTGTATCAAGGAGACAGACAAACTGAAGAAAAGGAAATCAATGTATACGCTACGCTCATTTCTAATGTGTATTTATTACCACCCATTCATCCTATCCATACCAACCATGCATTCTACATGCAGAATCTATCAGTTTCACTAGGAATCGACTCAAGTACGTCATCCATCCGACCCTCCGTCCCTCCATTGTATTTACCGTCTCTCCACCAACAAGAAATGCATCGCCACATATGCTAAGAAGATAAAGGCACCGGCAACAATCGCCAAATTAATTGCATCCGGCCAAAACGCCTGGGTATCAAACCCAAAACTACTAAGAATAACTGCGCCGGGGACGGTGATGTCGAGTTTGTATTTTTGATCGACCAGTGTTAGGTACGTTACTTCATTTACTATGAGAGATTCAAAGCCGTAATGGAAGATCGACAGGGATTGTAGCCAAAGAGCAGACTTGGGGATCGCATCATGATTGAGTAGGAGACCGGCGAAGAGGAGACTAAAGAGCATGACGAGACTTCCGATGAGACTTGCGACGCCATTATCTTTGAAGACGATACCAAGGAAGAGACAGATGGCAGCAGCGGCGAGATTAAAGAGAACGAGGATGAGGAGGAACTTGAAGAAGTTTGGAGCTTCGGCTACAAGTCCAGTCATGGGGTATAAAATAGAACCCATGATTAAAGGTGGAATAATGCGGAGTGGTACAATATCAAAGACAACTTTGGCTAAGAAATAAGTGATGGGCGAATAGTACCCATTTGCTCTTTCTCTGACGAAAACCATTCGCTCAGTAGCGAAGACGTTCAAACTGGATAGAGTACTGAAACCGAAAAGTGCGAGAATGAAGAAGAACAATCCCAAGCGATTCTGGAAACCGGGGATGTCATCTGTAAGGCCATAAAACAGGAACCCTGAAAGAACGGCCAACAAGATCGCGATTGCGTAGTGGGTCAACATCAACATAGGGTTCCTGTAAAGATTGCGCCAGGTGCGTTGAGAGAGAATCACGAATTGTCGAAGGTATCCAACTCTTGCATATCCTCTTCCCATAGTATTTGTGGTTGATGTACTGTTTTCCTGTACATGACCATTCATACTGCCATTGGCACTTTGAGCAGTTGACACAGCAGTTTTTAGGTCATCTTGAAAGTCCCGTGAGATTGGTGAGTTTACATAAGCCGAGACGAGGACATCTAAATCTGATCCAGTTCCCGGTGCATCTAGTGGCAGATTATCTAGATCCTCGGCGATCGAAGAATGCTGTCTCGACATTCTGAGCCAGTGTTGATTGGCCTCTGGATCTACAGGCGCTTCATCAGGTTGAGAATTAGGTGTTTCGATTCCGCTCCTCTTGCGAGTAAAAAGTTCCCGTTCTTGCCTTGCCTTGACAGAGTCACGACGTTTGCCTTTAGGTCTTAATAGAGACTCGCTTGGGCTACCAACTACAGGCTCTTCTATACTACCACCAGAGATGCTTGCAATTGATTTCACCGCTCTAGTACTGCTTGCCCCAACGCTTGGTGTTACGCCATGTCTGAAATCAGATGTAGTATCGTCAATCGGGGTACGAGGAGCTCCAACATGCATTGTCAAATCGACCAAATAATCAGCAATGTTGAATCCAGGTGGGCATGAGTAGCCAATGTGATCGAAATACTCTTGACAAAGGCTGAACTCGCCAGAATAGACCGTTCTTCCTTTGGCGAGAAGTAATAATCTATCGAACAAAGCCACAATATTAGACCTTGGTTGATGGATGGTGAATATAACCGTTCTCTTGTAGGTTTTGGCCAGGTTGACGAGACACTCGATAACGTTGAAAGCATTGTATGCATCAAGACCACTCGTTGGCTCATCAAGGAACAATATGCTTGGACTCGTTACCAATTCACAAGCGATCCCCACTCGACGTTTCTCACCACCAGAAATACCGCGACCCTTACCATCCTCAGAACCAATTAAAGAATCCTTGATATGGGAAATACCAAGCTGTCGCTCTACCTCGAAAACTCTCTGTTCCTTAGCGGATCTTCCCATATCTCTTGGCAGTCTCAAAAGAGCGCTGGTCATGATGGTTTCATGAACGGTAAGTGTAGGTAGCATAGCATCTTCTTGATCGACGAAACCAATGACACTTCTGTATTCGTTATCTGTAACCTTTTCGCCATTGACATAAAAGTTTCCTTGGACAACGCCGCGCTTGTTCTTACGAGCAAGAATATCAAGAAATGTGGTTTTTCCAGCTCCTGAAGCCCCCATGATCGCCATGATCTCGCCAGGATGAGCTACTCCCTGAACACCACTTAAAATCTGCTTTCCATTTAGATTGTATGAAACGTTCTCGAAATATAGTGACGCCGGCTTGTGATCAGTCATTAGCTTGATGCTCTCGTCATCAGAATCGTCGAGATGGATAGGTCCGTATTTAAATTGCCTTCGGGACAAGTACCAAACTAGCATGATAACGCCTACAACAAATAGAGATGCAGCTGCGATAACACCTGCGATCAGAGGTGTATTTATTCTCTTGATTGGTCGTTCATATCCCGGAATCTCAGTTTCGTAAAGACATTCTCCGGCTTGACAGTTGATAAAGATACTGCTGTCGCCGAACATTTGTTGAATGAGCAGATCCATTTGGGGTTCCTTAAAGGTGCACTCATTGTTTCCACCTTTCTGCTCACAGTTAAAGGTTGCGGGACCTCTAATTTCTTGATCGAGGAAGTCCGATATATCAACCGATCCATTTTCACCGCAAAGCATCCTATCCGGAACACACTTGCACGCAATGTTTTCACATTTTGCGCTGGTCGAGTTTCGGTAGTAATCATTTGCGGCTCCGGATGTACAAGTATCCAGGGAACAATAAAAGGACTCTTTCTCGTCAACCCAGAATTGAAAGTCGCAGGTTTCTACTTCGGCGTTACAGGTAAAGGTGACCTGCGGCTTCTTTCCATCCAAGATGTCGACAATCTTCCTGTTCGTAACATCGCACATCTGGTAGTTCTCCTTCACCACCTCGCCATTCTGATAGCATACGCCTCCCTCTTTTTCCGGCATTAGAGCATTACATGCTTTATTGTTCGTACAGACATTGCAGTTAATTCCAGTCCAGCCATCTTCGCAAACGCACGAGTCTGTTGTTCGCATCGGTCGGTCCTGGCCATCTGCTAAAGAACCACAAACTATCAAGAATCAGTAAAATGAGTTTCCCAGGCCACGCAGAGAGCTTGGCGCACCAGGTTGAAGACAATCATCGCCACCGAATCCCGGTGGACATGAGCATTTGCCATTGTATTGATTGCAGCCAGAGTATTGTCCGCAAGTGAAAGCTGGAAGTAAACAATTAAAACTATATAGTCAGCAAAGGTTTTTGATATAAAAAGAAGTGGCGCAGTACCAGGGAGGACAATTGTCAGGTCGATCGTCCATCAGAGCTAACTGCGCTTTCATCGAGTCTATCGTCGAATAATTCGTGAAAGCATATGCATTCCATGATAGAGACAAGGTCGTCAGGACTACCGTCCCTAGCTGAAGTCGTTTCATGGGTCGCGGAGTGTGGTTGCGATGATGGCGATTGTTGAGGGTGGAAGCTTGCTATTAGGATGAGCTCAATACTGCGGTGAGATAGATGACGACTCTTGATGCCATACAAATTAAATGGATTGATTCTGATGAACGATTGAGATAAATAGTGATTTTAAAGCTAAAGTTTAAAGACGAGTAACTCAATAATACCTTGAAGGAATGAATAAGTAAATAAAATGAAGCTGGTTTAGAATCAAGAAGAGTTGAGAAGCTTTACCAACTAATTAGTGTTATTGTCCATGTCTGTCCGATGTTTTTAGCTTATTTTCTTAGGCGGCCGCCGGTTTGTTATAAGAGGCGGGGATCGACAAAATCTGGAGTGCAGTCTAGGAGCAAGTCAGGAACAAGCAAGATAACATGTAATATAATGTCTTGAAAACAACATTGAAAGGAACATTGTTTTTGGAGACTTTGATACGGTACAATGAATTTATATTAGAAGGAGAATTTGATAGACATTAACCTACCGTGCATATCATATATCGATAAATCCAAACACCACCACACTGCAACCAAAGTTGTCACGTATCTATCTATCTTACCAAAGATTTTATCTTATCAATGTACTCCATAATGCAACTTCTCATACTTAATTTCTATTGGTGCTCACTTACTCTTCCTCCTTGGAGAACGGCCGAGGTTTAACAATCCCCCACACAATCGATCTTCCACGCCTTTCTGATGTCAAGATGTCAACTCACGGCGCACTACTGTACTTGAAAATATAGGTTTGTGAGAATATATAAATTTACAATGTACCATTCAAAACCAACGTTTCTTAGTCTTCTCCACCAGACACTACCCTCCGATCCACAAAACCCTTATTATCATCGCAAACATGGTCAAGATTGAACCTTTCTCCGTAGAACAAGTAAGAACCACCCCTCATTCGCTCCCCAAATCAAAATATCTCTAATCTAACTTCTGAAAACTCCAGTGGATGGACAAATACGAAGTTACACCTGGAGTCATCAATATTGCCGAAACATGCGCAGCTTCAATTTCAATCGATGACCTCGTAAAGTTATCCGAGGATCCAAATCTCCCTCATCCAATATCAACTTCGACCAAGCTCACATATGGACATATTCGAGGTTCCCCCGCCCTTCGTGAACGTCTAGCATCTCTTTATTCTGCAAGGGCTTCTTCCGCTTTATCTCCAGAGAGTATCCTCCTTACACGCGGTGCAATCGAAGCTAATTTTCTTTCTCTATACACGTTGATCGGACCGGGAGATCATGTAATTTGTGTACATCCTACTTATCAACAACTATACTCAGTTCCACAAAGTCTCGGTGCGGAAGTTTCGCTATGGAAGTTGCAAAAGGGGAAGAAATACATTCCTGATTTAGAGGAGTTGAAGGGATTAGTCAAGGACAATACCAAAATGATTATTATAAATAATCCCAATAATCCAACAGGAGCTACAATCCCCAAGTCCGTTTTGCAAGGCTTGACAACTTTTGCGAAGGAAAGGGATATTATTATCCTAAGCGATGAGGTCTATCGACCTTTATTTCACGGAATCTCGGTAGCTGATGCAGAGTTCCCCCCTTCCATGGTGTCCATGCCTTACGAAAAAATCATCGTTACTGGCTCCCTTTCAAAAGCCTACTCTCTAGCTGGTATCCGTGTTGGCTGGATCGCATGCAAAGATAAGGCTATCATCGAAGCCTTCGCAGAGGCTCGAGACTATACAACTATTTCTGTATCGCAGCTTGATGATAAAGTTGCTTCCTATGCAATGAATCAATCCGTCATCCATGCTCTCCTGGCTCGGAACATCAAGCTTGCAAAGACTAATGTGGCACTTTTGGAAGCTTTTGTCAATGAACATAGTGAGAATTTGTCTTGGGTAAAGCCAAATGGAGGCACAACAGCCTTCATCAAGGTGGAAAAGAAAAGGGAGCCGGTGAATGACGTACAGTTCTGTGTGGATGTCATTGAGAAGACTAAAGTTATGTTCCTGCCTGGCTCCAAATGCTTCGGAGAGGAATTCAAGGGCTATGTAAGGATTGGATTTGTGTGTGAGACAGAGGTCTTGAAGGAGGGTCTGCAAAAATTAGGAGGATACATTAAGGAAAACTTAAGCTAAAGGATGAATAGACCTGATAGATGATTCAGAAAGCCCTTGAATTGAAACAATCTTGAAAAACAGACACTTTCCTCGCTCAACAATGCATAGTTGTATTTTTCGTGAAGCATCTTATCATTCATGTTTGATCGATCAATGTAGACTTACATCCAACCATACATTGGGTCAAAATGGCGAATTACTGGGATATCTCTATGATTAATTACCTAGACTTCTTTTCCGACTATTGAACACCTTTATGTGTTGTAACAAATGCAAGTCTTTTAGCATCATACCCAAAGTCACTTCTTCAATAGTGTGAACAGATAATAAATACATGTAGGATGCGATCTTAGGTATGTATCGATATTCAAATTTCTTGGTATTTTCAATTGGGTATAAATATATGTGTAAAGAATAATCATAAGCATAAACAAGCCAGACATCGCAAGTCCATCATTCCTCATTCCTCATCATCATTTCTCGTTTCCTTCCTCTTCTGCTGCGGATCCATCGTATCGGTACGATTCCGCACTGTTCCCTGACACCTATTCCGATCATTATCATTCATTCATCAATGCTCCCATAGCAGCTTCTTGAATCAGCAGCCGTAATACAAATAAATACCCAGGTAGGTAGTAAAACATAAACCACAACCATCTCCCCCAACACTCAAAACTCAACATGGGGCTCAAGCTCCTCCTCAAGAAACTTCAACAGATATTTCCCTACCACCCATCACCGGCACCGATCCATCAACCCGCACCCCATCCTTCTTACCCGAAGAATAACAAACCTCCCTAAACCTAACACCCATCCTCTCCACCCCCAAATCCGCACCCTCACCCCCCAGCCCCACACTTCCATTTTCCCATCCCACTCTCCCCACACTCAAACCAACCACCCTCCCAACCCTTCCCCTCCCCTCCAATCCCCCAATCGTAATATCTTCCCGGTGCATCTCACCATCCATATCATCCTCAAACTCCACCGCGCTTCCATTCCCTATTGCCGAAATCCCACATGCGCCAGTACCAGAAGCTTGTATTGAGGCTTCGAGAGCAGCAGCTCGTGCCATTGCTTTACTCGAGTGTAAACCGTAGGTGTAGAGGGCTGTGAAGACGAGTGATGTACCTAGCATGACGTGTAAGGTGTAGAGGATGTAGAGGGTGATGGATTTGGAGGTTAGGAGGTAGGCGAGATTGGAGAACATGGTTATGGTGGGGGGTCTGTTGTAGTGATGTTTTGTAGGGAGATTTTTGTTGGTGGGTTGGTGTCAGTATGGGTATATGTAGTTAATGGTTGAAATTGAAGACTCGAAGTTACTGGGGGAGGTGTAAGGGGAGGATGATTGATTGGATGTGAGTAAGTAAGATGTTAAGTTGGTGAGGTGATTTTAATAAAGTGAATTGATGGTAGTGTATGATTGATTGTACTGTATAATTTCTCTGTGGATATTTCGTAAGATGTGTAAGTTAAGAGAGAGGGCTGGTAATGAGGTGAGTTGAAGTGAGGTGAGTTAGACTAGAAGTAGTTATTTTCGGAAAAGGAAAGAGCAGATGGCTTAATATATCTACTATGATTCCTATCCTTTCAAAATGTGCAATTCCGATGATAAAGAGATTTACTCCAAATTTTCCAAAGCATTGCCCTGCCATTCTTTATTTATTGTTATGATCTCCATTAACCCATATTCTGAAGTCATCGCGAAGTTCTGAACATTGACAAATTTCTCCTTAACAAGGGACATGCTCGCAAATCTTCATGCCCAGTTAGATATTCCATAATTACCAGGAGGTAAAATCTCTCAAGCGAGCCCAACTGCCAGCATATCCCTCGCTTGAAGTGTATGAAGGATGAAAAGTCCAGCCCTATATCAGCGGTCGCCACGTCAAATATACTCAAATAAATAATAGGTGCCGCGACTATAGGGCTTAATTTTCAGCGCATAAGGCAATTTTCAACGTTTTCTACTAGGTAGTCTTTTAGTCGAGTGCACTACATCAGTGCGGAGTCCTTCTTCGAACTTTTGGAAGAAGACTAAGTTAGATGTAGATCGTGAGATGGGAGTGGAATCGTATGAGAGAGGGATAGAGTTTTGATGGTGAGGGAGACTTCTACCCGCATTGATGATCCCAAACTTCGAATGTTGCCCGGCCACCTCAATATATCGAGTTAGAAGACTGGGATGTAGTCATATTTAGTATTTTTGTATGATCATGTAGTGAATGCTGCGCGTATGCATTTAATGCGAGCAATGCCAAGAATGATGCGCAGTTCATCGTATGTTTGATAGTTGTACATCTTTTTAAAGGAGTGTGGCCGGATGTTCTATTCTCAATCATCCCTTCTCTAAGTCGGATTCTGGTACTAGGTAGGAATCAAATTCTGTAAAATCATTGCCTGTAAAATAGCCTACCTCCTACAATTCTCGTTCTATTGGTTTTCGCAACTTTATGATAGAAGTACTCGAGGACTTCTGCTGTCACATACCCGGCCATGTCGTTCTCGCCTAAATAACCGATTTCCCCACTATATGCACGTCCCTACTACGTGCACGACTTTGAAAATGTCAACATTATGGCTTCAAACATCGATGATATGCCTTTAGAGGCTCGTATAGAGCTTGCATTAGATCATTTGAAAGGGGTTCAAGCTCCTAAATACACTCAGACAGCTAATTTCTTCAAAATTGATCGATCCACGCTCTCCCGGCGGCATAGAGGTAAAACCACCTCGAGAAAACAGTTCCTCTCCGATACGAAACAAGCGCTTTCTAGTGATCAGGAGGAGGTTTTAGTTGATCAAATCAACAAGCTGACACAGAGATCTATCCCTCCTACAAGCCGCATAGTCAGAAACCTTGCAGAAGAGATCCTAGGCAGAGAGGTGGGAAAGAACTGGACTAGCAATTTTGTCAAGAGGCATTCAACACGTCTTAAAAGTCGGTATCTCCGTTGCATTGATAATTTGCGTGTGAAAGCCGATAATGTTGCTATATTTGATTACTTTTATGATCTGGTTTGAGCTATTTTCTATTGTTGTTGATCTTTATTACCTAAAACGCTCTTGCTAATGCCCCTCTTTTTTTAATTTAGTTGATAAAAGTGACCATAAAATACGATATACGGCCGAGAGATATATACAATTGGGACGAGAAGGGCTTTATGATCGGTATGGGGAGGACTATGAAGAGGATAATGAGTGCTAGCGCCTATAATAGAGGCAGAGTGACAAAAGCTAGGCAAGATGGATCAAGAGAGTTTATCACCCTATTGGCAGCTATATGCGCTGATGGGACAGCTCTCCCTCCCGCTCTTATTTATAAAGGAGACTCAGAGGATCTACAAGATACATGGGTTCAGGATGTAGGGGAGAAAGATAAAGCCTATTTTGGAGCCTCAAGCAATGGGTGGTCGTCGAATGCTTTTGGCCTATATTGGCTTATAAACGTATTCGACCCTGCTACACGTCGAAAAGCAGGTGGAAGATATCGTCTACTTATTGTCGATGGTCATTCTAGTCATGTCAATATGGAATTCCTTTCAAAATGCGATGAATTAAAGATTATTGTCTTAATTCTCCCCCCTCATTCTACACATCGACTACAGCCTCTCGACGTTGGAACCTTCGGTGCCCTTTCGACGAATTACAGTACATTATTGAATGATTTGATGCACAATAGCGGGGGGATTGTTGGTATAACAAAGCGTATGTTTTGGGGCATATTTAAAAAGGCTTGGGAGCTCACTTGTACGAAGCATAATATCTTACGATCCTTCGAAAAACGGGCATATATCCTATGAATAGGAGTCTTACGATCGACTGTATTGCTCCGGAAGCCCCTCCTACGCCACCTACATCATTTAAAACTCGCAGGGATGCTCTTGCTACACCATATACGTCAAAAGCGATGCGTAGAATGAAATTAGAATTTCGTCGCGCTCCCACCCATGAGATCACTTTAAAGCTTTTTAAGGCTGCAACTACATTAGGAGCTGAAGCTTCTATACAGGGGCATAGATCTAAAGGTTTAGAAGAGGCTCTAAAGCTTGAAAAAAGGAAAAGAGCTCGTTCAAAGCGTTTAAATCTCATTGGAGAAGAGGGGAATGGTGCGTTTTTATGGTCACCTTCTGCTATTATTAAAGCTAGAGCGTATCAAGAAGATAAAGCACTTAAAGAGGAGCAAGAGAAGGAAGCTAAGCTTCAGATAAAAGCTGAAAAGAAAGCTGAGAAGGAACGGAAGGAGATTGAGACGAAAGAGAGGGTATTGCAGAGGGAGGTTGATCGTCAGATTGCACGTGATGCGAAAGAGGAGGTTAAAAAGACTCTAAAATCAACAAAATCTCCAATCAAAAGAGATAAAAAGTTCCCCAAAGCTTCTTCTACTATAGATCTAACATCGACAAAGACTATAGAGCTCTCTGATGCTGTAGAGGCTGATAATTCGAAGGGGAAGGAGGAGGAGGTCATATTGCGATCTAGTAGAGGGCGAGCACTACGAGTTCCATCGAAATTCAAAATCTGAAGATTTTATTATGTTTTTAGATAGTATTATATCTTGTCATTTATCAATTAAATTGCTAGCTCTTTATCTTATAAATTGGAATTGTTATTAATTTTTAAAGTTATTCAAAATGGGTGATCGAGATCGTGCATATAGCAGGGACGTGCACGTAGTAGGGAAATCGGTTAACCTATTCGGCGCGCTTACGAAAGTCTCCAACGAATCTCGAATGAACCTCCCCAAATCATAAAATACATTCTTAACTCCACGTACCCCGTCTCCATATATGAAGCCTCAATGCACGCCTCTCATACTCCGTAGAAAGGAGCTCAACTGTATCAAAAGGTTTGATACCTTGACACCTGAAGGCTAGTAAGGTTAGTGAGAATTCGTACAAAATGATGGCGATTTTTTTATGTAAAAAAATATGCAACAAGTGTTCCTTTCTTTTCAATATCGCACGTGTTGCTAAGCTCCATTCAGGTTATACTTTCGTTGCCACAAGACACAACTACCTCTTTTGCAACACAGGCAATTGCAAGTTCTTGAATGACCCAAGTTCTTCACTAATATTGATCACGAAAGGAACTTATTTGAGCTATCGGTTAATCCTGTATTGACGGATTAATTCCATGAAATTTGCATGTTTTCCTGTAGGCGGCCGAGGCAGGTCGCCGCGGGATCTTGCATTACATGTTTTCGTTTGTTACTCAAGTGGAGTTGTTCAGATATTTTTCTTTTGAGTTTTTCATGTCTAGCCGGGCAGATCTACCTTCAAGATAGCTCTCATATTGCTTGCGATCTTGGCATTGTGTTTCTACTTTCGCTGGTGAACAAGCTGTTCATACAAAAAACGGTTGTACCTTAACGGGTTCTGTGTAGCGTAATACCATACCCTCCACCTCGATAGAGCAAACAACGAGAACTTATCTCTAGACGCGATGTGATAAGAGTTATATTCTGATCATTTCAATGCACATTCAGTAGGCTGCTAACGTGGTCATACAAATTTCCGATTGTTTGAAGATGGTTAGTTCCATTACTCCAAAACATTCAAGATACTCCATAGCTGAGCAAATATTTGAACACGGCATTTTTCACAACATGACCAAAGACCAAATGGTTATACTCGGCCCTTTCTCATTGTCGTTGCTGGATATTTGTCTCGTTTTGTACATCATATACCATGTTTTTCCATGGTAGTAATCGCATGGTCAGGCACCCGAAGGAATGATTTGGATGCTAAAATTTATGATAGATGCGGAAGATCCGTTCATATATGGCACGGCCTTGTAAGGGTGTAAAGATCCATTACGGCACATAATTCTCCTTATAATGTCCAGCATTTCCATTGTGAAAACGTGGTAGTTACTTTCTTGATATCACATACAATCCAGAGCTCATCGCAGGACTTAATGATGTACAATTCTTTCGCATTTCTTATTTTTATCATAGGAGTCTGCACTGCAGATGTTTCCAACATTACTACTCCGGCAACCGCAGGTTGTAATGCAGATAATTGTTATCGTGCAGTTAGTGGAGGCTTTCGTGGACCTTTTCAGCAAGGCATAGCATATGATGATTGTGTTGATTATATGGAAAATTTCTGCACGGTGGACGTCATCAATATCACTGTTACTTCCATCATCTTGACAACAATTACCGAAGTATCGACGGTGGGAAAACGAGCAGTAGCAACGACACCCTTTTCACTTCCACCATATGCTAGTGCTTGCTCTAATGAAGCACACTATTCAAGTGCTTGTTCATGTTGGGGTATTTTGCCTGACACTATCACTGAGACTAGTCCTGTATGTATATTCTGCACATTCTCAAAATTATTACTAACCAAACCTCAGACCTACACTACCTACACCACCTCCACCGTTACCACTGGCCTCCCCCCTGTCTGCCCCACAGGCAAAGCCCTCATGAAAGATTCCCTCAACTGTGGCTCCTGCGGTTATGTCTGCGACACAGGCTATTGTGAACACGGCACCTGCAATACATTTCCCTGTATCCCCACTAAATGCGAAGAAGGCATTAAACCATGCGTTGTAGATTCAACCTGTTTCTGTTTCAATACGTTCACAGGACTAGGTTTCTGCGGTGAAAATGTCGTTTGTGCTGAGGCGAAAGATTGTTATGATGATGGTGATTGTCCAAATGCTTATGTTTGTGCTTGGGATACCTGTTGTGGTAATAATGTATGCGTGCTTGGAAACTGTCCAAATCCGGCGGCGAAGTTAGCGAGAATGGTGCAGAGGAAGAGGGATGCGTTGATTGGGGATACGGCGGCTTATAGGGCGACGTGATGGGTTGTTTATATGTATTTGAGTGGTATAGGTAGATTGATTTTACGCGTGGGAAATTTCTCAAGTTAGTTTTGTATTTGAGCTTGTTGTATTAACGGGTTTATTGTGATGATTTATGACAAGTCTCGACATGATGAGATATTTCGATGGTCCAAAAACAGAGCATACCAGTAATCTTACATAGCGACGACGCCCAAAAACGAATAAACAAAACCCCTTTTTGATAAACCATCCACAAGATCGAAATTTCCTATTTATTCCTTGAAACCCACTTGCAATACATCCACTCCTCCTTCGCCAAAGCATGCCAGATATACTATAATATATCCGAATGTCGAATCTCCAAGAAGTCAAAAATATATAAATGAATACCACGGATAATAGTAGAAATATATACCTAAGCCTAAGCCTCCGTATCTCCTATACAAATAAATATCTTAAAACACCTCAACTGATACCCTTCGACAACCTGCCCTCCTCAGACTCTAAAGCGCTGCGCGTCTACATCTCAATTACAAGCCATTTACAAGATCGTCAACGCATCATATCATCTCGTATATAAGTTTATTGTTCATAAATAAAATCTAAATTCAATGACCTTCCTTCGTTTTCTTTTCGTCCACCAGATCCTACCTCTATACCTACCTATCAATTATCGGCACTACATATAAAAATTAGACATCGAATGGAGATGAGACGGTATTTTGGATATAAGGAACAGGTATTTTTTAAGAAGTTAAATAATATTAATAATAATATTTTAAGAATTCATAGCTGTTTCTACACTAGTTTAATCCTCGATTATATTACAGACGTTTTTTTAATTCCTGGAATATGTTTTTTATTTCGAGAATATACGTAGGATGCCGCATCTTGAAATGTACTTAGAATTGCGATTTTGAGGGTTGTGCACTTTCTTCACTTTAAACATAGCGAAAATTTGAACTCAATTACTTTTAGTGTAATACACCAGGTGAGGAAATAAATAAATGGATAATCCTATATCACTCCATCACATCACCTACAATATACATAATAGTTTCGCTATTGAAGAATGGAAAGGAGGGAGGTGCTTATCAATCTGTTATAAAAAACATGGAATATTATTTTCTATCTCTTTTCATACTCGCTAATTGCGCATCCCCTTACGCGTACAGTATTTAGTATTCACCGGTGGTATGGTAGAAGCCTCTAGTCATGTATATTCTCCAAGCTTCATTTAGGGAATGGGATAGCGGGCGGGAAAGAAAAGAACATTTTTAAGGGGGTCGGGTACCGAGTTGTGAAAGATTAGGTTGGGTTATAGTTAGGTAGGCACTAATGGGAATCTGACGAGGTATTTGAAAGATCACTGGGAACTTGGAAGCAGTGTGATAGAGGAGTGAGCTGGAAGAAGGACGGGAAGAAATATCAGGCGGACTTGGAACTTGGAAGTTGGGACGGGATGAGGAAAAGGAAGTAGAGAGACGGGATATGCGGTGGCGGTATTAGGTTGGTTAAGAGTCAAGTGCATTGCCAAGAGGCGGATTTAGGTAGTTTGTGGGGGAGGGGCGCCCGATTTAGACGCGGGAGATATTAGAACGACAATAGTTTATTTAGAAATGTTTTCCATGATTTAATTAATTAGCCTACACAGAAGGATCTAAATTTCCTTTTCCACAAAACAAATAATCTCACATGCAATGCATTCATCCATCCATCCATCGATCCATACGAATAGCTTCCCAAAAATCCCAAAATTAAGGATCATCCCGTGTCGTCGTAATTCATTCAAACAATTGATTTATATTCTATTCGATACATTCCAAATGTTTCATCCCATCCTATCACATCCTTACCCATTATCGGAACTATGTACCGTCAACTACCGGCCACGCATGAAGCTAGACGCTGATGGGGAAGACAATCCTGAAGATTGGCTAGATTAGCTAGTTCTTCTGCATGAGGCAAATATTTATCAGTCAGATGGTTATTTTGTGCGCATTGAGCGTTTAGATCGCCGGCTAGCTTTTTAATTATCGATTTACCAAAGAGATAGAAAGGGTTAATGAAAAAAAAGATGGGATGATTGGGATGAGTTGGGAAAGGAAACTTTTGGCGTCTGGTGATCTGCGCGGGGTTATTGTTGGGGATTCAGTAGATTTGAGGATTTCCGGTTTAGTTGGTGGGATTTTCCAAAATGTAAGATCTTAATTATTTGAATGTTCAAGGTGTTTTTGATGTTATGTTTATTATTGCTCTGTATGTACTCTATCTTGTATTGGCTTTGTGATAGCATTGTCAAAGCTATGAGCTTTCTATCTATCTCTGTACTTATCTCGACTTATCGTCTATTGTGCTCCTTTTCCTTCTCCACAAAATCCTCGTCTCGGGACCTCTTTCCATTCGTGGCTCTGCGTTGGCGATTTAAGCCTAGCCTATCTCCTTCATACTACTGCCTTCTATCGGACATTGATGTTTGTGAGAATTTTTCACTCATCTTCCATAGAGACGACCTCTTCTTCATCAGACAAATCCCGTCGTTCCAGTGATTTTACCGTATAACCTCATGTCGAGCACCCAGAGTCATAATGTAACTTTTCGTAACACATTCCGATCTCAAATCATCACATCCATCCAATCCCACTTCAAGTATTCACAAAAGGTCGGACGCCCTCATCCTTCGCCCGACTCCAAGCCCTCAGTCTCCCTTTAATCTTCAGACCCAATATCTGCGCATCTCTCATTGGTCCCTCGTCCAAAATTCCCGATCCATTCATACTTTCAATCGTACTACCTCTACTTCTTCCCAACGTACTCTCCGAACTCGTAAATGGATTACCCATATCGCAACTCACTCTCGCCCCGCTAAATCTCTTATTACTCGCAGATGTATGTGGAGTAGAAATCGAAGGCGAATAATCATGACTGGTTCTTTTCGAAGCACTCGTAAAAAATGGAATCGATGATGTAGAACCTGTAGATGAATGCGAGGAATTAGAGTTGGAGGAACTACTCGATGAGCTCCGTGATTTGGATTTTCGTTGTGATTGTCGTGAAGTTTCGTAGGAATCCATTTCCAGGAGAATGATTTGGAGTTGTTCGTCTGTTTGGGCGAGGTTGGGGGTTCTAGACGTGAGAGGAGGTCCCTCGATGAATTTTGAGGGGCGGAGGGTGGTTTTTGGCCTAGGTGAGGTAGACATTTTGGAGGCGTGATAGTCGATGTACTTTAATTGAATGTCTGGTATATATATGTCGAGGATATCTATAATCTTCTTCCTTCTTTATGGTATGTGTGTAGAAAAGTATCGAGAGTTGCAGAGTAATATCAATACGTAGTTATACTCACACAGCCTTGAAAGAAAAATATAAAGATTCAAAACCATAATACAAAACAGCAAATATGATATCAAATATAAAAAGTAAATGAAAGAGGTCATCCAAACCTACCGAAGGGAAACTTAGACTTTTAATACCGGTACTTTCTCAAATCCATCCGTTCTATGTGCGTCGTAACTCCGGCTTCCTTGAGTAAAGTCAAAGAAGAAATCTGCGCCCACAAGCCGCGTTTGAACCAGGGTTTAAATCACATAACTTTGTCATAGCGGAGAATCTAAAGCCTAAGTTATCACCCCTCACAGACCCTGCATGTGGTATCACTACCTAATATACTAAAACTCTCCAAAAATATATGTAACCTTCCCCTGTATAATCACTTTTGCCCCATGACACCTCATCTGATACGAATGCTTTATATTGTTTTGTTCATGATCAGCCAAGCTTTTCAAGGAAATTTACTACATGAAGGGGACCTTTGACAGCTGTGATAAATCAGGAACAAATCATTGGATAAAGAGAAGGATTGTCGAATGTTTATACGGAATGAATCTGGGATTCTAGGATCAGGATTAGTAATTTAGGATGCATGTTGTATGTTGTATGCTGGAGGAGATAAGGCTGTAGACAATAAATTGGCGAAAAATGAAGGGGGTTCCCAGTCCTACATCTCCGAATGTTATAATTTCCACCAATTCTTGCTTGTAACTTTTCGTACATCACATCACATCACACCAACATAACCCGCCCTCAAATTCCTCACTTTTTACAGCATCGTGCGTACACACTCATAAAACAAAAGTCATGCGCATAACCCAAACCTATTTATCATTCCAAATTTCAAGGTCCCGTCCTACCCCTAAGCCCACCTGAGCATCACGAAAACACTAAAAACAAACCCTATATTTCGTGCTGACCGACGAATTCCCGCTGTGCCCGTTTTACCTTACGTTGCAAGCAATACGCTGCGGAATCACGGAGATATTGGCAGTGGCTTGTGCACGTGTAATACCAAATTAAGAATTTACTTATGCGTACAAGCAGGTAAATAAATTTCTTGCAGCATATATTTGCAATCAAAACTAAATCCTTCGTCTTGTCGAAAGGAAATTTTGGTCATGTTGTGACGACGTCATAAGCCGTTGGATTTGTTCCTCTCTCGGAGAAGGAGTCTAGGATAAGGCAGTCTCTGAGGGTAGTGATCTGGACTTGAGGTTTTGCGGTCTGGAAGGATCGCAAGCATTTGCTTTGTTATATCTGAGCGAGGTGCTCATAGCAGTCTATTTTAGTCTGGGTCTATGGTTGTAGGATCTGGGGAAATCAGAGAAATGATGATGCTCAGACAATCTATTTTTTGCTTGTCATTTTACGTGGTTTATATTTGGAGATAATAGAGGTCTGTGGAGTTTGTTCGGTTCCCCCTTCTCTTTTTTTCCCTTATCAACCGAACGACGACCAAGTAAAAGTAAATGCTGCAATGGCTCCAAACGAATGACTGATATTTTTGCTAACAAAACCTCTCCCACAACACCCGACTCAAATTCTTAACATTATCAAATTCAGATCTTCACAAGCATTCATTCCGTATTCTTCCAAATCATTAATGCGTATTTGGCATGGAACCGTCATGGAAGCAATCGATTACAATACCAAATACAACGAGAGTTCGGAGTTACGGAAAGTGCTCGGTCAACCTTGTGATGATGATGATCTCAAGGCCCAGACAAAGACTTCATAGAATCACCGTAGCCTTTCGACTTTTTCGTAAACGATTATTTGAAATACATGCGGCCGAAATATCGAATGATGTTTACTAAGAAAACTTGGACTTAGTCTTTGGATTGTCAATCGGCATTAGATAGTGCTCGGGCATATGAATTTTCGGAGCTGAGAGATGTGAAGATGTTGCCACAGCCAGGCTACGATTAACTGCCTACTCCTTACACAACTATCTTCTCAGCTGTATGCGTAACATGAAATTAGGCTACTTCAATACTTGATTGCGCCGTGAAATTTAGTCCCCGGTAAACACTCCAACAAGGGCTCGAATTATGATTCACGTGATATGTGACATTTACTGATTCGCGGTTGAGTTGCTTTTTGGGGGAAAAAAAGAAGAAAAATCACAATTATTCGTCTATTTGCAGATCACTTCTGTTTTGTTGATGCTGATGACATGGCCGATATGAGTCACGTGAGCTACGAAAGCATTTCCATACCAGTAACTAGATGCCATCAAGATTATACTTTATACGAAATGTAAGTTGTTAGATAAGAAGAGGTATATCGTGATGGCGTTGACGAAATGGACACTGAAGGACAGGTGATTGAAGGATGGAATGAAATGAGGAAGCAGGTACATAAAGAAGGAGTTCATAAGAGGGAAACATACAAAGGGAATAGAGTAGCTCGGCTTCGATATTGTGACTTTAAAACGGTAATATTCGGTCAAGGAAGAAGTTAACAGGTGGGGGAAAAAATGAATGCCCATAAAAAGCAAAGCATCAGTAAGTACGAGTATCAATATCAATTGCAACGCAAGATCCACAATCAACACTCCCGCGAACCAATCACCTCATATCCAAGAACTCCAGCGCGTTCCACTCTCACAAGAAGAAATATAAATTTAAAATTGCTCGCTTCATCATCAACACATTCAAACACACCCAAGCGGCTTTAGCTCACTTGGGAGAGCGCCAGACTGAAGTTCACTTCAGGAACTCTAATAGATTCATCTGTTTATCTGGAGGCACTGTGTTCGATCCACAGAAGCCGCATTCTGCGATCTCGAGCCCACTCGAGAGATTATCCTTTTGGAGTTTGTTACTTGTGTACACACACATATGTATTTTATTATAATTTGGTTTTATTTTGTGTAATTTCCTGAAATGGGAATTTTGGTAGTGAGGTAAGCGGGTCTAAGCGATGTAAAGCTAATTGGTGGGTGATAAAGAACTTTTTCTTCGTCTTGTTATCAGGGACAATTCTTGGTGGGGTTGAGGAGGATGAATCTGTTTTGAATCTAATCGATATCAAAACTTTTGATATCGATTAGAGCACAAGAAATATTGGGACTTGATACAAATCCGCTGAATCATTAGTCAAAAATAACCACAATAATTACTAGCCCCTCCAAACCTGACAAAAATTTCTCACTTAACCAAAAACCTACATCAAACCAATACTCAAACCAGTTAGTTGCCTTTTCATTCCCATCCGTCCCGTAGCCCAAACGTGGTAGGGTAAAAATAAAGTATGCCTTGCAAACAAAACACCATAAAGAACGCAGATTCAAAAAAGAAGAGGAGTTGGAGTAAGGTTACTCACCCGATACACATACACATAATCTATTAAACATAAAAATGATACATGATTTTACCCACTTGTAGCCCAATGAAAAGCACTGATTGTACGTTTCTTTTATATATATTCAAAATCAGTAGCCCCACCATAACAAAATCATGAGATTTCCCTGCTGGCGCAATGGTAGCGCGCAAGACTTCTATGTAGATTGATTTTCTATAAATGAACTCATCTTGAGGCTGTAGGTTCGAGCCCTACGTAGGGAGTTACCCTGAGTATCGTCGGTTTGAGTCCGATGCCCGAAACCCATCCTTTTGCCTTTGTGGTTGATTTTGGATGTGTTTCTTCGTGTTTATCCCCTAGAATGCCAAAATGGGCTCCATTCGCTTAACCAGGATCTTACTGACAACCAAATTGCTGGAATTCCTTTGATTTTATACAAAATTTCTTTTTATTCTATAATTAAAAATCTAATTAATATTATTATAGTATTGAAATTTAAAAAATAGTAATATATACTAATTCTTAATTCAATTATTCTTTTTCGAAATCAAAATATTATAAATTGATTTCAAAAATCATTTGTTGAAAAGAAGTTTTTCAAAATATCATTTTGATTGTTTTTAATTAGTCAGGCTTTATTATTCAAGGATAATGCATAGACCATATTTGGAGCCCATTTTTGGCATTCTAGGGGATAAACGCTACCAGTGTAGATGTTATGAACTTCTGTTGTTGTTTAATCCCTTAAGCTTAATTGCTCATCATAATTACACCCCGAGCTCGTGTCCACAACCTCGACAACGGCTGGGACATTTATTAAATATTTGACAGTGAGAAATATACCAGGCCCAGGGTATATCTCAATTATTCTGAATTATAAATCAGTCGTTGGCTGCTGGGTATGTGATGGTTATGACTTCCTATTTGTATTGCGGAACTATTATCACTGTGTACGTGCTTTGAATCGTCGCTGAGCTCATCCACTTTCCGTTCGGAAGTCAGTTGTACTAGAAAGCCTATAAGTAGTTCACTTTATCACATCGAGAACAAGTACAGAGCCTTGCCTTTCTCTGAAGGCTAGGAAACACGAAAAAAAAAAGTTGTTATGCCCTTGTCAAGCCCTCCGCGGACTGAAGTAAAAGAAAAAAGTGATGAGAAACCCTTTCACGAATAGAAGCAGATGAAAAGGAGCCCAGAAATAAATGCAATTATGGCCTTACACGGACAGAAAATGTAGAGCCACAGAGAATAACCTTTACCATACCCATCTCCACCATCAGGGTATGTGTCCCAGCATTAGATATGATCTCAAGATAGTTTACTTTGCTTCGATGCTACCGTCTCATAGATTGTTATTATCCGCTCGTTCTGCTCGAATCTCGCTAATTTGCTCTCATCGAATCATGTTGACAAGACCGTGTCCCTTGCAAAGTTGAAATTCTTATGGCCCCAATTGAGAGAAAAATTTGGTGGATTCTCGTAAGTAAAGCTAGTAAGGAGAAGACTTTCCCTAACCTCCTTGCTTTAGTAATCGTGGCGAGGCAGGCCTGGAAAAGGCGTACGGTTTCTAGCCTCCAATCATGTAGTTTAGTTGAAGAAGCCGATAAGCTGAAACACCTGTTAGTTTTCATCGATGAAAACTCATCAGCAGAGACTTCGGAATACCCTTGGCCTTTGTTGATGCGATGTCTGGAGTTGGTGGTCGAAGCCAGATCAATGTGAGCATACATTTGATAGTAATCATATCCGTGGGAATGATGCACTTTGTAGAAAGATGACAATAACCAATTCTGGGAGTGATCAGGGCTCAGAGTGAGTGACCAAGAAACCTTAGAATTGACTTCGAATTAATGTGGCACAGCAGAATATCAAGTCCTGATTCATGTAAGTGTGTCGCAGAGTATGTTAAGGGCCATCTCCAAACGAATTGCTTAATGGATTCTTTTCAACGTCGGCGACTTCAAAAGTGGTTTAGCTAAGACATCGATAGCAATGTATTTCTGGATTTTTCAGAGACATCATTGAAATACTACTAATGAATAAGAGAACTGTCCACTCTGTGTGGACTTGCATCATGACCGTCTAATTAGAGATTAATGATAACAACCACTGTCTCCGAATGTTAACTTCAAAGAAGCTTCATTATTATCACTAGAATATAAGGCTACGTCTCTATCAATCGAGGAACATTGGGCCAGAGAGTGCAGGTCAGCCAAAATGTCTTCCGCAGAGACAATGCTCAATCAATGTAAATCCAACTTGTTACTTCCCTCAAGGATGGAAGTAATTTCTGCATAACTATTTTGCAACCGGTCATAATCGGTACAAACAATGACAAGGACCGAGGAAAAACCCCTCACATCGTGAATTTGGAGACTTCCAATGACGTGCTGAACACTTGGTGGCGGAAAGTAAATATCTTCTTCTATCGAAGTTATTAAACCATAGTTACTTTGCCGGTGTATGATCTGCATATTGAATGTTATATCATAGCTCCGAGGACAATGCAATCTGTTTGCCAAATCATACCCGTGACATCACTTTGAACTTTGAAGGGATTAATGCCATGGTCTGTTGCTGACCATTTCCTGAATCATCTCTCTGCATTTTTCAAGTCGAGTAAATTAGCATACCTGGAGTAAATTGTCAGTTCGCAATAAAGCTATAATTTAAGATGGATACGAGCTTATTCCTTGACAGTTATCACCAGAAGAATAGCTTCATCTCCAACATATATTAAAGGTGCTGATTTTTGGGGTTGGAAGTAACGCAAACACTTGTGGATAGCGAAGACTTGGGCACAATTTCAAGCCAGAAGCTGACGAAGACTCAATATTCATCAACACAACATCTACTTACCCCTGCTGAACAACGCAGATCACAAGACCACGATATCTACCAGTAGAGCTGTCCAAACTACAGCTCATCACCCTTTCACCGGGAATGAACAACTTGCTTTGTAGGGTCCATATACTTTGCTAAAAGGTGCTTCGCTACTCTATCATTACCGCGAATTATATGGCCCAGAATAAATACATAGGCAAGTCTGTATCGACATACTGGCAAGACTTTCATTCAGATATTAGTCATGGATGCGAAAAATTTCACTAATTACAACTCGATGACACCTGTACGCCAATTACCACAATCTATCAGAAATTGGATATCATTACTACTGATACTCCGATCAACATTGCATGTTTTGCCAATCTCCACTCACCACTCACCACTCACCACTCATCAAATCACATCACATCTGCAAGTATTTTCATCATCCGTTCTGTCAACATCAATACTATAGACCTTAAGCCCAATGGTGTTCTAAATACTGAATAGGCATGAATTCCAGTTCAGGAGATTCGCATTGCAACGGAAGAGATCATGTTCGACTGGAGTTCTTTTACGCTCTGGCATTCTATTGGGTTTATTGAGACCAGAAAGAGCATCAGATTGAATTGATTGATTATCTAGCTAAGCAGTTAAGCTGCGAGTATATATTCAAAAAATGAAGGAATAGGCTTAGGTATTCGGCCTTCGGAATTAAAGTGCTTTGAAATCAAAATATTGAAAGCAAACAAACAGTATACCAAAAAGGAAAGAATGAATTAAAAGTTGAGTTTTGTTTGCTCCTTGCATCATGCAATATATATGCATATGCTGCCAAGATCCCAGGAGGTCAACATTATATGCATCATACAATATATATGCATATGCTGCCAAGATCCCAGGAGGTCAACACATTCCCATCACATACCCATCATTACTAGTCCTTTCAATACCTCTCTAGTATTAGTAAAACCCCTTTTAAAAATTGAGAGTGATAACAATAGAGGATAAAGCGATTCCATACTTCTTAACAAGGTAAACCCCACAAGTGATTTTCCACCGAAAGATGAATGTCAGGAACTAATCATATACACTAAGAATGGCAACAACAATTTGGCATGAGCAACTATGCATCTGGAAGGATTGTTCTCCGCTACATTAATAGGAACAGCAACAGTGTATTCCCCGACCAGACCGAAGTCAAGAAATCCAATGACTTGCGATTCATCCCCACTTAGAAGATAAAATTCACGTCGTGGATAAATTTTCTCATCAACCACATTGGCCGTACTGATAGCCTGTGCATATTACACATGCGTGATATAGTTGACCTACATCTTGTCCAGTATCTCTCACATATAGCTGAATCGAGAAAGTAGGAAAGGCCGTACTAGTCGCGGTGCTGCTTCCTTGTGATGCGTATAATTCAGCATACGACCGTGAAGTCCTCTCTTACTCGAGGCCTCGTCGTATGATTTGGTTCTTTCCTTGCAGTTCTCTACATGTTGTGAACACGCCGTGGGCTGCCTAGAAGCCTTCTTGATAAAGACACGACAGTGATGATTCCGCGGCTCTGCCACGGAATACATGAACCGGAAGGGCTACTTCCTTTGTCCAAAGTATGCTATGACCGCTGACATCTGTTACCTTATTCCTCGGTGGTTTTCCTTTAGCTTGTGATTAGGGGTTAGTGATATCGGTTTTGTGGTTGCTTCTGCTCTGCATTCCAGTTGGGGCAATGGCATATTTGTGCGCGTCGCCCCTTTTGCACGCTGAACCACCTCATTCTAAAATTCTTATGTCTTTGGGCTAGTCGGCGAAGTGCACGAGCTCCAATCTTGCCTTGTTGGATTCCGAATGGGCTGATTCAAGTGCCTTCACCCTTCCCTCTATGGTCTTTCTAGTTCGTATTCCGCCACCACATTTACTCGTTTGGCACTTGACTTCTATGCCATCTATTTATCCCATCGTTTTCGCATTGAACGATTTTGTTGTAATTTATACTGTGAAAGAGGTATGAGACGGGAAGACCAGCGAGCCTAATGTATTCGTCCCGATTCTTCTGAATATATTTCTCTTAGTCCAATGAATATGGCACATTTCTCGAGTTAAAGCTTCTGTGAACCGGCTCGATCGCAAATCGTGGAGGACTACTGGTATGAAACCTCTGATGAAAGCTCTTCCTAAGCTATAAGAGAGAAAGCTCGTTGTCTCAGTGATCGGAAAGCTGGCGTGGATGTATCCAAATTTCCAATCTAACTCACCACGTTCTCTCTCAGATTTGGTCCTTCGCTCACCTGGCTTTCTCCCAGTGTTCATCCATCGCGACCTTTACTTTGCTCTACCGAAGCACGAAGATACAGTCGTCATATATCATCCTGTGAAAGCCGACTTCATCCGCTGAAGATCTAAAACGATATCGCACACAAATCTTCCGAAATGCAGATGACGAACCGTGGTCCTCGAAGATAGGAAATACGACGAGTATGTGCTATTATTCGATAAAGAACTGAGTACCGGTATCCATTCTGCGGCTCAAGTAACCTTACTGCAAACCTCCTGAAAATGCGCACGAGTACAAACTTCGATAAATCAATCGGATATTTTCGTTAGTCGGATGTGCCAGCCGAGGCAATGGAAGCTTCTATGACGAATCTGGTATCGAAGGAAGGTGTTAACCGATGCGCGCGCATGGTTTTGGATGTTTATACGGGGTCGTTGATTGAGATGCTTATCATTATTATCAAAGATGTTTCTTCAGCGATTTCAGTCCTGCCACCTCCCTAAGGAATGAACCCACTCACAACCACTTTAACCACTTGCCTATTGTGGGGTAAATATTTGTCATCCAGTTTTTGTCAAGGATCATGCTACCGAGTTGACCGGCAACTTAAAACAAATCACGTTCTCGGGAGCTAAATAATCTCTAGGTTTGGGGTGACGGTTAAATTATGGCTGTTACAAAACACCTACAGATACAGACGTCTGTCTCTATCCAAAACATTTGAAGATTCCTATGATTGATTGATTATTGATCTTTCGATACCTGTTAGGTATGATATAGGATGTTCTTGACAGCCATAGGCGCGGCGGTGTCGGTGAGACAAAACTTAGGCCAAATACCTCCACTCCGCATAACCGGACGAATCGATATTTATTGACTAACAATTTGGCCAACAAATAGCTACTTTGAATCTGAACCCTTACCGTACTTAACCCTCTTAGCTTCTTTCTACTATATCTTCTCAGTATCGCACCGTGGAATCTACTTAACTCACTAAACTCACCATCTTACTTTCGAATCCTTGTTTCGTGCTCCACATTCTTATCAAATTCAACCTCTCAGACAGCACAAGCACAGCACATGCAAAGCTATAGCTAGAAATCGAAGCCCCGATACACCTCTCAACTCACACCTGAATCCATCACAATGAACGCCATGGAGGCCGAGAAGGCCTATTATCACTCGATTCCCTGGTGTTCAGAAATCCTTACTGATTCCAATGTCATCATACTACCCTCCTGGATGCGAGAGTATAAAGACGACACCTCCGATTCCCTCTTCGCCTCGACGATGAAAACTCCTGATACCATTAGCCACTGGTTGACATTTTACAACAAGCCCGATGCCGACTCTACCCTCATCAAACAGGTCCACGCCTTCATAACCTTTGGGACTGGTCTTAATGGCTATCAAAATATAGTCCACGGAGGTGTAATTGCTACTGTTATGGATGAGTTGATGGGCAGTGTGATGGTATTGAATAAACGGTGGGGCGGTATCCCGGACATAGGTATGAATGTCGCGGCAAATTTGAACGTAACCTATTTGGGGCCAATCACCACACCGCAGACCGTCTTGGTCAGTGCTTTGTTTAAGGAGATGAATGGTCGGAAAGTTTTGCTTCATGCAGCAGTGGGGGATGCTTCGGGATTTGTTTTGGCAAAAGCTGAAGCTCTATGGGTTGGACTGAATAGGCCGAGGGAGGAGAAATTGTAATGGAAGGAGAGGAAATTTCGGTTGGGGTTCTTGTTTTGTGGTTAACAAATTTCATTGTCACGAGCTTTTGAACTCGAAAACAACCTCCCCCTAATCTCGACATCTCTGCGGAAACATCACTCTGCCAGAGTTATAATGCAAGGGGTGGAACAGGAAGATAATAAGAATGTTAGGTCAATTTCATTGATAAAACAAAAGAATATAGAAGAAAGGTTAAGACTTCATTCAGGGTTTGAAGTCATATGGCGTTAAGCACACTACCTCAGGACCGCGGCCTCATACCGACTATTTCCTCCCACACGGGGATAGTCAAGCCCGAATTATCTCAATTTTATATATTATAAATCTAGACCTTGATCTTAGTACTGCGAGTTCCAAGTGACCTGCTGAACAAATTCCTTGTGAATGGGACAATTTAGTTTCAATAATTAGGTTAAATAGTCCGGGAGTAAGAGTATCAGAAGGCCTCATGGCGGGGAAGTAGCCGGAGCAGATATTCGTTCCGAGTTTGGATCATAGCCTGCCCAAGGTAGAGTCTACACGTTCGGCAACTACACCGACGTAAATAAATCTTCGTCGGAAAGTGTAAGCTACATTTTCTCTTTCTCATTGCTCTGAGTTTTGTCCTCAGTTGGAACAATCTCCCTTTGTTCGGCTCGGACACGCATACTTTGCGTAATCGCCTCCGACTTCACAGTCCACACACAGTGTGCTCGAATTACCGCACCGTACTTGTAGAAAAAGAATGAGACCAGTACACAAGCTAAAACTAAGAAAGTAGGAAAAAATTTGATGAAGCCCAATATATGCCGAAAACTATCAGACATATTTTGTGGAAAGAGGGGGAATGCAGGGCCAAATAGCGAGCGCAATACTGAGTTGGCGGCTAAAGCCGAAGCAACAAAGAGGGTATAGGTATTGATGAGGTAGTTGAAAACAGCAATGAACACAATGACCAACCAAAAGTCAAATGGAACACCAGTCGCAAAGCTCAAGATCCAGTGTATAGAAGGAGAATTCGTTCGTCTAGACCAGAAATTCCCATGAGAATAATCGCTTCCTATTATTGCCGAAACTAGGCGAGCTTCCGAATGAGTAAGGTCACCATTCATAACAGCCGCTCGCATATATGCTTTTTGAGTCAGCGGCACGATAAGGCTAACGCATATAGTCCCGATGGTGACGCCTAAGAGTGATTCCCCTTTCAAAGATGTCCCAATGTTTGCATATCGCTCGCTTACTTACGAAGAAAATAGATATACGTAACTGTAGGAAGGGACGAAAGGTAGAGTATTTGTGCGCACATTATGATGTACCTCGAAGTCATATCTTTAACTCGGAACCACAAGGAATGCGTCTTTTTACCCGGACCTCACACTCAATATCAACGATAGAGGTATGGATTTCGCTCTGGACTCACTTTCCGAGCATAGGTCCTGGGAATGTGTTGAGAAATGCAGCAGATGTTTGAGATTGGGAAACGATATTTCGTCGTACAGAGTCGACTTGGTATGAATCCTTTCCTTAAGAACAGGTCGTTCTTGGGTGTAGATCTTGCCTAGATTTTGTTGATCGGCGTTGGTCATCAAAAGAGAATCGTCCTTTCCACGGCAATTTTTATCGACATGTTGCCTACTAACGATTGTTTGATGAATAGACCGGCCGAAATTTAATGCGAAATTTCCACCAAGATGCTATTCAGCCTATTAGACCATCAAAGTTCTTCGATGCTAGTCGAATCGGTTAATCCCTCATCTAAAAGCCGCCCATCTTTCATTCAAATGTCGACGTCTCCTGAGGGAAAGCCAGCGCTCCTGTTCGTGAGACCTGAAATGCAACTTCTAACCCTATCCTAGGACGGCCAATATCCTCAAATGACTCACAAGGACAGGGAAATTCTTCAGGCGGCAAAAGCTCAAGGCACTTGGAATCTTCACGATGCGTTCGCTTCGGTACCTCTCGACTGTTTTGTGCTCTTTAGATCAGTGTCAAGTCAACGGAGGGTAGTGGGGACAATTCAACTATGGTATATTCTCGAATGAATTCAATCAATAACGCCCAGGTAAAGATCTACCCGCGCCTGTCATAGACTTTGGTGCCCTTTGGCGATGTCGACTACGTCAGCGAAGATCCAGCGATTCTGCAGAACTTCAGATCAAAATGCTTCTGCAGACTCTCCGGCAAATGAATCTCCTCAATACTAGTCAACTAGCCATTATCAGATCAAAAGTAAAATCCCGAGCGCCCAGCTCACCGGCAGACGGCTACACGAGCGAAAGTATCGACTACGGGCACCGAATGACAATGCCAATCACGGCAGGCACTGGTGGACAGAGGGCTGAAGTTGGAACTTAGACTTCCCTGAGACTTGAAGTATTTTATAAATTAATAGCATTCAGAGTTGGTTAGGCTGACGCGACCGAGTAAGCGTCCCAAGGCATTCTCATGTTCTGCAACATATATAAACCACACCAAACGCTGCTCATTTATCTAACGCTAATACCACGGGAAAGCTTCCAGTCACTCCCAAAAGAATAGGCAATCCTTCGATAATCACAAGTAAGGTTGCAGAAGTTGTAATTATCAGCTCGATTTATTGTGCTTCAAAGATTCAACGCTTCGTCTCCTTGTTCAAAGGAAAACGATCCAGCCACCATAGTTATGTATGAGATTGTGGTAATCATGTGAGTGGTGTTGGCTAGGAAAGGCATAATGACAACGTACGATCAAAGATTCGAGCCTTATTTCCGTTGTTGAGAAATTAGTTTGGTGGCGATCATAGTTGTGGATGAGCCGGCTAAGTGATCCAAGTGATCTATGAACGATCTTTTCCACCAAAGGAGATCTAGCGGGTGAACAGACCAACGCCCACCGAATGCTGCTTCGGCGTAAGAGCAAAAGTCGACATTGAAGAATCAGAATAGTTAGAGAGTCTTCTGTAGTTCGGATTTGCATCGTTTCAATTAAAGTCATGCATAGATCTCGATTATCAAAGCCATCCGTTGAAGACCAGGTATATGGCCATCTGCAAACATGCGTTGACCGTAGTTCTAGTTGAGATGATTATCCCCATTGTAATTTGGGGCAAAGCCACCATGGGAGCCATGAATCTGGTAGTTTCCTTAAACCATTTTAGCCATCGTTCCAGTTGCGTGTATTATTATAGAACCAACTTTCACCACCGTTCGTGCATGAGGGACTGTCATCCAGGGACAGGAATGAGATGTAAATTTTGACTTGATGTCAGCTGTGCAGTATGTGTGCCACCGACTACAATTATTCATCCCCATATTCCCGAGGATCAATTCTCATATTTTCCATGGTTTATGATGGGGTTCAATGTTGGAAGGATGGTGGAATGTCATTTTAAACTGAGATTGATGCCGAGTTGGTATCATGACTATTTGACAACGTCGACTGTCCGACCATGGATACCGTAAACTACGCAAATTTTAGTGAATGTTGCACACAGAGAGCATGCAGCGTCTAAAGATTCCATAACATGACGATCAAGTGAATAGAAACAAGAAGAGACAATTTTCTTGGCGAAAATTGTCAAAATGAATGAATGAATGAATGAATGTAAACAAAAACAACGAACTTGTGAGCGATATTTGAATCCTTTTCACTTTCCCATTGAATTTGTAGATTGTTTGACCAGAGTCCTATGTTCATGGCATATCAATTAGTGTTATTCAGATGGAAATAAGAAATTTCTTTTGCTTGGACGAGTAAATAATATGGAAGTTGTTTATTGAGAGTGTGAAAGGTTGATGTAGGATTATGGTTAATATTTTCGTACAAATGAAACCCTGCGTACCTTATGGAGTACCCCGGCAAAAAGTCGCATCTGTCATATTATTATTATTATGCCCTAAGAATCAACAAAGTGAACTATTCGATCGATCATAAGTCCCAACGCTCATCTCATAAGAAAGTACTTGAGTTTATACAGTACACAACTTTAGAGTAATACCACTATTTCACCCACATCTTCCTTGGACAACATAGCATACAATTCCACTCACAAATTGCACATCAAAAGCGATATTTCAACACCCTCAATTAAATTCAAAAATTAACCATATAAAATCTTCTAATTTTATCACCAATCTACCTAGTAATTGGCTTATATATTCGTAATTTCTATCTAATTCAGAAAGCCATCTCATCTATAGAAACAAATAAAAAAGCATTCTAAATGCGGGCCCAAACCATTCGAGGCCCGCTATAACCTTAGCTATACGCACGAATGTGGCACGTCCTCAAACCTTAATTCAACAGTTCCGACCTTTCCAAATCACATTCAGAAGCCCAGAATATTGATATGACTATATTCCATCTAAGTCGCCGTTGACAAGACCGTTACCTTGATATTTGCTTTCACGAGAGTGTCAAATATACTCCTCATTTGTCTGTGGGATCTGGATCTTCAAGGACAAGAAACATCTGCGGCACACGCCTGACGAGATTTCTTTTGTTTCCTTGTGCACGCTTGTCAATGTCTCTAAGTGCGGAGCAGACTAATGGGGAGACCTGACAGGAAGAAGCCGTTGTGAATTTTGGTGTTGCAAAAGTATTTCTTGAGGGGTGGGAATTTACGTTTATGTCATATCTAGATACTTATCGAATAAGTTTGGCGGGAAGATCAATAATTACATTTCGCAAGATAGAAGGACCTCCTTCCTTCCTCTCTTTAATATTAAAGCCGGATTTGTTTCTCTTTCTGCAACACGACGGAATAACGCAGTAAAATTATGAGATGGATGTCTCGGTAAGCTAAGGTCAGGTATGCAAGATAGAATTTCCTTGCTTCTCAACTATATACTACCTTTTCAATGCGGAACGTGGCGGAACCCGGCACTAGGTAAATTGGTTCCAGGGCGATGGCTGAAGGGTTGATGTCGGTGGCGTGAGAGATATTTGCTGGGAAGGTTGGTGGGAAGTTAAGAAGGAAGGTGCATGTGAGATGGATTTTTTGGGGATTCTTTTCGGGAGATGTACGCGTACTCGGTGTTCCGTGCTTGATTTGATCTTTCTTCCACTTTAACTTTACTTTGCTGAGTGTGAGAAAAAGTGCGAATACATGATGATAATGATGTCTATGATGGAGTGGTGGTGTCCGTCAAATTTCTACAGGGAAAGCTTGAGCTTGCTCTTTTGTCTTTTTTGACCCTCTCATTTTCATTCCATTTTCTTTTTACCCTTTTCTTAGAACGCATCGATTAAATTTCAACTATTCTTCATGTAGTTTTCTTCTTTCCGTACCTGGGTCAGGCTGGGCGGTATCCTTCACGAGAACTCGGCAGAGCTTCATATGGCATGCTTTTGCCACTTCCTAGATGCTTTGCATGAGGTTTTTTCGCATTGAAATTCAAGACATACTTTCGGAGGTATTTCCGGTGAGTTACCCTTTCTTTTATTGGCGTCATAGCCGTGGACTTGGTGAAGAATGCTCATTCATTTCAATTGTTACTTGGCAGATAAATCTGGCATGTGTATCACGTGAATATACAGAATATTGTACGGTCAGTTTACGGATATCCAATTTACTGCCATAATTTTCTAATGTCGTTAGATTTGTGAAATGGTTGATGCATTCAATTTTAGGCGGTTATTGTACCTTTTGATGAGAAGATATTGTTAAGTCGAGTGACTTTAAATGGTGTGGTACTCAGTTTGAAGTCAAATTACTCTATACTTCAAGGACTGTCGCCCGATATCACATTCCAATATGAGTATCTTGCCTAGCTACGACGAGCATTGCTCATTCCTCAACTATTCGCGTCCTCAACGTGTACATGTCTCCTTAACGTGGGAAGACGTCATTCACATTCTTCCCAGTAATACATTCAAAAACAAAGTTTGTATTCTATATATTCTTCAGTTCCCTGAAAAATATCTTTTACACACTTTTCACGTCGGTCATTACATGAAACTCAAGTATTTGTTATTTTCAGACATTTCGGAGCCTCAAATATCATCTACTAGAGTTCACTTAGACACTACGTCAGGACCATGCGTCCAACTCCGCTTCCAAAGTGCCTGCTGCAGGTGGCAGCATATGGTATTGCACTCGTTCCTTTCGTTAACGCACAAGCAACAACTATTTATTCAACTGTCACTCGTTATAGAATATCGGTTGTACCACAATATACAACTTATACTGATGTCTCTTATTCAATCCTTACTTATACTGCACCACCATCGATTCAGACCGAATATGTTACTGCTACTGAAGTTAAGCGCAGAACGACGACTATCTTTGATGGGACAACAACTGTGATAGAACCAGCTTCGACTGTATATGGTGAGTATTTTCATATGTTTTGATGAAAGGTTGAATCTTTTGCTAATGGTGATCAGCCTCCGAATGCTCTAGTACACAGTCTTCTTCTGCAGCCTCTTCGTCGGATATTTTCAGTAGCTCGGCCACCGCCTCTTCTGAGTTCGCATCTTCTGCTGCCCCTTCATCAGAAATTTTTAGCAGCTCAACCATAATATCTTCTGAATTTGCTTCTTCTTCCGGGTTCACCGTTCCACCCGTAAATAATTTTGTTTCTGGATCTTCGACTACTATTGAAGAAATATCAACAACCGTCGAGTTACCTACTATGGCTACTGAGCCTACAGAGACAGGAGTTGTTACTACTGAGGAACCAGGAGCTACGACTCAGCCTCCTTCTCTACCAACTCGTGTTTCATCCGCTATTACACCCGCTGGTACTTATAATCCAGTGGAATGTTATCCGGATGATGAGGTCAATGGCTTTCCACTGGCTCCACCTATTACTGAGAGTGTTGATCCAAATGACGATGATACAATCGAAGACTGTATTTCATTCTGCTCAACAGCCAATGCAGGAGGCGCATTCAGATATGCTGGAATTGAGCCAGGACACTGTTATTGCTCGAACGGATTGCTTGATGCAGAACCAACCACTGATTGCCTTTACCCATGTCCAGGTAATCCAGTCCAAGTATGTGGAGGAAGTCCTACCCAACCACGTCCTCGACCCAGAAGACTCAGAAAACGTGCGGTTGGAACAGCGATCATTATTTATGAACTGGAAGGATTTGTTTCACCAACCTCAGCTGTTGTTACAGATATTAGTTCGACTGAAATACCCGCGGCAACCTCTACAGAAAGTATTGTTACTGGAGGACCAGGGGATAGCTCTACAACAGAAGTCATCGTCACGAGCGGACCAAGTGCGAGCTCAACCGAAATCATTGCCACTGAGGAGCCCGGGGTTACTTCCACTGGAATTTTCACCATTGAGCCAATATCCGTTAGCTCGGCGACACAGAGTATCATTACTGAAGAACCTGGGTTTACTTCTACAGAAATTATTCCTACTGAGACTCTGGGAGCCTCATCAACGAGCGAAATTATCGTTACTGAGGAACCCGGGGTTACTTCCACAGAAATTATTCCTACTCAGACACCTGGATTTAGTTCTACAGCGGAGGTCGTTGCTACTGAGGAACCTACTACTTCCACAGAAATCATTCCTACTGAGACTCTAGGAGCTTCGTCAACGAGTGAAGCTATTGCCACTGAGGAACCAAGTACATCTACCACCGGGGAAGCAGTTGGATCTAGCACTGGCATTCCGCCTGTCAACAATTTTGTATCTGGCAGCAGTACAACTTTTGAAGTCGTAAGTACTCAGGAACCAGAAGCGACTAGCACTTCGGAAGCTTTTGTCAGCACAGGTGAGCCCGAAGTAACAAGTACCGAGGTAGTAAACACTGAAGAGCCTGCAGCGACCACCACTTCGGAAGTTATCAACACTGAAGGATCATCAGCTACGAGTACGTCAGAGGGACTAGGAGTCATTAGCACTTCGGATGTTATTAACACTGAAGGACCATCGGCTACGAGTACCTCAGAAGTCATTACCACGGAAGAGCCAGGGGCTACAACAACTTCTGAAGTCGTAAATACTGGAGAACCAGGGGCTACTAGCACCTCAGAACTTATTGTAAGCACTGGAGAACTAGGAGCAACCACAACCTCGGAAGGTTCTGTCAGCACCATGGAACCAGGGGTAACTACCGCTTCCGAGGTTGTAAATACCGAAGAACCGGGAGTAAGCACCACTTCTGAACTTGCTTCATCTTCCGGATTCACTATTCCACCTGTCAATAATGCGGTATCTGGGAGCACCACGACCAGTGAAACACCAGAGTCCACTACTGAAGCAGTTTTGACTACAGCCCTAGAGGCTACAACGACAGGCCTCGCTCTCACGACTGAGCCAGGAGCTGAGTCTACAGGTTTTGTTTCTACAACAGAAATATTAGAAATCACTACTAGTATCGAAGTAACTTCTGTATCCCCATCATCTACTTCCGAGGGTGGAGAAGCTGGAGAGACTAGTGCTTTGGCATCTAGCACTCAGGGAGGAGAGTTCCAAGAGACTTCTACTGTTATCCTATCTACTACATCTCCTGAAGAATCTTCCACTGTAATTCCTCCCGTCAATAATGCCGTTTCTGGATCAACAACTGCAACTTTCGTTGCTATAACATCAACTTTCGTACAACCGTCATCCACAAGCTCCTCTCCAGGATCCACATCTAGCCCTGCTCCTTCATATGATTATGTCTGTGCAGGTGCTCCAAGTCTGTTCAATGTGGTCATTGATATGCCGGGCAAGCAAAAGCAATATCTATCTCAACGTCACTTTCCAGACGCTGGAAATTCTGAGAGTTTATGGGGCTACGATACATTGCCTGTTGTAACATCAGAGTCACAAGCTGCCGCTTTCAGCATCGGATTTGGCAAAGCTTTCCATGGAAAACTACAATCGACTGGTGAACAAATTACTGGTGCTGTTCGATTGGCAACTTTAGGAGCTCCTCTTCAACTATTTACTGCAGCTCATATTTCTGATAATATGAGAGTATATTCTGCCACTGTTGGTTCGGATTGTTCACTTGGCTTCGATATCGCAAACACAGGCGCCAATATCTTGGCTGACTGTAGTGGCGTGTTTACCATTTTGACACCAGCTACGCAAATTCAAAGAGGAAGTGGATGTACCCCAGTCCGGGCTTTTGCTGTTGCAGTCCAAGCACCTTCAACATTGACAACCACTATTGCTTCAACTGCTGCATCAAATACAGAATTAATCAGTTCTGGTACTGAAGTTCCTCAGACTGGATCTTTGAGCGAATTTTTCCCAACAACTGTCCCATCCGGAACAGTTGGCTTGGTAACAAGCACTTCAACTTTCTCACCTATCGCATCTTCAACCACAATCGCTGGATGTCCTATTGCACCATTCTTCAAGATTCTTGTGAATGAGACAGATATGCCACCACAATATCTATGGGATCCAGTCCCATTCGGCGATGATGCTTTATCATTCACCACTGATGGGGCACAAAGCTTGACCTTCTCATTATCACCTACCACAGGTCAACTTCAATTTAATATAATTGATTTCTTTGGAAATCCTGTCTTATTGGCATCTAATCAAGATACGCACAATCCCGGAAATGAGGCAATATTCTTCTCTACAGCAACCAAATTCCAACAACTTGGATATAAACCAGTTGTTGCAACTATTAATTCAGATTGCTCTATCGGTCTGACCTTGCCATACAATGCTGCAAATATCATACAAGCTTGTTATGGCTCGTTATACTTGATGTTGTCACCTGGAGCTGGTTGTGTTACGGTGTCATTATTAATGCTACCATTTGATCCTTCCGCTACCGCTTCTACCATTTCATCGACCGCTTCTTTTTTAGTCTAATTTCGGCGAGTCTGGGAAGCCCCTCCGTTGCTTCAGCTGAACTCACTCCTTCTTTTTCATCAGTTGAATATTCTAGCGGATTGCTAGCTACCAGCTCGCCAGTCTTTACGAACACACCGTCCGGGGTGCCCAGTTCGTCTTACATCGTATCATATTCATCTTTTGGACAGTCATTCATTACTTCTCAAGAATCGGCCGAATTGTCAACAGCCAGTTCTTTCAATGCTTATTCATCATTTGAGACGCCTAGTAATTTTGCCACAATACCTTCCTCTACTGTTAGTTTTTCTTTCCCGACAATTACCTCAGAGTCATTCTCTCAATCTCAATCATTCGTTCTTTCGACATTCTCTGGACAAGAATCAGAAGCTCCTTCGTCCAATTTCCAGACCGCTCCTTTATCTGCTTTACCCTCATCTATCGTTCAGAGCTCGATTTCAGCAGTTCTCTCATCATATGAATCCAGCTTGGCATCATTCTCATCCGCCCAATCTTCTAGATTCATGACTAGCTTTGCTGCCACTTCATTTATGAGTTTGGAACCTTCAGAAACCCAGAGTACCAATTTTCTATTCTCATCTGCTGCAGCTTCTTCGAGTTCTGGTGAGGGGACTTCCACTGGCATTCCCCCAGTCAATAACGTTGTTTCTGGCTCAAGTACAACGACGGAGCAGACTGTTTCGTTTACTTTGGAATCTTCGTCCTTGCCGGAACAAACTTCTGTGCCTGGATCTACATCTTCGTTGGCACAATCGACTTTGCTTGAAATATCTTCTACTTTCGAACAATCGTCTTTGCCTCAGATCACAAGTACTTCAGAATTACCCGAAACGACAACTCTACAGGTATCTTTGACCGAGGTCCAGTCTAGCTATTCTAGCTTCTCTGTCGAAAATTCTGTTTCGCTGACTGCGGGTATCTCAGCAAGCTCAGAGATTGTTTCTGAATCGCAAGGAACAATTACATCTAATCTTGAAACTCCATCCTCTATCTTACCTTCATCACTGGGAAGCTCTAATCCATTGCCTAGTGAAACATCATCAACCTCGGCAGGAATTATATCCTCGATTACCGAAAGCCTATCAAGCTTTGGCCCCGATTCTTCAACAGAAATCATTTCAAACTTTGAGTCCAGTACTTTGAGCAGTCAACCATTATTTTCTTCGATTGAATTATCTGGGTCTTCAATTTTATCCCAGATCCTCTCTACGAGTACTAATGTTTTCTCTCAAAGTGAGAGTGCTTTTCCATCCGAAACTAGCACAATTATTCTATCGTCTGTAGCCGCCAGTAGCACGGCCGTTCTGTCGTCTTTGGCATTATCAGCAGCTCCATCAAGCAGTGGAGGTATAAGTACAATTCAGGAATCTAGTGTTGTTCTACCCGCCATCTCAATAAACACCTTGACCGAGTCGCCATCTCTAAGCTTGGAGACATCCCTTGGTGCTACGAGTACTTTGGCAGAGTCACCAAGTCAATCATTTCAAACCTCCACCAATCTTGGATCGATAATCTCCACAGAGAATTTCATTAGTACGACTGTAGTTGCTCAATCAAGCATCGAATCAACACTTGGAGCTACAAGCAGTTTCGCAGCATCATCAAGGCAATCTTTCGAGGCCTCGAGCAATATTGAATCGAGTTTACCTACACAGACATTCGTTGGCACATCCGTCTCTGTCGAATCAAGCTTTTCATTTATTGGAACCAGCAGTGGTATTCCGCCTGTTAACAATGTAGTATCTGGAAGTACCACTACAAGTACTTTCGATATTCAATCCACGAGCGAAATCACAAGTGGTCTGGAATCCATTATTTCTACGACTTTAAGCTCATCCGAAGGTCCTAGCAGTACTCTTGTAACAGTTCCAACATCCACAGGTCCTGAGTTCTTCAGCTCAACGCAGGTATCAGAAATTATATCAGAGAGTGCCAGCCTTCCGCTTTCAAGCAGTATTGGTTCGATTGTGTCTACGATAGGTTCAATTGAACCAACCATATCGAAGGTCACTGCCAATACTTTAGCTCCTATTGAAACATCCACTGGCATTTCGACACATGTTTCGGAGATTTTCAGCCTCGAATCCACGAGTACCATTGAACCTTTTGTTGCCACCTTAACTTCAGCTGGCACAGTTTTCACTTCCACAGAATCTAGCTCATCTGGGGCTTTCAGTAATTTTACTGGCGCTGCTGAAACAAGCACAGGAGTTTCTCAATCGATACAGCTGTCGGAAACCTCAAATATTTTATCCACATCTACCGGCTCTTTTGAAATATCAACCCTAGAATCAGGTGCCGGAAGTACTGCACAAACCACCCCTGAATCCAGTTTAATGCAATCCACCACTCTAACTGCTTCAACCAGCGAGCTTTTATTCTCAAAGATCAGTACCGTCCCACCATCCAGCTCTATCGAAATAGTTAGCACATCGGAGTTCTTGAGTCTCGAACCATCAATCATAGTGACGACTAGCTTTCCAGCTGTCACAACTGAATTCAGTTCTGAAACTTTGATACTCTCGAGTACAATTGAAGTTGTCACAGAATCGTTCACTTTGGGGACATCTTTCTTCTCCGAGCCGGCTAGTATACCTGTATCTTCTACATCAGGTATATTCATAGTACCTTCTACGACAATCGGGTCAGTTGGGACAGAGCCTTCTACTACAGAACCCGCTTTAGCAACTCCAAGCAGCTCAGAAATACTTTCTGAAACTGCTAATTCTGCCCCCGCAAGCCTTACAGGTACCGAGCTAACGTTTGTGAATGGTATTGGACAAAGTGGTAGCATATATAAATCTGTTACTAGCTCTGGATTTGCGATTTTGACCGTGAGTCCTGTTATGAGCATACAGACGACGACCATTGGAATTTTCACAGACACTGCTCCATTACAGTCGGAACCGACTTCATCTTTCACTAACTTATTGAGCTTGAGTGGTTCTTCCACAGTATTAACTAGCCTTGCCTCCGAAGCTATCATCGAACCAATATCAGAGTCAACCGGAGTACCTAGTAGTATTGAGGGATCTCCGACGGCATCTCTTTCCATATCTTTTGGAATATCCGGTACTCAACTTCCATCTGTTGCTTCCACAGACTTTGGGTCACAGTTTTCAACCATTGGGCCTGAATCATCGGTGATTTTGATAGTTTCAAGTACCACAGTCATTTCTGAAATAGGCGGTATCAGCTCGTCGGCTATACTTGTCAGTGAAATTACTTCCCTTGCAAGTATTGAAGCCTTTTCCTCCGGTGGATTCTCGGCTATCTCAACCAGTATAGCATCTACTCCAGGTTCACAGTTGACGTCATCAATACTTGCAAGCACCAGTGAGTCTTTGTCAACAGCTGAACTGTCAAGTGTTTCGTCATCTTCGGCATCATCCTCCTTGGAAGTTAGTACGACATCAACAGGAACCTCTGCTGCATCATCAAGTCCATCAGCGTTCTGCGTTCATGGAACTGGATCTAGCTCCCAAGATAACTCGGATCTATGTGAATTTACTTGCAATTTTGGAGTGTGTACCGATCCATGTACGTGTACTGCATATGCAGCCTCAGCAATTGCACCTCCACCTCAGACCAGTGCTCGTGGATATGCTCTTGCCGGGTTTGATGCCGAACTTTACGATTCTCTTTGCGATTTTGCTTGTAGCCGTGGGTATTGTCCCTCAGAGACTTGTACTTATAATTCAGATGGCTCTCCTATTTCATTAACTTCCCTTTCAGCGACAGCGGTCCCCATTTCGTCGGCTTTTGAAAGCATTTTCGCCTTGTCAGCAATACCCTCAACTCCGCTCGAGTCTTCGGAATCCGGATCTCTCTCCTCACTCCAGCCATCATCAACTTTTGTTGGACCCAGCACTGCCATTCCTCCTGTAAGCAACGGGGTATCCGCTAGTGGGGCCTCGAGTACTTTTGAGTCCCAATCATCTAAACTGGCGTCAACTAGTAGCATTGAAAGTTCGCCTCCTTCCAGTGAAATCATCACTCCTTCGATTGCCACTAGCACCATATTGATTGAATCATCTGCTTTGGGATCAGTTGGAGGCACTGAAACCTCCACGTCTCTATTCACCGAAGTAGTTATCACTCCATCTACCGTCCCCAGTTCGACGATACCTCCTGGTTTTAGCACCGAAATCATATCTCCTGGTACTTCTGAATTTATCAGTTCATCGCTATTACCAGAAGTGACTAGTATAATATTTGAAACCTCCAGATTACAACTAAGCACCATTGAAATAGCTCAATCGTCATCCGAGGTGATTGGTATCGAAACAACTTCAGCTTCAAGCTCATTGGCACCTACTACTTCTCCTCTGAATGAATTGTCCACAAGCTTGAGTCTTTTGGCTACCGAGTCAGGCACTGTTTCCGCGGCAACTTTAAGTATAGAAACAAACTCTGAGGCTGGATCTTCGACCGTTGTTCTTTCACTCTCTTCAAGCATTATTATATCGACAAATGATGCCAGTTCTTTGCGTACCGAATCAAGTCTAACTCCCAGTGCCCCAGGATTTGAATCTAGCACTCTGATCATATCAACATCTGGCATAGAATCTGAATCACAACTTGGAACTTCTGCCCTTACAACTCCATCTTTACCGGTCGAAACCTTGAGTGCTAGCACTTCTTTTGAATCGAATACAGTCATATCCTCGACCATTGTCATATCCTCGACCATTGAATCTGTATCGACGGCTCCAATTGTTGGGAACTTGGGATCGGGCACTTCATTTGGAGCATCAGAAACATCGAGCAATACTCTATTTTCTTCACCTATCACGGAAACTGGTAGTACCACAAGTGAATTCTCGGCCTTACCAACTGAAGTTTCTCTAAACCTGAGTGGCTCCAATATTATAACAAGTCTAGCTTCAGAGCCAACTTTTGTGACTGATGCATCTAGCACTGAGATCCAATCTACTTTGGGTGCCGAGACATCGGGAAGCATTAGTGGAGTGTCTGAATCTTTGATTGGGACTTCTTCTGGCGTTTTAAGTAGTCCTGGCGCAAGCACGGTCGAGTCCACAAATCCGACTGAGACTCTAGTTTCATCCTTGAGTTCCCTGACTGAGACACAATTACTCCCCACCACAATACCTGGATTATCAGCACTTCCATCAACTTTAGTTGGAAGCTTTACTCTCACTGGAAGCACTGGGGTTATATCGATCCCTGCGATCCAGTCTACAGGCTCTGTGAGTGAGACTCAGTCAGAAATCGGTCTCAGCTCTAGTACGATCGAGGTATTGCCGAGCTCGGCTCAGACATCTAGATTTAAATCGACCTCAGGAATTAGAAGTCTTTCAACAATCCCAAGTGCTCTGACTTCAGAATTACCTCCAAGTACGATCGAGAGTTCATTGGTTTCGTCAACTCAATCTGCTGAGCTTTCTACAGCAGCCGCTAGCAGTGTACTTTCTTCTGAAGTATTATCTGAGCAATTACCGTCATCATCTCTCATTCCAGCAATATCATCACCTCTGTCGTCAGAACCTGAAATTTCCTCCGCCATTGAAGAACTTTCCAGTGTTGTTATAACCATTCCTTTCTCATCTACACTCTCTGGACCTGAAAGCTCATCTGAGCTGCCAACAACAGCGACTGGAGAAGTTCCTGCCAGCTCGACGGCCTTTGGAGTCAGCAATACAGCTATTAGTAGCATCCCCATTGTTGGAAATACTGCCTCAGGCACTTCCCTGGAACTCTCGGCTTCAGAAACGTCTATACCGGCCCTTTCAACCCTTTTGACATCGAATGTTGGTGCTGAAAGCTCGAGTCTTGTAATAATTTCAAGCACAATAATATTGAAGATAGAAACACAAACATCTGAACCTATTGCCACCTCTACCGCCTCTTTAGGGAGCACATTGGCTTCGGAAACATTCATCGAGGGCTCATCATCGATTGCTGAGCTTACTTCTAGTTTAGGTAGTGTTTTGACAAGTACCCTTGGAGCTCAAGTCATATCTTCGACAGAATCACTATTGTCTCAATCGAGCTCTCCCCAAACAGCTGCCGGCTCTGAAGTATCAAATGTTAGCACGGAACAGACTATTCCTGCCACAGAAAACTCTGAAACTATTTCGAGCACGCAGATTGAAATTTCTTCAATTCCTAGTCCCATTTCCGGAACTGGGCTGGCATCTTCGGGTAGCCAAACAATTTCTAAGATTCCATCATCGACACAGGGTATCTCATCGCTGAGAACATCAACCGAGCCAGCTGAATCTTCGACAGAAACTTCCAGCTATCAAATTTCTCAAATTTCTTCATCACTTCCAGGAGTTCCTTCTTCAACAGTGATAGCTGAGCCTTCTCAGACAGCTATATCTTCCAACTTGGCCGGAACCGTATCGTCCGAGATCTTAAGTGCAAGAGCAACAATCACAAGTCTTGAGACTACCATTATTTTGACTATGATTACGACGTCTGCATCTAATTTCATTTCTGAATCTGCATCAATCACTCTTTCATCCATGGCTGATATTTTGAGTTCGACCCTGCCAAGTCTTTCAACTTCAGCTTCACGATCTCAGATAAGTTCATTGCCACAAACTGTTTCAGTCCTTCCAAGCTCAGAAATAGCCGCAATATCGAGTTCCTACTCCCACTCACAGAGCATAGCCTCATCGGAAATATTCATTTTGTCGGGCCCTATCTTAGGCACATACCATCCAAGTGTTTATTCTACAAGTCATGAAATGAGCACATCTTTAAGCGGTGTCTATTCAAGTACCTTACCACCACATTCCTCCTCTACTATCGAGCAGCTGTCATCTGCCACTGGATCTGGAACCAGTATACCTCCCGTCAATAATTCCGCCTCTGGAAGTGCTAGTTCAAGTCACTTGCCTTCCTCAACATCGTCTAGTGCATCTGCAGGCGCCACAGCACCATTCGCTTACATGGGCTGTTCTACAAACACAACAGGCACTCTAGACGGCCCCACAACATACTCATCTGACATGACTCCGGCCATCTGCTCAACTATCTGTTCTGAGTATGAATATTATGCAGTTGAAAGTGGAGTTAAATGTGTTTGTGGCAATAATGTTGAGTCAGGTGGTGTCTTGCCAGGCTCAAGCTGCAATGCCACCTGCGGTGACGGAGATGGTACTTCTTCTTGTACATCGAAATCTGCTTCTCCAAGTGCCCCTGCCTCCACATTGATAACACTACTAAGGCCTAGGAATTTGGCAGCTACGGGAAGGCACTTTAGGAGGTGGTAGAGAATAAAAAAAGACAATTTATTTTAGCGGTTTTTTTTTTCTGTTTCTTTTTTGGACGATGGGGTTGAAAGTGCTGGACTTGAGCACTGGTTTCATAAATAGTTTTGATTGGTTTACCTCTTCCTACTTCTTATTTTGTATGGGTAGTTGTAGTCCTTGGTTGAAAAACAATGTATTCGTTTTGGATGTTCGGGTTTGTGTTAGGAAGGGGGAAAATGGGCGAGCGAAGAGTTCGAAATGTTTATCCATGGATTTCTTTGAATACATGAACTTTTGTGTCTGGTTTTCCTATATTTAGAATGATATCGTACTTCCTTCGCTCAAATGTTCTTCATACGTTGTGGTGCTTGTGGTTTGCGCGGAGATGTGATTTTACTTTTGATATGGGTATGAACAGTACTACTAGTGCGGGGGTGATGGCAACATAGCAACATAGGTACGTATTGATATGGGTTGAAGACACTAATAATCCAACTAGCATCGGCGTCCCAAATCTTAGTCCGCAAAATCATACTGGTATAAGTAACGCTGTAATATCACCACTCCTCCACCATAGCCCACCAAGATCCGTGAGCCCTCTCCTCAAAGTTCAATCGGCCGAACCTCCTTCACCCTACCACCGAACCCCTGGCTCCCACCCCACCCACCAGCTTTCCTCTCAAAACGCGTTGGCTCTTCACCGTCGTGGCTTTGAAGTATGGAAATCTCAGTGCAGAAGATTTTGCGTTCCAAGCGGTTGCTGTGGAATAATGTGGGATGGTATAATCGCAGGTTTTTCAGTAGGACGAGTCAGGTAGTGTTGTGCGTAGATAAGTAAGTTTTGGGAGAAGGGTTGAGGGTTTTGGGGGTCTGGGTTTGAGTGACGGGTTGGACTCGATGTATGGTGAGGTGGGTATGGATTAGATCTGTGAATGAGTAGGCTTTTAGAGTTTGATGTAGATATTGGGTATTGAAGATTGAGAGAGCATGGGGTGAAGCTTTTAGATATGAGGGGCAATAATAGTGGGAATACAAGAAATTACAGCCCTGATGTGCTTGGTTTTGTGAATATTTTCATGGCATGTTGTCCATATTTTTGTATCCATAAATTTCTCCTTAACCAGAATATTTCTTTCATATTGTGTGATTGAGATTCACAATTTCATGAATACATACTCCATGATGTTTAATTTCGAGCGATGATCATCATGAACACTTCTCACGGGCCACGGCTAACTTCGAGCCTGGAAACAGTGAAAATTTTGTAAGATAAGGAGCCAAAGCAGAGAAACCAGGATAGAAAACAATATGGTGGGCTTGTATATGAGGTGCTACGTCTCATCATGAAGCCTTGAAAGCTTGGCGGTTGGCTTGAGTATAGGTTCATGGAGTTCATCAGACTCTTCTTTTCTGTATCGTGACTATACAAATAAGGAGATGAAAGCATACGACACAATAGATTTGAAGGAATGTTTTCAATACATTCATTTAGTGTAAATAAATCAACGTCGCGAATGATGTTCTTGATCATCTTTCATTGAAGTTTCAACCGACAACCCATATTTCGACTCCAATCACGTGATATGAAGCTAGGAATTTCGCTTACGACTAGCGCTTTTCGCACACAAATCTCCATTCCATTTTTCCTGCTCGAACTTTTTTTCAACAACCAACGACGACGACAAATCCAGGTTCCTCACCAAGCCGACAAGATGACCAAGATCAACACCTGTATGTATAATCAATCAGTCATTTTCTGCGATTCTGCGCAAACATCAATTCAATTGTGCCAATACTTGAAGAGATCGCAAAGCTAATGAAGACTTTTCGCAGCCCTCCACTCCTCAAGGAGAAAGTCCCGCAAGGCTCACTTCGATGCCCCATCCAGCGTCAGACGTACCATTATGAGCGCTCCTTTGAGCAAGGAACTCCGTGAGAAGTACAACGTATGTATACCTTCATCTGCGAGCTACAATTTTATTTTTCTCATCTGACTGATATTTTCCAGGTTCGCTCCATCCCAATCAGAAAGGACGATGAGGTCAAGATCGTTCGTGGCTCCAACGAGGGTTCTGAGGGAAAGGTCACTTCCGTCTACCGTCTCAAATACGTTATCCATGTCGAGCGTGTCGTCAAGGAGAAGTCCTCTGGACAATCCGTTCCCCTCGGTATCCACCCATCCAAGGTCGTCATCACCAAGTTGAAGTTGGACAAGGATCGTGAGAACATCCTTGAGCGCATCAAGGCCGGTCGTGAGATCAAGGAGAAGTTGAAGAACAAGGCATAGATTTGGCATAAAAGAATGGGTTGGGATTGATTGGCGTGCTTTCGAACAGCGTTACGCGCATGAATCCATGGCTTCTGCCAGCTGGATGTGCTAGGCATAGTCAAATGAAACATTATGGCCATTTCACATCCTCCGTGCTTGCACGTCTGGTATCATTGTGAAATGCTCCATGGGAGTCCTCCCGAAGCAAGAAGTGTCTGTCGACACTTCTGACAACATGATGTTGTGTTGTTGATTGCTATACCTGCTTTGGGAGGACTGACCCTCTACTAACTTGCTTTAGGATTATTTTGACATAGTTCCATTTTCGTGACCGTTTTACGCTTATATATCACCTTGTTGACATCTTCACTATTGTTTTCGAGATAAATGATGAGCGAAGAAGAAATACAAAGTTTTTATTATTATGAAGGAAACTTTCTTGCCTGCAGACTTTCTTTTAGATTTCACTAAAATCCCTGAAAAATGAGAGTTTGATGGTGAGGGACATAACTATTGTTTTATCATTGTGCTATCTATTCATCTTCTCGAATAAGGATACATATCGTCGAAATTGTCCCACGGATTCAATGGCTTATTGGAGAACATCCGTCATACAAAATTAAAACTTCTCAACAAATGGTCTCACATCCAGTTCCTGAGTAAATAAAGATCTGTCTTGTGTGTGCAAATACCAATATGCATCCGCAATCTATAAATCATGGCATTAGTCATGTTTGGTGATGAAACTTACTGGTCGAATTACTTACAGCATCAGGTTTGATCTTGCCACCCTCGACACCTCCATTAACCTCCCATCCTTTGGTTCTGGGAATATCAATCACACCATCAATGATTGCATGGGCAACATGCACACCCTTAGGACCAAATTCCCTGGCTAAGCTTTGTGTGGTGGCTCTCAGGGCGAATTTCCCACTGGCGAATGAGGCCAATTGAGCACCGCCTCTTAATGATGCTGTCGCTCCCGTGACTATTAAGGATGGTGGGTGTTGGGAATCAGCGACGGAATCCAAGAGGAGTGGTAGAGTTTTTTGCGCAAAAAGGTAGAATCCCTTTCTGTTCATCATTTTCAAATGGTTAGCTCGTGTTCTCTGTTGTCTTGCCCATCGACGCAGTAACGAAATAATCGAGTATCAAACGGATATTCCTAGACCTCCATACACCTTATGATGTCCCAATTCGGGGATTTGACAATCGAATCCTGGAATTTATAAGACCGAGCAGGAGGTATTTTTCAGTCTCCGATCCATTTTCCAATGTGTGCTAGCATACTAATACCACACATCCAGATAATAAAGTGACAACATACCCATTAGCCTGAAACCCATACTCATAGTCCTCCAAACTCAGCTCCAAAAACGGCTTCCTTATAAACTTGCCTCCTACATTGTAGACAGCAGCAGCCAAGTTTAAAGAACCGTACTCTTTCTTTATTTGCTCGAATGCATTGAATACGGAGGTGGGATCGGACACGTCGGTGCTGATTCCTATGGCTTGGCCACCGGATGAGGTGATGGCTTTTACGGTGGGTTCGTAGTTGGCAGGGTCGCGGGCTAGGAGGACCACTGGGTAGGCCTGCGCGAATTTCAGAGCGACGGAGTGGCCTGGAGAGGGAAGGGAAAGGGTGTCAGTTTTTCATTTCCTTCGAGCTAACATCCAGTTGTTCATGACATATTCGAAGGTTTACATACCGGTACCTGCACCAACACCGGCGACAATGCTGAAGAACTTGCTAGATGGAGCCATGTTTCTAATATTAGATGTGTAAGTTCAAATGAGCGAGAGAATTGTAGACGAGGTACAGGAGGAAAGAAAACAGATCAATTTATATGGCAATCGCGAGTTGGAACGATGGAGTCAGTTAAAACTTTTGATTTATAATACTATATAAATTTGTATGGTTAATAGACAGCGAATTCGATGAGTAAACAATTGCACCACTATGGCATTTGTTTGAGGAGAAATGACGAAATGACGATTCTATTGCTGGAGAGCTTTGTAAGAGGGGTTCGGTGGGGTTTTTAGAAGACAGGTGGACCGAGGATTAGTAATCTGAAGTTGTTAAGATGATAATCGAATGTTATCCGGGACCAACAATCTACCGAATTGAGTTGGAAGTGAAGTTGTAGAGAAAGAGGAATGTGATAGATGGAGAGGCAGATAGATGGATATAAATAAATATGGACGTCTGTCGGGGAGGGTCGGCTAACGATAGTCGAGTTAATAGGTAATCAATCTAACATTAGTTGCCATCGTCCGCGACAATCATGTAGACTAAGGTTACCAAGTCCCATCAAATCCCAACAATGTCAAGACCCGTTCAGTCCTAATCATCGAATTCATTTCCAACCCCCCTTCCAACCATCTGCCAGCTCCCATCCATAATGACCACAATCATAAACTCATACATTTTGTTGCATATCTGAAAAAGGCCGGAGACTCACCTCCTCATCTCAACCCTCAAGATCAAATAATCGAGCAACATCAAATAATCGATGGACACCAGATGACATGCTTATTACGTCTCGATCGTCTTGTCCCTCGAATCGATCAAATATCATCTCTTTATCGTGCTACTACTCCGGACTTTTCTCTCCTCTTTACGCTGTAAAGAGCTTCGAGACGGATCTTTTACTCCTTGGATGTGAGGATTCGTCGATCATACCCTGTATATATTCCAAATAGGTGTGCTTTGGGATGTGTGGGGATGATAGACCCCTTTTTCGGTGCATCGTTTGGGTGGGGAAATGGACATCGAGATGTGTGTTGGCTTGTAATGTGTAATATTTAGTTTTACTGATAAATTGGAATTAGAGGATGAAAAAACTCTCTCCTTCCAGAGAGCTGCAATTGAACCTACGCTAGGTAGCGTAGCATGTCCTCACCTCTGGTATTATCACGTGACTCGGCATCCATCCCTCGCGCGAAGACAACACTAGAAATCAAGCATATTTGGCGACCCAAGTTCCGGCTCACATATAAGGTAATTCTCTAGATAAAAGTGCATACATACAAATTCCACAAAGAAAACAGCCGGTGCCGCACACCCCAAGCAATTCTTCATCTCTCACAAGCCAAAATAGCCCAATCCATCAATGTCCACATTCCCAACAGCCCAATCGACCCAATCCCCATGCACCCCTTCTAGCGAAAACCCCATCTTGTAATACCTTAAGACTAAGTGGATACACCTATGATCTGCAACAAAAACCATCATAATCTTCTTCATCTCCCTTTCACTCTCTGTATTCGCTAGCGTCTGCATGTATAAGTTTCATATTTGTCAGCTCATGAGGTTACCCCTCTCTCATGTTTTCTGGTTTATATACTAATCTTACCTACTTACATATACATACATATACATACTGTACATATATAACCCCCTCTCAAGAGAGAGAGAGGCACAGGACGCAACTCCCAGAATGTAACCTCATGAAGCAGTAATATTTTATTGGGGAATGGTAAGGAGCATATTGTGACAAAACCGCAATAAGTTCATCCGATGCGATATGCAACAAATTATCTGCTTTATATTACTTGTGATTATTGATTGGGTGGTGCGGTGCTTATCTTATGTGGAAGGGCGTTGGTGGTGGTGTTGCATGCAGGGGATGTGTGCGTGGGTTTTTGGAGGCTTTCGGAGAATTTCATTTTGGCCTTGTGTATTAGTGTACATGTGCGGATGTTACAGGGAAAGCTTGTCATTTGTTGGTAAATGATAGTGTCTTTTGACAATGCACCTAGAGGAAATAAAAATTCCCATCCTGCCTACTAGATTCTGACCAGCCAAAACTTATATTTCCCTGAGTGCACTTCTTATCCTCATAATTTGTGCTAGGCTCAGAATCTGGAAACGACGCAAAATATTTCACCCTTCAAATCACATCACAATCGCAAGCTAAACCATCCTCTGTCACTATAAAGTCAACCAATCCCGAGTATTTATATTCTCCCTTCCTCCTCAATACCCATATCAAGCCATATCAAGCCATATCACGCACGCATCACGCATCACGCATCACAAACCACCTCCTCATTCCTCATTCCTCACCCGCATTCCCACATCCCAATCCTCCATCTTCATTCGTCACCCCCGTACCCTCCATTTCATATATCCCACGTAACAGCCGGAAGCA